>CM035844.1:80103024-80703024 GCA_020510985.1 Pholidichthys leucotaenia | reverse complement strand
AGTTTGAGCAGCAAATTCTAGAAGTGGATAAGCTTCTTACAACGGTAGCATTTCTGCCTCCTGGCTGGGCAGGTGGGTGATCGAGTCTGGTGTTTAGATGAAGCACAGTTACCGCAGGGCAGACACTCACCCATGTTGTCCCATTTCCTACCCTTCTTCTTTTGGTTGTTGTGGGGAGATGGGGGGGTCGGAGCACTGGGTGGCGGTGGTGATAGCCTGCGCTCGTCGGGCCAGACGAGGGGCTTGTGGGTTAGGTGATGTTAGCTGCGATGATGGCTGGATGGCCATTTCCATTTGGGACGCCATCCTCACAGCCTCGTCTAATTTCAGGTTGTTCTTCAGCAGCAGCAGCTGCTACCTTGTTGCTGCTAACTTGCCTAGCTGCTAACTTGTCACATACCATCTCTTCCTGCTAGCCAGGAAACGGAGCTTGGTGATGTACTGGTGGACTGTCTTATCCTCACACTGACAGCGCTGGCCAAAAATGAGCCTCCGCTCTGTGACATTATGTACGTCAGAGAAATGTCTGTCCATCACAGCAACACAGTCTTCATCCAGTATGTGTCTGCAGGGCTGAGAGAACGGAACACACGCTGCCTCTCGCTACCGAGATTGTGGATCAGCACATCCCTTAGCCTTTCATCGCTAGCATCAGTTAAGTCAGCAGCGTCAATAAAAGTCTGGAATGACTCATGCCAGCGGGACCATGGCTCACCTGGTTGAGCGAGGAATGGTTCCAAAGATTGCAATAGACTCGTTTTTATCCTCGTCACCATTGTTTTGTCTGAAATGAGGTGCTGACAACAGATGTGAGCTGAACTCTCTTTTAATCATCACACAGTCAACTATATACAAGAGGGTGGCGCCGTATGGCATCACGGCCACTTCGCCATGTGATGGCGTAACCTGCGTACATGTCACCACGCCCAAACACCACACCTTGGACTGTTTTGGGTTTTTTTTTTATCTGTAGCTGGTGTTGAAATTGTCCTTTCCAATATTTGTTAGTAAGTAAATACTGCAGGATATCCCTTCCGTGCTCACTGGTTGTAATCAGCGCCAGTGAAATGCATTGATATGGTGACATTGTCAAAAGACTGACTGTGATTGGTTAGAGCCTCGCCTTCTTCATTCTTTTTTTCTTCAATGCAAGGGGATAGTGACATATAGCAGCACATATAAACTGATTTCTGATTGGCTAAATAAGTTCAGAAAGGATGCTTGTCTCCTTATAGTTTACATAACAACAAAAATGAACTAATTTCTAATTGGCTGATTAATGTTCCCAGAGCAGCAAGACCGTTTTTTTTTCCTCCTGTGGACTTCTGATAGGATTCTGTCAACATGTTACACAATAATGTACATATAATATACATTTATTATTGCAGTGTTTAAACCATTTCTTCTTTTTTTTGTCTTCTCAAATTTCTGAAGAAGCTCTGCCTCCCTTGCCGCCTCCACTTTTTATCTAATGACTTTTTCAGCTGTATTGATAGCAGCTGACAGTGTGCATGTAGAGAAGTTACAGTTGAACTTTGGCGTAGATATGGCAGAAAGTCAAGACATATACTGTTAGAATGCCATTTTATATCATTTTTTTGTGAAAATGAATGGTGTTTCAAAATGTTAATGCTTGCTAATGAACATTAGCTTTTTTCTGTGCAGGTCTGTGTCATGGTAGAGGGAACAACCGATATTAAAATGAATTGCATACTATGATGAACATTTGAGTTGTTATGAACTTTTACTGTGTCTCTTACATGTTAATATGTTAATGTAATGAGCATTTTATATACAGGAACGTTGTATTGACAGGTTGTTTCATGTCTTTATTTGTTTCATACACAAGCAGTGACACATTTCTTGTCTTTTTCATTTTTACAAAACCTGCCATCAATAAATATTCCTCTTTTACATCATCTTTATGGTAAACTGAGAACACACGTATATCCCACTACTTACAACATTGATACACTGTTCTTACACTGCAAATACAGCATTTATCATTTGTGGGCTGGTTTATGATTACATATTATGTTTTTTATACACAACTTTACCCCATGGCACACCAGTGTACCGTGAGAGATCATCAGGCGTGCCACAGGAGATTAGTTGTTGCAACTAATTTGTCGTTGTTGTGTATCTGTGCCTGCAGTGTACTGACTCTTCCATGTCAGTGGGTGGCAATATGAATGCAATAATGACGATCTTTGTCTGCTTCACATTTTTTTAACGAACATTCTTACATGTTGGGTTAATGAAGTTTTTAAGTGATACCTGCGAGAGGGGATTGTAACAAGAAAACATCAAAAGAGAAACACTTGAAGAGGGGAGACCCAGACCCGAACCGGGCCCTGGACAAAACCCCAACCTAGATGAAGGGCCAAGCAGTGACCAAAAAGAAGCCAAGACAGTGAGCCCAAGGCAGCACAGTGAAAGCCATACCTCACTAAGACCCACCCACACTGCACTGATCCTACCCCTTTTCCACCAGAAACGAGCAGGTGCTAGTTTGGTTCTGGTGCCTCTGTGCCAGTGCTTAACCAGTTCAACTGCCTCATAAGAACCAGCTGGTTTTCGACCAACACGGAGCTAGTCAGGGCTACGTCATTACGCAGTGTAAAGCATCTTTATGTCACGGGGTGCAAGTATTTTATTGTGTTTTGGGTGGTTTATGTGGTTTTTAAATTTGTGTTGCATGTTTATTTACAGTTTGCATGTTTTGTTGTTTTTATATTGAAGCAGTGTGTTTTGAAGTTGGAAATGTCTGCTTCCACCCCGCGCTTCCCCTAATTACTGATCAGCAGCACCTGTGTTGATTGGGGATGTGCAGCGCCTGTGGCTGCAAATGGTATAAAAGGTACTTTGGCAGTCCAGATGAGAGCTTTTGCCAGCAGGAGAGGCCCCGGCCGGAGGAGAGCCCTGCCAGGACAAGAGGAGGCTGATGGTCCCAGGAAGATGCTTGCAGGAGGGCATGACTGAGGAGGAGGAAGAGCAGTAATGGCCTCGAACCACCATGACACTGGCATTTTGGGGAGGACACTTCCGTGTGGAGCAGTTGGGGTGCTGCATGCGAGAGATGGCAAGAGGCAGAGTGAGGAGCTCTGCCTTTGTTGTAAGTACAGTGGGATAAAAAAGTACTTAGTCAGCCACCAACTGTGCAAGTTCTCCCACTTAAAAGATGAGAGAGGTCTCCAATTTTCATCATAGGTATACCTCAACTATGAGAGACAAAATAAGAAAAAGAAATCCAGAAAATCACATTGAAGGATTTTTAATGAATGTGATGGCAGCAGCTGTGTTTGTTTGATTCATGTGAGAAACATGGCAATTCTTGTGACTGTTGTAATTTCCCTGCTATATATGTCAACAGTGACATCCTTTCCAGTATTTGACCTTTGGTTGTACAACAATGCCTCCCAAAGATTTGTTTTGGCAAGTATATATACTCACAGCCTGGCTCTGTGTGCCAGTCAAAAGTTGTTTACTTTGTGTCTGGGGGAACCCCCAACATGGAAATGACCTTGACCTCTGGGGAATCCCTTGGGAACTCCCTACCTTTTTTTTATTCCCTCCATATTTTTTTAAAAAAAACCTAGGTTTGGAAATTTGTCCTTTGAGATTTAAAAATTATTGAAATAATTTGTCATCAAAAATACATGAGGTATAAGTATTATTCACAACAGGAAGTAGACGATTTTGAGACTTCCTGCCCAGCAGAATATGGCAACAGATGGATTGAGCATGGCTGGCTAAAACAAAAATCCAAGCCATCCAGCTGCTTACCTCAGCCCAGGTAGGGTGAAACTGTCATAATGATGAAATAATCCCTCATATCCAATTATCTACCCAATATTCTGTAGGTTGTTTGAGAGATGATGATATTTTTGAAGTTTGTTGAAGTGTGACTAGACCATGTGACTGTCAGTGGTAATCCATGCCTATGTAACCCTTCACCTAGTCTCCATGCATGTGCAAAGACTGTAATAGTTGTGAAAAAGTAATTTTTGAAGCTTCATTTTGTGAATAGGGATGTATTTTTGACTTGAAGTAAATGCAGTATTATTCTAGTCAGTCACTGCTACAATTCCCAGCCTGCATGGCCTTGGTAGTTTTTAGAAGTGCAAATCTGGTAATCCTTCATTATTTACTGGCTGCCTAGTTCTAGTCAGTTTTATTGTTATGTTTTTGAATTGACATCTTGACTTTAAATTAGCTGAAATACCAATTTACAAGGTATTTATTCTGGGCTATTAATTGCAGACAAAATGTGAGAGCCTGCAAGGAATTTCTGCCCTCGGAAGGCTGCGACCCGGCAAAGTGGTTAGTGAAATGTTTGACTCTGTTGAAGTTTAATGATGGTTGTTTGAATATGCACATGTCCAAAGAATAGAAACTTTTTGTGTGTGTTTCTAATATGAAAATCTGATGTGCACAAGCCATACAATTTTTAAATGTGGATTTGATAATCTGTTGTATTTGTTTACAGTAAATGCTGCATAATTTTTGCTGGTAGCTTTCTTGCAACAACTCAGTAAACCTAAAAAAAATCTATCAATTTGAGATCATAAATGTTTACATTTGTGTGTATGCAGTATGATTTAATTTCTGCAATACTAGAATTTTGTGTCCACAGCTGAAATAATATTTCTTGTGTTTGATATGTTTCAGTCTTTACGGTGTTTGATGCATTAAAGTCGAAAGCAAGGACATTAAAGATGTGTCAGACTCAGTTATTGCACGCCAAAATGCAGCTCATAATCCGGGGCCAGAACAGTAAAGACACTACCTCACACTCGTCTGTACCAAGTCATCGTGGACGAGCATGGGTGTGCAAGCAAAGAACGCTGCAGATTCAAGAGGTTGGGTCGTGCCGTGTCATCGAGATCGTGATGGTGACATCCTGTCGGTGCCACTCACCAGTGTGCTAGTGCTAGTGTATGACAATTGAGTAAGAGACATTCACTTTTCTGCTACAGCCTGCAAGTGAAGGACATGTATCCAGTGATTGAACCTTGAGGACACATTTTAAGTCAAGTCAAGTCAAGTTTGTGTTTCTCAAGTGCAAAGTCAAGTTTATTAGTCACTGAATACTGTGTTTATTTTGTGCTGATGTTGAGAGAAGTGTTTGCATTATTCTGTTTTCATTGTACATGTACTGCTTGTGCACATCCTGTTGCTAGCGTATTTCAATCAGTATTTTTGAACATCAATTTAAATCAGGCTAGTAAGATCAAGTAAGATCAAGGGCTGAGGTAAGGGCTGGTTGAGCTTCAATTCAATGATATAAGTATATTTCAAGATTCCTCAAATTTAATTCAATTTTGAATTAATCAAATCAAGTACAAGTTCAAAGTATTTAGGGAATCATATACCCCAAAGATAAGAATTCCCTAATTCAAGTATAGTTTCCATTCAGTTATTTTGAGTGGAAATTTCGAGGTAAACATAAAAAACACATTGTGTTTCAGGTTTGCATAATATTTTTTATCTCCAGGTTTTCACTCAAGAAATCTGGTTGGTGAAAATCCCAATTACTAAGCCTGGCTAGCATTGTCTGTCAGACCATCCAGATTTACTAAACATTTTTTTTACGGTCATTAGATTGCCAAAACGACTGTCGGGTGGCATATGCTGTCACAAAGAGTTCACCAACTCACAGAAACAGTTGACAGTGTATGTAATACTGCCGGCAATCGAAACTCACTTTATTCAAAGAGGTAATATAAATTACCATTTCATTATTGTCCCATTTCCTCACTATTTTCCATAAACACTGTACTGCAACAAAATGGCTGCAGCTGCCAAAAATTCAACTGAGCAAGAATTGCGAGAGCAGATCACAGCTGCCAAAGAGCAATTACAAGCCATAAATGCTGACTTGGCAGTTGAAACCTTGTCTGAGGAAGAGCGAGCTCAACTCAACACTGATGCAAAAACAGTACATGATGAAATAGAAACTCTTGAAATGGAGTTGGCTACAATCAGTGAACAAGAAAAGAATAATGGTGACAAGAAGCAACCAGAAGAAGAGAATGCGGTGGCTGGAGTTCAAGAAAAAGAAGATGCAAGTGATCCAAAAGATGGCGCCACTGGCAAGACTAACCAGAACACTGCACAAACAAAACTCAGGCATGTCCCACTTCATGAGCTGAAGCAAAGACGAGAGACATGCATGAAGAGACTGAAAGAAGTCAGGCGGTTAGTGAAAACAAAGGGAGAGGATAAATCTGTCTCACCAGAGATTTCTGCTGAATACGACAGCCTCAATGACAGAGTTGCGACTTTAGATGCTGTCATCAGTAAAAAAGAAGAACAAGAAGCACAGGTAGACAGAGCAAACGAAAAGTTTATGCAAACATACAGTAAAGTAAAGAAGGCTGTGTTCGCTCTTTTTTATGCATACAAAGATGAGGTCTTGGACACAACTGAAGATGACTTGGAAGACCTGATTCGCCTGGACAAAGAAATGACAACTACATATGAAGCCTGTCGAGATTTGTGCCCGCCAGACAACGAGATGCTGCGCAGAGTCGACAGCGTTAAGCAAATGTGCTCAGACATGGCGAAAATCTTGAAACAAATTGGAGAGAATCCAATGATGGCAGACAAGGAGAGAAAAAGCCTTCTCAAGACTACTTGGGGAATGGATTATTCCAGGTCTCTCTTTGGAAGCAAGTTAGACTATGAGTCTGATATTTCTGCCAAGTCTAAAGTCTCCATTCAGTCAAAGGTATCTGTAAGTACACAGATTTCAGAATCTTCAACAGGCTCTTCAACAGGATCAACTAATGCCTCAGAAAAGGCCAGGACGCTGGCTGAATTGAGCGCTAAGCGAAAGTGTGCAGAACTTCACGCAAAGATAAGGAAATACAAGGTGGCCTTGGAAAGTTGTCATGAACAATTAGAAATAGCAGAAGAAGAGGAAAGAGTCCAAAAGTCAGATGACATCTCTTGTTGTAGTGACAAGCCTAGTAAAGGTTATCTGAATCCAGAGGCACCTGCTTTTTCTCCTGAGGCCAAATCACCAAAAGCTGAAGATTGCGCGAGCCAAGCAGAGTCACAGTTGGCCTTCATCGCCCAAACCTTCTCAGATAGCGTCAGCAAATCAAGGCTACCTGTTCCCACACCTCCTGTGTTTGATGGTGACCCACTCAAGTTAATCAACTTTCGCAAAAGTTTTGTGACACTTGTTGAGAACAAGGGAATTCCACCATCAGACAAGCTGTATTATCTGCAGCAGTACCTTGCAGGAGGAGCCAGAGTGGCAGTAGAAGGTTGTTTTTTCGGAAGCGATGAAGCTGCCTACAACCGTGCATGGACCACGTTGGAAGAGCGGTTCGGACACCCCTTCGCCGTTCAACTCTCCTTGAGAAACAAGTTGAGAGACTGGCCCAAAGTAACAGGCAAAGATAAGAAAGGTCTTCAAGATTTCTGCGATTTCCTGAGCACCCTCAAAGAAGCTATCCCCTACGTGAAAGGTCTTGAAGTTTTGAACGATTGCGTCCAAATCCAGGAAACAGCAACCAAGTTACCCGAGTATTGCAACACTAGGTGGACACGGCGTGTTACAGAAGACATAGATGTTGGAAAGGGCTACCCTTCGTTTCAAGAATTTGTCGACTTCGTAGCCAGAGAAGCCAGAGTGGCTACCAACCCTATATGCGTGGTCGCTCAAAACCAAGACAAGTTGCCAACCACGAATAGAGGAAACGAGTCTAGGGCAAAGACAAAACGAGCACCTGGCATTACTCATGCCACCAACACCAACACCAGTGCTGAAAAAGAAACCCCTAAAAGTGGAGCCAAAAATTCTCCAGTTTGCACCTACTGCGACAAAGATCACCTCATCTACAAGTGCAATGCTTTCAAAGAGTTGCCTTATGATGACAAAATACAAAGCATTCGAAGCAAGGCCCTTTGCTTCAAATGTCTCAGACGTGGCCACACATCAAAGAAGTGTCTAGTTAAAGTGTCCTGCAACACGTGCAAAGGCAAACACCAAACTCTGCTGCACTTAGACAAGAAGAAAGCAGACACAAAGCTTACAGAGTCAGAAGCCGACAAAGATGAAAACACATTTGAATCTATTTCAAACAAAACCAACCAAGATTACATGAAGAGTTATACTTCAATGATCGTACCTGTTTGGGTCAAGACAGGCCAAGCTGGCTCGCAAGAAGTATTGGTTTATGCACTGATTGATTCCCAAAGCGACAGCTCCTATATCACAGAGGATCTGGCAGCCAAGCTGTGCATGCCACATGAAACAACAAGAATGAAGATAACAACTATGACATCTTCATCGGTGGTCTATTGTAAGAAGTTCTCAGACATCAAACTGAGAGGATACGACTCAACTGTCGAAGTCCGAGTCAAGTCGTGCTACACAAGAGACCACATCCCTCACAACAGGGAGCACATTCCTTCAAAGGTAGCGGCAAGAATGATGCCTCATTTGGCTCGAATAGCCCCCTTCATTCCTCCTATTCAAGACTGTGAAGTGGGACTGCTCATTGGATACTCCTACCCACAAGCACTCAGACCGGTGGAGATAGTCTCCGGAAATCCCAAAGAAGCCTTTGCTGTGAAAACAGACTTGGGATGGAGCATCATTGGAGGCCCTTGTTATGAACAAGGCAACAATGGTGTATGCCATAGGATTGTCGCCAAAGAATTGATAGTGCCACCACCCTGTGAGATCCTGAAGGTTCTCAACCAAGATTTCAGCGACACCAAAGATGAAGCATGCTATTCCCAGGATGATCTCGCGTTTCTGCAAATCATGGAAGAAAACATCCAAATCAATGAAAATGGAAGAATCTCCATGCCATTGCCGATCAAGTCTACCACGAAGTTGCCCAACAACTACGGGATGGCCATGTCTAGGCTAAATTCTCTGAAAAGGAAATTGAGCAAGGATGACAAGTTTAGAAACCACTACTGCGACTTCATGGACCAGATGATTCAAAAGGGCTATGCAGAGCGTGTTGAACTTCCTTCACCAAATCAAGTCATCAATTACATACCACATCAAGGTGTATACCACCCACAAAAACCAGACAAGATAAGAGTGGTTTTCGATGGTTCGGCCAAGTACCAAGGTTTGTGCCTGAATGACATGCTGCTGAAGGGTCCGGACTTGATGAATGGCTTGCTTGGCGTGCTATTGAGGTTTCGTCAGGACAAAATTGCAGTGACCTGTGACATCGAACAGATGTTTTACAACTTCGATGTTCTGCCACAGTACAGAGATCTACTGAGATACTTATGGTGGCCCAATGGGGACTTGACACTCCCGCCAGCGGAGTACAGCCTCACTGTACACTTATTCGGGGCCGCATCATCACCAGGATGTGCCAACTATGGCATAAAGTACTTGGCAAAGACGCACAAAGAGAGCTTTCCTGAAGGAGCAAAATTCCTCACAAGGAACCTTTACATGGACGATGGTTTGAGCAGCCTGTCTACCGTGGGGGAAGCGAAGGAGCTAATCTGCCAGGCCACTGAAATATGCAAAAAGGGCAAAGTTAGAATCCATAAGTTCCTGTCGAACAGCATAGACGTCCTGGAATCTATACCACCTTCAGAAAGAGCCACTACCGTCTCCAAAATAAACTTGGAACTGGAACCTCTCCCGGTTGAGCGCACACTTGGAACAAGATGGGATGTTCAAAATGACTGCTTCAGGTTCAAGATAACACTACAGGATAAACCCAACACAAGAAGAGGCATCCTCTCTACAGTCATGTCAGTCTATGACCCAAATGGATTTGTTAGCCCTGTGGTGTTGCAAGGGAGAAAGATCCTGCAAGAACTGTGCAAGCAAAAGAAATCCTGGGACGAACCTGTCAAGCCTGTCATAATTGAACGGTGGGAGAGCTGGAAAGCAGATATTCAGGAACTGGAGGATCTGAAAATACCCAGATGTTTCAAGCCTGACAAGGAAGCGAAATCTTTCGAGTTGCATCATTTCAGTGATGCCAGCACTCAAGGTTATGGGCAGTGCTCGTATGTCAGAATGTGTGACCAAGATGGAAACATAGACTGCGCCTTGCTCATGAGCAAAGCGAGAGTGGCACCATCAAAAGTTGTCTCCATTCCTCGGCTTGAATTGACAGCAGCAACAACGTCAGTGAAAATCAGCAAGTTCCTCAGAAGAGAGCTCGAGATCCAGGTCACCAAGGAATATTTTTGGACAGACAGCAAGGTCGTGCTGGGATACATCGCCAACAGTGCAAAGCGGTTTCACGTGTTTGTCAGCAACCGTGTACAGTACATTCGGGAGAACACTGAAGTGCAACAATGGCACCACATACCGACCAAGTCGAATCCAGCCGATCTAGCTTCGAGAGGCGTGTCGGCCAAAGAACTGGGCACCTCTATGTGGCTGAAAGGCCCAGAATTTCTCTACAAAGCAGAGCTACCACTGACTTCGCCAGACGATACTCTCAACCTTGGCGACCCTGAAGTAAAAGCACAGTGTCTCGGGGCATCTAGCGTTGTTCTACCAACAGGACTGTTGGATGTACTACAAAGGATTTCGAAGTGGCAGACCATGATCAACATCTTGGGAACTATGATAAGAAGAGTGTCTTCGAAGACAAGCCGTCTACTCCAAGACAGAAAAGCACGTAATCTAGCCATCAAGTGGTTACAAGCCAAAGAGTTTTCTGAAGAGATCACAACCCTGGGGAAAGGTGGAAACGTAGCAACGTCAAGCTGCTAGAAGACTCTAGATCCCATGTTGGATGAAGAAGGCCTGCTAAGGGTTGGGGGAAGAGTTCGTGAAGCAGAAGACATCGCCAAGGAAGAATGTCACCCCATTATCCTTCCAAGAAAATCACATGTCACCGAGGCCATCATCAGGCATGTACATCAAAAGACCAATCATGGAGGTCGCAGCTCAACTTTGAATGAACTACGATCTCAAGGATATTACGTACAAAGGGGCTCCAAGACAGTGGCTCAAGTGATACTTCAACTGTATCATGTGTCGCAAGCAAAGAAGACCAGCGGAGAGTCAGAAGATGGCTGACTTGCCACAAGAATGTACAGAAGCGCATCCTCCATTCTACAAGTCTGGAATGGATGTCTTTGGCCCGTATCTCATCAAACGCGGAAGATCAGAAATCAAGCACTACGGACTGCTGTGCACGTGTCTGTACAGTCGTGCAATTCACCTGGAGCTTCTAGACGACCTCTCAACTGACTGTTTCATCAATGCCCTAAGATGCTTCTTGGCATTGCGAGGTGTGGTTAGAAGCATACTCTGCGATCAAGGTTTCAACTTCATCGGTGCTGACAATGAACTGAAACAAGCTCTCGCCGAATTGGATCATGACAAGCTGGAGACAGTTCTAGCAAACAAGCAAGTGGAGTTCAAGTTCAATGCTCCTCATGCTAGTGAGCAAGGTGGCGTATGGGAAAGACAGATCCGCACAGTGAGGAAGACGCTGAAGTCGGTGATAGACTTTGCGAACACACGACTAGACGACGCCTCCTTAAGAACACTGTTCTATGAGGCAGCATACATCGTGAACAGTCGTCCATTGTCTCCAACGTCTTTGAATGACCCACTCGCCGAACCTCCCATAACGCCAAACGCTCTACTTCATGGCAAGCTTGAGGGAGTCTTACCTCCACCAGGAGCCTTCTGCGCCCAGGACGTTTATGCACGGAAACGCTGGAGGCGTGTTCAACACCTGAGTCAGCTCTTTCGAAGTAGATGGAAACAAGAATACTTACTGAATCTCCAACATCGCCAAAAGTGGTGCAAACCACAAAGAAACCTCCAAACAGGAGACATTGTTCTCATGATGGATGAAGGGTTGGCGAGAAACCAGTGGCCACTTGGACTTGTGACGAGTGCAATGGCCGACAAGGACGGACTTGTCCGAAAAGTGAGGCTGAGAATTTCGAACGCCAGAAGTGTGGCTCGTGGGGAGAAGATTAAGCCAGTCTCCGAACTGGAAAGACCAGTGCAAAAGGTTGTGCTCTTGCTGCCGGTTGAAGATTAGGTGACATTGTGAAAATTTTATGTTGGCATGACTTTATACTCTTCCATCATAAAGATTTTGGTGGGAGTGTGACGGCAGCAGCTGTGTTTGTTTGATCCATGTGAGAAACATGGCAATTCTTGTGACTGTTGTAATTTCCCTGCTATATATGTCAACAGTGACATCCTTTCCAGTATTTGACCTTTGGTTGTACAACAATGCCTCCCAAAGATTTGTTTTGGCAAGTATATATACTCACAGCCTGGCTCTGTGTGCCAGTCAAAAGTTGTTTACTTTGTGTCTGGGGGAACCCCCAACATGGAAATGACCTTGACCTCTGGGGAATCCCTTGGGAACTCCCTACCTTTTTTTTTATTCCCTCCATATTTTTTTTTAAAAAACCTAGGTTTGGAAATTTGTCCTTTGAGATTTAAAAATTATTGAAATAATTTGTCATCAAAAATACATGAGGTATAAGTATTATTCACAACAGGAAGTAGACGATTTTGAGACTTCCTGCCCAGCAGAATATGGCAACAGATGGATTGAGCATGGCTGGCTAAAACAAAAATCCAAGCCATCCAGCTGCTTACCTCAGCCCAGGTAGGGTGAAACTGTCATAATGATGAAATAATCCCTCATATCCAATTATCTACCCAATATTCTGTAGGTTGTTTGAGAGATGATGATATTTTTGAAGTTTGTTGAAGTGTGACTAGACCATGTGACTGTCAGTGGTAATCCATGCCTATGTAACCCTTCACCTAGTCTCCATGCATGTGCAAAGACTATAATAGTTGTGAAAAAGTAATTTTTGAAGCTTCATTTTGTGAATAGGGATGTATTTTTGACTTGAAGTAAATGCAGTATTATTCTAGTCAGTCACTGCTACAATTCCCAGCCTGCATGGCCTTGGTAGTTTTTAGAAGTGCAAATCTGGCAATCCTTCATTATTTACTGGATGCCTAGTTCTAGTCAGTTTTATTGTTATGTTTTTGAATTGACATCTTGACTTTAAATTAGCTGAAATACCAGTTTACAAGGTATTTATTCTGGGCTATTAATTGCAGACAAAATGTGAGAGCCTGCAAGGAATTTCTGCCCTCGGAAGGCTGCGACCCGGCAAAGTGGTTAGTGAAATGTTTGACTCTGTTGAAGTTTAATGATGGTTGTTTGAATATGCACATGTCCAAAGAATAGAAACTTTTTGTGTGTGTTTCTAATATGAAAATCTGATGTGCACAAGCCATACAATTTTTAAATGTGGATTTGATAATCTGTTGTATTTGTTTACAGTAAATGCTGCATAATTTTTGCTGGTAGCTTTCTTGCAACAACTCAGTAAACCTAAAAAAAATCTATCAATTTGAGATCATAAATGTTTACATTTGTGTGTATGCAGTATGATTTAATTTCTGCAATACTAGAATTTTGTGTCCACAGCTGAAATAATATTTCTTGTGTTTGATATGTTTCAGTCTTTACGGTGTTTGATGCATTAAAGTCGAAAGCAAGGACATTAAAGATGTGTCAGACTCAGTTATTGCACGCCAAAATGCAGCTCATAATCCGGGGCCAGAACAATGAATTAATTGGTAAATTCCTCGGTAAAATAAGTATTTGGTCAATAACAAAAGTTCATCTCAATACTTTGTTATATACCCTTTGTTGGCAATGACAGAGGTCAAACGTTTTCTGTAAGTTTTCACAAGGTTTTCACACACTGTTGCTGGTACACACTGTTGCCCATTCCTCCATGCAGATCTCTAGAGCAGTGATGTTTTGGGGCTGTCGCTGGGCAACACAGACTTTCAACTCCCTCCAAAGATTTTCTATGGGGTTGAGATCTGGAGACTGGCTAGGCCACTCCAGGACCTTGAAATGCTTCTTACGAAGCTACTCCTTCGTTGCCTGGGCGGTGTGTTTGGGATCATTGTCATGCTGAAAGACCCAGCCACGTTTCATCTTCAATGCCCTTGCTGGTGGAAGGAGGTTTTCACTCAAAATCTCACAATACATGGCCCCATTCATTCTTTCCTTTACACGGATCAGTCGTCCTGGTCCCTTTGCAGAAAAACAGCCCCAAAGTATGATGTTTCCACCCCCATGCTTCACAGTAGGTATGGTGTTCTTTCTCCTCCAAACACGGCAAGTTGAGTTTTTACCAAAAAGTTCTATTTTGATTTCATCTGACCATATGACATTCTCCCAATCCTCTTCTGGATCATCCAAATGCTCTCTAGCAAACTTCAGACGGGCCTGGACATGTACTGGCTTAAGCAGGGGGACACGTCTGGCACTGCAGGATTTGAGTCCCTGGCGGCGTAGTGTGTTTCTGATGTAGTCTTTGTTACTTTGGTCCCAGCTCTCTTGCAGGTCATTCACTAGGTCCCCCCATGTGGTTCTGGGATTTTTGCTCACCGTTCTCATGGTAATTTTGACCCCACGGGGTGAGATCTTGTGTGGAGCCCCAGATCGAGGGAGATTATCAGTGGTCTTGTATGTCTTCCATTTTCTAATAATTGCTCCCACAGTTGATTTCTTCACACCAAGCTGCTTACCTATTGCAGATTCAGTCTTCCCAGCCTGGTGCAGGTCTACAATTTTGTTTCTGGTGTCCTTTGACAGCTCTTTGGTCTTGGCCATAGTGGAGTTTGGAGTCTGACTGTTTGAGGTTGTGGACAGGTGTCTTTTATACTGATAACGAGTTCAAACAGGTGCCATTAATACAGGTAACGAGTGGAGGACAGAGGAGCCTCTTAAAGAAGAAGTTACAGGTCTGTGAGAGCCAGAAATCTTGCTTGTTTGTAGGTGACCAAATACTTATTTTACTGAGGAATTTACCAATTAAAACCTCTTGCACTCCGGTGTACCGCGGGCGGACACGTCTCTGCATCCTAGAGTGCACTAGGGCGCACGAAGGCGCTGCGTCCTAGAGCGCACTGAAAAAAAAAGCTGCATTTCCGTTCTTCCACTACAGACACAGCCGCGAACAGAAAGCCAAAGGAGTGCTTTGATTGGTTTAGATGTGATTGACCTCTCATTCGACTAATAAGAGCCCTGAATTGGGTTTCTGAAACCTTGAAGAACCAATGACTGAAAACCTAGCAAGAAGGACAGGCCTACCAACGGCTGTGAATACAGCCAGCCAATTGAAGCACAGAAGTTCGAAAGCTGTTTAAGGTAAGGCTGGGTAACACACAGGCGTTCGCCAGTCTTTTTTTCTTACTACTGTTCTTATTTGTTTTGAAAAATTGTTCGCCAAAACCGCAATCATGGAAGCGCAAAACCGCAATAATGGAATTATGGTTTGACCGGGTCGCGTGACCAGAACCACGAGTCCGTAACAAGTGGACCAGCGTCATGTTCGTCTGACAATGAGGAAGAGAAGTTCGCCAGTGACACTGCTGTTGTGGACAGGTAAGTGTTATAAGCTAAATTATTCTTTATCCCTGAAAAATGTAATCAAAATGACTTTTGACCGATCGGTAAATTACAACTGTGCGTTATCGCAACATGACGGCTCCGGTCCAGTCCGGACGGCGCACGGACCGTGTCCGGACCCCCCCCCCCCCACCACCACCACAAACACCCCCCCCCCCCCCGCTACTCTTCTGTAGCGGATTGCAGATATTATTGCAGATATTTTAGTACAACTGTGCGTAGTAGACTGCGACGCCCATCATGTGTCGATGGACGATGTCCGTCCTCTGTAGCGGCGGGGAGAGGAGTGTTATCTTCTACATTACAGATATTTTAGTATAATTTTTATTGCACTGTAGGTTATTTTTTCTTGTAAAAAAAAAAAAAGCCACACATTTTTTACGTGGCATGCTTCTTTGTGTGGGGGGGGGCTTGTATGTTCATTCATTCATTCATTCATGAATTAATAAATAGCCCCACACACACACACACACACACACACAGCCCTTCACCTTTCATTAGAGCCCAAGATGAAGCTTCTACATTGAATCATTCAAAAGTTACAGACGTTTTTCCAAACTGTGCCATTTGGCACAATTTGGCACAGTTCAAAAACGCCTGGGAACAACCTGAGAAAAAAGCTGTGTAATATATTCATTTTTTGTGGTATTGTTACAAAATTTTGACCTCAGCTGGAAAATACTTGGTTCTACATTTCTGTTGCATTTTCCAGCCCGGATCTGAAACTGTGTGTTATTTGCAAGCATTTGTATCCAAAAAAAACACCCAGGCCAAATTTATTTTCTTCAAGGTCAGTATGTTTAGATGACTGTTACTCATTGGCAGGAGCACTTAGAGAGATTATGACTGTTTTGCCAATAAAATCAAAGTGTTTTCTTTTAAATGAGACCAACCCCATGAAGATGCTGCAAAGGGTTGAAGAACAGCTTTTGATTTACTTTGGGTATGTTATTTTTAGGTGTTTTTAGGGAAATTGACCAGAGTGCAAGGGGTTAATTCATTAAAAATCCTTCAGTGTGATTTTCTGGATTTTTTTTTCTTCTCATTTTGTCTATCATAGTTGAGGTTTACCTATGATGAAAATTGGAGACCTCTCTCATCTTTTAAGTGGGAGAACTTGCACAATTGGTGGCTGACTAAATACTTTTTTGCCCCACTGTATCTGGTTTCCATATGGCAGCGCCCCATGGTGATGACGTTGTTGATGATAATGAGAAATGTGGATATGCTGCTGGCAAGGGTCTTCCCCTGTATAGGTTTCCTGAGGACGTCGGTGTCATGGTGGCAGGGGAGCCTGGCCTGGAAGAGTGGATCCTCCTCCTCCGTGTTTTAGGGAATTTTATTGTTTGGGGGGGGGGGGGTTAGCCCACTTTTAGTCTTTTTTTAGCTTAGGTTTTAGTTTAGGCTTTTTATGTTAGTAGGCATTTGTATGTATTTTATTGTAAATAAATTCCTTTGGACATCCTCATTTTAAAGTTTCCCCTTTGATTGCTACCTGTGACTCTTCACCTGTTTTTTTAAAGAACCTGAAATTATATTTTTATAACCACCCCGCACCCCTCGGTCACGTTACAGTTACACAACCCACAGCATGCTGTTAGCTTGTTAGCATAGCTAACGGATAAGATTATAGGCACAAGAGTGAGTAAAAAATATCCACACTTTGGCCGTACATATCAATAAATGCATATATATATATATATATATATATATATATATATATATATATATATATATAGTCACGAAAAAAATAGGACACCCTGTATAAGCCTGTGTTTTTTTAAACATATTTGGACATATGGATATTTAATATCAATGTTACAAATGCTGGGAGATTCATGTAATACAACTAAACAATTAAAAATGAATTAAAGACTTTTTTCAATTTTTTTGCAAAATGTAATTCTAAACAAATAGTGAGGAATAAATTAGGACACCCCCCCATCTTTTTTAGGACACCCTTACATTCATTCCCACTTAAAATGGCTAAAATACAGTTGTGTGAAAAAGTGTTTGCCCCCTTCCTGATTTCTCATTGTTTTGTATGTTTGTCACACTTAAATGTTTCAGATCATAAACAAATTTAAATATTTGACAAAGATAACACAAGTAAACACAAAATGCAGTTTTTAAATGGTGTTTATTATTAAGGGGGAAAAAATCCAAACCTACATGGCCCTGTGTGAAAAAGTGATTGCCCCATAAACCTAATAACTGGTTGGGTCACCCTTAGCAGCAGCAACTGCAATCAAGCGTTTGTGATAACTGGCTCATTGCTCATTGATAACTGGCTCATTTTTTAAAAAAAACAAAAAAAACTAACTAACTAACTAACTAACTAACCTGCACTTATATAGCGCTTTTCTAGTCACAAAGACCACTCAAAGCGCTTTCATTAATACTAACCCTCTATTCTAAGGGCCTATAGGAAACAGATATCTAGGGACAATTTAGAACAGCCAATTAACCTAACATGCATGTTTTTGGCATGTGGGAGGAAACCGGAGAAATCCCGGAGTAAACCCACGCAACACGGGGAGAACATGCAAACTCCACACAGATCACTGTTGGTCGGGGGCTGGGATCGAACCCACGATCCCACGATCCCCACAATCCCCCGGCCAAGGGTAAACTGTGCTGCCGCAGTGCTAACCACTGCGCCACCGTGCAGCCCAAAAACAAAAAAACGTAGTGCTCACTGCCATTAACTTCATGAGAACAGAGTTTTCGTCTTAATTCGATGGGATTATAGCAGCGATAGAAGGTATCGCTGTCCCCTCTTCAACTGTTCCCGCTCCGCCGCTGGCTCCCTCCTCCGCCATTGCCTCTGGAGTTTTCTCTGTTTCGCCTCGAGCGTGAAAGTCTGTTAGCTTGGGTTGTTTTGTCGAGTTACCTTTTTCCAACCTTGGTCTTTACCATATCCGCACCAAAACGTTGGGATGGGTTTTTGTTCCAATTAAGAAAGTTTTAGTAAAATTTTTATTTTCACGAGCGGAGCATTGTGAAGCACGTCTTCCTACGTGGCCGCCATAACCGGAAGTCCTCTTTGTGGCTTTTTAGTTATTTTGTACACGTTATGTTTTTGTTCATAATAAACCTTCACAAACTCACAGTCCAGTGCGTGGGCCTCCCCTCCACCCTGGAGGGGTATTTATAACAGTGGCCACCCATTTTTCAATTATTTTGGAGATGACAGGTAAGATGCTGATTGGTCTGTAGTTGTTTATATCAGTTTTAATCCCTGTTTTGAAAATTGGTCTGACCCCTCCTACCTTCCAAGCATTTGGGACGACAGCATGTTTGATTGACAGAATGATTAAATGAGTAATTGGACAAATGAGAGATTCTTTATTTTCTTTTAAAAAATTTGGTGTTGAGACCATGTTCATCTGTTGCTTTTGAGCTTTTCAATGAGCTGATGATATTTGCAACTTCATTTTCAGTTATTTCTAATATATTAAAAACTGGTTGTGTGGGGTTAATAGGACTGGAATTATGATCAATAGAATTAAATGAATTGGATATTTCTAGCACAGAGTATATGAAAAAGTTGTTAAACTCTGTAGCAATGACTTTGGGATTCTGTACCAATTTGTTATTAATATTAAGTTCCATGTCTCCATCAACTTTTTTGTTCTGTTTATGTTATGATTCCCTGTGTGCTTTTACGCAGCGCACAGAGGAAGAATGAAAATCCACGTACAGGAGTAAGTTGTGCGTGCTTTTAACAGGAAGCGTATAAACAGCTCAAAATAACAGATGAGGAGCATAGGATATACAAGGAAAACTTCAAGGACGCTCTACAGAACACAGGTGAGAAACAAACTGGGAAAAATGTCCTTAAACGCAAATAGGCGGAACTGTAGCGGGAGACAGACAGGGGAAGCCCAGGAAAGAACCTCCATGCAGAACTGGACGGCAAGGGCAAAGCAGTTTGTACTCACAAGGCTGGAGCAGTCCAAGTCAGTCTGAGTAATAATCCAGACGAACAAAAAAAACAAACTGTAGAAGATGATCAACGCCACACAGAGTGATGTGGTACCAAAACACAGGCAGGGCATCTAGTCATGCATGACGGAGTACAAACACTGAGTGGATAGTCACAGTGTAGGACAATGATCTTGCAATTTCTATCAGTAGACACAGGGCTTAAATGATGCCAAACCTAATGAGGAAAGAGATTGCCGGTGTGAGTAACGTGAGAGGGAGTGCAAACCAATAATGAGGCACAGCTGATACCACTGACAGGAGAAGGAGGTGTGGCTGAAGTGTCAGGGAGCTGAGTGAACCCCAGGGCTCCCTGAAAGCACCTGATGGAAAATAAGAGGGAAAAATACACAAAAGACCAAGCAGCCACAGTGTCATAGAACTGGGTTTGAAACATCAACCCCAGTTCATGACAGTTTATTCGTCAATTTGTTAATATTATTCTGTGGTGGCACTGTATGGAGGGTTCTCCACCCAGAGTCAGAAGCCGGGGGGGGGGGGGGGGGGGACCGTGGACTGAAAGAGGAAGTGGCACCGGGGGTCTCAGATGTAACAGAAAGGACTGGAAGAAGTGGCACCAGGGGGTCTCAGATGTAACAGAAAGGACTATCTGCCCCCTGGTGTCATGTCCATTGCATAAGTGCACAGCGAACAAAGGAATAAGTGCGAGCCCAGATGCAGGTGAAGTTGACGTGTTTATTAAACAGAAAGGGAAAACACAAAATGTCCAGCTAATGCTGTTTGGGGTGAGAAGAGCTAGAAGCCTAGCTACGAATTCCTTTGGCAAGCCCACACGCTCCCAGGGCAGAACTGGGAAGTGGAGAAGGAAGGCTACATAAAGAAAGGGAGGACTTACATGTAGGGTCAGAGCGACTGGCTCTGGAAAACAATTCCATACAGTGTCCAGGTAGAGGAGAACCAACAGGAGTGAGTCTGGGCATCAACCGTTGACTATTGGTGCCACACTGAGTGCACCCACTGACCCACATAAATACTCAAGAGCTAATGATGTCAAGTGGATGCAGGAGTGTGGCTGAGCAGGTGCATGAGTGAGTGTCAGAGCATGTGAGTAAGGATGAGTGTGTGTGTGTGTGTGTGTGTGTGTGTGTGTGTGTGTGTGTGTGTGTGTGTGTGTGTGTGTGTGTGTGTGTGTGTGTGCATGTGTGGAAACACAAAGAGATGATGGTGAACAGCTAGTGAGTGCCTGGCAGAAAGAGAGAGAAAGGGGTGTGGCTGTAGACTGGCAAGGGGTCCCGGCACAGGGCTCTAATAACCTGCCAGCTGGGACCAATTAACAATAACTCAGGAAGCTACAGCCACGAATCATGTGTGGGGCTGAACATCAGCCCCGCACATGACACCGAGGGAGTTCAGGAGACACCAGAGTTCGCTAGAGGAATAGAGAGTGTGAGAAGCAGGGCCGGTGTTGTATGATGTTAATGTACCAAGCATTCTTTGTGCACTGAGTGTATTGTCATTGGCTCCCTGGGTTTCATGGGGCAGAAATACAGGGTATAAAAAGGAGGTGCCCAGAGACCCCAGGAGAGCATTTTCTGTACTTGATGATGGAAGGTGAATAAAGTTTGTGCGTCGTCTAGCTTGCTGCCTCGTCTGCTTTCATCTTCCACAATTCCAAATTTTTTTGCCATCTCCTTTTGCATTTTCAGTAATGGTTATAAAAAAGTTTGCCTTCGCCTTCCTCAGAGTTTGTGTTACCTTATTTCTAGCAGACGTAAATTTTTGCCTGTCTGTTGTTAAACCTGTTTTTTGAGCTATTTTAAGAAGCTGATCTCTGGTCTTCATTAGTTGTAGTCATTCGGAGTTCAGCCATGGTAAACTGATTCTTCTTCTGTTATTTCCTTTTTTGGAAAATGCCACAATAATCTCTTTGACTTTTGTTATTAAAAAAAATTTCATTGCTGTGATTTATGTCATTTGAGGAGGTGATTTCCTTCCATTCAATTTTGTTGATTGCCATTGTTATATTTTGTTGTTTTTTGGGGGGGATTATTTAATTTACTGTTACCAGATAGATAGATAGATGTACTTTATTGATCCCAAACAGGGAAATTACAGTGTAACAGCAGCATGACAGTAGACGACCAAAACGACAGAAACACATACAGCATAATAGACAAAGGGGTTACCCACGGAAAGTAAAACTGCTATATAACTTGAATAAATCATAGATGAAGTGATGATGACCAGTATAGGTACATGAATCATACCCGCTGTACAATGCAGGACTATCAGGTGCAGGGTGAAATGTGAGGCACCAATTACATGGTAAGGTGCAGTGTGGTAGCATAGTTATGACCAGAATACAACATTAGAGTGAGTTATTGTACAGTAAAATGGCATGTGGCAGGAAAGATTTCCTGTACCTGACTGTTCAGCAGCGAAGTTGTTGCAGTCTGCTGGAGAAAGTGCTCCACTGTGTGTCCAGTGTGTGGTGGAGGGGGTGATCAGGATTGTCCATGATGGATCGTAGTTTGTTTAGTGTCCTCCTCTCCACCACAGTCTCAAAAGTCTCCAGCCTGAGACCAATTACAGAGCCAGTCTTCTTGATAATCTTGTCAAGTCTGTTGGTGTCGCTGCCTCTGATACTGCTACCCCAACAGACAGCAGCAAAGAAGATGGTGTTGGCGATAATGGCCTGATAGAAAAGCTCCAGCATCCTGATGTGCACGGTGACTTCTTAAATAGATCTGAAAGCTGTTTCTGTGGAAGTTTTCTTGTTGCTAATATTATATTGTGGTCAGACAGTCCTGTTAAAAGGTTATAAGTCTGGGAGATTCTGTCATGTTCTGGTGAGTGCGCGCCCCCTCCTTCCCATTTTCTCCCCAGGCAATCAACACACCTGGGAGACTGGACGCACCTGCTGCCTCTACTCAGCCAGCGCTTATAAGGATCTGCTCTTCAGTGCCTGAGCACTGGCTCATTTGGGTATACTGCCTCTGCTAACAACGAAGCAAGTATTGTTGTATATGTCTGGTGAAGTTTTCACACTCACCCTCTTTGGCTTTCCTCTTCTCCAGGTTGCTGCCATCTGTGTGGGTGCATCTTCGGGGATTGTGTGTGCTCACTAGCCCCATCATCCACACTCAGCTGCTACTACTCTCCACCCGGTCAGGCATAACCAACTCAATCCCTCCTCTTCTCACAACCCACTTCATCCTGCTGGTTTGTCTCTCCCCGCTGAGGGGTTTCTGTTGGTTCACCTGTTTGGCCCAAGTAAGTGGTAATCTAGTTTTCCCACAGCCTAGTCTCCATTCCCCGCTAACAGCTCTCGTCTCTGTCTCCACAGGCCAATTCCTCTGGTGAGTGACATTTTCTGCAGCTGTGCTCCAGTTCCTTTTGAGATTCAATAAAATTCGTAAACGTGTTTTTGTGTTTGGAGTGTTTTGTTGTTGTTGCATTCTGCACGTGGGCTGTCTTACTATAAATCATGACAGAATGAGCCAGCCATAACCTCGGCTCAGCGAATGCGGCAGCATCAGAACATTCCACTCGAGCACTTAGATGCGACAGAGAGACAGGTGGCCGTGCTTACTCAGCAGCTGCAGACTATCACGCAGCAGCTGGGCACGGTTGCTGAACCTTTGGCCAACATGGCTCCTCCTGCTCCTGTGGTTCATACTACAGTTGGCAGTACTACTTCAGTTCCCACACCTGCCCCGTTCGCGGGGGAAGTGGGGAAGTGCAAGGAGTTCTTATGCCAGGTATGGCTTTATCTGGGGCAGGTGGTGGTGGTGGTGGGTACCTGGATGATACCACTAAAATTCATTTTTTGACCCTCCTGCTTAAGGACCAGGCCCTGAGCTGGGCTTGGTCTATTCTTGACAGCCCAGAGGGGGCTGGGTACACATATGAAAGATTTGTAGTTGAGTTCATCCATGCATTTGATCGTACGGAGAGTCAGGGAAACGTCATGAGTCATCTTTTGTCTCTCTGCCAAGGCGCTCGGTCAGTGGCCAAGTACTCGGTGGAGTTTCGGGTCAAAGCGGCGGACTCGGGGTGGAACAAAGTTGCTCTACACAACGCGTTCCTCCATGGTTTAAACACTCGCCTCCATGATGGCCTAGCAGTTCATGCTGTTCCCGACTCTCTGGACAGTCTTATTGATCAGGCTGTTGGTTTAGATAACCGATACCGCGAGCGCGCAAGAGATCGACAGTCCTCCTTTCGCCCGTCCACTGTGCAGGCACCCACCATGGCTACTGACATAGGGGGCGCTAGTTCTTCTCCCGAGCCAATGGAACTCAGTCAGTTCCATCTGACCGACGATGAGCGACGGTGAAGGAGAACGATCGGCACATGCATGTACTGTGCTTCTATGGAGCACAGAGTGGATGACTGCCCCCCTGGTGCCAAAAGACGCGGCCCGTTAGTAGCCGTGGGGGGTCTGGCGAGCAGGACCAAACTTAATCCCTCCAGTAATTTCTCTATTCCGGCCCTCGTTCAATTACCGGGGGTAGAGAGGAGGGTTATGGCGATAGTGGATTCAGGGGCAGAAGGAAATTTCATCTCTTCCCAGCTCATTTGGGATATGGGTATTCCCACCCACAAATTGTCCCCACCCCAGAATATCACTACTTTATCTGGTCAAAAGATCACTGTAGTCACTGAACACATGGCACCCGTCGCAGTCCTTCTTTCCAGGAACCATCGGGAGGAACTTTCATTCCTAGTTTTTCCAAATTCATCCTCCTCAATGGTCCTTGGTTACCCGTGGCTCCGGAGGCATAACCCTATAATCAACTGGGCTAATAACGCCATCTCCTCCTGGAGTCCATACTGTTTGGCATCCTATTTGAGTTCGGCCGAGTGTTCGCCGTCTCTCCCCATTTCCTCCCCTCCGGCCGAACTGCCGGACCTTAGCCTGGTCCCCAAGGTCTATCACGACCTGGGGGAGGTCTTCAGCAAGTCTCGAGCGCTGTCGCTTCTGCCTCATCGCTCTTATGACTGTGCTGTGGAGCTCCTCCCCGGGGGCTCGGCTGTCGCCCAGCTGGCTGTATAGTATTTCTGGCCTGGAAAGGGAGGTGATGGAGAGATACATTAAGGACTCTCTGAATGCCGGCCTTATTTGGCCATCTTTGACTCCACTCGAAGCAGGGGTTTTTTTCGTTGGAAAGAAGGACAGGTCTCTGTGCCCGTGCATTGACTACCGGGAGTTAAATGCAATCACTGTCAAAGATAAATATCCTCTGTCTCTGATCAACTCCGCGTTTGAACTCCTTCAGCGCACACGGGTATTCATTAAATTGGATCTCTGGAACGCATACCACTTAATCCATATTCGCGAAGGAGCTGAGTGGAAGACAGCATTTAAAACTCACTTGGGGCAAATTGAGTATTTGGTTATGCCGTTTGGGCTCACTAATGCCCCCGCCGTCTTCCAGCGGCTCATTAACGATGTCCTTCGCAATTTGGTTTAACTGGTTTGTCTTTGTGTATCTGGATGACATTTTAATATTTTCCCGCTCGCCAGAGGAACATGAGGTCCATATCAGGGCCGTGTTACAGCGGCTCTTGGAGAACCAGCTCTATGTTAAGGCTGAGAAGTGTGAGTTCTCCACCAACACCACCTCCTTCTTGGGTTTCATAGTGGCTGAAGGGTTTGCTGATTGCTGACCCAGCCAAGGTGAAGACTGTGCTGGATTGGCCAACACCCCACTCCCGCAGGGAGCTTCAACACTTCCTGGGGTTTGTGAATTTTTATTGCAGGTTCATTCGGAACTGTAGTGGGGTAGCACAGCCTCTTACGCAACTGACCTCCATTAAGATACCATTTCGCTGGTCTGGGGCAGCTGAACAGGCTTTTGTAAAATTAAAAAGCCTGTTCTCGGAAACACCTATCTTGGCACAGATCGACCCTCAGCTCCAATTTATCCTCGAGGTGGATGCTTCTGATTCGGGGTGGGCGCTGTCCTTTTGCAGTGCTCATCCTCCAACCAGAAGCTCCACCCATGCGCGTTTTTCTCTCACCGGCTCACGCCTGCCAAGAGGAATTACGACGCAGGGGATAGAGAGCTCTTGGCCATTAAGTTGGCACTGGAGGAGTGGAGACGCTGGTTAGAGGGGGCTACCCATGCCATTGTAGTATGGACCAACCCCAAGAATTTAGAATACCTACGATCGGCCCGCCGGCTTAATACCAGGCAGGCCCGCTGGGACTTATTTTTTCAAAGATTTAATTACACCATTACTTACCGTCCTGGCTCTCGGAATACCAAACCGGATGCGCTCTCCCGCCAGTTTGACTCCAAGCAAGTAGCCCCCCCTGCCACGTGCCCAACCAATTGTTCCCACTTCCTGTGTTCTTGGAGCCCTTACTTGGGACATTGAGCAGGGGGTCCGACAGGCCCAGTCTCGGGAGCCCGAACCAGTGGGATGCCCCTGCAATAGACTGACTGTTCCTGCTGCCCTCCACAGCGAAGTTATCCACTGGGGCCACACCAGCCGATTCGCCTGCCACCCTGGGATCTCCCGCACTACCAAACTTGTATGGGGGTGTTCTTGTGGCCCACGCTGCGGTGGGACATTCAGGAGTATGTCAAAGCTTGTCAAACCTGCACTCAGGGCAAGTCAGAGCCCCCCCCCCCCCCCGGTCTCTTTCACCCCCTACCCATTCCTGGTCACCATTGGTCCCACATTGCCCTTGATTTTGTTACTGGTCTGCCCCTTTCTCACGGGAAGTCGGTCATTCTCACCATTGTCGGCCGCTTCTCTAAAGCTATTTACCTGGTTGCCTTGCCTAAACTCTCTTCCGCCTCAGAGACTGCCGAGCTCCTCATCACTCAAGTCATCTGTCTGCATGGCATTCCCCTTGATATTGTGTCTGACCGGGTCCCCAATTCACGTCACAGGTCTGGAAGTCATTCTGCCGCATGCTGGGTACCACTGTCAGCCTCACTTCTGGGATACCATCCACAGAGTAATGGGCAGGCTAAGCGCACTAATCAATCCTTGGAGGCCACCCTCAGTTGTGTAGCAGCCAAAAACACTGCTGGCATCACAAATTGGGCACACCTGGGCGAGGCTTGGGAAAGACAATTACCAAGGGAGAATCAGCTAGCTGTCAAAGAGAGAGGGGGTGTGGTTGGACCAGTGAATGTTAGACAATGCCCACATGAAAATGAGTCAACGAGGCTGTCTAACAACCGCCGGCCAGAGTGGCGGCTACAAGCATGGAAAAGAAAAAGAACACAGACATAAAACAACAAGAACTCAAAAGATAACACAATACATAAAAAACTCAGTACCTGAGCCATGGAGAATGGTCAGAACCAAGCCTACAGGAAAACACCGGCTCAGTTCGTGACAATACTAACTAACTAACTAACTAACCTGCACTTGTATAGCGCTTTTCTAGTCAGAAAGACCACTCAAAGCGCTTTCATTAATACTAACCCTCTATTCTAAGGGCCTATAGGAAACAAATATCTAGGGACAATTTAGAACAGCCAATTAACCTAACACGCTGACGATATTCTTTTATTTTTGACATCACCTAAACAATCAATCCCTGCTATTCTTGAAATTTTTACCAAATTTAGTTTCATATCTGGCTATAAAATTAACCTTAATAAATCTGAAGCTATGCCACTGGGAGCCCTGAATACGTCTGATGTTACAGGTGATTTTCCTTTCAAGTGGGAAGCTGATGGCTTTCTGTATCTTGGAATAAAAGTGTCCCCAGATTTGAATGATATGTGGAAACTGAACTTCACCCCAATCTGCACCCAAATTAAAAAAAAGATTTAGAATGGTGGCATAAACTGCCGCTATCCATGATGGGTCGAATTAGTCTCATTAAAATGAATGTTCTCCCTCGCCTTTTGTATCCTCTAAAGATGCTTCCCTTGTACATATCTAAAAAATGTAATCGGGACTTAGAAAAGGCACTCACCGGTTTTATCTGGCATGGCAAAAAACCAAGGCAGAAGTTAAGGATACTGCAACTACATCCAGATATGGGTGGCCTCTCAGTACCCAATATAATTTTTTACAGCTGGGCCTGCCAGGCTCGTCATTTCTGGCTGTGGTTACAGACATATCTCAGTAGGGAGACCTGCACTGATTCATGGGCATGTTCTCCACACGCTCTCTGGGGGCTAATCACTTGTGATGCAACTAAAATATCACCAACAGTTAAGAAGAATCCTATTATTTACAACAGTATTAGGATCTGGCGTGATTTAGCAAAATGTATGGGAAGGAGAAATGCCAAATCTCTGCTCTCCCCTGTAACTCAACATCCAGACTTCCCTGCTGGTATTGGTCCGTCTGTATTCTCTTCCTGGCGCAGTTTAGGAATACATGTAATTGGTGACTTAATTAAAGATGACATTTTAATGTCTTTCCAACAACTACAAGCAACATTTAACATCCCTCGACAACATTTCTTTGCGTATTTGCAACTGAGACACTATATCCTCCCATGTTAGCTCTTTTTACTGTTTACCGGTCCCACTGATAATGAAGTAGAGAGATTCCTTAGGGAGCGCAAAGATGGAAGAATCTCATAGATCATCATTTTATTCACTTCTCGAATCCTCTGATGCATATTTGTTACCAGATATTGCTTGGAAATGGGAAAAAAGATTTAGGCTCTCAATTTATAGAGGATGATTGGCAAACAGCTTTACACCTGATTAAATCTACATTTACATGCAACAGGTTAAGGGAAACTCAGTATAAAATAATTCACAGACCCCTGCTACCTTACATAAAATCAATCACTCTCTGTCCCCGCTGTGCAGTAAATGTAATTCAGAGAGGGGAACATATTTTCACTGTTTTGGGGAGTGCAAAAAGATTTCCAGATTTTGGACAAATATTTCATTTGAGATTAGTGGGATCTTCAAATTAAAAATTAAAAAGATCCAGGTGTCTTCCTTTTTGGCCTTCCCTCTAGGGAACTGAAAATTCCTGCTACATATTACAAGCTCCTTGAGAAACTGCTCTTGATTGCCCGGAAATGTATTTTGCATAAATGGATAAAAGAATCCCCCCCTAGTGTCACCCTCTGGTACAAGGAGGTGTTGAATACACTCCCCCATGAGAGACTACATGCAGTTATGGAGGGGAAAGAGGAGCACTTTTTAAAGATTTGGATTCTCTTCTTAAATTATCTGCCTGATGACCTAAAGGTTTTTCTTCTGAAGGGAGAGCACTTTTCTGAAGGAAGACCTCCTTAAATGACCTCCTCATGAGGGGTGATTTCTTGGACTGGGACTTTGTTGCTAGATTTGTTGTCTGTTTTCTGTGCTTTGAATTGTGCACATGTCACTGGTGTGTCTGTTATCTGTTTTCTGCTTTTACATTGGGTGGCTGTCTGTGGGTGGGGTGGGAGGATATGGGTCTGTTCTGTTGTTGATTTGTCTGCATGTTTATATTGTTTAAATTCAATAAAAAAACATGTAAAAAAAACAAAAAAAACAGCGACAGGTGAGGGAGAGAAGAAGCCAGACTGCTTCCAAATTCATGCCCAGCACCAGCCTCCAGGAGCTGCCGTTGAGCTGCAGGATGAAGGGTCCGTGACCAAACAAAGTACAACAAAGCCACTGGATGTCTTTTAAATCCACAACTGGCATCAGCCTCCAGAAGCCACCGCTGAGACGCAGGATGAAGAGTGCATAACCCAACAGGATGCGGCAGAACCACCACAACCTGGTGGATGCCCCACAGCAGACATGCTGCGCCACAGCTCCACACCATCACAACCACAACGGCGAATGCAGCTGAACAGAGCACCACTCACAGTGACGGACTGGGTTTGGGTCCCCAGAATGGAAGGACCGGACCCGCAGTCAGCCTTAACATTGTCACCACCACCGGCACCCATGAAGATCGCCGCGCAGCTGAGACCAGCTGCTGTCCAGATGGCGGATGGTTCGAGATGGTAGGCCAACTATCTGTGGAAGGTAAGAGCACCTGCCGGGGATCAAGCGTTGGAGCGGACCCACCTGGTGTGGGATCCTGGCTGGGACATTGTTGACGAGCGTGCCGTGGTTCCAGCGGAATGGCGCCCAGGTCTGCTGCATCTGGCACCTCCAGGGGCGCATCCACAATGAGCTCACCTCAGGGCCCCTCCAACTGAACTGCCTTCCTCAATGAAAGGACTGTTTATCTAGGAGCACGGCTGCCAGCAAATGGTGGCACAATAAACCACTCAGCCATGCTTGGCCACGCAGCAGTCTCCCGCTGGCCCTAGCTAGTTTGGGGTTCACTATGTACCAAATTGGGGAGGGTCAATTCGGATATATATGTGTTTTCTGTTTTTCCAAGGGGGGGGGGGGGGTGAATGTGGTGTAAGGGAACCACAGGTTTAGCCAGCATCAGCGTGATGACATGGCCACTTGGTGATGTCATCACACCAAACATGTAACTGCAGGGGACGGCCATCTTACGCGCTCTCTTTCCGGCCCACCACTGAAGTCCTCAGCCTCCCCGCCAGAGTCTGTAACTATTATAGTGGTGTTTGTAATAAAGTTTGTGTTCCAAGCAAACGCTACTCTCTGTGAGTCCTTCCCCAGTTTCCAGACATAACAACGGGTAGAAAGGTATGTGGTGGACAGAGACAAGGAGACTGTGGAAGAGTATATGGAAGACAAGGAGACTTGGTGGTGGAATAAGGAGGTACAGGAAAGTATTCAGAGGAAGAGGTTAGCAAAGAAAAAGTGGAAGTGTCAGGGAGATGAAGAAAGTAAACAGGAGTATTTGGAATCTAGGCACGCAGCAGAGAGGTGGCAAAGGAAAAGGCATATAGTGAGTTGTATGAGAGGTTGGATACTAAAAAAGGAGAAAAGGTGTTGTATCAACTGGCTTGACAGAGACATTGAGCTGGAAAGGATGTACAGCAGGTTAGGTTGATTAAGGACAGACAGAAATGGTAATGCACTAACAAATGACGAGAGTGTGTTGAGAAGGTGGGAGGAGAATTTTGAAGAGCTGATAAATAAAAAATTGAGAGAGAAAGGATGAATGAAGGAAAAATGGTGAACAAGGAAGTCCCGAGGATTAGCAAGGCAGAAGTGACGGCAGCTTTGAAGAGGATGAAGAATGGAAAGGCGGTTGGTCCAGATGACATACCTGTGGAGGGATGGAGATGTTTAGGAGAGATGGCAGTGACTTTTTAACCAGATTGTTTAACACAATCTTGGAGAGTGAAGGGATGTCTGAGGAGTGGAGAAGAAGTATTTTGGCACCAATTTTCAAGAACAAAGGTGATGCTCAGAGCTGTAGTAACTACAGAGGCATAACGTTGATCAGCCACACTATGAAGATATGGGAAAGAGTTGTTGAAGCCAAGTTAAGAGGAGAGGTGACAATCAGTGAACAGCAGTACGATTTCATGTCAAGAAAGAGTACAACAGATGCAATGTTTGCTCTAAGAGTGCTGATGGAGAAGTATGGAGAAGGTCAGAAGGAGTTGCAATGTGTCTTTGTGGATCTAGAGAAAGCAGATGATAGGGTGCCAAAAGAGGAAGTGTGGTACTGTATGAGAAAGTCAGGAGTGGCAGAGAAGTATGTGAGGGTGGTGCAGGACATGTATGAGGACAGCGAGATGGTGGTGAGATGTGCTGTAGGAGTGACAGATGAGTTCAAGGTGGGGGTGGGATTACATCAGGGATCAGCTCTGAGCCCCGGCTGACAGATGAGGTCAGACAGGAGTCTGCATGGATCATAATGTTTGCAGACAACATTGTGATCTGTAGTGACAGTAGGGAGCAGGTGGAAGCAAGCCTGGAGAGGTGGAGGTATGCTCTGGAGAGAAAAGGAATGAAAGTCAGTAGAAGCAAGACAGAATACATGAGTGTGAATGAGAGGCAGGTGTAATGGTGAAGATAGAAGGAGTAGAGGTAGTGAAAGTAGACGAGTTTAAACACCTAGGGGTCAACCATCCAAAGCAATGGAAAATGCACAAGAGAGGTGAAGAAGAGAGTGCAGGCAGATGTGGAGTGGGTAGGGGACGAGTGTCAGGGGTGATTTGTGACAGAAGGGTAGCTGCAAGAGTGAAAGGGAAGATTTACAAGACGGTAGTGAGACCTGATATGATGTATGGCTTGGAGATGGTGGTGTTGACAAAAAGACAGGAGATGGAGATGGAGGTGGCGGAGTTGAAGATGCTAAGATTTTCATTGGGGGTGACTAAGACGGACAAGATTAGAAATGAGTATATCAGAGGGACAGCTCAGGTTGAGCGGTTTGGAGACAAAGCAAGAAAGGCAAGACTGAGATGGTTTGTACATGTGCAGAGGAGATATTGGGCAAAGGATGTTGAAGATGGCGCTACCAGTTAGGAGGAAAAGAGGAAGACCACAGAGAAGATTCATGGATGTAGTGAAGGACATGGAGAGGGTTGGTGTTACAGAGGAAGATGCAACGGATAGGGTGAGATGGAGGCAGATGATCCGCTGTGGAGACCCCTAAAGGGTACAGCTGGAGGAAGAAGAAGAAGAAGAAGAAGAAGAAGAAGAAGAAGAAGAAGAAGAAAACTTTTTGCGTCTTGTTACCCAGATAGCAAGTACTTCTAGGTGTTATCTGGATCAAATATTTCACTTCTGGCTCAGGTATGGATCACAGCTGGGCCAGATACCATTTGCTATGGTCTGAATGCACCATAGAAGTCTTGGTCTCGGTACACTGGTTTCAGTCTTGGTGTATCTTGACTACATCACTAGTATGAAACAACAGAATGTTGTTTGTGCTAAAAAAAAAGTACTTCAGTTGCCTGCATGATGGGTGAATAAAAAAGGATCAAGGCCTTCTCATGTGTATTGATAAAAAGGTAAGCAGTTTTCAGCCCTGGGAAGCACAGCATTTATCAATAATTCATTTAATTTTTTATTTTTTTTTGGGGGGGGGGTCAAATGTTCATCTAAGACACACAGAGTAATGAAGGTGACTTTTGCTCATGATCAGGATTATTTTAAGACCAACACCAGCTTGATTTATGACTGCAGCAGGAATAGGATGTAAATTCACTAGCTTCTGCTGTGTCTGTCTTTTGACTAGCTTTCAGAAATCTCCTCTTGCTGACATTTCAGCTCCTCTCCATGGCTCAGGGGGAATGACTGTAGTGTGGAAGATGTGCATAAACTCTGTCTGGTTTGTTTTCCCAGAAGCTTTATTTTATACAGAGGAGAACATTCAGTGGCCGACTTCACTCGATTTATTGTATGACCTTTGGCAGTGTGGAGGACTATAAACGCTCCAGCTGGGAAAAAATAAAGTAAAGGGGCTGATATTTATTCTTACTGAGACAGCCCTATGGAGGCATACAATATACATGCATTATACCTTGCATCAAGTGAATCATGATGGAGTTTTAAATCTGAGCAAGAATGAAAAGATTAACAATGAATGTAAACTATTATTCCTATAACTTCAGAAAGTTAGAGCAACAAATATGCTATATGCGTGCACAGATTGACATGGGTTAGTTACAGGACCCAAGAGCAGATACCAAAACAGACTCACAGAGACAGAAATGCAAAGGTTTTGTATTTTTATTAAAACAGAAAGTGGCACTTCTCAAAGTGATCTCACGTCCAGGGGTAGAAGAAGACAAGACAGGCAGTATATGGCAGGGAAATAAGTGGTAATGCACAGATTGAATTGTTCTTACTGTTGAGGAAGATGGCTGCTGGGTCCACTTCTGAAGAAGATGCGAAGAACTGATGGAGATGCATGAAGAGGGAGTAAACCGTAAAGCTCACATACTGGAGGAGGGGATGAGGAACAGGTGAGTTGGAGACTTCAGTAGGGTAAGTATTTGCAGGCTGAGTTGGTGATTGGATCCAGTATACAGTGGGGCAAAAAAGTATTTAGTCAGCCACCAATTGTGCAAGTTCTCCCACTTAAAAGATGAGAGAGGTCTTCAATTTTCATCATAGGTATACCTCAACTATGAGCAACAAAATGAGAAAAAAAAATCCAGAAAATCACATTGTCTGATTTTTAAAGAATTTATTTGCAAATTATGGTGGAAAATAAGTATTTGGTCACCTACAAACAAGCAAGATTTCTGGCTCTCACAGACCTGTAACTTCTTCTTTAAGAGGCTCCTCTGTCCTCCACTCGTTACCTGTATTAATGGCACCTGTTTGAACTCGTTATCAGTACAAAAGACACCTGTCCACAACCTCAAACAGTCAAACTCCAAACTCCACTATGGCCAAGACCGAGCTGTCAAAGGGCACCAGACACAAAATTGTAGACCTGCACCAGGCTGGGAAGACTGAATCTGCAATAGGTAAGCAGCTTGGTGTGAAGAAATCAACTGTGGGAGCAATTATTAGAAAATGGAAGACATACAAGACCACTGATAATCTCCCTCGATCTGGGGATCCACGCAAGATCTCACCCCATGGGGTCAAAATGGGTGAGCAAAAATCCCAGAACCACACGGGGGGACCTAGTGAATGACCTGCAGAGTGCTGGGACCAAAGTAACAAAGGCTACAATCAGTAACACACTACGCCGCCAGGGACTCAAATCCTGCAGCGCCAGACGTGTCCCCCTGCTTAAGCCAGTACATGTCCAGGCCCATCTGAAGTTTGTTAGAGAGCATTTGAATGATCCAGAAGAGGATTGGGAGAATGTCATATGGTCAGATGAAACCAAAATAGAACTTTTTGGTTAAAACTCAACTTGTCGTGTTTGGAGGAGAAAGAATGCTGAGTTGCATCCAAAGAACACCACACCTACTGTGAAGCATGGGGGTGGAAACATCATGCTTTGGGGCTGTTTTTCTGCAAAGGGACCAGGACGACTGATCCGTGTAAAGGAAAGAATGAATGGGGCCATGTATCGTGAGATTTTGAGTGAAAACCTCCTTCCATCGGCATTGAAGATGAAATGTGGCTGGGTCTTTCAGCATGACAATGATCCCAAACACACCACCGGGGCAACAAAGGAGTGGCTTCGTAAGAAGCATTTCAAGGTCCTGGAGTGGCCTAGCCAGTCTCCAGATCTCAACCCCATAGAAAATCTTTGGAGGGAGTTGAAAGTCCGTGTTGCCCAGCGACAGCCCCAAAACATCACTGCTCTAGAGGAGATCTGCATGAGGAATGGGCCAAAATACCAGCAACAGTGTGTGAAAACCTTGTGAAGACTTACAGAAAACGTTTGACCTCTGTCATTGCCAACAAAGGGTATATTACAAAGTACTGAGATGAACTTTTGTTATTGACCAAATACTTATTTTACACCATAATTTGCAAATAAATTCTTTAAAAATCAGACAATATGATTTTCTGGATTTTTGTTTTCTCATTTTGTCACCTATGATGAAAATTGGAGACCTCTCTCATCTTTTAAGTGGGAGAACTTGCACAATTGGTGGCTGACTAAATACTTTTTTACCCCACTGTATGTAGTTCTTTTGCTACAGTGTGGTCATACCCCGGGCCTGGGGAATTTCCTGTGATGACAGGGTTACTGAATTTACAATTTTTGATCCTTATTTGTGTTTCTAGGAGGCTGCAGGCAGGGGATGTCCAGGATGGGTGGGAACCAAGAAACACTGAGGACAGGAGAAGAGGAGAAAATCCAGGATGGTAATGATTTATAATGATGATTGCAGGCTTATGTGGGAGTCCTGGGAAATGGTCTTCAGGAAGGTGAGAACACAGAGGCACGCAAACCAGAAAACTATAGCAAGCTGTTGAGCAGAAGGAATCCCATGAGGAGCTGATGAGAACTGGAGTCCTTCATACCCCAGCAGCAATCAGGGAAGGTGTGCTAATGTGAAGCAGCTACAGGTAATGAGGATGATTAAGAATGCTGTCAGGGATGACCTCCTGCAGAGCAGGAATAATGGACTCTTGAGCAGTCTTAATCCAGTGCAAACACAATTTATTAACAAAAAATAAATAGAGCTCGGGGGCTGCAAACGTAACCTGAGCCAGCTAGGCTAGGAATGCTAACAAAGTAACAAGTGTACATATGTGGGGAGCAGAAGGGAAGTCCTGTATTATGTTGTCACACCGAAGGATGAAAGGCAGCTGAATAAAGAAGAGCAAATAAATTAACTAAACAGGGCACAGCTGAGACTAATCAAAGACTAAATCAGAATCAGAATCAGAATCAGAATCAGAATCAGGTTTATTGCCATTGTTCATGTAGTACACAAACTAGGAATTTGTCTCGGTACAATGCTGCAACATTAAACATGATAAGATAAAAGAAATAAACTATACATGTAATAAAGTGTAAGATAAGATAAGATAAGATAAGATAAGCCTTTATTAGTCCCACAACGGGGAAATTCCAGGATTGCAACAGCACAGGGATAGCAACACTCAGAGCAACAATCAGAAGGCAAGAAAAAAAAACAAGCAAGCAAGAGCAGCTAATAAACATATGTACGTATTACTATAAAATATATATATATACACACACACACAGACACACAGTGCAGAGCATTGTAGCTGGATGGAATAAATATATGAATATATGAACACACAGTGCAGAGCATTGTAGCTAGATGGAATAAATATGTAAATATATAAACACCCACAGTACGGAGCATTGCAGCTAGGTGGAATAAATATGCAAGTATATAAACACACACAGTGCGGAGCAATGTAGCTAGATGGAATAATATGTAGATATATAAATATATAAACACACCCAGTGCTGAGCATTGTAGCTAGATGGAATAAATATGCAAATATATAAACACACACAGTGCAGAGCATTGTTGCTAGATGGAATGAAACAGCATAACCGTCTACTTAGTTATCCTACATGGTATGATTATGTGCCCATACATATTCTCACCCTCCATAGCGACCGGTATGTTCCTAGTTGTATGCCGGAGGGGACCATTGTGTAAGTCTATTGCATCTTTTGCATTCAAAAAACTATTAGTTTGTTACGTCTTTTTGCTATCTCTGCGAGCAGCCCTGCTTAGGTTGTACAGTCTGACAGCCGTTGGTAGGAAGGACCTACGAAACCTCTCGGTTGTGCACCTGGGATGATGTAGTCTGCTGCTAAATGAGCTCCTCAGTGCATTCAGTATGTCCTGCATAGGGTGGAACTCGGACTCCAGCAGAGATGACAGTTTAGCCACCGTCCTTCTCTCTCCTATCTCCTCCATCGGATCAAGGCGCTGCCCCAGGGACAGAGCTAGCTTTCTTAATCAGTTTGTTCAGTCTCTTCCTATCGGCTGCAGTAATGCCACTGCCCCAGCAGACCACTCCAAAAGTGATGGCTGATGCCACCACCGTGTCATAGAATGACTTCAGCAGCGCCCCTTGTACACCAAAAGACCTGAGTCTCCTCAGCAGGAACAGCCTGCGCTGTCCCTTCTTGTAGAGTGCATCAGTATTGTGTGACCAGTCTAGTTTATTGTTCAGATGAATACCCAGGTACTTATAGGATGTCACCATCTCGATGTCTGTTCCCTGTATATTTACTGGTACTGTGAGGGGCTGCCCATGCCTGCGGCAGTCCACCACCAGCTCCTTAGTTTTCCTCGCGTTGATCTGGAGGCAGTTCCGATGGCACCAGTCCACGAAGTCCTGGATAAGCCCTCTGTACTCAGCTTCATCTCCATTGGAGATGAGGCCAACGATCGCAGAGTCATCAGAGAACTTCTGTAGATGGCAGTGTGTTGTGTTGTGTGAGAAGTCCGCAGTATAAAGAGTGAACAGGAAGGGAGCCAGCACCGTTCCCTGGGGGGCCCCCGTGCTACTGATGATCGTGTCGGACACACAGTCCCGGGTTCTCACAAACTGAGGCCGGTTCGTGAGGTAGTCCAGGATCCATGATGACAGGTGCTGGTCCACCCCTGCGCGCAGCAGCTTGTCCTTCAGGATCATCGGTTGGATGGTGTTGAAAGCACTGGAGAAGTCAAAGAACATGATCCTCACCATATTCCCGGGCTTCTCCAGGTGGGACAGAGAACGGTGAAGGAGGAAGATCACCGCATCCTCCACCCCAATGCCATGCTGGTAGGCGAACTGGAGTGGATCCATCGCTGGTTCCACCAGGGGGCGGAGGTGAGCAAGGAGCAGTCTCTCCAGGGTCTTCATCAAGTGGGACGTCAAGGCCACCGGTCTGTAGCTGTTCAGGTCTTTGGGGTGGGAAGTTTTTGGTACAGGTACCACACAAGATGTTTTCCACAGCTGTGGTACCCTCCCCAGTTTCAGGCTCATGTTGAAGATATACGTCACAATCCCACACAGCTGGTCTGCACAGGACTTGAGGAGCTTTGCGCTGATGCCGTCCGGTCCCGGCGCCTTCCCCGCCTTGATCTTCCTCCGCCCCGTCCACACCTGGGTCCTGGTCAGGGTCAGGATGGGGGGCTGTGTGTTGGGAGTGGGGGGGTGTTGGTGGAGTGGGGAGTGGGCAGCAGGACTTGATTTCTTTAGAGGCAGCAGTGGTTGTTGTGCAGTCAGGGGGGAGGGCGGTTGGTCAAATCTATTGAAAAACAGATTCAGGTTGTTCGCCCACTCCCTGCCCCCTGTGGCCTGGGGGGAGGTATTCTGGAGCCCCGAGATGGTTTTGAGGTTTCTCCAGACCCCGCTGATGTCGCTCTGTTGCAGCTTGTCCTCCATCTTCTTCCTGAAGCTGTCCTTGCCTTCTCTGATCTTTCTCCTCAGCTCCCTCTGTACGGACTTCAGCATCTCCCTGTTCCCCTAATCTGAAGATCCTCTTCTTCTCTCTCAGAAGTGTTTTTATCTCAGGGTTGATCCAGGGTTTGTTGTTTGAGTGACGCCGTATGGTCTTGGTGGGAACGGATTTGTCACACAGAAGCTGAGGTAGCCCGTGAAGGTGTGAATGAGGCCATCGATGTCCTCACCATGTGGATCGCAGAGCTGCTTCCAGGCGGTGGCTTCAAAACAGCCCTTTAGGGTGTCCATTGTCTCCTCAGACCATAACTCCACAGTGTGCATGGCCGGAGGTTGTCTGTGCACTAGGGGTTTGTACACCGGCCGGAGATGAACCAAGTTGTGATCCGATCTCCCGAGTGGGGGGAGTTGTGATGAGGTGTACGCCTCCTTAGTGTTTGCGTAGAATAAATCCAGTGTTTTATTGTCTCTAGTGTGGCATGTGACATACTGGGTGAACGTGGGTAGAATGGGAGACAGTGAAACATGGTTGAAATCGCCTGAGATGAGGAGAAGAGCATCTGGGTGTTCTGTCTGCAGCCTGCTGGTTACTGAATGGATGACGTCACGTGCTGTCCCAGCGTTCGCCGTCGGATTTGCATAAACAACAATGCAGATCACGTGTGAGTGTTCTCTCGGGAGATATGTAGGCCTCATGCTAACAGCTAGCAACTCAATGTCTTTGCTGCAGTGTCGTTGTTTAACAGTGATATGTCCCGGTCTGCACCAGTTGTTGTTAACATACATTATCACTCCACCGCCCCTAGCCTTGCCACTGTCTGGTGTTCGGTCAGCTCGTATCATGTGAAAACCCTCCAGCTCAATGTTAGCATCTGCTGCTAGTTCAGTTAGCCACGTCTCAGTAAACAAAAGGAGAGAGCACTCCCGGTATGTGCTATCATAACGGGAGATAGCCGCTAGCTCATCTAACTTTCCCAGTATCGACCGTACATTTCCCATGACAACAGATGGAAGGGAGGGTCTGTACCTTATATTTTTTGTCCTCCGCCTTACTCCAGCCCGGCAGCCGCGGCGTTTTCGCCTCAGTTCTCTCGGTATGTCGAGTTTTTCCAATGGGACCGGGTGGCGGTTGAATGCTAGCAGCTGTTCTCTGCTGTATCGTATCCTGCTATAGACAGTGGCTCCGTCCACCGGCTCAGGAGACATTTAGGACGATCTGTGTGTCCGTGATATAAGTGGGGTGAAAAAAAAAAGACGGATCAAAAGAGAGAGGAAGGGAAAAAGACTCGGAATCGAGCCGCTGTTGCAAAAGGCAGCCGACTCGTGTGGCGCCGAGAGAAAAAAAAAAAAAAAAAAAAAAAAAAAATGTAGAATAAGATTAAGTGATACTGGTCAACAGTTAAAATATATTAGCGAGCAGCAGATACTGTGGAGAACTATATAGTGCAGTCGGTAATGCAGGAAGAAAACAGTGATGATTGACATGAGTCTGGTTGAGCTGCTGTACATGGTGCACGAGAGTCAATAAGTCACTTAGTGTTCAGCAGTCTGATGGCAGAGGGGAAGAAGCTGTTCATGTGACGGGAGGTTTTAGTCTGGATGGACCGAAGTCTTCTACCAGAGGGGAGGGGGGCAAACAGTACGTGACCAGGGTGTGAGGGATCGGCTATGATCCGGCCAGCACGCCTCCGGGTCCTGGAGATGTACAGATCCAGGAGAGATGGGAGCTTGCAGCCGATCACCTTCTCAGCAGTGCGCACGACGCGCTGCAGCCTTAGTCTGTCCCTGGCAGTGGCTCCTGCGTACCACACAGTTATGGAGGTGGTGAGGATGGACTCGATGATGGCTGTGTAGAACTGCACTAACATCTTGGTGGGTAGCTTGAGCTTCCTCAGCTGCTGCAGGAAGAACATCCTCTGCTGGGCTTTTTTGATGAGTGAGCTGATGGTCGGCTCCCATTTGAGGTCCCTGGTGATGGTAGTGCCTAGGAAGCGGAAGGAATCAGCAGTGGTGATGGGAGAGCCTGAGAGGGTGAGGGGGGGCAGAGGGGTAGTGACTTTCCTGAAGTCTACAGTCATCTCCACTGTCTTCAGAGCGTTCAGCTGCAGGTTGTTATTGTTGCACCAGGACGCCAGCTGGGCCACCTCTCTCCTGTAGGCGGACTCGTCGCCGTTGGAGATGAGCCCGATGAGGGTGGTGTCGTCCGCAAACTTGATCAACTTGACAGACTGGTGGCTGGAGGTGCAGGAGTTGGTGTAAAGGGAGAAGAGTAGGGGGGGAAAGTACACAGCCCTGGGTGATCCGGTGCTGATGCTAGTATAGTCTGAGACAGTCTTTCCCAGCCGCACATGCTGCCTCCGGTCCGTCAGGAAGTCGGTGATCCACCTGCAGAGGGAGTCAGGCACGTTGAGCAGGGACAGCTTGTCCCGGAGCAGAGCAGGGCGGATGGTGTTGAATGCGGAGCTGAAGTCCACAAACAGGATCCTGGCGTAGGTTCCCGGGGAGTCCAGGTGCTGCAGGATGGAGTGGAGGGCCAGGTTGACTGCGTCGTCTACAGACCTGTTGGCTCGGTAGGCAAACTGCAGCGGGTCCAGGAGAGGGGTGGTGATGGACTTGAGGTGGGACAGGACCAGGCGCTCAAAGGACTTCATGACTACAGAGGTGAGCGCTACAGGTCTGTAGTCATTAAGTCCAGTGATCCGTGGCTTCTTGGGGACAGGGATGATGGTGGAGGATTTGAGGCAGGACGGCACGTGGCATAACTTAAGGGAGGTGTTAAAAATGTCTGTGAAGACAGGAGCCAGCTGTTTGGCACAGTGTCTCAGGGTGGAGGGAGACACGCTGTCTGGGCCGGGGGCCTTGCGCGGGTTCAGTCTGGAGAACTGTTTGAGCACATCCTGCTCACTGATGATAAGGGGAGGGGGGGGGGGGGGGGGGGGGTGCCTTTAATGAAGTAGGGAATGTGGAGGCTGTGGAGCTGGAGGGAGGGGGGGAGTTGGACACAGATGACGAGGTGTCAAAACGGGCATAGTGTTGGGACAGTCTTTGACAAAGGGCTTTGTCATCCTGACCTTTAGGAGCCTGAGGTCGATAGTTGGTGATTTGCCTCAGTCCTCTCCACACGGAAGCCGAATCATTAGCAGTGAACTGCTAATGATACTCCCTTACGTTGTAAATGACAACGTAAGGGAGAGAAACTGACAACAGGAAATGAAACTATGACAAGACAGGAAAAAAACAAAGGAACCTTTCACAATAAAAGGCGGCATATGTGGTATATATTAGTCATATATTCCATACCTGCATACGTTGGAGCATGTGGAAATGTGTGGGGCAACATATGCAAAGGAATTTCACACCTCTGAAAGGACAAAGGAATCTCACCGCCATGTGAAGACCAATGGCGTCACAGGACGCCATGGCAACAGACTTGACACCTTCACCCCCTTAGGCGAGGAGAGGTTTTCCCATCACCTCCCAAGACGGAGGGAGGAGTTAACAGGACTAATGGGGATTTAGATAACGGGGGATTTCAGCTTGTGTTTTGCATGTCTTGGATGTGTGCCTGCATTTAACCAGCGAGCTGGGCAGAATTCTTCCTCTTTGCCTTCTGCCAAGCTCTGCACCATGATGAGACAAGATAGAAGAGTTGTTCATTAAAGACGCTGCTTTTGTGATACAAAACCGCCTCGTTATTTCCAGCTCTTCTACACTGGTGACCTTGACGCGAGTATGGACCTGAGGCGTTCTTCAAGCGACTCCTCGGCGGCGAATCTGACTTACGCCAGCGACAACACAGACGAGGGAACAAGCAGACAGCTGTTCCCCCCGGCAGAGGGTACCGAGAGAGCTCAACCAAGCTCCAGCACCTCCGTGAGAGCCGAGGCAAGGCACTCTCACCCGGCGGGCACAACAGTGATGATGTGCACAAACGCTGTCGCTGTTAAACTGCCAGATTTCTGGCGAGAAGACCCGGCCTCTTGGTTTCTCCAAGCCGAAGCCCAGTTCATACTGGTGGGCATCACGGCAGACGATACTAAGTTCTACCATATCGTCTCCAAACTCGACTCCGCCACTTCGAGGTGTGCGCGAAGCTTGATCCAGCGACCACCGGCCCGGGACAAGTATGAGACGCTCAAGGCGACCATCGTGGCGAATTACGTCCCGTCGGCGGAAGAAAGAGCCGAAAAAATCCTGGCAGTCTACGGCCACAGAGGGGGCAATCCAAAGACCCTCATGGAGGATTTACTGCAGCTCAAGGAGGAGGACAATGATAATTTCCTCTTTCAATTTATTTTCCTCAGCACGCTACCACCACACATGAGAGGGACACTCGCCAGTATGAAGTGCAACAATCATCAGGACTTCCGCACGCTGGCCAACGAGGCTTATCGACTCGTCAACGCCTGCAGAGATTGGACACCCACAGCGGCATCCGCAGACCTCAAAACTGACGCCCCGAACCTTGGAGAGTCACAAACCACGGAGCAGGCTCAACCCACAGTGACAGCAGCGCGGCCCAAGCGCAACAAACAGAATGACGTCTGTTATTATCACCACCGCTTTGCCGAGAAAGCCCGGAAATGTGTTCCCCCTCTGCAAGTTTACGATGTCGGGAAACGCCAAAGCCGAGGGCCGTTAACGGCAGCGGTTCTCGGCGAGAAAAATAAGCTGTTATACGTGACGGATGGACACACAGGCAAGCAGTTCCTCATCGACACAGGAGCCCAGCTGAGTTTCGTCATGCCCTCCCACGCAGATCGAGCCATGGGCACCCGGGGCAATGGAGCAGTGGCAGCCAACGGTTCTGACATCGACACGTTCGGGGAAAAGAGCCTGCATCTCCTCATTCACGGCCGCAGCTACAGATGGACATTTGTTGTAGCGGCGGTGGGTTTTAACTTGTTAGGCGCAGATTTTCTGTGTGCACACGGGTTATTAGTTGATCTAGCAAATAGGCGCCTGGTTAATGCACTGTCTTTTGCTTCTATTCCTTGCTCAGCTCGAGTCTCTCCACCACCTGTGCAGGCCAACGTCACCATGGCAGGAGGTAAGTTTGAGCAACTCCTCACCCAATTTCCAGCACTCACAACCCCCAAATTCTCAGCCACTGTAGCCAAACACGGGGTTAAACACTTCATTCCAACAACGGGACCTCCCGTTTTTGCCAAAGCTCGCCGCTTAGACGCGGCCAAGCTCAACATAGCAAGGGACGAATTTGCAGCTCTTGAAAAATTAAGATAAGATAAGATAAGCCTTTATTAGTCCCACAACGGGGAAATTCCAGGATTGCAACAGCACAGGGATAGCAACACTCAGAGCAACAATCAGAAGGCAAGAAAAAAAAAAACAAAAAAAAAACAAGCAAGCAAGAGCAGCTAATATACATATGTACATATTACTATAAAATATATATATACACACACACACACAGACACACAGTGCAGAGCATTGTAGCTGGATGGAATAAATATATGAATATATGAACACAGTGCAGAGCATTGTAGCTAGATGGAATAAATATGTAAATATATAAACACCCACAGTACGGAGCATTGCAGCTAGGTGGAATAAATATGCAAGTATATAAACACACACAGTGCAGAGCAATGTAGCTAGATGGAATAATATGTAGATATATAAAAACACAGTGCGGATCATTGTAGCTAGATGGAATAAATATATAGATATATAAAGACAGAACACCCAGATGCTCTTCTCCTCATCTCAGGCGATTTCAACCACGTTTCACTGTCTCCCATTCTGCCTACTTTCACCCAGTATGTCACATGCCACACTAGAGACAATAAAACACTGGATTTGTTCTACGCAAACACTAAGGAGGCGTACACCTCATCACAACTCCCCCCACTTGGGAGATCGGATCACAACTTGGTTCATCTCCGACCGGTGTACAAACCCCTAGTGCACAGACAACCTCCGGCCATGCACACTGTGGAGTTATGGTCTGAGGAGACAATGGACACTCTAAAGGACTGTTTTGAAGCCACTGCCTGGAAGCAGCTCTGCGATCCACATGGTGAGGACATCGATGGCCTCATTCACACCTTCACGGGCTACCTCAGCTTCTGTGTGGACAAATCCGTTCCCACCAAGACCATACGGCGTCACTCAAACAACAAACCCTGGATCAACCCTGAGATAAAAACACTTCTGAGAGAGAAGAAGAGGATCTTCAGGTCGGGGAACAGGGAGATGCTGAAGTCCGTACAGAGGGAGCTGAGGAGAAAGATCAGAGAAGGCAAGGACAGCTTCAGGAAGAAGATGGAGGACAAGCTGCAACAGAGCGACATCAGCGGGGTCTGGAGAAATCTCAAAACCATCTCGGGGCTCCAGAATACCTCCCCCCAGGCCACGGGGGGCAGGGAGTGGGCGAACAACCTGAATCTGTTTTTCAATAGATTTGACCAACCGCCCTCCCCCCTGTCTGCACAACAACCACTGCTGCCTCTAAGAAATCAAGTCCTGCTACCCACTCCCCACTCCACCGACACCCCCCCCCACTCCCAACACACAGCCCCCCATCCTGACCCTGACCAAGACCCAGGTGAGGACGGAGCTGAGGAAGATCAAGGCGAGGAAGGCGTCGGGACCGGACGGCATCAGCGCAAAGCTCCTCAAGTCCTGTGCAGACCAGCTGTGTGGGATTGTGACATATATCTTCAACATGAGCCTGAAACTGGGGAGGGTACCACAGCTGTGGAAAACATCTTGTGTGGTACCTGTACCAAAAACTTCTCACCCCAAAGACCTGAACAGCTTCAGACCGGTGGCCTTGACGTCCCACTTGATGAAGACCCTGGAGAGACTGCTCCTTGCTCATCTCCGCCCCCTGGTGGAACCAGCGATGGATCCACTCCAGTTCGCCTACCAGCATGGCATTGGGGTGGAGGATGCGGTGATCTTCCTCCTTCACCGTTCTCTGTCCCACCTGGAGAAGCCCGGGAATATGGTGAGGATCATGTTCTTTGACTTCTCCAGTGCTTTCAACACCATCCAACCGATGATCCTGAAGGACAAGCTGCTGCGCGCAGGGGTGGACCAGCACCTGTCATCATGGATCCTGGACTACCTCACGAACCGGCCTCAGTTTGTGAGAACCCGGGACTGTGTTTCCGACACGATCATCAGTAGCACGGGGGCCCCCCCAGGGAACGGTGCTGGCTCCCTTCCTGTTCACTCTTTATACTGCGGACTTCTCACACAACACAACACATTGCCATCTACAGAAGTTCTCTGATGACTCTGCGATCGTTGGTCTCATCTCCAGCGGAGATGAAGCTGAGTACAGAGGGCTTATCCAGGACTTTGTGGACTGGTGCCATCGGAACTGCCTCCAGATCAACGCGAGGAAAACTAAGGAGCTGGTGGTGGACTGCCGCAGGCATGGGCAGCCCCTCACAGCACCAGTAAATATACAGGGAACAGACATCGAGATGGTGACATCCTACAAGTACCTGGGTATTCATCTGAACAATAAACTAGACTGGTCACACAATACTGACGCACTCTACAAGAAGGGACAGCGCAGGCTGTTCCTGCTGAGGAGACTCAGGTCTTTTGGTGTACAAGGGGCGCTGCTGAAGTCATTCTATGATACGGTGGTGGCATCAGCCATCACTTTTGGAGTGGTCTGCTGGGGCAGTGGCATTACTGCAGCCGATAGGAAGAGACTGAACAAACTGATTAAGAAAGCTAGCTCTGTCCTGGGGCAACGCCTTGATCCGATGGAGGAGATAGGAGAGAGAAGGACGGTGGCTAAACTGTCATCTCTGCTGGAGTCCGAGTTCCACCCTATGCAGGACATACTGGATGCACTGAGGAGCTCATTTAGCAGCAGACTACATCATCCCAGGTGCACAACCGTGAGGTTTCGTAGGTCCTTCCTACCAACGGCTGTCAGACTGTACAACCTAAGCAGGGCTGCTAGCAGAGATAGCAAAAAGACGTAACAAACTAATAGTTTTTTGAATGCAAAAGATGCAATAGACTTACACAATGGTCCTCTCCGGCATACAACTAGGAACATACCGGTCGCTATGGAGGGTGAGAATATGTATGGGCACATAATCATACCATGTAGGATAACTAAATAGACGGTTATGCTGTTTCATCCCACCTAGCAACAATGCTCTGCACTGTGTGTGTTTATATATTTACATATTTATTCCATCTAGCTACAGTGCTCTGCACTGGGTGTGTTTATATTTATATATCTATATATTTATTCCATCTAGCTACAATGCTCAGCACTGGGTGTGTTTATATTTATATATCTATATATTTATTCCATCTAGCTACAATGCTCCGCACTGTGTTTTTATATATCTACATATTATTCCATCTAGCTACATTGCTCCGCACTGTGTGTGTTTATATACTTGCATATTTATTCCACCTAGCTGCAATGCTCCGTACTGTGGGTGTTTATATATTTACATATTTATTCCATCCAGCTACAATGCTCTGCACTGTGTGTTCATATATTCATATATTTATTCCATCCAGCTACAATGCTCTGCACTGTGTGTTCATATATTCATATATTTATTCCATCCAGCTACAATGCTCTGCACTGTGTGTCTGTGTGTGTGTGTGTGTATATATATATATTTTATAGTAATATGTACATATGTATATTAGCTGCTCTTGCTTGCTTGTTTTTTTTCTTGCCTTCTGATTGTTGCTCTGAGTGTTGCTATCCCTGTGCTGTTGCAATCCTGGAATTTCCCCGTTGTGGGACTAATAAAGGCTTATCTTATCTTATCTTATCTTATATAAACACACCCAGTGCTGAGCATTGTAGCTAGGTGGAATAAATATGTAAATATATAAACACACACAGTGCAGAGCATTGTTGCTAGATGGGATGAAACAGCATAACCGTCTACTTAGTTATCCTACATGGTATGATTATGTGCCCATACATATTCTCACCCTCCATAGCGACCGATATGTTCCTAGTTGTATGCCGGAGAGAACCATTGTGTAAGTCTATTGCATCTTTTGCATTCAAAAAACTATTAGTTTGTTACGACTTTTGCTATCTCTGCGAGCAGCCCTGCTTAGGTTGTACAGTCTGACAGCCGTTGGTAGGAAGGACCTACGAAACCTCTCGGTTGTGCACCTGGGATGATGTAGTCTGCTGCTAAATGAGCTCCTCAGTGGATCCAGTATGTCCTGCATAGGGTGGAACTCGGACTCCAGCAGAGATGACAGTTTAGCCACCGTCCTTCTCTCTCCTATCTCCTCCATCGGATCAAGGCGCTGCCCCAGGACAGAGCTAGCTTTCTTAATCAGTTTATTCAGTCTCTTCCTATCGGCTGCAGTAATGCCACTGCCCCAGCAGACCACTCCAAAAGTGATGGCTGATGCCACCACCGTGTCATAGAATGACTTCAGCAGCGCCCCTTGTACACCAAAAGACCTGAGTCTCCTCAGCAGCAACAGCCTGCGCTGTCCCTTCTACATTTATAGTAATATGGACATATGTTTACTAGATGTTGTTTTTTCTTGCCTTCTGATTGTTGCTCTGAGTGTTGCTATCCCTGTGCTGTTGCAATCCTGGAATTTCCCCATTGTGGGACTAATAAAGGCTTATCTTATCTTATCTTATTGTGTGACGAGTCTAGTTTATTGTTCAGATGAACACCCAGGTACTTATAGGATGTCACCATCTCGATGTCTGTTCCCTGTATATTTACTGGTGCTGTGAGGGGTTGCCCATGCCTGCGGCAGTCCACCACCAGCTCCTTAGTTTTCCTCGCGTTGATCTGGAGGCAGTTCCAATGGCACCAGTCCACGAAGTCCTGGATAAGCCCTCTGTACTCAGCTTCATCTCCGTTGGAGATGAGACCAATGATCGCAGAGTCATCAGAGAACTTCTGTAGATGGCAGTGTGTTGTGTTGTGTGAGAAGTCCGCAGTATAAAGAGTGAACAGGAAGGGAGCCAGCACCGTTCCCTGGGGGGCCCCCGTGCTACTGATGATCGTGTCAGAAACACAGTCCCGGGTTCTCACAAACTGAGGCCGGTTCGTGAGGTAGTCCAGGATCCATGATGACAGGTGCTGGTCCACCCCTGCGCGCAGCAGCTTGTCCTTCAGGATCATCGGTTGGATGGTGTTGAAAGCACTGGAGAAGTCAAAGAACATGATCCTCACCATATTCCCGGGCTTCTCCAGGTGGGACAGAGAACGGTGAAGGAGGAAGATCACCGCATCCTCCACCCCAATGCCATGCTGGTAGGCGAACTGGAGTGGACCCATCGCTGGTTCCACCAGGGGGCGGAGATGAGCAAGGAGCAGTCTCTCCAGGGTCTTCATCAAGTGGGACGTCAAGGCCACCGGTCTGTAGCTGTTCAGGTCTTTGGGGTGGGAAGTTTTTGGTACAGGTACCACACAAGATGTTTTCCACAGCTGTGGTACCCTCCCCAGTTTCAGGCTCATGTTGAAGATATACGTCACAATCCCACACAGCTGGTCTGCACAGGACTTGAGGAGCTTTGCGCTGATGCCGTCCGGTCCCGACGCCTTCCTCGCCTTGATCTTCCTCAGCTCCGTCCTCACCTGGGTCTTGGTCAGGGTCAGGATGGGGGGCTGTGTGTTGGGAGTGGGGGGGGGTGTCGGTGGAGTGGGGAGTGGGCAGCAGGACTTGATTTCTTAGAGGCAGCAGTGGTTGTTGTGCAGACAGGGGGGAGGGCGGTTGGTCAAATCTATTGAAAAACAGATTCAGGTTGTTCGCCCACTCCCTGCCCCCCGAGGCCTGGGGGGAGGTATTCTGGAGCCCCGAGATGGTTTTGAGGTTTCTCCAGACCCCGCTGATGTCGCTCTGTTGCAGCTTGTCCTCCATCTTCTTCCTGAAGCTGTCCTTGCCTTCTCTGATCTTTCTCCTCAGCTCCCTCTGTACGGACTTCAGCATCTCCCTGTTCCCCGACCTGAAGATCCTCTTCTTCTCTCTCAGAAGTGTTTTTATCTCAGGGTTGATCCAGGGTTTGTTGTTTGAGTGACGCCGTATGGTCTTGGTGGGAACGGATTTGTCCACACAGAAGCTGAGGTAGCCCGTGAAGGTGTGAATGAGGCCATCAATGTCCTCACCATGTGGATCGCAGAGCTGCTTCCAGGCGGTGGCTTCAAAACAGTCCTTTAGAGTGTCCATTGTCTCCTCAGACCATAACTCCACAGTGTGCATGGCCGGAGGTTGTCTGTGCACTAGGGGTTTGTACACCGGCCGGAGATGAACCAAGTTGTGATCCGATCTCCCGAGTGGGGGGAGTGGTGATGAGGTGTACGCCTCCTTAGTGTTTGCGTAGAATAAATCCAGTGTTTTATTGTCTCTAGTGTGGCATGTGACATACTGGGTGAACGTGGGTAGAATGGGAGACAGTGAAACGTGGTTGAAATCGCCTGAGATGAGGAGAAGAGCATCTGGGTGTTCTGTCTGCAGCCTGCTGGTTACTGAATGGATGACGTCACGCGCTGTCCCAGCGTTCACCGTCGGATTTGCATAAACAACAATGCAGATCACATGTGAGTGTTCTCTCGGGAGATATGTAGGCCTCATGCTAACAGCTAGCAACTCAATGTCTTTGCTGCAGTGTTGTTGTTTAACAGTGATATGTCCCGGTCTGCACCAGTTGTTGTTAACATACATTATCACTCCACCGCCCCTAGCTTTGCCACTGTCCGGTGTTCGGTCAGCTCGTATCATGTGAAAACCCTCCAGCTCAATGTTAGCATCTGCTGCTAGTTCAGTTAGCCACGTCTCAGTAAACAAAAGGAGAGAGCACTCCCGGTAAGTGCTATCATAACGGGAGATAGCCGCTAGCTCATCTAACTTTCCCAGTATCGACCGTACATTTCCCATGACAACAGATGGAAGGGAGGGTCTGTACCTTATATTTTTTGTCCTCCGCCTTACTCCAGCCCGGCAGCCGCGACGCTTTCGCCTCAGTTCTCTCGGTATGTCGAGTTTTTCCAATGGGACCGGGTGGCGGTTAAATGCTAGCAGCTCTTCCCTGTTGTATCGTATCCTGCTATAAACAGTGGCTCCGTCCACCGGCTCAGGAGACATTTGGGACGATCTGTGTGTCCGTGATATATTAGGCATTGTCCGACATTCAAAGAGCCCTTGGGCTTCACCACTTCACATGGTTCCGAAATCCGACGGTTCTTGGAGACCGTGCGGAGATTACCGCAGATTAAACAACGCTACAGCGCATGACCACTACCCCATTCCTCACATACAGGACTTTTCACTTCATTTAGCGGGTGCGCGCATTTTTTCAAAAATAGACTTAGTCCGCAGTTATCACCAAGTTCCAGTCCGAGCTGAAGACATTCCTAAAACAGCGGTTATAACCCCTTTCGGCCTTTTTGAATTCCTGCGAATGCCTTTCGGCCTCAAAGGTGCTGCTCAGACTTTTCAGCGTATGATGGACGCAATCTTACGCGACCTCCCCTTTGTTTTCGTCTCCCTCGACGACATGCTGGTAGCCAGCTCATCGGAGGAAGAGCACGAGCAGCATCTCACTGCCGTTTTTCAGAGGCTAGAAGAGCACGGATTAATAATTAATCCAGCCAAATGCAAATTCAGCGTATCGCAAATTGATTTTTTGGGACACAGAGTGTCCCCGAAAGGGGCAGTTCCGCTTCCAGACAAAATTCATGCGATAGAAGGTTTTCCACGGCCCCAAACGGTCAAATCGCTACAGGAATTTTTGGGGATGGTTAATTTTTACAACCGTTTCCTCCCTCATGCAGCTCAGCTCATGCAGCCCCTGTATGACGCGCTAAAAAAAAAGAGAGCTTCCAACGCAGTCGAATGGACCCCGGAACGCGAACGCGCTTTTGCGGAAGTTAAAAACGCCCTAGCTAACGCCACAATGTTAGTCCATCCAGATCCCTCGGCCCGCATTGCTCTAACCACAGATGCTTCAGACTTGGCCATAGGGGCAGTTGTAGAACAACTTGTCAAGGGGGTCTGGCAACCTTTAGCATTTTTTAGCAAATCGCTAAACCCGACAGAACGCAAGTACAGCACTTTTGACAGGGAGCTGCTGGCGCTCCATTTATCCATCCGCCACTTCCAGTTTTGGTTAGAAGGGCGGAGTTTCACGGCTTTTGTGGACCATAAACCACTCACTTTTGCTATGGCTAAAATTTCAGAACCTTGGTCGGGCAGACAACAAAGACAGCTAGCTGCGATTTCAGAGTTCACCACAGACATTCGACATGTAGCGGGCAAACTTAACGTAGTAGCGGACTGTCTCTCTCGCGCTGTGGCACCGCCAGAGCACGAGGAGACAGATTACACTGCTTCAGCAGCTGAGCTTTTCTCTAACGCAAACACATATGCAGCACCTATCCATGAAGGGATAGATTATGCAGCCATGGCGGAAGAACAAGGTAGTGATGCGGACGCACGCGCGCTCCTGTCTGGACCAACAGGGTTAAGGCTGGAGAAAAAAGGGTTGCGCGACGGCGTGCCCCCCCTAATATGCGATGTTTCAACCGGCCGACCTCGCCCGTTAGTACCGGCTGCTTGGCGCCGCCGTATTTTCGACGCAATTCACTCCCTCGCACACCCAGGTGTGCGCGCCTCGGTCAAAATGGTTGCCGAAAAGTTTGTGTGGCCAGGCCTGCGCAAAAACGTAAAAGAATGGGCAAAAACTTGCATTCCTTGTCAGCGCGCCAAAGTACACAAACACACAAAAGCCCCTCTGGAGCCTTTTCCCATCCCTGCTAGAAGGTTCGACCACATTCATGTCGACCTCGTGGGGCCGCTGCCTTCCTCCCAGGGTTTCACACACCTGCTAACAATGATAGACCGCACCACGCGCTGGCCAGAGGCAGTCCCTCTAGCGGCAACTACAGCGGAGGAAGTCGCACGCGTTTTTCTAACAAATTGGGTGGCACGTTTCGGCGTCCCATCAGGCATCACGTCAGATAGGGGGCCTCAATTTGTCTCAGAGCTCTGGTCAGCCATGTCCAACAGTTTAGGGGCAACAATTCACCGTACCACCGCTTATCACCCTCAGGCTAATGGGTTATGCGAGTGTTTTCACAGGTCCTTAAAGGCCGCCCTCAGAGCCTCATTAACGGACACAAATTGGGTAAATAAACTTCCCTGGGTTTTATTGGGGTTGCGTGCGGCACCTAAAGAGGATTTAGATGCTTCCCCTGCAGAATTAGTCTTTGCTCAGCCTATTAGACTACCAGGTGAATTTTTACCAGAAAACCTGGAACCAGGGCACCTCCCAGTCCCAAGGTTTTTAGGCAGTAACAGACCGGACTCTCTACACGGTCCAGCTCATCACTCCTTTCCACGAGTTTTTGTTCCTCAAACTTTAAAAAACGCCGAGTTTGTTTTTGTTAAGCATGAAGCCCTTAAACCAACGTTATGCCCAGTATACGATGGCCCGTTCAGAGTGCTGGAAAATGGTGACAAACACTTTGTGCTTGATTATGGGGATAGAAATGAAACGGTCAGCATTGACAGACTCAAACCTGCCTTCTTGTTGAGAGACGAACCTGCACAGTTGGCGCGAGCACCTCGGCGAGGTAGACCCCCCAAGGAAAAAGTCTCAGCCCCCAGGCAGGGAACAGATAATCTCTCTCCTTCCCACACTGCAGAGTCCTCACAACAAGGTCCCAGCAGGACGTCTAAACCAGCCTACAGCAGCTTTGGGAGAAGATTGAAACCCAGACTGCACAAGGACTGATTACACCACTCTGCAATTTTTCGCTAATTGTGCCGCAACAGTTTAGGACTGACTTATGATTATACTATGCTGTTATATTTTCACTGAACTCTCTTAGGAGCATGGCTGCTTGGAAGTTTCTTCTGTGACAACAGCTGTAACACGTAGTATGTCTTAGTAATTACCCTAGACTGTGAATCTTTCTGTGTCCTTTCCTAGTTGTTTGGGGGGCCTGTGGTATATATTACTCATATATTCCATACCTGCATACGTTGGAGCATGTGGAAATGTGTGGGGCAACATATGCAAAGGAATTTCACACCTCTGAAAGGACAAAGGAATCTCACCGCCGTGTGAAGACCAATGGCGTCACAGGACGCCATGGCAACAGACTTGACACCTTCACCCCCTTAGGCGAGGAGAGGCTTTCCCATCACCTCCCAAGACGGAGGGAGGAGTTAACAGGACTAATGGGGATTTAGATAACGGGGAATTTCAGCTTGTGTTTTGCATGTCTTGGATGTGTGCCTGTATTTAACCAGCGAGCTGGGCAGAATTCTTCCTCTTTGCCTTCTGCCAAGCTCTGCACCATGATGAGACAAGATAGAAGAGTTGTTCATTAAAGACGCTGCTTTTGTGATACAAAACCGCCTCGTTATTTCCAGCTCTTCTACAGCATAGGAACTAAAGATAAACAACGAATACTTTCAAACTAAGAGCGGACATACAAATTAAGAACAGACAAGGAATGAAATCAGAACATTACAAAATAACCAAGGACTAGGGAATACTAAAGATAACAACAGACAAAAATAGAATGAGTTCAAAAAACAACAAAAGGCATGGACATGGTCCCCGACCATGTCCAGATTATGACAGATGCTGCAAGTGTGTATTGTGTTCTCACCTCAGACCATAACAATTGTTATAGCCTTTAATGGGTTTAATTCATCCACCATCAATCTCCTTTAATGTTTGCACAGCAGAGGTTTCTTTAAATTCTTAAAAATATGTAACCACCTCTCACATAGGTATCCTTAGACTGCAAGCTGATAGTTGCTAACACTGAGTTGGGGTGTATATCACTTATTGTTTTCCCTTGTTTCTGTATGTTTCTCTGTGTAATAGAAACATGAAAACATGAAAACACAATAGAAAACATGCATGTTAGGTTAATTGGCTGTTCTAAATTGTCCCTAGATATTTGTTTCCTATAGGCCCTTAGAATAGAGGGTTAGTATTAATGAAAGCGCTTTGAGTGGTCTTTGTGACTAGAAAAGCGCTATATAAGTGCAGGTTAGTTAGTTAGTTAGTTAATAGTACATGGTTCGTCTACCATCATCATAGCCTCTTATCCCTTTTGGGGCATAGGCCGTCAACAAGGCCTCTCCAGCTGTGTCTCTGTCCTGAGCAGGTTTCTCCAGCTGTCCCCAGTTGTAACCTATTTTCTTTATATGTATATTGTCATGGGCAACCTCTGACCGGCAGAAATGACAAACTCTAACACAGCAAGACTTCAGTTTAACTGGATTTAATTCACAAACAACACAAAATAAAACAGCACGGGGGCTGAATATAAAGCGAGCAGTGAAAGGCTGAACACTCACAGATACTGGCACAATCACGGGAACAGGAGTCTGAGGGAAATCCACATAATGACACCACACCAAATGAAAACAGACGAGGATATATATAGCGAACAGATAATCAGTGGAAACATGAGACAGTTGTCAATAGTCTTCAGGGATAAATCAGCAACACATGAGGAGAAATAGCTAAGACATGAGGGACTGAGAATAATAGAAAAGGAAGTACAGAGAGACACACACACACACACACACGAGACTTGTACAGATGACCAAGGAGGGACACAGAACAACAACAATTGGTAATGGGAAACCACATGACAGACTGAGGACTGGGGAAGACAATAATAATCACAGACGACCCAGGGAAGACACAGAAGGCAAAACACAGGCAAATAATCATTATAATAAACACAGAATATGGGCATGATCCTAGGACCCAGCCCAGACCATGATATCACCCCTTCTTTAAGGGTGGATTCCAGACGCCCAAAAACAAAACAAAGAACACCCCAATTGAGCAGGAGGAGGGTGATAAAAGCACTGTGGGCAAAACAATGATACAAACACAACAGAAAAATGTTCATCAGGTGATTGGCCAAAGTCCCAAGACCACCAACAGGAGGAATGTGGTGCATCGGGTGGCCTACCAGAGTCCACAGGCCACCAGATGAGGGAGTGAGGTGGGTCAGTGTGCCTACCCAAGTCTATGGGCCACCTGATGGATGACCACGGTGCATTGGGTGGCCTACAGAAGTCCATTACCTGATGGAAGAAAACATAGGAGCTTTCTGCTCTGAAAATAACATCATAAAGCCCTTGAACTTAGGAAATAACACCATAGCTTTAAACTCAGGAGATAACACAGGAGCATCTTGCATGTGAGACAACATAGAAACTTTAGATTCAGGAGATAACAATATGGGAGCTCTTTACTCTGAACATTATGGGAGCCTTTTGCTCTGAAGATAACATAGGAGCTCTTTGCTCTGAAGATACCATGAGAGCTAATTTGCATCTGTAGTCCCCCAGCAGGTCACAAAAATGCACAAACAAACACTTATACACGAGCAGAACAACTGCAATGAAACTGTACAAAGTGGACATGATGAAGTGCAAGAGTTAAGGTGTTACAAAACAAAATCAAATGTCACATGAGTGAAGCACTGCGTATGTGCACACACACATGCACCCAAGCACCTCAGAGCAACAAGAGACAGTAACAAACAAGAAGTGGGGCATATGTGTGTGACGTATGGGCATATATACTGTATATATGCGTATGCCACAGAGCAACCACAAGCTATAGGTACAGTTTTGGTTGTCTAAAAGCCAGTTTTTACAATGAGTCTTAAAAGTGTTTAGTGTGGTGCATGAGAGCCTTTTGCTCTGAAAATAACTACATAGGAGCCTGTTGCTCTGAAGATAATATGGGAGCCTTTTCCTCTGAAAATAGCATCATGGGAGCTTTGTGCTCTGAAAATAACAACATGGGAGTATTTTGCTCTGAAAATAACATCATGGGAGCTTTTTGCTCTGAAAATAACAACATGGAAGCTTTTTACTTTGAAGATAACCACACAGGAGCTTTCTGCTCCGAAGATATCAACACAGGAGCTTCCTGCTCCGAAGATGAAGATAACAACATGGGAGCTTTCTGCTCCAAAGATAACACAGGAGCTTCCTGCTCCGATGATGAAGATAACAATGGGGGAGCTTTTTGCTTTGAAGATATTTCCTGAGGGGCCTTCGGTGTAGGGGCCAACAGCAGCTGAGGAGCAGCGACCCCAGGTGGCAAAGGTGGAGCGGACTGCGCTGACGGCCAGGGTGGAGCGGACTGCTCTGATGGCCAGGGTAGAGCGAACTGCTCTGGTGATGGTGATGATGGAGCGGCATGCGCCGATGATGGCGATGATGGAGCGTGGTCCTCCTGCGGCACCATCCTCAACATGGCCACCTTAGACTATGGAGGGAAACAGAAGGTCAGTGAGGCGACACCACAGTCATAAGCAGCAGAGACTAGTGGTGAGTGTGCTTGGGTCCCCCTACCATGAGCAAGGCAAGTATTTTCAAAAATAGTGGTAGAACATAAATGAAAAGGTACTTGCCTTAACTCTTGGTCTCCTGCTGCCGGGGTGATGACCTCAGGATGTACTGCAATAGAGATGGCTAGTGGAGCTGGTACTGGAGCTGGACACTGAGGAGCAGGTATTGGAGCTGAGGAGGGATGAGGACTCCGAGGGTGGACACCCCATAAGGGTGTCCATATGTGCACCTGGCACCAGGACACCCTAGGCCGCAGGTCGATGATCGATTTTGTTATCGTATCATCAGACCTGCGACCGTATGTCTTGGACACCCGAGTAAAGAGAGGTGCAGAGTCACTCGGTCGGAGTCATTCCCAGTGAGAGTTGGACTCCGCCAGGGCTGCCCTTTGTCACCGGTCCTGTTCATAATTTTTATGGACAGGATTTCTAGGCGCAGCCAGGGAATGGAGGGTGTCATGCTTGGTGACCACAGGATCTCATCTCTGTTGTTTGCAGATGATGTTGTCCTGTTGGCTTCATCCAGCAATGACCTACAGCTCTTGCTGGGACGGTTTGCCGCTGAGTGTGAAGCGGCTGGGATGAGAATCAGCACCTCCAAGTCCGAGTCCATGGTCCTCAGCCGGAAAAAGGTGGATTGTCCTCTCCGGGTTGGGGACAGGCTCCTGCCCCAAGTGGAGGAGTTTAAGTATCTTGGGGTCTTGTTCACGAGTGAGGGGAAAATGGAGCGAGAGATCGACAGACGGATTGGAGCAGCATCTGCAGTGATGCGGACGTTGTACCGGTCTGTTGTGGTGAAGAGGGAGCTTAGTTCTAAGGCAAAGCTGTCGATTTACCAGTCAATCTACGTTCCTACTCTCACCTATGGTCACGAGCTTTGGGTAATGACCGAAAGAACGAGATCGCGGATACAAGCGGATGAAATGAGCTTTCTCCGTAGGATTGCTGGACTCACCCTCAGAGATAGGGTGAGGAGCTCAGTCATCCGGGAGAGGCTCAGAGTAGAACCGCTGCTCCTCCACATTGAAAGGAGTCAGTTGAGGTGGTATGGGCATCTGATTAGGATGCCTCCTGGACGTCTCCCACTTGAGGTGTTTCAGGCACGTCCCACTGGGAGGAGACCCCGGGGCAGACCCAGGACTCGGTGGAGAGACTATGTCTCCCAGCTAGTCTGGGAACGCCTTGGTATCCCCTCTGAAGAGCTGGAGCAGGTGGCTGGGGAGAGGGAAGTCTGGGCTTCTCTGCTTGAACTGCTGCCTCCGCGACCCGGACCTCCGGAAAAGCGGTAGAAGATGGATGGATGGATGGATGGAGGGATGAGGAGCTGGCACTGGGAGCACAGAGCGATGTGGAGCTAGAACTGGAGGCCCAGTCTTGGCGGGTGAAACAGCAGATGAGGAGGTTGGAAGCTCAGCAGCAGACACCGTCGCCATGGAGGAGAAGAAAGCAGCAGCAACAGATAAGGAAGAGGAAGGAGCTGATTGGGAGCCAATGAAGAGCTCAGGAGCAAAGAGGGGGTTGCTGCTGAATTTCTCTGAAGCGGCAAAGGAGCAGCTGTGTCTTCCATAACCAGCTGGTTCCAACCCAGCAGGGGCACATACTTGGGGAGAAGCCAGGGTTTATAGTCCAACATTAATTCTGTCTGTGCGAGCAAAACCTGTCGGCACTCCTTCTGCTCTTTCTTTTCATTCATTCATTCATCTTCTTCTGCTTAATCCTTTTCGGGTCGCGGGGGGGGGGGGGGGGGGGGCTGGAGCCTATCCCAGCATCTTTGGGCGAGAGGCAGGGTACACCCTGGACAGATTGCCAGTCCATCACAGGGCTAACACAGAGAGACAGACAACCATTCACTCTCACAGTCAGACCTAAGGACAATTTAGAATCCCCAGTTTTGATGTCAATTAACCTAACTTGCATGTTTTTTGGCATGTGGGAGGAAACTGGAGAAATCCCGGAGTAAACCCACGCAGATACGGGGAGAACATGCAACATGCTTTATTCTTTCTTTCTTGTTAACAGAAAACTGGGGCCCTGATGCAGCAAACCCAATCTGACAGCCAATGGGGTCATCCAGTGTAGGCATGGAGGCAGCAGGCAGAGGAGTAACAGGTGATGATGGAGCTACCTGAACTGAAGAGTGGCTTGGAGAGGGTCTCGTAGCCGAATGAGAAGCGGGGGACGTCTGTACCTGGGGGCGTTTCCCTGCTGGCGCAGATACAGGGGAAGATGAGCTTCTCTCCAACCTGCCAGAGCAACCGTTGCAAGCGGGGAACGGTGGAGAGGAACCTAGTCAGTCGTCGCTTGGTCCACAGACTGGGAAAAGCATCTATCAGCTCAGCCACACAATCCAGGTATCTCAGAGCTTCCTCAGGAGTGCGAGAGACCCGGCACCATCGATAAAGTCCTCAATCAGGCCCACAACCCAACACTCCTCCTCATCCCAGCCGAAGACACTGAAGTCACTGTCCACATAGTCAACTGGTGGTATCATTCTGTCATGGGCAACCTCTGACCGGCAGAAATGAGGAGAATAGGAGTCAGAGGGAAATCCACGGAATGACGCCACACCAAATGAACGCAGACGAGGACATATATAGAGAACAGGTGATCGGGGGAAACACAAGATAGCTGGGGATAGCCATCAGGGATAAATCAGCAACACATGAGGAGAAATGGTTAAGATTATGGAAGGCATGAGGGACTGAGAATGATAGAAGGGGAGTACAGGGAACACACACACAGTTGATAATGGGGGACCACATGACAGACTGAGGACCAGGGAAGACAATAACAATCACAGAGGACCCGGGGAGATACAGAAGGCAAAACACAGGCAAATAATCATTATAATAAACAGAATGTGGGCATGATCCTAGGACCGAACCCAGACCATGACATATATAGGATTGCTGGGTTTTATCTTTTGTTGTTATTTGCACTATAGGTGGCATTACTGTACATAGACTGCTGTTGTTGTTTTTCAAGCCTTATTCCTTTTTTTAATATTGCAGACATTCCTGAAGAGATATAAACAACATTTCAGTTCTCCCGTATGTCCTGTACGTATAGTAGTACTGGCAAATAAAATCTTTGAATCTTTGAATCTTGAATCTTTAGTGCGCTCTCCTTCCCTCTCAAGATGATATAAAGCTTATCAAAAGCATTTCACCAAAAATTTTACTCATTTATCTTTTGTTCTTATAAAAGACAAAAATAAAATAGAAAGGAGATGTCTTTACCTTCTTAACATGTTTCGACTGTACACTGCAACCTTCGTCAGAAGCCTTCTCTTCTCTTCTCTTCTCTTCTCTTCTCTTCTATTCTATTCTCTTCTATTCTCTTCTATTCTATTCTATTCTATTTTTGTCTTTTATAAGAACAAAAGATAAATAATTAAAAGAAGACAAAATGAACATATTTGACCTAAAAATTTTACTCCTTGTCAAAAACGCTCTATTCTACACCCCATTAAAGAATGAATTCCCTAAAATTTCAATTGGTGGGGAAAAAAAACTTCTTGATTGCTCATGTAACAATGGTCACATCAGAAATGTTATTGTTATGTCTGAAAATACCTGATGAGACTGGGTGCACAGTCGAATTCAGCTTTATTGTTTTCGGACACACAATACAGCCCCCAGGCAGGGGCATCAGCAAAGAGAGCGAATAGAGATGCCCGCTGGTGTTTACAGGGCAGTGCAGTGGTGGAAGAGGAAGTGGCCGCTGTTATATATAAGGAATGAGGGACTTGAGTCTCTTCTGTCATGCAGCAAATTCACTCTTTATTATGAGAACAGAACTATTTATATACAAGGCCGTGCCCAACTGACCTTACACTAGGGACGAGTACGGCAGCACATACACAACACACACTCACAACGCCACACTTCCCCTCCCCCTTATAAAATGCAAACCACACACACAGTCGAGACTGTCCCCAATTTAGGACCCAAATCATGCACTAAGAAACAAGGAATCATGAACTGTAGGAAAAAGACCTATCACATTCACGCAAAACTAACTCAATTGGACCATGTCTCTAAAATAAGTAAAATAATCCCAAATTATACATACTCAAATGCACACCAGCAGAGTATATGTATACATATTTACATCAAGGGTATTTAAGTCACACCTATGTCCACCGGCAGCCAGAGGTAACACCGGCCCGGGGGACCAGGGCAGCCCTAAATCATGCACGCCCCTGGCCACTGAAGATAATATCGGCTCGGAGGTCCCGGGCAACCCCACAGCATGAATGCCCCTGGCCGCCGTCTGCCTCCGGGATCAAAATCAACCTCTCCTGCAAAAATGTCACTCTTCACAACTGACTGCCTCACTCCTCGGGACTGCCGTGCAGCTGTCTGGCACGCCGTCTCTCCGTGCTCGTCGGTCCGCTCCCGACCGCTTTCAACACTGTCGTCGTGGTCCAAAACACTCCGTCGGTGCCGCTCGCTGCCTCAGGTGCCTCGCCGTACTGCCCTGCACTCTCATCCAGGACATGTTGAGCTCCAGTACTGAGACACTGCCTGACCACCACGGCGCACGACTGCTGTTGCTCACTCCCGGGGCTTACAGCATCGCTTTTGCCAGTGTTGTTTCCCGACCCCAGCACCTCGCCACTGCTCCCAGCACCCTTGTTCCAGGCACTCCGCTGTGCTGCTTCCATGTCCGGCTGCTGTTGCTCTCCTTCGGGGCTGTCAGCATCCATGGTCCCGCTCACTTGCTGCTTAGCCTCCAGCTGCGGGGATGACTCCTGTCACTCTCCCTCTCCTCTGTCGTTGGACACCGCGCCGTCCAACTCAACAGCGCTATGGTCCTGTACCATGCTGAGCTCCTTGACTGGCCCACCGTCTTCAGTGACCGGGGACTCCTCCACTCGTGGCCCCAGTCCTAGCTCAAAGTCTAGCTGGCAGCTCATGGCTTGGTTTTGGAGCAAAGTTAGCTTAGAGGCTAACCTGTCCAGGGACCGAATGGGCCATTAGCTTCCCCAAGCTAACTAGTTTAGCCATTCCTAGTGCCAACAGCTCCATTACCCACAGCTTCATGGTCCTCGTCTACTTGTCAAAGTACTTGGCCAGCAGCTTGACAGCATCCTCATAGTACTCCGTTTCACCCAACGTACCAAGAGTTCTTCGGCCTTCCGCGCCGAGATGGTGGGCCAGAAGTGCTCACCATAGTCTCTCGTTGAGTCTACTTAAGCCCAGCGCCCCAATGTAATCCTCGAACATGGCCCTCCACTGTGGCCACAGGATCACCGGCTCTCCCGTGTACTCTAGAAACGGTGATAGTGTCATGAATCTGGGTTTGGAGGGTAAACCCAGTTCTTACTTATTGTTATGTTTTGCCCTAGTTTTCCTCTGACAGCTCAGGCACGCCCCCTTCTCCTGTCTAGTGCAAACAGCTGTACTGTCACGGGTGTTCACACACATACACACACCCACATGCACACACACACACACACACGCACATGCTCCACTCACTCTCATTCACATGCCCTCTCACACACCTGGTTCCAATCAGTTCTGCCCACGCATTCTCACACCAGCAATCTCTTTCCTCGTTAGCTTCAGGAGTGTTTGTTTGCCGCTCCAGAGGAAAGAGATTGTCAGGGCATTCACCCTCGTTCATGGCAGCTTGTTCTCCATGAATGACGTTCTACTCCCTTCATGCATTCAGCCCTGCATCTTCAGACAATCTATCCCTGGATGTTCGCGGCTCCCCCAGCCTCCTATCTTTATCCGCCAGACTGCACGGTTTGCCCCGGATCAGCTCCAGTCCTGTAAGTGTCTTTAGCCTTTCCTCTTGTGCTAGCAGCCCTGCACACTAGGCTGCTTGCCTTTCTTGTTTTGTACCCAACGCAGCCCTGCAGCACTAGGCTCCGTATTCACCAGGCTGTAGAGCATTCGGCTGACGTCCTGTATGTTTGGTGGCCTAACCATGTCATCGCACCTCTCTGTATATTGTGTGGTTTAACTGGACTGAGCTCGGTGATTTTTGGACTTATTTTCTTTGTGTTGTTAATAAAAGTACACCATCAACTCTCGCTTTTGAGTTTCATTCTCTCTATCGTGCACCGAGCCATGGCGCACGGAGGTTTGTGACAGATAGTGGTGGAGGTAAACTGTACTCTCCCATAATTTTTCTCCTCATCACCAAATGTTATATATGAGGAATGAGGGACTGGAGTCTCTTCTTTCATGCAGCAAATTCACTCTTTATTATGAGAACAGAACTATTTATATACTAATTGGTCGCTAATCGACCAATCGCTAATTGTGCCGCAACAGTTTAGGACTGATTTATGATTATACTATGCCGTTATGTTTTCACTGAACTCTCTTAGGAGCATGGCTGCTTGAAAGTTTCTTCTGTGGCAACAGCTGTAACATGTAGTATGTCTTAGTAATTACCCTAGACTGTGAATCTTTCTGTGTTCCTTCATAGTTGTTTGGGGGGCCTGTGGTATATATCACTCAGATATTCCATACCTACATTGGTTAGAGCATGTGGAAATGTTTGGGACAACATATACAAAGGAACTTCACACCTCTGAAAGAACAAAGGAATCTCACCGCCATGTGAAGACCCATGACGTCACAGGACGCCATGGCAACAGACTCGACACCTTCACCCCTGAGAGAGGAGAAGGTCTTCCCATCACCTCCCAAGGCGAAGGGAGGAGTTAACAGGACTAATGGGGGGATTTAGATAACGGGGAGATGTTACCTTTTTCAATGAGTGGACTCTGATGTCAGCTGTTTCAATGAGTGGTGCCATGTGTGCTTGTATTTAACCAGCGAGCAAAGCAGAGATCTCTCTCTTGCCTTCTGCTAAGCTCTGCACCTGTTGAGATTTGATAGAGGAGCTATTCAATAAAAACCCTGTTTTTAATTCAAAGCCGCCTCGTTATTTCAGCTCCACTACACAGGTGGGCCAAGGTCGTGCCCACCTGACGTCACACCAGGGGTGGGTATGGCAGCACACACACAACCCACACTCACGACACCACAGCTGCCACTACACTGCACTTCACCATAAAGCAACAATATTACAATATCACAGTTATCACTGCAGATCGGAGCTGTACCCCAAATTATGTAGCATTATGGAAGATATTTTTCCCTAATATAAATACAAAAAATATTTGAACAGACCCATACAAATTCCTAATCCCTAATAAAATCATAGAAATGCAATTTAAAAGTCTAAACAGATTTTACCCTGTAACAAATTATTAAGCAAATTTACCCATGTCTCCTCTTTATGTTCTTTTTGCAATAATGAATTTCCCACTTAGTTTTTTAGTTGTCCACTTCTTTGTCAATGAATGTGTCAAATTTCACACACTAGAGACAATAAAACACTGGACTTATTCTACGCAAACACTAAGGAGGCGTACACCTCATTACAACTCCCCCCACTCGGGAGATCGGATCACAACTTGGTTCATCTCCGGCTGGTGCACAAACCCCTAGTATACAGACAACCTCCGGCCATGCGCACAGTGAAGTTATGGTCTGAGGAGGCAATGGACATGTCTATGTGTTTGCATATTTGCGCCATCTAGCTACAATGCTCTGCACTGTGTGTGTTTATATATTTGCATGTTTGTTCTATCTAGATACAATGCTCCGCACTGTGTGTGCTTATATGTTCATATATTTAGTCCATCTAGCTACAATGCTCCGCATCGTGTGTCTATATATTTATATGTACATATGTATACTCGCTGCTCTTGTTTTTTTTCTTGCCTTCTGATTGTTGCTCTGAGTGTTGCTATCCCTGTGCTGTTGCAATCCTGGAATTTCCCCGTTGTGGGACTAATAAAGACTTATCTTATCTTATCTTATCTTATCTTATCTACATATGTATACTCACTGCTCTTGTTTTTTCTCTTGCCTTCTGATTGTTGCTCTGAGTGTTGCTATCCCTGTGCTGTTGCAATCCTGGAATTTCCCCATTGTGGGACTAATAAAGGCTTATCTTATCTTATCTTATCTTATCTTATCTTATCTTATCTTATTATCAACATCTATATGAATATTAAAATCACCTGCTATGATAATCTTGTCTGAACTGAGAACTAAGGTTGTTAAGAACTCAGAGAATTCAGACATAAATTCAGCAAAAGAAGCACTGGGAGGGCAATATACTGTGATATATAAAATAGGCTGTTCTGTCCTTCAGAATGGGTGTGCTAAGCTAAAAATTAAGCATTCAAAAGAGTTATAATTTGAGTTTAGCTTAGGCTGAGGTTTCATTGGTAATGTGGATTCATATATTACCCCGACACCACCACCTCGGCCAGTGTTTCTAGGAATATGAATATTACCATAGCGGGGGTGGGGGGGCTCATTGATACTAACAAAGCCATCGGGGTGTAGCAATGTTTCTGTAAGACAGAGTATATTTATATTGTAATCCATGATCACATGATCAAATTATTAATTAAGGTTGCTTTATCTGACAGAGATCTTATATTCAGCAGTCCGCTTTTAATTATGTTATTTTTCTGTGGTAGATTAATGGTTTTAATCTTTATCAAGTTAGGTTGTATTTGTCTTGGGTTATAATGTTTTGGGTATTGGGGGACAGACACAGTCTCTATGGGGTTGTGAATTGAAGACTGATCTAAACAGAGAGAATTATTTGGATTAACAAGGGTAATATGAGAGGTGGAAGCAAAAGAAAGCTGGATGGCAGACCCAGGCACTTTGGGTTGAGACACACCAGCTTTCAGTTACATTGTGATTATCTATGAATACTCAAATTTATTGTATTTTTGTTTGCTTGTTTGTTTTTTCTTTTTCCTTATTATCTCTCATGTTTAGTGATGTTACGCTTGACACCGCCCACTTGACACTGATTCAAGCAATATAAAGCAGAAGTGTCATGAGCAGTGCATCGAGCGCTGTTTCAGCATGCCCACAGTCACATGACCGTAGCAAGCGAGGCCTCGTTATGTTGGTCACATCACGTGACTTGAGGGCTCGCGGGAAGTTTGAGAGGGAATTAGGTTTTTTTGTTTGCTTTGTGTTGTTTGTTCCTGACATCCAATTTTGAATAGACCTCGGATGGCCAAATGCTCAAAAAAAAGTATTGAGATTTTTTTTTTCAGGTTTTCCACTCAGATGCAGTTCTGACAGTCAGTCACCAGATGGCAGTCTTTATTAGATGTTTCATAACACTGTCTGAAGCAATTGTCTCAAAGTTGCTCATTGTTTCATAAGGCCTCTGTTTTAACATCACTACTCATGTTGTTTTCTTTATTCTTGTTTGCTCTCTTTGGTTCTAAATAAAGCTGAGTTTAAAAAAAAGGTGCTCTCTCTGGCAAAATGGATTATGGGATACAGAACATGACTGCAGCATGTCTGCACAAGTCACCTCCCGATGCATCCCCAGTAAAACGGGTGAATCAAGAACACATCCGAGCATTTGGACCAAACTTGGCTTGATGCGAAATTTCAACTGGAACAGAACTTGGGCTGTGACTGATGACGTTTCACAAGTACACAAGAACACAAGTACACATAAGTACATATATTGAGAAATGGCGAGGCTTTTCCTAGTAGTAAGGAACAGAGCAAAAAGTGAGTGGGAGTCAGAGAGCTAAGACAAGATCTTTCTAGTTCTCATAGCAGCCACGAGGACGGGGTTTATCACATGACAGACTCACAGAAAGCAGCTCTCACACTGGAGGCTTATAAAGCCAGGGACCAGTATGTTATATGGGGATTTTATGTTCAAGTACAGTATGATGACGCCGCCTTCCTGTCGCATCATCACACCACTCTATATAATGAGGCATTCGCCATTAGGGCTTCCTCTTGCCCTGGATGACCCCGTCACGGTGTGTTCTGTGCTGTGTGCTCTCTTATATAATTAAGCAGTGCTCAGTGTTACCTCTTTGTCAGCCTTCTTTACTACCAGGTTTGTGGACATAACATTTGGCGACTGAGGATTAACGGGTGGAGGTGTGCGTTACACCACTCTGGCCTTTTCTGGAGCTTCCTGGCGAGCCACCGGTGCCATGGCCTCATTGGTTGTAGGCCTTCCAGATGTACGTCGCGGCTCTGGACCTTGGGAAGCTAGATAAGGTGAGGGCACGAGCAATCCTTGTCCACAACCTAGGTATCGAAGGCCAGAGGATTCTGCGGACGCTCAGCGCAACAGACTCGTACGAGGACGTCATGGAGCTGCTGGCTAATCATTTCACCACTCCGGACAGCGTGACGGTATAGAGAATTCACTTTCGCCAGAGACGCCAGAGGGTCGGGGAGCCAATTCATCAGTACGTCGTTGACCTTGGGCAGCTAGCTAGTGAGTGATGTTTTGGGTCGCTGGAAGACGAGATGGTGCAGGACCAGTTGGCTGAGCACACGTGCAGTGCTGGGCTATGTGCTAGGTTGCTTACAGCGCCTAATGACTTGACATTAGCTAGGGCTGTCAAGCTAGCTCTCCAGCTGGAGGCCGCCGATAAGCTAGCTTCGGAGCTAAACTGGCGCGTCACAGAAGCTGCCGGAGACACCCGCGTCAGCGAATGTAGTGGAGCCAGAGGATGAAGATAGCATGGATGAGGACTATGAGGCTAACGAAATGAGCCAAAGGTCTGCCCTGGGAGACCCCGTTTGCAGGGGTTGTGGGTCCCCGACTCACCGTTTTAAAGCGAGAGTGTGCCCAGCAAGAGGGGAACGATGCAGCAAGTGGGGGCACTTGAATCATTTCACCAGGGTGTGCCATTTACCAGCGCTGTGGAGCCCGCCGAAGAAACTTGCCTGCCCGCCCGCCTGCAACAACCATCCACTCGGTGAGTCCCAACACCAACGGGTATTCTTATTGTACGTTGGAATTGGATGGTGTTGATTTACCATTATTGCTTGACATGGCGGTGGTGCGGTCAATGCTGAATTGGGCCACGGTGAAGAAGTTTTTCCCATACCACAGGATTAGGAGTAACCCAGCGCCGTTGTACGGCTACGGCGGTAACAGACTGTGCAATGTCAGGACTGTGGAGTTGACTGTTCGCTACAAGTCTGAAGCAGTGCACGACTTCACTTTTCAAATGGCGGTGCATAGCGATAACATCATGGGGTGTGACCTGTTCTATGGACTGGGTTTCAGCATTGGAGACAGTGCTGGGAACGAATGATCTGTATGTGGTCACTGGGGCTCACCGGCTCCGGTGACAGACGTCGTTGTGGTTTGGGACAAAGTGCTGGCAGACAGTCCTGGCATCAAGTTGCCCAGTCCCTGCTCAGTGTCGGAGCAGGACAGCTTCAGTGCCCGTGCTCAGCAGGAGGTAGTGGGGGGGCAGGAGGGTGGAGCGCCTGTTCTGACGAGCAACACCAGGGAGGCACCAGACACCTTCAGTACCCGCATTGGGTCTCGGCCGCAGATAGACGAGGGGTCCACTGCAACGACGGTGACCGCTGCATCGCTACAGGACGACAACGGGGCAAGACCACATGGGAGCATGGTGTTACCGCATGCTCAGCAGCACATCAGGCCAAGTAAGGTACCGCTCTAGGTCATGTGTGTTCGGGTTCGGGCTGACGAAAGACCTAGGTGACATCTGGCTGGACCACAGCCGGCGAAACATCAGGCGCGGCTGAGGATTGTGGCAAATTTGGGAGCAGCATGTTTCTGGCTGTCGGACGGTTTGATGAGGCATGCTAACCAGCTGCGGCGTGTCCAGGTGATCGCTCTGGATGGCAAGGCTGGACAAGAGTTAGAAAAGGTGGTTTGGGATCCGGGCTCCTGTGTTTGGAAGATTGGTCCTCGCCCCGGTTGCCTGCCACCTCAAGGGGTGCGTTTGGTGCGGGGTAGCCTCAGGGCCCCCCGACTGACCCACCATTTTCATGGAGAACTGTGTGCAAAAGACTCAAAACTGTTTGATAGTTTGTTAAATTTGGAGCATGGCTGTTCCCTTTTCAAGTGGCAGAATAACCCACTTCTCTGTGCGGGCCGTGTGGTAGTCAACCCACCGGTCCTAGTTCAGTTATGTTTTAGTGTTTTTATGTTTTGTTTTTGTGAGTGCTTTTATTTTGTGTGTTTTGTGTTATGTTTCCAAATTGGGGTGGGTTCTAATTCGATGTTTGTTTTCTACTTTGTAAGGGGGGGGTTATATGGGGAGTTTATGTTGAAGTGCGGTGTGATGACGCCGCCTTCCTGTTGCATCATCACACTCCGCCACGGTGTGTTCTGTGCAGTGTGCCCTCTTATTTAATAAAGCAGTGTTCAGTGTTACCTCTTCATCAGCCTCCTTTACTACCAGGTTTGTGGACATAGCACAGCACCAACAGGTGTCGGTAATCAGCCAACTGCCACCAATGTCCCTCCTGGCTCCTGATAAGAGGAGATGTGCACTACAAAGAACAACACAAGATGGTGCCACACTCACTCAGATCCACTACAGCTTTTAGAAATTCATAATCTTATTTCATTGAGACTGGAATTATTGTCATTATTCTGGTGCTCTGGCTCAGTTAATAAGGAAAAACAAGAGCCCTCTGAGGTGAGTGCAATATGCCCTGCCTTGTTTTCTTTGAAGATCCATATATGTTACTGAAGGACAGCAGTTTTCATTTTTTTTCCATATAAATATTGAGACAGAACCAAATTATGAAAAGCCTATCATCCATGAATATACAACAAAAATAATTTTATACAACCATAGCTGTAGGTCAGGATCCCAAGGTGAACCTGTGTAGCAACTTCAGTGACCCTCAAGAGCTTTACTCATTCTATTATAAGAGAGCATGGGGAATACTAACCTTGACCTTTAACCTTTTGACTCCAAACCCATAGTCAGAGGTCACAGTCCCAGGGTGAACCTGTATACAAAGTTTGGTGATCATAGCATTACTCGTTCTATAGTAACAATGCAAAGGGGGACTTCCGGTTATGGCTGCCACATGAGAAGGACACATCTCACTCTGCTCTGCTCCTGGAGAAAAAAAATCGGCAAATAACTCTCTCATTTGGGACAGAACGTATCCCAGCGTTTGGGCGAGGATATGTCGGTGAAGCCTAAGGCTGGAAAACCAGGTAGAGGAAAAAGCGAGCCGCCGAAACAGTCCAAATTAACGGACTTTCAGGTCTGTGACGCAGCAGATAATGCTCCAAATATGGCGGAGGAAGCTAACAGCGGTGCGGTATCTGCGGGAAGCGACACAGGTGTGGTGCTGGCTGCCATGAGTTCAATGAGAGCGGAATTTTCCGCTAGATTTGATGGGATTATGGCAGCGTTGGAAGGAATGAGAAAGGAATTGGGTGACTGTGTAGAACGAATGGCGCAGGTGGAGCTTCGTGTCTCTAGTGCTGAAGATGACGTCACTTGTCTCCAATTAAAGGTGCGCACTTTGGAAAAAAAAAAAAAAATGTCTGGAAGATAATATCGTGGATTTGGAATCCCGGTCGAGACGGAACAACTTGAGGCTGGTGGGTCTACCGGAGGAATCCGAAGGTCGGGACTCATGTTCCTTTCTGGAAAAGTGGATTCCGGAGGCGCTGGGCAGCGCGGATCTGCAATCAGCAGTGGTTCTGGAAAGCGCACACCGTATTGGCCCATGGAGAGATAAGGGACCACCAAGGACCCTAATTATGAAGTTTCTCAGCAACAGAGACAGGATGAAGATCTTCAACGCTGCACGAGCTAAAGGAGAGATTAAACACCAGTTCCAGCAGGTGCGGTTCTACCCAAATTTGGCCACAGGAATCTAACAATTGAGGAAGCAGTTTGATCCTGTACGTAAGGAGCTGTGCAACCTTGGGATTCGTCATGGTGTAATCTATCCTGCGAGACTGTTGACCACGTATGGGGGCAGAACCCACATCTTCAAGACCCCAGAGGAGGCGCAGGAGTTCATCAAGAAGATCCAAGAAGAGACTGGTGGGAGCTAAGCATGAACAAAATATAAGGTAGAATATTTAAGCATTTGCACAGGCATCTGACTGACTTGAAGCAAATAGCAAGTTTACAAAATATAGATTGTATTATATAGTAAAAAAAAAACAAAAAAAAAACTATGATGTACAAAGTTGCTAAAAATTTTGGAGTTAAGTTGGAAAACTACAGAGGAGAGTTAATGTTATGTCATTAAAAGCAGTAGAGTTAGGGTGATTGGGAGGATGAAGAAGGAGAGGCTTTGGCTGTTCCCCGTGGGTGTGGAGCGGTCGATGGCTATATCGGGAGACGGAATTTTTCTTTTGTTTTTGGGGGGTTTGCCACAAATGTGGGAAGGGGGAATTTGTTTGTGTGTAGTTTGTAGGATGAATGTTCAACCACTCATTTTTTTGCCTCTCTGTTTGAGCATGTTTACACTGCAAGGTAATCCCAAACTCCCTATTGATCATAAACCAAAGCGTTAATCTTAGTTTAACTTCATGGAATTGCAGAGGTCTACAAAATTTAAAAAAACTTAAACAAGTTATGAATAAAATAAAAGACATGGGTTCAAAAATTGTGTTTTTACAAGAAACTCATCTAATAGAGGAGGATGTAAAAAGAATTAGGAGTAGATGGCAAGGAAGTGTTTTCACCTCATCATTTTCATCCCGAGCCAGGGGAGTCATGACTCTCATACATAAATCAGTCCCTTTTCAAGTGAAAAATGTAATTGGAGACAAATTTGGAAGATATGTAATCATTCAAGGATCTTTGCTATTTGAAAATATAAATTTGGTGAACTTATATGGTCCCAATATAGATGATCAAAAGTTCTTTGCTAATTTATTTCTTATCTTATCATCACTTACAGGGCAACATATAATAGCAGGGGATTTTAATTGTACATTGAATCCCGGTATAGATAGATCAACAGGACTGGACTGTACGCACAATGGATGTAGGATGACCATTAATCATTTTATGAAAGAATTGAGATTGCTAGATATATGGAGAGAAATGAAACCACAAGTTAAAGCCTACTCTTGTTATTCCAGTACCTACAAGACATTCTCACGTATTGATTATTTTTTGATTTCCACAGAATTAAGGTCCAAGATTCAAAACTGTTTTTATGATAACATCGTGATTTCTGATCATGCACCCTGCTGTCTAATATATGTAGATAAGAAATTGACAAAGGAATCAGGTAGATGGCAATTTCAGCATAAATGGCTTCAGGATGAGGAATTTGTCAAGTACATAGAAAAACAGATAGATGAGTTCTTTGACATCAATACTACACAAACATCAGCATGTGTAAAGTGGGAGGCTTTCGAAGCTTTTATTAGGGGACATATTATTAGTTATACAGGTTCAAAATCTAGGAAGACTCGAGAGGAGAGAGCCCAATTGGAACATAAAATAAAAAGTCTTCAGAAAAAAGTGTATGCAGGAAGTGATCCAAGGTTGGAGAACGAATTACTGATTTTGAGAGCTGAATATGACAAAAAATCAGCGAATAGAGCTGCCTCGAGTCTTCTAAGATTGAAACAATCTTTTTATGAACAAGGTGGAAAATCAGGAAAATTATTGGCATGGCAGATTAAACAATTAGAATTTAAAACACCAATTACCAGTATTATAAGTAACGGACAGGTAGTTATAGATCCTTTAGAAATTAACAGAGCCTTTAGAGATTACTATGAAAAATTATATGATACCAAAAATGAATCTGATTTAACAAAACTAAATGGGTTTTTGAACGAACTATCTATACCGTGTATTCCAAATGAAAACAGGGAGATATTGGAGTCTAAAATTAGTCAAGAAGAAGTTGGGCTAGCCATTGATAATATGAAATCAGGAAAAAGTGCAGGACCAGATGGTCTTCCAGTTGACCTTTATAAAAAATTTAAGAATAAATTAATAAAACCTTTTTTGGAAATGGTTTTAGAAGCATTTCAAAATAGTAATTTACCATCATACATGAATAATGCCTTAATTATACTGTTGCCAAAACCAGGTAAGCCCTCTAATAAATGTGAAAATATGAGACCAATAAGCCTATTAAATGCCGACCTTAAGATAATCTGTAAAATTTTAGCAAGACGAATACAAGAAATTTTACCAAATATTATTAATCGAGATCAGAATGGCTTTATAAAGGGAAGACAAGGCTTCCATAATGTAAGAAGACTATTTAATATTATTTATTCTAATAAAGAAGCACCGGATACAGCTCTCCTATCACTGGATGCCGAAAAGGCCTTTGATAGAGTCGAATGGCCCTTTCTTTTTGAAGTCTTACAGAGGTTTGGACTTGGAAATAATTTCATAAAATGGGTTCAGATAATATACAATAATGCTACAGCAGAAATCCTAACAAATAACAATATTTCAAAATCAATAAAAATCAATAGAGGATGTCGACAAGGCTGTCCACTTTCACCTTTACTGTTTACTATGGCAATTGAACCTTTAGCGATGGCGATACGTTTACATTCACAAATATATGGAATTAAAGTTGGACCAACAGAACATAAAATCTCCCTGTACGCCGATGACATAATTTTGTTTATGTCGAATCTTAAAAAATCAATTCCGACCTTGTTGAATTTAATAAAGAATTTTGGGGAAATATCAGGATATAAAATAAATAAAACTAAATCTTCAATATTAATGCTAAATGAGACCCAGAGAAATTACCCAGCCCCTGAGGTAAATCAATTCAACGTTGTAAATCAATTTAAATATTTAGGAATCCAAATTGTGGCTAAGCTAGAATCAGTTGCCAGTGTCAACTATGAAGCCTTAATGACAGATATCAATGAGTTAATTCAGAGATGGATGTCACTACCAATGTCGATGATCGGGAGAATCAATATACTTAAAAGTAATATTTTACCTAAAATACTTTATTTATTTCAATACATTCCCTTACCACCACCTTTAGATTTATTCTCAAGAATTAAAAAAAAGTTAGTGGAATTTATATGGAACAACAGGAGGGCTAGATTACGTCTGTCTTTATTATATTTACCATTTGATCGTGGAGGTCTGAAATGTCCAAATTTTATGTTGTATTATTGGTCGGCACAACTGAGGTCTATGACATATTATTTTTCATTAAATGATCTCCCTCACTGGACTGAAATGGAATCATACAATTTACCTTTACCTCTTCCCATATTCATATACTCAGATTCGGCAAAAAAAATTACAAAAACAAGTTAAAAATCCATTTGTAAAGCATATGATCAAAATATGGTGTGAAGCTAAAAACTATTTAAAAGAACCACAGTTATTGTCACAATTTAGCCCAATATGGGGTAATCAATATTTTAAGCCAGGGAGAGCAGACGCTGTATTTAAAGTATGGAATTTAAAAGGGATTCAAAAGATTCAAGATTCAAGATTCAAGATTTATATTTGCCATGTGCAGATAACATAATGTCTTTTGAAGAGCTGAGGATCAAATTTAATCTTAATAGAACACATTTTTTTAAATATCTTCAACTTAGAAACTTTATTCGATCAAATCAAAATAAAGCTCTCACTCGACCTATTTATTCATCCTTGGAAAAAATGTTGATGAAAGATAGTAAAAGAAAGGGTATTATTTCAGAGTTTTATAACTCATTGACACTATCCTCAAGTGAAAACTCACAGAAAAGATTAAACTACTGGAAAGAAGATCTGCAAACTGAAATTTCAGAGGAACAATGGGAATTGGCTTGTACAGAAGCTCAAACCAAATCAATAAATGTACGTCTTAAATTGATACATTTTAAATGGTTAATGCGGATGTATGTTACACCGGAGGAGTTAAATAGATATAACAAAAATATACCAGATGTCACGCCGCGCCGCTCATCAGCGGCGCCACCTGCTCGCACACCTGTTCATCATCAGCGGCGAGGGATATAAGCCGCCTCGCCCTGAGCTTCGGCCTGAAGCCGTCAGACTTCATTCCCCTTCAACGTGAAGCAACCTATTCTTCAGCACGACGCTGTGTGGTAAGAAGTCCTTACCTCATCTTTTCCAGTCTGCTCCCCTGTGCACAGGTGGTTTCCTCGGCGGCGGACAATCCCGTTCCCTCGTCGTTCCTCGCTGCTGCACCGAGCCCTGCAGGTGGCTGTCTCCCGGGTTCCGTCCTTGTTGTGCCAGTCATCTGTTCCTAGCAAGTAAGCTTCTCCCTCGCCTATTCTCCTCCTGTGTTGGTGTGTGCCCGTCACCCTGTGTCTCTGTGTTCTCTCCCATAGGGTTGCCGGCTGTACGGTCTCCTGCCTCTGTGCCTGAAGCAGACGCCGCCACCAACACATTAACATTTCGCAGACACACACCTATTCACCCCTGTTGCCGATAAACTATTTGAACTACTTTGAGCCTGTGTGTGTGCGTCTCCTGAGCCGAACGTTATGTCAGTACGGCTTCAGCAGAGCGGCTCGGCAGATGGCGGGCTCGCGCACCGGCTTACCAACCTCGAGGCTCTGGTGGATCAAATAGCTTATCAGCAACAGGTGATCCTAAATCAATTGATCCTCATTAATAACCGATTGGACCGCCTGGACCCCCAGCAGCCGTTCCCCCTGGCTCATCAGGGTGGCGCGGCTCCTGCCGCTCCAGTGGCCGTCCAGCAGGCTCCGGTAGCACCAGCGCGGCTCACACCCATTCCGACCCCCGCCCGCTTTAGCGGAAAGCTCGGCGGAGCGCGGGGGTTCATCATGCAGTGTGAGTCCGTATTCCACCGCGTGCCTGGAGACTTTCCCTCGGATCACAGCTGGATTGGTTATATCGGGAATCTCCTGGAGGGGCGCGCGTTGACTTGGACCTACGCCGTTATGGCGAGGCCCAGTTACGCCACCCTCACTTATGACCAGTTCGTGAGGTGCTTTCTGGAGGTCTTTGACCACTCTCGAACCGAGACGGTCCAGGTCGACCGGCTTCTTGCTCTCCAGCAGGGAAGCCGGTTGGCCGCGGACTATGCGGTCGACTTCTGGGTAGCAGCGGAGGAAGTAGGCTGGGAGGAACGCTCCCTCTGCGGTCTTTTCCTCCGCAGCCTCAATGACGATCTGAGGGATGAACTGGCTGGGCGGGACCTCCCTGAGACGCTAGCAGAGCTGTCTTCCCTTGCCATCAGCTTGGATAACAGGCTGCGCGAGCACTCCTCGGGGCGGAAGTCGTCATCTTCTCGCCCTCGCGGAGCCTTGTTGCGCCAGCCCCAAGCTCGCCCCCTGGTGACGCCGCCGCCATCGCACCCCGAGGAGTCGGAGCCGATGGTGACGGGCTGGACAAAGCTCTCCCCGGCGGAGAGACAACGCCGCCGTGCGTTGAATTTCTGCATGTATTGCGGAGATAATCAACACACGGTAGAGCTTTGCCCACAGAAGCCAAACGGGGGGGTCCGCGAGTCACTGTAGGGGGCCTCGTGGACGTCAATCGGTTAAGTCCCCTCACTCAATTAAAGCTGCCCATCCGTTTCTGCCACAACCCCACTGGGCACCTCACCCACGCACTGGTGGATTCGGGCGCAGAGGGCAGCTTCATTTCTCAAAGCCTGGCAACCCGGTTGGGCATCCGCTGCCAGGCGCTCAAGCACCCCATCTCCCTGGTCAACCTCTCCCGTGCTTCCCTTGGGAGAGTCACCCACCAGACCATTCCAGTCCCGGTGATCATCTCTGGAAACCACCGGGAGGAGATAACCTTTCTCGTCCTGCCCAACTCTGTGTCGCCCGTCATCCTGGGGTATCCCTGGCTACGCCTCCACAACCCGGTCCTGGATTGGAAGTCAGCTGGGGTATTGGCATGGAGCACGTTCTGCATGGGCACCTGCCTTCAGTCCGCTGCCTGCTCTTCGTCCGCTTCTCCCCCTGCTACGGACGCTGCACCCCCGGACCTGTCTCTGGTGCCTCCGGAATTTCACGACCTGGGTATGGTGTTTAGCAAGACTAAAGCTACGTCTCTCCCCCCTCATCGGCCCTATGACTGCGCCATCAACCTCCGCCAGGGGGCTCCCTTACCTTCTGGTCGGCTCTACAGCCTGTCAGCGCCGGAGAAGGAGACGATGAACGCCTACCTGAAAGAATCACTGAGCGCTGGGATAATTCGCCCATCGTCATCACCCGTGGGGGCAGGGTTCTTCTTCGTTGGGAAAAAGGACGGATCCCTCCGCCCTTGCATAGACTACCGGGCTCTCAACGACATCACTGAGAAGGACCGTTACACCCTGCCCCTCATGGACACCGCCTTCCACTCCCTCCAGGGGGCGACCTGGTTCACCAAGCTGGATCTACGCAGCGCATACCACCTCGTCCGGATCCGGGAGGGAGATGAGTGGAAGACAGCCTTCCGTACCCCGAACGGCCACTTTGAATACCTGGTAATGCCGTTCGGGTTGACCAACGCTCCTGCCGTCTTTCAGCGCCTCATCAATGACGTCCTCCGGGACTTCATCGGCCTCTTCGTGTTCATCTACCTGGACGATATTCTCATCTTCTCCAAGTCCAGGGACGAGCACCAGGTCCATGTGAGGCGGGTCCTCCAAAGACTGTTGGAGAACCGGCTATACGTGAAGGCTGAAAAGTGTGAATTTTACGCCAGAACGACGTCCTTCCTGGGTTTTGTCATCTCTCAGGACCAGGTGCTCCCAGACCCAGAGAAGGTAAAGGCGGTGGTGGAATGGCCTACACCTGCGTCATGGAAGCAGGTGCAACAGTTCGTTGGATTTGCAAATTTCTACCGCCGCTTTGTCCCCAATTTCAGCTCCATCGTCGGACCACTGACCCATCTCACGTCCCCTAAGGTCCCGTTCCGGTGGACCGAAGAGGCCGCTGCTGCCTTCCAGGCGCTGAAGGCGGAGTTCTTCTCCTCCCGGGTCCTTCTCCAGGTCGACCCCGCGCTGCAGTGCATCGTGGAGGTGGACGCCTCGGACACAGGAGTGGGGGCGGTGCTATCTCAGCGGTCGCCTGACGATGGCGCCAAACGGCCCTGCGCCTTCTTCTCCCGGCGCTTGTCCCCGGCGGAGAGGAACTACGATGTGGGGGACAGAGAGCTACTGGCCATCAAGCTCGCGCTGCAAGAATGGCACCACTGGCTAGAGGGGGCGGACCTGCCGTTTGTGGTCCTTACGGACCACAAGAACTTGGAATATCTTCAATCTGCCAAGCATCTGAACGCCCGCCAGGCGCGCTGGTCCTTGTTCTTCGCCAGGTTCCAGTTCTCCATCACCTTCAGGCCTGGCTCCAAGAACGGCCTGCCTGACGCCCTCTCTAGGCAGTTCACCCCCGAGGAGTCGGAGGAGACGCTCCACACCATCCTGCCCAGGTCGTGCGTCGTGGGAGCCATCTCCTGAGACATAGAGAGCAAGATCCGGAAGGCGCAGGAAGTGGAACCTGACCCTGGCGGCGGACCGGAGGGGAGGCTGTTCGTGCCATCCGCGGTTCGTGGAGAGGTCATCCACTGGCCGCACACCTCCAAGCTCACCTGTCACCCTGGCTCCTCCCGGATGATAGACCTCCTCCAGCGGTCCTTTTGGTGGCCGGGCCTGCGGAGGGACGCAGCCCGCTACGCCCGGGCTTGTCCAATTTGTGCCACCAACAAGTCGGGAAACGCCCCCCCAGCGGGTCTGCTCCAGCCCCTGCCCGTCCCTGGCAGGCCCTGGTCACACATCGCTTTGGATTTCGTCACCGGACTCCCAGCCTCCAATTCCTATGACACCATCCTGACCATCGTGGACCGCTTCTCCAAGGCTGTGCACTTCGTCCCCCTGCGAGGTCTTCCAACTGCCCTGGAGACGGCGGATCTCCTCGTCCAGCACGTGGTCAGGCTGCACGGGATTCCGGTGGACGTGGTCTCGGACCGGGGGCCCCAATTTTCTTCTGAGGTTTGGAGATCGTTCTGTAACGCCATCGGAGCCAAGGTGAGCCTCTCCTCCGGCCATCACCCCCAATCCAACGGGCAGTGTGAGCGGACCAATCAGGAGCTGGAGGCTGCGCTCCGCTGTGTAACAGCATCTAAACCCACGTCCTGGAGTAACCATCTTGCCTGGGTTGAATACGCCCACAACACCGCTCGCTCTTCTGCTACAGGGATGTCCCCCTTCAAGGCGTCTCTGGGTTATGACCCCCCGCTGTTCCCGGTGCAGGAGAGTGAGGTAACTGTCCCCTCGGTTAGGACGCATCTCAGGCAGTTCCGCTCCATCTGGGCTGCTGCGCGCAATGCGCTTTTACGCACAGCGGAGCGCAACAGAACTGTGGCGGACCGGCACAGAAGACCTGTCCCGGCGTGCAGAGTTGGGCAACATGTCTACGTGTCAACCCAGGACGTAACTTTAAAAGGCGAGAGGAGGAAGCTGGCACAGCGATTCATGGGTCCCTACCCCATCACCCGGATCATCAACCCGGTGGCTGTGCGCGTGGCTATTCCCCCCTCCCTCCGCATCCATCCCACCTTCCACGTGTCTAAGGTGAAGGTGGCAGTCACCGACCCCCTTTGCCCTCCTCCTGCTGTGCAACCCGCGCCCCGGATGATTGGTGGCCATCCGGCCTGGTCCGTCGCCTCCATCCTGGACTCCCGGCGCCGGGGTCGTGGGTTGCAGTACTTGGTGGACTGGGAGGGCTATGGGCCCGAGCATCGACAGTGGGTACCCTCGTCGTTTGTGTTGGACCCATCGCTCATCGCTGACTTCCACCGAGCGCACCCAGAGAAGCCATCGCCAGGAGGCGCTGCTAGAGGGGGGAGTACTGTCACGCCGCGCCGCTCATCAGCGGCGCCACCTGCTCGCACACCTGTTCATCATCAGCGGCGAGGGATATAAGCCGCCTCGCCCTGAGCTTCGGCCTGAAGCCGTCAGACTTCATTCCCCTTCAACGTGAAGCAACCTACTCTTCAGCACGACGCTGTGTGGTAAGAAGTCCTTACCTCATCTTTTCCAGTCTGCTCCCCTGTGCACAGGTGGTTTCCTCGGCGGCGGACAATCCCGTTCCCTCGTCGTTCCTCGCTGCTGCACCGAGCCCTGCAGGTGGCTGTCTCCCGGGTTCCGTCCTTGTTGTGCCAGTCATCTGTTCCTAGCAAGTAAGCTTCTCCCTCGCCTATTCTCCTCCTGTGTTGGTGTGTGCCCGTCACCCTGTGTCTCTGTGTTCTCTCCCATAGGGTTGCCGGCTGTACGGTCTCCTGCCTCTGTGCCTGAAGCAGACGCCGCCACCAACACATTAACATTTCGCAGACACACACCCATTCACCCCTGTTGCCAATAAACTATTTGAACTACTTTGAGCCTGTGTGTGTGCGTCTCCTGAGCCGAACGTTATGTCACCAGATACGTGCACAAAATGCATGGAAAGTAAAGGAACCCTATTTCATTGTGTATGGGAATGTAGAATAATAAGAATGTTTTGGGAAGAGGTGAGGGTAACAATTGAAAAATAATCTCAAAACAAATCATATTGAATCCTAAACTGTTTTTGTTGGGTCTGTACCCAGAAAAGCATAACTTTAATAAAAGTGAAAGAACATTCATAGACCTCAGTTTGCTTAATGCCAAAAAATGTATTGCACTACTGTGGAAAAAGACTCATAGACCAGATGTGACTCAGTGGTTAAGACAGATGTTAACAAACCTTCCATTAGAAAGAATAACATATATACTGAAATCAAAGGAAATTGTGTTTGAGAATATATGGAGACCTTTTATTGATTATGTAAAAAATTTAAACATAACTCTTGAAGAAGAAGGTGAATGATGTGTGTGGACCTTGTAAATTCCAAACTGGTGAACATAATATGTATACTTATGTGTTGGATTGTCTAGACTAAACAGAGGAGCATTGTTGAAGACTTGATTTTGTTGGTGGTTGTGGGTGTTTTTAGTGCATTTTTTTTTTTGTAGTACTTTAGTGTTAGTGTTTGATTGTTTGTGTCATGTTTGTTAAAAAAAAATAGGTTCAATAAAGATATTGTGGAAAAAAAAAACAATGCAAAGGGAATGTTAACCTTGACCCCAAACCAAAGTGAGGTTGTAAGCAAGGGTGTAAGGGGGCACAAGGCAGTGTACTCCTTGTCCAGTCCCAAGCCAGAGTAAATGGGGAAGGTTGCATCAGGAAGGGCATCCAGTGTAAAATCTCTGCCAAATTCAATAACACACAGACCCTGTAGCTGTGTGGGACTAATGCAAGGACAAAAACATTATATTAATTTTTTTTTAGAAACTCTAGAAGGTAGATGAAACAGTTCACCTTTTAATTAATCATTATCTGAACTCCACTTAAAAAATCCTTTAATGGTAATGGTATCTCTTCCTATTGTATGACAGGTTTCTCCTCTGCCAGTTTCTTTTGATTATCAGCCCTCCTCTGAACTGGAGTTTGAATCCCTGAGTTGGAAGGAATTTAATTGGCTGATGGAACAAAGAACATGAAGAGTCAAGGGTCACTGTCTTATTCAGCTTTCTTCACAAACGTGATAAAGAGAATATAGACTTAAAATACAGTCTAACTCTCCTGCAATCAATTTTTGGGGCGGCATTACCCTCCACAGTTGTAACGCTGTCTAATCTTATCAAAAAGACACTGCAGGCACAGCTCCTCCTGGGAAACAGCGAGCCCGTCTGCTTTCCTTCCTCTCCTCTTCATCTGCTTTCCTTTTTCTCTGCAGAACAGCGTGATGGACAGACATGAGGAGACTGCTGCAGCTGATGGATCAGACACGTGGCATTATCCCAGCCCTGAAATGTGCTTGATGCCCATCTCTAAAGGATTACAACAGCATTACAGCGCTTTCATGATGTCATCAAATCACCCTCTGAGTGCTGGATCAAAGGAGCTAAAATGTCACACAGACCAACTGTTTATGGAGAAGGTCGTGTGACTGTGGCGAGTGAAAATCGGCTTAATTGGGAAAACAGCAGATGTTCTAGAATTTGCAAATTTTCTGAGGCCTATGTGGCATGTACTTTGTCTAGCTATGACGTGAATTTTGCTGCAGCAATTTTAATAGAATACAGTAATTGAGCTTTATTTTTAAAATAAAACCGAAAGAAAAAAAACATTCATCAACATGGGAACATACCAGGCTTTAGGGCCCATTACACCACAGTGTGAATTTGTGGTGCACTGTGCACCTTCCATTAGTGTTTTAAGCTATGGTCACAAATACCCTTACGAACAACTGCGAACACCATACGAAGGATTTTTGGACCATTTCGTATTGCCTTCTTAAGGCAGCCATAGGAGAATCCAGCATTCGTAGACCATTCATAAGTTTGTGGCCAGGTCAGTGGTCTTGTCCAAGATTTCTACAAACCCCCCATGAAAATCCCTCATCATAGGGCAGCTGTACGAATCCCATAGGAACAATGTAAGAACTACACAACATGTTGGCCGTAAGTATGCCTCAAGAACACCTTAAGTTGTTCTTGAGGGCCCCTTACAGCGGTCGTAGGAAACACCATACGAATCTCCATTCATACAGCAATTGTACAGCGATTGGTACAGCATGCATAAGGTGATAGTGAAGTGCTCATAAGGTGGAAGAATGTCATTCATGCGAGATTTGTGCTGACAAAATGTACCAAATGCCGCAAGATCTTCCTACCAACGACTTGAGAGTGTCATGGTCTGAGCGCTGATATTGTCCGCGCTTGGGTCATGCAATATTTTCCTCCCGTTCTGTGTTAGTTTTCCTTATGGCCTTCCAGGCTCTTATTTTGACAGCATCTCTGCAAGGCTTCCGGCTATCAGAGCCCAGCTGCACAGTGACAGCTGGATTACATTCCACTAATTAGTTCTCATTATCTGTTAATCCTCTAAGCCCTATTTAAGGGAGCAGCCGAGGTTACTCGGGGCTGCGACCTCACGCATAACGTTGCATCCATACAACGTTCGGCTGGAGTTGCTACGCCCGGCTTCAGCCACCCTGTGACTCTCCGTGTTCTTGTAAGTTTATTCCATAGTCTGAGTATCTCATTACTGTGTCCTAGTCGTAACTCTTGTTTGTGTTTTTGCCCCATGTGGCTCATTATTTTGTAATCGTTTATCTTTCACTAATAAATATGCAAACTCATCGGCTGCCTAATGTGTCTCATTAATGGTCCGCGAGGGCCATCCTTGACAGAGAGTGCTGTGAGTTGCACAAAAATTTTTGTAAGATGAGTAAGAGTAAGTATGCCATAGGAAGATCCCAAGGGACCCAAACAAAGAACATAAGAACTCTAGGGCCAACATATGACAGGAAAGCACCTCATTTCTCAAGAAAGCCTCAAGTTGCTCTTGCAAATTGAACGGCAGCCATAAGAAACTATGTCCCCCTCCATGAATGTCTGCAAACTCCAGAATTTGTAGGGACTGGGAGATTTTTACAAACCCATCATTCATAAGAATCTTTGTGACAGTAGCTTTAGGTAATTTTTAGTAGCACATTAGCCATTTTTATGCTTTCTGCCTTTCTTATCCAAATAACAAATGACATTGTGCTCATAGGGGAGTTGTCATTTCAAAGGGCCAATGCCTATAAAATTTCATGAGTTTTTGAATATGTTAAAGACCCCAAAAGCCAATTCATGTGATAGAAAATTAAACAAACAGAACAATTTCATTAGGCCTTTCCTGACTGCACCCTGTACTGCATCAATATGAGTGAGTCAATAGTGTGATGTGTGACTTTGGGAGGTTTTAAACCCTGGGGCTTGCTGTAGCCGTCTGAGGGGGATGACGTCAGGTGGGCTGTGGCTGCTGTATATATTCACTTGTGTCTGTAATAAAATTCAGTTCGTTGCTCTGCATAAGACGCCTCACGGCTTGCTTATTTCCATACATAGCATTTGGCGATCGAGGATTAACTCATGGAGGCATGTGGAACACCTCTATAGCCGTTTTTGGAGCACCAAGGAGAACCAGCAATTCTGTGGCCTCGCTGGCTGGTCTCGTTTGAGGCGTACATTGCAGCGTTGGGCCTGGGTGGACTGGACGGGGTAAAGAAGCGAGCACTTCTGGTTCACAAACTCGGTGTAGAAGGTCAGAGAATTTTCCACACGTTTGGGGAGACGGATTCTTATGCAGATGCTGTTGGGCTGCTTGCTAGCTACTTTGCCGAACATACACGTAGCGTGAATGGCGCCAAAAGACACTAAGCTAGCTAGCTCGGGGGAGCTAATAGCCCAACTAGTAGCAGCGGAGGAGTTAGCCACGGGGCTAATTGGGCGCCAAACACAGAAGCTACCTAGGCAGTCGGCGTTAGCTAGCACGGTGGAATCGGAGCCACAGAAGAGGGAGCCCGTGTCCATGGAGAACGACAAGCCAGCTGAAGAGTGCAGCACGGAGGCAGCGCAGCACAGCAAAACACTTCAGACAACAGAGGTGGGGACACAGAGCATGGCAGCGAGGCGCCTGCGTCGGCGAGTGACACTGAGGTGCTGGCCCCAGATGCCCCCTGTACTTGGCTACAGTTGAGTAGGGAGTCTGCGGCTACAACGGTCAACGCTACAACGTTTACAGAAGAGGACGGAGCCAGACCATTGAGCATGGAGTCACCGCATGCTCAGCAGCAACACATCGGACTGAGTAAAATTCCACTCCAGGTTGTGGATTTGGTTCAGGTTCGGGGTGAAGGACATCCATGGCGAGGACGGGACAAATGACAACCAGCAAAGCATCGAAGGTGTCTGCGTATAAGATAAGCCTTTATTAGTCCCACAACGGGGAAATTCCAGGATTGCAACAGCACAGGGATAGCAACACTCAGAGCAACAATCAGAAGGCAAGGAAAAAAAAAACAAAAAAAAACAAAACAAAAAAAAAACAAGCAAGCAAGAGCAGCTAATATACATATGTACATATTACTATAAAATATATATATACACACACACACACACACACAGACACACAGTGCAGAGCATTGTAGCTAGATGGAATAAATATGTAAATATATAAACACCCACAGTACGGAGCATTGTAGCTAGATGGAATAAATATATAGATATATAAATATAAACACACCCAGTGCTGAGCAGTATTGTGGCTAAGCTGGGCGCAGCATGCTTTGGGTTGTCTGATGGCTCGCCGAGGCACGCCAGTCAGCTTTGGCATGTCCGGAAAGACGCTCCAGGTAGCGAGGCTTGACCGGAGTCAGTGATGGCAGTGGTGGATCCAGGCTCCGCCATCCAGAAGATCGGCCATCGCTCCGGGGGTTCTCTGGTCTCCGGGGGCGTACCTGCTGAGGGGCTGCCAAATGACTGTACGGTAGCAGTTTATTTATAATTCTGGTGTTGTGTGCATGCATGTTCTGTTTTGTTGTTACCATTGTGTGGTATTGTTTTAGTTTAGGAGCACAGCTCACATGTTTAGTTTGAAAAAAGACTCTTTTTAGTTTATGGGTGGCAGAATAATCCACCCCCGCCATGCAGGCTGTATGGTAGTCCACCCGTCAGCCCTATTTTTAGGTTGTTTTGAGTGTGTGTTAGGCCAGTTTAGTATATTGTTTTTCATTATTTTAGTGCATGACTCAGGTCCCAAATTTGGGGGGGGGGGGGCTTCACTTGTGTGTATGGTTTTGGACTTTTCTAAGTGGGGGGGGTGATGTGTGACTTTGGGATGGTTTCAACCCTGGGGCTTACCATAGCCGTCTGAGGGGGATGACGTCAGGTGGGCTGTGGCTGCTGTGTACATTCACTTGTGTATATACTGTAATAAAGTTCAGTTCGTTGCTCTGCATAACACTGCTCACGGCTCGTTTATTTCCATACATAACAAATAGGCAATTATCAACCACACACAGCCCAACAAGAGGGCTTTATCTCTCTAACCCTGGTTTAGACAGGGTGTCCATTTCCTCTAATGAGAGAGGCATGACCAGAGCAAGAGATAAGAGAATGAAAGCGCCGCTGGAAGGTAGCATTAGGCTGCTGCTAATGCTTTAGAGGTTTAGCTCTGTTTTGAACAGAATTACTGCAGTGGTGCTCTAGAGATACTGTCCATATTACATTAATAGCAAATATGAATCGGAAACAGTTTAAAGTTCAATTAGTGACTTAATGATGCTAATGCATATTGCTACCACAGTATGAGTGAAATGTGTATAAGTTGCACGTTTGTCCACCTGGGAAAATGTGCAATATATACAGGCAAGTGGCTTTTTTCTGTATATATTACACATTTTTCATGTCTTGCTGTATGTAGTACAAATAGCGAGTAGATGTGAAAATGAGTACAGTCAAGTAAGTAAAACAAACAGAGGAAGGTACTGAAAGTGATGCCTTCTAGTGGTAAAGTTTTGAATGGTTTAGTTTTCAAAATGCATGAATATGAGCCCATCGCCCTCCCATTATCCTCACTCTCATACTGCTGGGTCATTTGCAACTGATCCAGTTATACTGAAGGGCTCTTTCTGATGAATAAAGACATTTGAGCCACGCTTAGGAGCTGTTCTTTTTTCAGTCTATGCCCCATTCTCATTTACTCTAAATTTGCTCCCTTGAGGTGAGTAGAGCAAATGAGAATGAGGAGAACTTGAGGGTCTGGGAAGAACACACATTTTCAGTATTTCGCTCCTCCATCAGGGGAAAAGGAGAGATGGTGATCGAGCAAGCAAGAGTTTAAATGCAGTGGAGTCACGTGTGAGGAGTCAGATGGTCAGTTGGGGTAGGGGAAATAGTTTTTCCAGTGCATTGCAATGCAAATGTGGATGATTCTAATTACAGTGGGGTAAAAAAGTATTTAGTCAGCCACCAATTGTGCAAGTTCTCCCACTTAAAAGATGAGAGAGGTCTCCAATTTTCATCATAGGTATACCTCAACTATGAGAGACAAAATAAGAAGAAAAAAATCCAGAAAATCACGTTGAAGGATTTTTAATGAATTAATTGGTAAATTCCTCGGTAAAATAAGTATTTGGTCAATAACAAAAATTCATCTCAGTACTTTGTTATATACCCTTTGTTGGCAATGACAGAGGTCAAACGTTTTCTGTAAGTTTTCACAAGGTTTTCACACACTGTTGCTGGTATTTTGGCCCATTCCTCCATGCAGATCTCCTCTAGAGCAATGATGTTTTGGGGCTGTCGCTGGGCAACACAGACTTTCAACTCCCTCCAAAGATTTTCTATGGGGTTGAGATCTGGAGACTGGCTAGGCCACTCCAGGACCTTGAAATGCTTCTTACGAAGCCACTCCTTCGTTGCCCGGGCGGTGTGTTTGGGATCAGACCAGCTGTGTGGGATTGTGACGTACATCTTCAACCTGAGCCTGAAGCTGGGGAGGGTACCACAGCTGTGGAAAACATCTTGTGTGGTACCTGTACCAAAAACTTCCCACCCCAAAGACCTGAACAGCTACAGACCGGTGGCCTTGACGTCCCACTTGATGAAGACCCTGGAGAGACTGCTCCTTGCTCACCTCCGCCCCCTGGTGGAACCAGCGATGGATCCACTCCAGTTCGCCTACCAGCATGGCATTGGGGTGGAGGATGCGGTGATCTTCCTCCTTCACCGTTCTCTGTCCCACCTGGAGAAGCCCGGGAATATGGTGAGGATCATGTTCTTTGACTTCTCCAGTGCTTTCAACACCATCCAACCGATGATCCTGAAGGACAAGCTGCTGCGCGCAGGGGTGGACCAGCACCTGTCATCATGGATCCTGGACTACCTCACGAACCGGCCTCAGTTTGTGAGAACCCGGGACTGTGTTTCCGACACGATCATCAGTAGCACGGGGGCCCCCCAGGGAACGGTGCTGGCTCCCTTCCTGTTCACTCTTTATACTGCGGACTTTTCACACAACACAACACACTGCCATCTACAGAAGTTCTCTGATGACTCTGCGATCGTTGGCCTCATCTCCAATGGAGATGAAGCTGAGTACAGAGGGCTTATCCAGGACTTCGTGGACTGGTGCCATCGGAACTGCCTCCAGATCAACGCGAGGAAAACTAAGGAGCTGGTGGTGGACTGCCGCAGGCATGGGCAGCCCCTCACAGCACCAGTAAATATACAGGGAACAGACATCGAGATGGTGACATCCTATAAGTACCTGGGTGTTCATCTGAACAATAAACTAGACTGGTCACACAATACTGACGCACTCTACAAGAAGGGACAGCGCAGGCTGTTCCTGCTGAGGAGACTCAGGTCTTTTGGTGTACAAGGGCCGCTGCTGAAGACATTCTATGACACGGTGGTGGCATCAGCCATCACTTTTGGAGTGGTCTGCTGGGGCAGTGGCATTACTGCAGCCGATAGGAAGAGACTGAACAAACTGATTAAGAAAGCTAACTCTGTCCTGGGGCAGCGCCTTGACCCAGTGGAGGACATAGGAGAGAGAAGGATGGTGGCTAAACTGTCATCTCTGCTGGAGTCCGAGTTCAGAATCAGAATCAGAATCAGAATCAGGTTTATTGCCATTGTTCATGTAGTACACAAACTAGGAATGTGTCTCGGTGCAATGCTGCAACATTAAACATGATAAGATAAAAGAATAAACTATACATGCAATAAGTGTAGAATAAGAGTAAGTGATACTGGTCAGCAGTTAAAATATATTAGCGAGCAGCAGATACTGTGGAGAACTATATAGTGCAGTCGGTAATGCAGGAAGAAAACAGTGATGATTGACATGAGTCTGGTTGAGCTGCTGTACATAGTGCACGAGAGTCAATAAGTCACTTAGTGTTCAGCAGTCTGATGGCAGAGGGGAAGAAGCTGTTCATGTGACGGGAGGTTTTAGTCTGGATGGACCGAAGTCTTCTACCAGAGGGGAGGGGGGCAAACAGTACGTGACCAGGGTGTGAGGGATCGGCTATGATCCGGCCAGCACGCCTCCGGGTCCTGGAGATGTACAGATCCTGGAGAGATGGGAGCTTGCAGCCGATCACCTTCTCAGCAGTGCGCACGACGCGCTGCAGCCTTAGTCTGTCCCTGGCAGTGGCTCCTGCGTACCACACGGTTATGGAGGTGGTGAGGATGGACTCGATGATGGCTGTGTAGAACTGCACTAACATCTTGGTGGGTAGCTTGAGCTTCCTCAGCTGCCGCAGGAAGAACATCCTCTGCTGGGCTTTTTTGATGAGTGAGCTGATGGTCGGCTCCCATTTGAGGTCCCTGGTGATGGTAGTGCCTAGGAAGCGGAAGAAATCAGCAGTGGTGATGGGAGAGCCTGAGAGGGTGAGGGGGGGCAGAGGGGTAGTGACTTTCCTGAAGTCTACAATCATCTCCACTGTCTTCAGAGCGTTCAGCTGCAGGTTGTTATTGTTGCACCAGGACGCCAGCTGGGCCACCTCTCTCCTGTAGGCGGACTCGTCGCCGTTGGAGATGAGCCCGATGAGGGTGGTGTCGTCCGCAAACTTGATCAACTTGACAGACTGGTGGCTGGAGGTGCAGGAGTTGGTGTAAAGGGAGAAGAGTAGGGGAGAAAGTACACAGCCCTGGGGTGATCCGGTGCTGATGCTAGTAGAGTCTGAGACAGTCTTTCCCAGCCGCACATGCTGCCTCCGGTCCGTCAGGAAGTCAGTGATCCACCTGCAGAGGGAGTCAGGCACGTTGAGCAGGGACAGCTTGTCCCGGAGCAGAGCGGGGCGGATGGTGTTGAATGCGGAGCTGAAGTCCACAAACAGGATCCTGGCGTAGGTTCCCGGGGAGTCCAGGTGCTGCAGGATGGAGTGGAGGGCCAGGTTGACTGCGTCGTCTACAGACCTGTTGGCTCGGTAGGCAAACTGCAGCGGGTCCAGGAGAGGGGTGGTGATGGACTTGAGGTGGGGCAGGACCAGGCGCTCAAAGGACTTCATGACTACAGAGGTGAGCGCTACAGGTCTGTAGTCATTAAGTCCAGTGATCCGTGGCTTCTTGGGGACAGGGATGATGGTGGAGGATTTGAGGCAGGACGGCACGTGGCATAACTTAAGGGAGGTGTTAAAAATGTCTGTGAAGACAGGAGCCAGCTGTTTCGCACAGTGTCTCAGGGTGGAGGGAGACACGCCGTCCGGGCCGGGGGCCTTGCGCGGGTTCAGTCTGGAGAACTGTTTGAGCACGTCCTGCTCACTGATGATAAGGGCAGGGGGGGAGGAGGGGGGGGGTGCCTTTAATGAAGTAGGGATTGTGGAGGCTGTGGAGCTGGAGGGAGGGGGGGAGTTGGACACAGATGACGAGGTGTCAAAACGGGCATAGTGTTGGGACAGTCTTTGACAAAGGGCTTTGTCATCCTGACCTTTAGGAGCCTGAGGCCGATAGTTGGTGATTTGCCTCAGTCCTCTCCACACGGAAGCCGAATCATTAGCAGTGAACTGCTGCTGGAGTCTCTCTGAGTATAGAGATTTAGCCCTCTTCAGCTCTCTGTTAAACCGATATTTAACCTCCCTGTAGCAGTCCCTGTCTCCACTTTTCAGCGCTGCTTCCTTCTCCTTCCTGATCTGTCTGAGCTTAGCTGTGAACCAGGGTTTGTCATTAGAGTAACTCACCCTGGTGCGTGATGGAAGAATGACCTCTTCACAAAAGTGGATATATGAGTTCACAGTGTCCGTGTACTCATCCAGATCATGCGTGGCTCCTTTAAACATGCCCCAATCAGTTATTTCCATGCACGTTTCCAGCTTCTCCTCAGCATCACTGGTCCGTATCTTCGTAGTGCTCACAACAGGTTTAGTGAGCTTCAATCTCTGTCTGTATGTGGGAATGAGGTGAACCATCACGTGATCAGATAATCCCAGCGCAGCGCGAGGAACAGCGCGATATGCGTCTTTCACTGTGGTGTAACAGTGATCCAGTGTGTTTAATCCTCTGGTGGGGCATTTAATAAACTGTTTGTAGCGGGGGAGATCGTGGTTCAGATTGCACTGATTAAAGTCGCCAGCCACAATAATCAGCGAGTCTGGAAAAGTCCGCTCTGTGTGTTGAATGTGTTTCATTTATTCCATCCAGCTACAATGCTCTGCACTGTGTGTCTGTGTGTGTATATATATATATATTTTATAGTAATATGTACATATGTATATTAGCTGCTCTTGCTTGCTTGTTTTTTTCTTGCCTTCTGATTGTTGCTCTGAGTGTTGCTATTCCTGTGCTGTTGCAATCCTGGAATTTCCCCGTTGTGGGACTAATAAAGGCTTATCTTATCTTATCTTATCTTATCATTGTCATGCTCAAAGACCCAGTCACGTTTCATCTTCAATGCCCTGCTGATGGAAGGAGGTTTTCACTCAAAATCTCACAATACATGGCCCCATTCATTCTTTCCTTTACATGGATCAGTCGTCCTGGTCCCTTTGCAGAAAAACAGCCCCAAAGCATGATGTTTCCATCCCCATGCTTCACAGTAGGTATGGTGTTCTTTCTCCTCCAAACACGACAAGTTGAGTTTTTACAATAAAGTTCTATTTTGGTTTCATCTGACCATATGACATTCTCCCAATCCTCTTCTGGATCATCCAAATGCTCTCTAGCAAACTTCAGACGGGCTTGGACATGTACTGGCTTAAGCAGGGGGACATGTCTGGCACTGCAGGATTTGAGTCCCTGGCGGCATAGTGTGTTACTGATGGTAGCCTTTGTTACTTTGGTCCCAGCACTCTGCAGGTCATTCACTAGGTCCCCCCGTGTGGTTCTGGGATTTTTGCTCACCGTTCTCATGATCATTTTGACCCCACAGGGTGAGATCTTGCGTGGAGCTCCAGATCGAGGGAGATTATCAGTGGTCTTGTATGTCTTCCATTTTCTAATAATTGCTCCCACAGTTGATTTCTTCACACCAAGCTGCTTACCTATTGCAGATTCAGTCTTCCCATCCTGGTGCAGGTCTACAATTTTGTTTCTGGTGTCCTTTGACAGCTCTTTGGTCTTGGCCATAGTGGAGTTTGGAGTCTGACTGTCTGAGGTTGTGGACAGGTGTCTTTTATACTGATACCAAGTTCAAACAGGTGCCATTAATACAGGTAACGAGTGGAGGACAGAGGAGCCTCTTAAAGAAGAAGTTACAGGTCTGTGAGAGCCAGAAATCTTGCTTGTTTGTAGGTGACCAAATACTTATTTTACCAAGGAATTTACCAATTAATTCATTAAAAATCCTTCAATGTGATTTTCTGGATTTTTTTTTCTCATTTTGTCTCTCATAGTTGAGGTATACCTATGATGAAAATTGGAGACCTCCCTCATCTTTTAAGTGGGAGAACGTGCACAATTGGTGGCTGACTAAATACTTTTTTTCCCCACTGTAATAGCAAGGATTCAGTCTGGTGGCCGTGTATCGATAAAAACATCGAGACCTTGGTGAAACACTGTGTCCCATGTTTGGAGAGTGGGAAGACCAGTAGGTCACCGCCCCCACCCCGGTGGCTGGTGTCATACTCTGAGGGCCCTTGGAGATACGTGCAGCTGGACATCTGCGGCGAGCTACATGCAGCACCCGCGAACAGTTGGCTCTTGCTCGTGGCCTACAGACTTGGACAAAATTGTTGGTACCCCTCTGTTAATGAAAGAAAAACCCACAATGGTCACAGAAATAACTTGAATTTGACAAAAGTGGTAATAAAGAAAAATTATATGAAAATTAACCAATGAAAATCAGACAGTGCTTTTGAATTGTGGTTCAACAGAATTATTTTAAAAAACAAACTCACGAAACAGGCCTGGACAAAAATGATGGTACCCCTAGAAAAGATTGAAAATAATGTTGTCACCATGGGTTGAGATGCCGTCTCGGCACTGAGCCCATGTTTTCCCTCATCCCTGCCTCCCATTGAGCAGCGTCTCAGCTGGCCCCCAGCTGGCAGCATTATGGACGGCTGGGGCCAATTAGTCTTCATCAGCTGGGGCGCTGCCAATGAGGATAAATAGGAGCAGCCTCGATGACTCGGGGCTGCGACATAAACACATTGCTAAGCTGAAGCCCCTTCGTCTGGTGTCAGCTTATACTCCTCTTGCAGCATTCCTGTGTTTGTATCCCGCTGTGAGGATGTACGTCTTGTTACCCCCACGTCCGGTACGAGCTGCTTACCTCTGCGCTGTGCAACCTGTGAGTGTACCTCTGCATGAGTATCTGTGCTCTCCTCATCCCTTCCCCTTTACCCTGAATAAAATATCACGACTCACTGGCTTGCCCCTGGCTCTGATTGCCCGGCTCCCTAGAGCCGGATATGACAGTATGTCGCAGCCAGAAGAGTTGCCGGCGGCCGTGAGTCGCTGTGGAAATGTACCTTTCTGTCCGGGTGTCAGCGCTGCTAGCATGCCGTTTCCCAGGAGTCACTTCCGGCGCCAGGGCGACGAGCTGAGGTCCGTCTCGGAGGCTGTCGACGGGACGTTCTTCACCCTGCACGACGCCTCCAACGCGAGACGCTGGCATCCGGGCCGTGCTGAGGAACTCCTGGACTGTCACCCTCACTCTCTGTACCATCTGGAGGACAGTGCCAGGATAGACGCTGCAGGTACACAGCAAGAGAAGCTCCACGGGGTGGATGGAAATCCCGGCAGGGAGTCGAAGTGGGCGACGTCTTTCCCCGCTTCGGAGTCCCGTTCCTGCCGCTATTCCAGTCCGGGAGTTCGCGCCAACCAGAGGACTTCCCCCGACCTGCGTCACGTCACTCGGGATTCCCTTCAAGGAGCCGCAGCTGACAGCAGTTATGTCCGGGGTCGAGTGGCTGTCGCGAGCTCTACTGCGTTTCCTGTCACCACCTTCAGGCATGTGGCGGCGGCAGTGAGATTGATGGTGAGGACTTCAGGGCTACGAAGCTTTCCCGTGCTCGACGCCTCCCTCGTCTCGATCTCCGATCTGGAGCGGCGAATCCTGGGTCTCCCCCTCGCTTCGTTCCCTGGGAGTAGTCGTCATCACATCGCCGAGTCACCTCTGCACGAACCTCGTCCGGATCCAGTTCTGGGTCATCGTCAGGACCGTTCCTCCCACGCAGCTGTCATCCCTTCGCCTCATCAGTGTGGAGATTCTACAGCCTCGTCCCCTGAGCCTCGTTCCCCCGCTGTCATTCCTGGACATTCGGGCTGGCTCACCCCGGCTGTTTCCCCCCTCCTCCTCGACGCGCTTCCTGACCGCTGTGTGTGCCTGGAATCCCGGCCTGGTGAGCTCTCTGCTGGAGACAACGCGAGCGATCCTCAGACGAATTCCCGGGGGGTCCTCCGTTATCGCCGGGCGGGGAGAGGAAGAAGCAGATTCCACTACAGCAGGCGATACTCAACCTCCAGGGGGCAGGCAAGTCATTGTTTTTTCACACCTGCTTAATGATTTGCTCTGTCACATCCCTGGAGGAGAAGTTCAGGGTTCGCAGCTCCCTGAACTCTCCCCACCTGCTGTAACCTGTTTTCCTAATCCCGCATCCTCTGTGTCTCTCTCCGCCGAGCGGTACCCGGCTCCGGGTCAACGTGGTGGGATATGGAGAGGGCCTGTGGTTCCGCAGCTACATTGCGGACGGAGGAGGGGGACTGACTGCTGCGTGGAGTCTACGCTGACGACTGAGCGTCCCTGGGTCTCCACGGAGGAGCGGTTCGGTCCAGCGGGACGAGATTCTTCTGGCTTCACGCCGAGTGGGTCGTCGGCGGGGTTACCTGAGCTGGAGGGATCTCAAGCTGCGCTGACCATCGTGCTGGCTGCGGGGCCCGACGCGGCTAGATGGGAGCCTGACAACGACCTCCTGACGACGGATCCTGGATCTTCGCAGTCCTGGACGGCGTCAGAACCCGAGATCAGGCGAGTGCTCTCCTTTCTTTTCTCTCTTTTTATCTTTGAGCACTTCAGCCTATCTCCAGGGGAGACGAGCAGGGTGCAGCCGCCCGCTGCGTCTGAGCTCGTCTCGCCGGGTTCTGGCGCTGCCGGTGATCCTGATCCCGGTTCTGTTTTCTCTTCTGAGCCTTCTTCCAGGGTCACCGGCGAGGAGTTGCTGTTCCTCGTGGTGCTGGAGGGTCCGGGTTCAACGTTGGAGGTCGGTTCTGGTGCAGTGTCCAACGTGGGTTCGCCCGAGACCCAATCGGGGTCCAACGTGGGTTCGCCTGAGGCCCGATCGGGGTCCGACGTGGGTGCTGCCCCAGTCTTGTCCAGGTCCGGTGAGGAGGTGGCCGTTTCCCTGAGGCCCGCCGCCCTCGTCATCGGCTCTCCCCTGAGCCTCTTCCACCGGGATCCGCTCTGACCCTTCGTCCGTCTCAACGGTCCTGGTGGTTGAGTGATGCGGGTCGACGACCCGACCCGCAAAACTTTCGGTTCGGCGATCTGGTTTCCCCCCACTGGTCTGTGTTTGCCTTTGGGCGGCCTGGTTCGGCAGCCGTTGGACTGGATTCCTGGGATCTGGGTCCAGAGTTCGCCGTCCGAACATTTCTCTTCCCCTGATTCGCCAGCTGGACAATGGGCGGGGAGATCTCCGGAGCCATCTCGGCTATTTTTGGACTCTGCCTGCCATACACCTCGGGTGTCACTTTTTCTTTTATCGTTATTAAGGTCACTTGGGTGTAATGTCTGTCCTGTTGGTGGATGTGTATTTATAGTGCTGTGCGTTTTCCTTCCCTCGTACCCAGCATTTTATTTTTTGTACCATGTTTTTAGTCTCGTTTTTGCATTGTAGAGTTATGTTTTGTTCCCTTTCAGACCATACTCTGCAGTTGCCCATTCATTCCAGTCACTTTCATTTCTTTAGGTGACTGTGGGTATTTATATATTCATGTGTGTGGGTTTTTCTTTGCCTGCACTCAGTATTTCTTTTTTATGCCCTGTTGGTTCATTATAGAGTCATGTGCCTTGTTTTCCGTAACACCATGCTCTGTAATTGTCCATTTGTTCCAGTCGCCCTCACTTTTCTTGGTGACTGTGTGTATGTACTTATATTGGTGCTGTGTATTGTGTTTTCCCTTTATTTGACCATACTCAGCATTTTTTGCCCTGTACCTTTTTGGTGGTTCTTTTTTTTTTTTTCTTGCTCTGGGTCACGCATGGTTGGTACTCTCTGGGTAGTATGTAACCGGCGTGCTGACCCAGTTCTTCTCCCCATCTGTACCTGGGTTAATTATTCTGTTGTCAGTATTGTGTTTGGGTTTTTCTTTCCCGCTACCCTACATTGCCCCATTGGTGTTGTCCTTCCCTTGGCTTCTTCCCCTCCGGTCCGCCTCCCTTCCTCCCACCCTAGGTGGGGGGGGGGGGGGCTGGGATGTTCCTGGTCGTTCAGGAGCCCGACCTTGAGGGAGGGGCTCTGTCACCATGGGTTGAGATGCCGTCTCGGCACTGAGCCCATGTTTTCCCTCATCCCTGCCTCCCATTGAGCAGCGTCTCAGCTGGCCCCCAGCTGGCAGCATTATGGACGGCTGGGGCCAATTAGTCTTCATCAGCTGGGGCGCTGCCAATGAGGATAAATAGGAGCAGCCTCGATGACTCGGGGCTGCGACATAAACACATTGCTAAGCTGAAGCCCCTTCGTCTGGTGTCAGCTTATACTCCTCTTGCAGCATTCCTGTGTTTGTATCCCGCTGTGAGGATGTACGTCTTGTTACCCCCACGTCCGGTACGAGCTGCTTACCTCTGCGCTGTGCAACCTGTGAGTGTACCTCTGCATGAGTATCTGTGCTCTCCTCATCCCTTCCCCTTTACCCTGAATAAAATATCACGACTCACTGGCTTGCCCCTGGCTCTGATTGCCCGGCTCCCTAGAGCCGGATATGACAAATGTGACCATAGGGACATGTTCAACCAAGATGTGTCCTCTAATTAACATCACAGGTGTGTACAAACTTGTAATCAGTCAGTCAGCGAGAGTTGTCTCAGGAGATTAGAAAAAAAATTATAGACAAGCATGTTAAAGGTAAAAGCTATAAGACCATCTCCAAGCAGCTTGATGTTCCTGTGACTACAGTTGCACATATTATTCAGAAATTTAAGATCCACGGGACTGTAGCCAACCTCCCTGGATGTGGCTGCAGGAGGAGACAGATAATACGAATGGTAACAAAAGAGCCCAGAACAACCTCTAAACACATTCATGGTGAACTCCAAGGTCAAGGTACATCAGTGTCAGATTGCACCATCCGTCGTTGTTTGAGCCAAAGTGGACTTCATGGGAGACGACCAAGGAGGACACCACTGTTGAAAACAAATCATAAAAAAGCCAGACTGGAATTTGCCAAACTGCATGTTAACAAGCCACAAAGCTTCTGGGAGAATGTCCTATGGACAAATGAGACAAAACTGCAACTTTTTGGCAAGGCACATCAGCTCTATGTTCACAGACACAAAAATGAAGCATACCAAGAAAAGAACACTGTCCCTACTGTGAAACATGGAGGAGATTCTGTTATGTTCTGGGGCTGCTTTGCTACATCTGGCACAGGGTGTCTTGAATCTGTGCAGGGTACAATGAAATCTCAAGACTATCAAGGTATACTAGAGATAAAAGTGCTGCCCAGTGTCAGACAGCTTGGTCTCAGTCTCAGGTTATGGGTCTTGCAACAGGATAATGACCCAAAACACACAGCTAAAAACACCCAAGAATGGCTAAGAGCGAAACATTGGACTATTCTAAAGTGGCCTCCTATGAGCCCTGATCTAAATCCTACTGAACATCTGTGGAAGGAGCTGAAACATGCCGTCTGGAGAAGGCACCCTTCAAACCTGAGACAACTGCAGCAGTTTGCTCATGAGGAATGGGCCAAAATACCTGCTGAGAGGTGCAGAAGTCTCAGAAATCGTACAGAAATCGTTTGATTGCAGTGATTGCCTCAAAAGGTTGTGCAACAAAATATTAAGTTAAGGGTACCATCATTTTTGTCCAGGCCTGTTTCATGAGTTTGTTTTTTTTAAATAATTCTGTTGAACCACAATTCAAAAGCATTGTCTGATTTTCATTGGTTAATTTTCATAGAATTTTTCTTTATTTCCACTTTTGTCAAATTCAAGTTATTTCTGTGACCATTGTGGGTTTTTGTTTCATTTACAGAGGGGTACCAACAATTTTGTCCACGTCTGTATGACTTATTTTCAAAGTAGCCAGAGGAGCTGCCAACAAACTCGGTCACAGCAGAGGTGGTCACAAGTTCCTTTCATCCCTGTTTGCCAGGTGGGGAATACCAAGCACGATCACGACGGACAATGGCCTGCAGTTCACCTCTGGGGCATTCGAGGAGTTCTTGAGCGGTAAGGGTGTGGAGCATGTCGAGACCGCGTTTTACCATCCCCAGGCCAACAGGGGCATTGAGCGGTTTAACAAAATGCTAAAGAATGGACTGACAATTTGGTGACTGACTCATTTGGTGGATGGCTTCACATTCCCGGATGCCCTACAAAGCACGCTGCTCCACTACAGGGCAACAGCCCACGCCATGATGGGCTGTTCCCCGGTGGCTCTCATGCTGGGGCACGAAATGCTCCTACCTGTGGATCTACTGAGGCCGCCCGCGACTCGCCCTCCAAGAAGTGCAGACTCTACGAGGGACCGCATCACCGAGCAACAACAGAAAATGAAAGGTTGGTTTGATAGGAAGCACAGAGCGAGAGCCCATGGACTGAAGGTGTCAGACCAGGTGTGGATCAGACACCCTACCCGCACCCATAAGCTACAGCCACTATGGACAGGGCCCCCGCAGATCATGAGGCAGCGGGGCCAGGACACGTTTGAGCTCACAGATGGCTCACGATGGCACGCCAGCAGACTTAGGAAGTCACCACCGGAGCAGAAGACTGGAGCTGCGGCAGGGCGGTCTGATGTGGGCTGGGACTGGAGGCTCTGGGATGGTGAGGGTTCCCAGGCAAGGCTGACGGTGCCCAGTGCAGAGTCCCCTCCGAGGGGACGTCTGGCTAGAGTGCGTCAGAGGCCTAAGTACCTGGAGGACTATGTGTTGAGGATTGCAATGTTTGATGCCTGTTGGGACTAAGCAGCAGAATAATCTGCTCCAACAAGGTGGGGCATTCAGACAGTCTACCCAGACGCTCGTTTAATTGACCTAGTTAGAGTTTTATATTGTAGCGAACTCAATATGAGCACCCTACTTGGCTTGCCAAGTGGGTTGACCCTATTGGCGACACAGGTAGAGTGCGGGACTCCGGAGCGGGAGGCGTGAGTTCGAATCTCCCGGTGGGACGTTGCCATGTCGAGCAGCACGTTACACTGGTGTCAGAAGTGGGATCTCCTGTCCAAAGCAGTAATGGGGCGCTGACATCGGGACGATGTCGAGAACCAGAGGGGAGTAGTGTAGCGAACTCAATATGAGCACCCTACTTGGCTTGCCAAGTGGGTTGACCCTATTGGCGACACAGGTAGAGTGCGGGACTCCAGAGCGGGAGGCGTGAGTTCAAATCTCCCGGTGGGACGTCGCCATGTCGAGCAGCTCAATATGAGCACCCTACTTGGCTTGCCAAGTGGGTTGACCCTATTGGCGACACAGGTAGAGTGCAGGACTCCAGAGCGGGAGGCGTGAGTTCAAATCTCCCGGTGGGACGTCGCCATGTCGAGCAGCACGTTACACTGGTGTCAGAAGTGGGATCTCCTGTCCAAAGCAGTAATGGGGCGCTGACATCGGGACGATGTCGAGAACCAGAGGGGAGTAGTGTAGCGAACTCAATATGAGCACCCTACTTGGCTTGCCAAGTGGGTTGACCCTATTGGCGACACAGGTAGAGTGCGGGACTCCAGAGCGGGAGGCGTGAGTTCAAATCTCCCGGTGGGACGTCGCCATGTCGAGCAGCACGTTACAATATATACAGTATATAAAGGTTGATAGTGATGTTACCATTATTGATAATGTGTTCATTGGTTCATTCGGGGGGGGGGTTCTGGGACTTTGTGAAGGGGTGGGGACAAATGTTACATATGAGAATTGTGCCTCGGGGTTTGCCGTAGTCCAGCCAAGGGGGTTGGGGCAGTGACGTCAGGCGGGCTACGGCTGGAGTATATATTGTGTTATGTGCTTGAATAAAGGGAGTTCAGTGTTCAGCAGAGAGAAGCCCTTGTCTCACTTATTTCAGACATAACAAATATTTAATCAGAAAAAAGTTGTTGAAAATTGGCCGAAAAATAGTCAAATAATTGAGCTGTTTAGTCCACAGGATTTGGCTCAAACTTATCCTCAAAATAGGTTTTTGGCATTTGGTGATGTGGTCTGTCTCTCAAAAATCAAATATACTTTTACAACCACTAGAAGTCTTTGTTAAAAGTGTTTTAGATAGCTAGCTAGCTAGCTAACTAGCTAGATAGATAGATAGTGTTACGATACTGAGCACGGGTAGAAAGCCATGCTTGGCCTTTAAGTTTGTTTAGATCATTTTCTGTTTTTCTTCATCTCGGTTTATTTTGTATTGAGTATGTGTGGTAGACTGCAAGTCTAATTTAAAACATTACTGGCACATGCCTCTAGGGGGAACTACCTGTATTGTTCAGCACTACTATTAAGGGGACACATTAGAACAAGAGTGTGAAAACCCCGCGCAGAATCCATGTTCAGTCATATTATGTGTGTTGCAGAATAAACGGCAGAGTTAGCCAAAGAAATAACTCAAGTGTGATCATTGCTACACGGTAGGATATCACACAATTGGCGACGAGGATTAAAAGAAAAAAATCAGCGGCGAGAAACAGAGAACATTGCGAGTGTGGCGAACTCAAGTGACTCCAGTAGTTCGAGTGCAAGTTCAGAGGAGGAAAAACGAGGTTTCCCCACCACGACGAGCAATGGCGGCTGTAATCGGAACGGTAACCCCTTTTGATAACTCGACTCAGTCATGGGAAGAATATAGTGAAATGTTGGACTTTTTCTTCCAAGCTAATGACATTGAGGAGCCAGACAAAAGGAAGGCTGTACTGTTGAGTGGAGTTGGTGCAACTACTTACAGCTTGTTGAGAAATTTAATAAGCCCTGCATTACCGAAAGATAAAACGTACGACCAGCTTACTGCTGAGCTTCAGAAGCACTTCAGCCCCAAACCGAGTGAAATCGTACAACGATTCAAATTTAATTCACGCATAAGGAGGAACACTGAGTCCATAGCAGAGTATGTGGCAGAATTGAGGAAATTAACACTGCACTGTGATTACAAAGACTCATTGGAAGAAATGTTAAGAGACAGACTTGTGTGTGGAGTGAATGATGACCGAATGCAACGGCGACTTTTATCTGAAACAAAACTCACTTTTGTGAAGGCTTTGGAATTATGCCAAGCGATGGAAACAGCATCTAAAGATGTGAGAGAGATGCAAGGGAAGCTAACAGAGGACACAGCAACGCATGTTCGTGTGCCTAAGACCCAAGTAGGTGTCCACAAAGTGTCGACTGACAAAAATCAGCACAAATTCCCCAGTTGTTATCGCTGCAAAGGCCAGCACAATGCCGCCGAGTGCAAATTTGCCACTGAGCTGTGTCATAATTGTGGCAAGCGAGGGCACATTAAAAAAGCATGTAGAATAAAGGTGGACAGCGCACAGGTGCTGAAAGCGACAGTTAATGGGCAAAAGTATGAAAACAAGGGCCCAGGAAAGGAACAGCGAGCGAATCAACTGAGAGGGGAGGGAGAAAGTGATACAGAAGACATGGGTTTTCACACAATTTACAACACGTCAGAGGAGCTGACCAAGGTAGCGCCCATCACGCGTACCATGAATGTTAATGGAATGAAAGTAACATTTGAAGTTGATACAGGCTGTGGAGTAACCATATTAAGTAAACAGCAATATACACAACTGTGGAAGAAAACAGACACAGCAGAATTAAATCCCTGTTCATTAAAATTAAAAACATACACAGGAGAGAAGCTAGACGTGCTAGGCATGGCACAAGTGAAGGTGCAGCACGAAAACAAAGAAAAGGACTTACCTGTAGTAGTAGTTGGGAGCGAAGGACCAAATCTACTAGGGCGAAGTTGGCTACAAGAACTGGCCATGATTGATCAGTTGGTGAATAAAGTGGAATCTCAGCCCAAATTGCAGCTGGAGGAGATCCTCGAAAGACACGCTGAGGTGTTCAAAGAAGGCTTAGGACAGCTAAAAGGTGTCACTGCAAAGATTAATGTGGACAAGGAGGCCCAACCACGATTCTGCAAACCCCGACCGGTACCCTATGCAGTCAAGCCACTGGTCGAAAGCGAGCTACAGAGGCTGCTGGATGACAAGATCATTGAGCCAGTGCAGGTTGCAGAATGGGCGGCGCCCATAGTCCCAGTGAGAAAGCCGGATGGCTCCATTAGAATATGTGGAGATTACAAACTCACTGTCAATCGAGCATCACGGGTGGATCAGTATCCAATTCCTAAAGTGGAGGACCTCTTCGCACAGCTGAATGGCGGCCGACACTTCACGAAATTAGACATGAGTCACGCCTACCAACAAGTAGTCCTGGAAGAAGAATCAAGAAAGTATGTAACCATCAATACACACAAAGGCTTATATACCTACACACGCTTACCATTTGGAGTAGCTTCCAGTCCTGCTATATTCCAGAGAACTATGGAGGGCATCCTAGGTGGAATTCCGAATGTTGCCGTTTATTTGGATGACATCCTTTGTACAGGACCAAATGAACAAGAACATCTGAAAACGCTGGAGGAAGTGCTTCAACGGTTGGAGAAAAGCAGTCTGAGGTTGAAAAGAAGCAAGTGTGAGTTCATGGGAAAAGAGGTGGTGTTCCTAGGCCACAAGATCAACGCCAGTGGTCTACACCCTCTAACAGACAAAGTGGAAGCCATTGCGGAGGCGCCTGAGCCACAAAATGTTACTGAGTTAAAAGCCTACCTGGGCTTATTGAACTATTACCATAGGTTCCTCCCAAAGCTCTCCACGCTGCTGGCACCACTACATACCTTACTTAAGAAGGAAGAAAAATGGTCATGGGGGGTCAAGCAGCAGAAGGCGTTTGAAGAGTCCAAAGCGCTACTTCAGTCCTGTAGTGTGCTAGTGCACTATGATTCAAACAAACCACTCATCCTGGCGTGTGACGCATCACCCTACGGTGTGGGTGCTGTACTCTCTCATCGTATGGAGGATGGCTCAGAGAGACCCATAGGGTTCGTCTCAAGAACTCTTAGTGCAGCTGAGAAAAACTACTCCCAGCTAGACAAGGAGGGCCTTGCAGTAGTATTTGGTGTAAAAAAGTTCCACAAATACCTGTATGGGAGACAGTTCGCTATAGTGACTGACCACAAGCCACTAATTTCACTGTTCAGTGAAATGAGAGCCATACCCCAGATGACATCTCAGAGAATTCAGAGATGGGCCGTTACATTAGCAGCGTATGAGTACACCATCGTTTACAAAGCCGGACGGGACCATACGAATGCTGACGCGATGAGTAGGCTACCCTTGGATGGAGGAAGAGACAGCACGCCTGAGGAGGAGGAGAGAGTGCTATTGTTTGAAGATATCGGCGTGCCCCTGGTGAACGCACAACAAATAAAGAAGTGGACAGACAAAGACCCTGTTCTAGCAAGAGTGCGAGAATACATCTTGCGAGGATGGCCGAAGATGAACAGTCCTGAGTTCATTCCCTATGCCCGACGACAGGATGAGCTCAGCACCCAGGAAGGTTGTATTCTGTGGGGAGGACGCGTGGTTGTTCCACCACCTGGTAGGAATGCCTTACTGCAACAACTACACCAAGCACACCCTGGCATCACTCGCATGAAAGCGTTGGCGAGGAGTTACATGTGGTGGCCCAACATGGATGCAGAGGTGGAGGCGCTTGTGAAGTCATGTGCGGCATGCCAGGAGAACAGGAACAGTCCTCCAGCAGCCCCACTACATCCCTGGGAAGTTCCAGATAAACCATGGAGAAGAATTCACATTGACTACGCAGGTCCATGGATGGGAAGAAAGTTGAGGTCAACATTTGACTTAATACATCCAGACTTCAGAAACAAAGTGCATGACAAACAAGAGAAACAAAAAGGTTATCATGACATGCATGCTAGAGAGAGAATACTGAGAGAAGGAGACGTGGTCTACACCCGCAACTTTGGCTCAGGACCAGCCTGGGTACCAGGAGAAATAACAGAAAAGACAGGCCCTGTGTCATTCAAGGTGACATTAGGCCATGGACAAATGGTGAGGCGACACATCGACCAAGTTCATGGTAGGAGCTCCATTCCCCTGCCGATGGCACCAGAGGTGTTGTCTGACACCCATCCTGAGGAGAGCATCAACGAACCACCACTTCAGGTGAAACCTGAGGTAACCGTCTCTGCAGATTCTACGGGCAGCACTGCAGCAGCCGAAACAGTGGAGCAGTCTGAGTCTTCACCTGCAGTTGGCTCACCCGCCGTGAGAAGATCTCAGCGAGCTAGGAAAGCTCCAGACTACTTGAAGGACTATACTTAGTCAGTAGTGAGTTCCCCAGCCACAGGACAAGAATGCGTCCTGGAACCTCACTGGGATGCGGTAGTCAAACCAATTCCCCAGTTAGACTGTTCTGTGTGTTATACATGTAAAAAAAAAAAAAAAAGAGAAAGAAATTATGTGTATGGCACATGTGTTTAAGAAGTTAAAAGTAGCTGTGATTGTTTAGGGTTAAATGGGAGTTCCAGGATGTCTAGCATAATTGGCTAGTGTAATTAAAAGTAGTTTAATCTAGAGGGGAGGGATGTGGTAGACTGCAAGTCTAATTTAAAACATTACTGGCACATGCCTCTAGGGGGAACTACCTGTATTGTTCAGCACTACTATTAAGGGGACACATTAGAACAAGAGTGTGAAAACCCCGCGCAGAATCCATGTTCAGTCATATTATGTGTGTTGCAGAATAAACGGCAGAGTTAGCCAAAGAAATAACTCAAGTGTGATCATTGCTACACGGTAGGATATCACAGTATGGTTCTGTTGTATTTTGTTATCTGAGTTTGTCTTTTTGTTTCTCTTTTTAGTTTCCTGTTATTTTATCTTAGTTTGGTTATTATGTACAGTATTTCTGTATTATCTTGTATTCTACTTTAGTTCCCTGTTTATACTAGTCCTGGTCTCTAGGTTTCCTTGTAGTCTAAGTATTTATTAATATTGCTTTATTAGTTCTCCTCGGTTTTGTATTTCTTTGTATCCTCACCTTCTCCTTAGTTCTCTCCTAAAGTGTATTACAAGGCTGTCTCTTACTTCTAGCCGGTCCTTGTTCAAGTTATTGTTCTTGGTGTATTCTTGTTCATTTATATGTTTCTTGATTTGCATTTTTCATGGGTTGTGCTTTTATTTTGACAGTCACCATTGTTTACTTCCTCCTGTCAAACTCTGTTTGCGGGCTATCACACCTGTCTATTATTTGTCCTGATTATCCTCACTCATGTTACCCACACCTGATCTTTATTGGGTTTGTTCCTATTTGAGGACTGCTGCAAGGAGCAGCATCCTTCTGGTATCCAAACATTATTCCTATGTCTTCTTGTATCCAGACGAAGTCCCCGTCTTTCTGTATTTCCGGGTGTTCCCCGTTTCGTCCGGCGCTGTGTCACCTCAGCCAGGTTACTGGCCTCAGGTTACTTTATCCTTTGTATCCAGCCAATTCTCGTGTTTTTGTGTTTGTTATATTTTGTGTATTTGTTATTAAACCCTACAAACTGACAGAATGCGTTTGGACTCTTCTATTCGCCCTTGCCAAGGGCGATTTATGACGGAAGGATGCTGTCAGTTTTGACTCCAGCATTTTTCACGGTTGTGCTTTTATTTTCACACCTGTCTATTATTTGTCCTGATTATCCTCACTCATGTTACCCACTCCTGATCTTCATTTGGTTTGTTCCTATTTAAGGACTTCTGCGAGATTTACTCCTTGCAGCATCCTTCTGGTATCCAGACGTTATTCCTACATCTTCTCGCATCCAGACGGAGTCCCCGTCTTTCTGTATTTCTGGGTGTTCCCCATTTTGTCTGACGCTCTGTCGCCTCAGCCTCCAGGCTACTTTATCCTTTGTATCCAGCCAATTCTCGGAAGTTTTTGTGTTTGTTATAATTTGTGTTTTTGTTATTAAACCCTGCAAATTCACAGCGTGCGTTTGGAGTCTTCTATTCATCCTTGCCAAGGGCGATTTATGATAGATAGATAGATAGATAGATAGATAGATAGATAGATTTTATTGATCCCAATCTGGGAAATTACGATGTAACAACAGCATGACAAGACGACCAAAACGACAGAAACACACACAGTATAATAGACAAAGGGATTACCATGCAAAGAAAAACTGCTTAAATAACTTTATATACATGTAGATACAGTAAATAGATGATGACCCATATAGATACATGAATCATACTCGCTGTACATCCATCCATCCATCCATCTTCTTCCGCTTAATCCTTTTTGGGTCACGGGGGGTGGGGTGGAGGCTGGAGCCTATCCCAGCATCTTTGGGCGAGAGGCAGGGTACACCCTGGACAGATCGCCAGTCCATTGCAGGGCCAACACAGAGAGACAGACAACCATTCACTCTCACAGCAAGTGAGTGTAGATGAACTGAGTCCTATATTTCATTACATTTTCAATAAGTCCTTACAGACACAACATGTGCCTAAGATCTGGAAAGAAGCCGTGGTTGTTCCCGTTCCAAAATCCAGCTGTCCTAAAACGGTAAACGACTTTAGACCAGTTGCTTTACTTCAATTTTAATGAAAATTTTTGAAAAACTGGTCAGATGTGAGGTCCTAAAGCAGACTGAGCATGCATTGGATCCCCTGCAGTTTGCCTATAGGCCTCACAGAGGAGTGGAGGATGCCACTGTCGCTCTGTTTAACATGCTTTTTAAAGATCTGGATTTTAATGGGACACGCCAGGCTTTTATTTGTGGACTTTTCCTCCGCCTTTAATACAATCCAACCTCATATTTTAGTTGAAAGGCTCCTGCAACAATTTGATTTGAGCAATAATCTGGTGGGTTGGATTCTGGATTTCTTAACCAACAGGACGCAGAGAGTAAGGGTCAATGGTACATTGTCTGACCTAAAGTGCTCTTCTACTGGCTCTCCTCAGGGGTGTGTTGTTGTCACCACTACTCTTCATCCTGTACACAAACATGTGTCGGAGCAGACATGACAACAGACACATTATAAAGTATGCTGATGACTCAGCTATTGTCAGTCTCCTCCAGGATGGTGAGAGTGGCCACGGCCCAGTAGTTGATGATTTTGTTCGCTGGTGTGAGGATTCCTACCTGCAGCTGAATACGACAAAAACTAAAGACATGATTATTGACTTTAGGAGGAAAACTCCCAGGCACAAAGTCACCGTACTAAAAGGCCAGACCACCGAATGTGTACAATCCTACAAATATCTTGGGACGATTATTGATAGTAATTTAAAGTTTGAAGAGAACTGTGAAAGGGTGTGCAAAAAGGGTCAGCAACATTTGCATTGTTTGAGAAAACTTGCACGCTTCCAAATTGACCGAACCATAATGACAATGTTTTATCGGGCTTTTATTGAATCTGTTTTATCCTTTTCTTTAGTGTCATGGTTTGGTCAGATAAAACTGAAACAGAGGAAATCCTTTGATCAGGTAGTTAGATGGTGCAGTCGTTTGCTTGGTGAGCCACAGCTGAGCCTGACATCCCTGTACACCAGACAAGTACAGAGGATGGCTGCCTCCATTTTAAATGATGACTCCCACCCTTTGCACTGCCACTTTCAGCTTCTTCCCTCAAGATGGAGGTTTGCTGTCCCAAAAAGTAAAACCCAGCGCTACAAAAACAGCTTTGTTCCTGATGCTGTCAAAGAGTTGAACAAGCTGTAACAATATATTGCACATAATTTAGGTACCTATTTATTAACTCCATTTTATATTTACTTGGATGTTATTTGGGTTCTAAATATTTTATTGGGTTTTAGACCTTTGAGTTTTTAACCTCTTTGACTAGTTTTTAACTTTTTAATATGACCTTTCTCTCTTATCTCTGGTTTTTCTCTCATCTCTTTGTCTTTATACCTTGATTGATGGAGCCTTGAGTATTTTTATCATGTTTATAGTCAGCTTCATGTGTGCCTGTGTTTGTGTCTATGTTGAATGTAATTTGTGGCTTGTAAATATGGATGTCACCAGAGTGCAAAACAAATCTACCTACGGGTACAAATAAAGTAACCTGAACCTGAACCTGAACAGTAATACCTAAGGACAGTTTAGAACCCCCAGTTTTGGTGCCAATTACTGTACAATGTGAGTTAAAAGTTTGTTAAAAGTGCTTTATAGAAATGCATATTTTGACAGTTTTTTTTAAACAAAAAAAAAAAGTTCAACATTTGGCAAAATACTTATGTAACACTGGTTTCAGATTGTTCCGAATATTACATAATATCTGGAACAATCTGAAACCAATACTAACTAGTCCTACTGTGCTGTACACTTAAAAAGCACTATTTGAATACAAGTACATTCTACACATTTCTCTGTGTTGTGACTTTTTATTGCTGTCCATTCCTTGGGCTCCAGGTGTCCAGCCACCCCTAGTCTTGCTAAGCAGGGTCTGCCTTGGTTAGTACTTGGATGGGAGACTGCTGGGGGATACCAGGTGCTGTGATGGTCTGTCCAGGATGGACTCGGTCTCTTACTCAGAGATGCTGGTGTAGGGGCCACGCAACTCGGAAAGGATCAGGATGTCGGTGACTATATGTTGTTGTAAAAAAAATTAAAAAGACAGCTTTTCATCTTTCACTTTTCTACCAAATCTGTATGTATTTTTAGACAGCTGGTAAAGCCATCTTTTCAACGTTTTTTCAACCATTTTGTGCTGGGAGGGCATACAAGTCATAAATAATGGTGGGAAAAAATGGCTTTTTTTAAATAACAAAAACCTAGGATTTTTTAAACAGGGGTGTGCCCACTTTTTCTATCCATTGTACTGGACTATTTTGCAGCCTAAAGCACATTCATCACCTATTATGTACACAAGCACATGATCGTCCATCCAGTATGCTTTCTGGGTTTATAACCCACCACCAATTTCAGGTAATAAGAAAATGAAGCATAAACATTAATGCATGCTGAAGCAGGGGCATGGAGGTAGGTGGTGCTGGGGGTGGACGGGTGCTCGTGGTGTTGGTGGGGCGCGTGAACGTGTTTCCTGCGCAGCGTCACATCGCAGACCATCTGTCACCGCTCGGCAGCCGCGCCGCGCTGACGCTTCACCCAGGCTGGGGCTGGAGGGGAGCACCGAGCTGTGAAAACCGGCCTCTGAACTCTGAGACCGGGATCAGGTTAGTGGGGGGGGGAGCATCTCCGATTTGCGGGGCGGTCTGATGGTGAGGAGAGAGCAGGGAGACGCGGTGGCGCGGTGACACATGGCCGCCCGCACCGCCCTGACTGCGGATCTCACTCTTTCCCAGTCACCGGGAGGCTGGAGCCGGAGCCTGGCCGTGAGGGAGCTGGAGGCTGCTGCCGACGCGACAACCGAGCAGGGTCCAGCGCAGACAGACTGACAGACAGCCTCGGGGACCGGACTGGCTGCTGATCACACTGACGTTCCGGTAAGCCTGATGCCGGGGCTGCGCCTGCCCTGCACGGGTCATGGCTGCAGGTGGTGTAAGGTGGAGCGCTGGTGGCGCGGAGGCAGCTCAGACCAGGAGCTGAGAATTCCTCTGGGTGTCAAATGCTTGTTTAATGAAGTTAACAGGGGGGCCTGTTTGGACTCCTCAGACTATTCAAGGTGACATTCGTTAGGAAAAGTTTGGTGGCACTTTATGAGACCGTCAGCGCATGACGGGGGAGCTGGAGCGCGCGTGGGCGAGCAGAGCTAAAACCTGGGAGCGCGTGAGCTCCGTGGTGCTGCGCTTCAGCTTTCATCTGACACGCTGGCCAGGCATCGAAAGTCAACTTAAAAATGTAAAACATGGTAAAAACTGGGTAAAAAGGTTCCCCGTTTTTCATCTCTCTACTTTGTTTTTTCCCCATAATTTTGCCTTCTTGTTTTTGCTGTACCTGAACTGAAAAAAAAAATTCTTTTGAACTAACATAATAAAATCATTGAAAGTGCTTCCACAAAATAAAGTTATGTTTTGCCAACAAAATAAAATCATGTGCATGTTTCATGATCTGCATATGTTACCTTCACATGATTTTGTGGTTTTGGCAACATAATAAAGGCAACTTTATTTGACCTAAGAATGCATATCTGCTTCAAGACCCTGCCTCACAATGTACGGCGGCAAGGACAGATGCAGGTACGAAGACAGGGAGGAAGGGAGGGATGGGGCCTTGGCAGAGCTATGTGCTTTCTTCATGCCTCTAGTCGTATTTGTTTGTTTTTCCAATTGAGCCATATACAGTATAGCACGCACCCCTGTACATCAGAGCAGAGAACACCAGCACACACCTGTAGTACCTTCACCAACATGCAAGTTTCAAGTGAGGGTTCCTCTGTTTTTTCCTGTTTTACTACCCTGTTTTCCCCCCCTTTATTATTGTGGTTTTACCATTTTTTCCACTTGTTCCCATACGTACACTCATTTTCCCCATGTTTTCCCCCTTACTCTGTTTTTATTACTCTGTTTTTACCTTTTTTCCCTCTGCTTTTACTCCTTCACCTCATTTTTACTCATACTTTTAAGGTAATTATGTTAGATAAAAGTCAAGTCATAAAACAGCCCCTGTCCCATGCACTCCCCCCCCCCCCTTGTCCTGTCAGGCAGCTAGGTGAGCAGAACAGAAATCTGCCTCCCTTATTGTGCCAAACAGATTTACTTTGCCAAAAGGAGCTTTATACAGTACATATACTGTATATGTACTGTATATTGTTTATAAACTCCTCTTGTAATAACTTTTAATACTTTATTTAAATTGTTTTACCCATGAAGGACCTGACAGGAGGGGAATGGGGAAAGGAGGGGTAGGGAGGGGGAAAGAAAAGGGGGAAGAACAGACAAAGAAGTCAAACTAACGACTGAAACAAACATAAGACGGACTGTTTCTTCCACCAAAGAGGTCTCAACACGAGTCTGGTATCTGCACCTGTTAAAGGAGAGACATTTGTGTGTGTGCGTACGTGTGCGTGTGTATGAGAGCACGCACAAAATAAGTGTGTGCATGTGAGTGGTTTCTCAGGGAACATACAAAGAAGGTGGCCAGTCACAGCAACTCCCCCCACCCCCCGGAAACCCCGAGCAAGCAGGACAACGCCACCAACCCCCACCAGGCACAGGTGTCCCATGGCCAACAAGCCCCAGGACAGCCAGGCATCCACCCCAGGAGGGATGGCCCATGCACTCCCGTGTCCCGTGCACTTTAAAGTACTTACCCTGTTGTTCCCTTTGTTTTTTGTTGTTTTAGTGTTTTTATCTTTATTTTTAGTTAACTTTTTCACCCATGCTTTTCCTTGTTTTTTTTTTTTTTCCAGTCTACTTACCCTGCTTTTATGACTCTGGTTTTACCCCTTTTTTCCCTCAGTTTTTATTCCTTTTCCCCCAAGTTTTTACACTTATTTTTAAGGTAAATTTGTTAGTGAAAACAGGGTAAAACAAAGGGAACAACAGTATAAGTACTAAAAAAAGCAATTTTATGCCATGATTTTTTTTTCATCTGTGTTATCCTGTTTCAATTGTTACCCTGTTTTTTTCAGGGGGTTTTTTTGGCAGCGATTACCATGTTTTTACCCTGTTTTTACATGATGCTCCATGTTTTTGCTTATAGGGTAATTTTGTTAAAGGAAAGTAAAAGAACCTGCACCCCACTACTTTCCAGTACTTAGCCTGTTATTTCCTTGTTTTTTTCCGACTTACTTTCCCTTTTTCCCCTGTTGTGCTTTTCCCCTGGTCCCAGTTTTTTCAGTATTAAATGTCCTGAGCTGAGTTTGCCTGAGCTTTTAATGACTCTGTAGTTAATGGCATTAAACAACTAATTTATACAATTAAAGGTCCTGTGCTGTGAACATTGAAGGGACACATTTTAAAGACCAATAACCATTTTTGTGTTTTACAATTGATAAAAAAAGCAGTTTTAATATTCTGTCTAAAGCAGTCATTTATCAGCATGCACTTTAACATTAATGTGAGCCTAATCTTATTGGGTAACAGTTTTCTGAGTGGACTGATGACAAGTAATGAGGCAGTCAGGGTGAGTTTGCTTTGTTAGCTTTTTAGAACTGAAGCAGGGTTTTTGTTGGTTTGTGATGTCCTAAAAACAGGAAGCCCAATCTCCTTGTTTCTTTGAGTTTAACTAAATAAATGCAGTGTTTCTTTCTCTGGGAATCTTTTAAAAGACCTCTCTGCAAGCAAAAATAATAAATCAACCATGTTTCGACCCACTGGGATACCATACAAGAGATCATTTCTACTCAGCCTTAAAACAACATCAAGGGGTCAACACCAAGTTGAGACCAAGTCAAGCAAGGCCTACATACGCAGTGGCTCTGGTCCTCCTTTGGTCTTTTGAATCACACCAAATTCCATGCAGTTCTGTTCGTGTGCCAGTAATCATCAGTGTGTTAAGGTGTTCATCTGGTATGCTGGAGGAGCCGGGTTCAGGTCCGAGGGAAGGCATTTACAGGGGCTGTGCACACAGCGTTTCTACCCCAAACTTGCAAAGTTCATCCACAGCTTGGCTGTGTGTACAACACCGGGATTTGGGAGGTGAGAAAGTGTAGAGATTTGAAACCAGTCTCCGGAGTGGAGAGGCTTTATCGACACCGTTTTTCTGTGTCCATGTGCACAGAACGGTAACGGTGATGTTACAGCCCCAGTTTACAATAGACTTCAGTCAATCCACACACCAAGGAGGTGGTATTTCTCACACAAATACAAGCTCCATGATTAAACTTTACCTTGATGTGATTATAGTTGTGGATAGTTTAAAAAGGGCTCTTAATGGTGTTTGTGAAATCCTTTTTTTTTTACACAATGCAGCCTTATAGATAAAAGTAATCATAAATTTAAGAGGATTTATAGATTGAAAAACATCCCAAAAATGATGCCTGTATTCTTTTGCTAAATGATGAACAAATCAGTATAGAGCAGCCAGTAGTTCTAAATGCAGTTTTGCACTTCTGTTCAGCCCTCCATCATGGCATCAGATCACTGCTTTTTCTTGTGTAATGTTTCAGTTACGTGCCAGTTAGGACTGAAGACTCCTTATCAAAGTAGTCAAGCAAGTTGTCAGTAAGTCAGATTTTTTTTATTGCCCGCAGTTACGCAGGTTATTTATTTATGACCCCCTCATTCTTTCAACTTAAAAACCAAATATATCTAGCAGACTTCCAGTGTTCGTCAAGCCTGACGTTAAAGTGAACAAGTGCTTCAGCACTGACGACAGCCTGTGGTGAGGAGTTCCAGTTATTCCCTGTGAAGCGTGATTCAGGCCACGGTGCCTTTTCTGAAGCTCCACTGTGTGCCCTGAGTTACGGTGGCAACAAGAGTGAAGACCTGGTCCACTTCAACTGCGTCTGTACCCTGAAGGAGCTTATAAATCTGCATCATGTCTGCAGGCCTCCTGCCAAACTCTGAAGTAGGTAGTTTCAGAACTTTCTGGGTTTGCCAAGTCCTTTATTTCTGGGATCAGTTTGATTGCCTGTCTTTGTACCTTCTCAGTCCTCTCTCTGTCACCCTTGTTGTATGGGTGCTATACACAGCTTCCATCCTCTAGTGTGGCCTAACTCGAGCCTTATAGCCGGAGTGCAGGACATTTCTCCTTGCAATGCCTGTCATGCTGATTTGCCTTGTTCACAGCTTTATTCATTACATTTTAATCCTTGGATAAGCCTTGGCGGAGGTTTGCGCTTTAAGTGCCAGCTATACTGTGGAAGCATATACAATCAGCAGCATATGATTGTTAATAATTCAAAAGGAAATCTAATTTCAGAACGCGATTGCTCATTTCCACTCTAATGTCCCCGCAGCGTGTCTGAGGAGTAGTGTCCGTGGCGGCCCCCGTAGCGATGGGAGACAACATGTCAAAGCGGCTGAAGCTGTTGTCGGCTACAGAGGCAGAGATGGAGGAGAGAGCTTTCCCAAACCCGTACCCGGACTGGGACCAGGGAGTCCTCACCTCCAACTCCGGAGCGGAGGAGGATTACAGCGAGCCTTTCGGCGCGGAGGGGAAGGTGAGCGTTTGTTCATTTGGAAGCGTTTAAAGCCGCTGACGTGCTAGCAGCGCGGCTAACTAGCATGCAGCCTGATGACGCAGACTTCCTGCGCAGTTTACGGCCGCAGAAGCCTCCACTCACCGATTAGAGCCTGGGTTTTTTTCCTCATTCTTTTAGTAAGATATCAATTTCAACAAAAATTTAGGCATTTTAAACAACTTAATTACTTAAAAGGACAGCAGCAGAATACAGTGGAGTCTATAAACAAAGGCAATACACAGAAACCAAGAGATTTCAAATAAAATCCAAGATAAAAATCAGGAAATTAGATCGCTAATATGTTCATACAAGAGCAGGGATTTTGTTACAGCGCTTCACTGCTTCTCTATATAAGGTTATGTCATCTAAAAAGGCCTCAAAGTTAGATTTATTTTGAAGATGGGTGGGTGGGCAATATAAGCTGCGGCTTCAGCCATCACCCATTTCGGATAACTCACGTGGAATTGTTTAGTAGAAGGAGTCTTTGTCTAATTTGACCTTGTTGTTATATTATACAGTTTCTTTTAACCTGTACTGTATTATCCGAAATAAATTCATTCATTCATTCATTCATTCAAGAAAGGACATTTATGTATAAGCATTTTGCTAATATAATTAGAGTGTCATTTCCAAATTCCATTCTTTTATTTTCCATTTGGAGTTGAAATCTTATATTATGGGGTGATCAAGTAGGAACCGTTTGCGCTTGATGGTTTTTTGACATCCACATGTGCAAAGTCTCCCCAAACCTCTTTGTTACATTGCAGCTGGAAAAAAGCTGTTCCACGGTCTCCGTAACGGAACCACAGAACGTGCACGAGTCGTTATGGATGGTAAACCTTTTGTGAAGGAACTCATTACAAGGATAGATCTCATTCAGAATTTTAAAGTGGACTTATTTCTCTTTAGGTGGAACCGGAACCGGGAGGTGAGGGTTCTTACTCTGATCAAATCATTAGTGGTAAATTCCTTCAACATACTGTATATTTTCTTTTTAGCATTGATGAAAAACATTAAGGTGAGAGTGATCCTTAAAAATTTATTGTTCCATCTTTTTTCTAAAACTTCACATGCATCTATAATTAAGGAGGGTTCTTGTGGAATGATATCAGAGTATGTTAGCATTCCCTGAAGTAACAAAATAATTCCAGGAGGATTTGCCTTAATTACTGTATTAAACTTCCTCTTAGTACATAAGAGATTATATTTACTAATAAAGTGGTCATATGTTAAAAAAATTACCACAGTCATCTAATAAATGTAAGACAGACCAAATTCCTTGTTCCATCCAGTCTTTATAATAAAAACATTTCCTTCTAATCTCTATACATCTGTTATTCCAAACTGGAGTGTGTGGAGAAAAATTGTGTTTAAAAATAAGTTTCCAGTAAAGGAGAACTTGTTGATGAAAGTCTGATAGTTTGAATGGTAGTTTGGAAATGTCAAAATCACATCTTAACAAGAAGTTGATGCCACCAAAGTTCTTCAAGATTTTAGAAGGTATGTCAAACCAAAAACAGTCTCCTTTTTGTTAAGAAGGTCTGCAGCCATTTTAACTTCAAATCAAGTCAAATCAGATCAACCTTTATTGTCATGTTGCTGTACATACAACTGTAGTGCAGGCAAGATGAAATTACGTTTCTCTAGGCATCCATATAAGTAAAAAGAACATCATTTAAGACACACTCACACACACCCTCACCCCCCCCGACCCCAACACAGCCATTCACACTTCCCTGAGACACACTTGAAACTAACTAGTACTTGATGGTACTATTCATTGGGTCAAAGTCAATCATATTTAAACCTCCTCATATAGATTTCACAACATCACTTCCAGTGTTTCCTCTGGCTTAAAGACCTTGGCGTGGTGGCAACGTATTTTTCCAGGGGGGGCACAGATATGACACTATTGTAACCAGAAATGTTAATTTTACACTATTTATTTTTTAAAATTTTGCACAGTAATATTGCATAATGGAACTTTGAAGTATGAATGAATGAATGAATGAATGAATGAATTTATTTATTTCGGATAATACAGTACAGGTTAAAGAAACTGTATAATATAACAACAAGGTCAAATTAGACAAAGACTCCTTCTACTAAACAATTCCACGTGAGTTAACCGAAATGGGTGATGGCTGAAGCCGCAGCTTATATTGCCCACCCATATTCCATCCAAGAATTCAAAGAAAAAAGAGTTAGTTTTAGTTTTAGTTTTATAGTTTTCTACTCTTCTCTGTAAATTTATCTAAATTTGCAACTGTTTTCCTCAAATTTGAAATTTTCTCTTGTACATTTGAGACTTATAAATTTGTGGATTATTTTATGGTTAATGTTATCTTTTTTAATCAAATCCAACTTTATTTATAAAGCTCTTTAAAGTGCTGATGACATGTTTTTGACTTCCTCTAATTTTTCAACACATAATACAACATGACGAAATAGATTGGTCTGTGCAGTTCTAAGTCAAACAGGCTTTTTTTCACACAAATATCCGACATTTTCATGAGTGCCACGTCACCCATTGCATCAGTGGCTGGAAACCCCCCGGCCATGTTGTACCGTCATTGACAGAACACAGCGCTTGGCTGCCCATTGTACACACAGGATGGAAGCGGTAGAAAACATTGACGATGGTTCCAGCACATGTAGACTGGAATTGGTTTGCGTTGTCCAATCTTCAGACAATTATAGTTCAGAAGAATGGGATGACAATGAAGCATCTGGGGGCATCAGACCTTATAGGTTTGAACCGTGTAAAACGGACATCGTGCCTAGCGAGTCAAACTCAGAGACTGACGGTGCTGAGGCACACATGGCCGGTGCAGCAGCAGCGACAAACACACGGCGGGGAACACCGAGTGGTATGTTTTGGTTTTTTTTATAAAGATATTGCAACAAATTATTTGTTCATAAATATAATGTATTTAAACCTGATTTTTCAATAAAATCATAGCAGTGTATTTATAATAAAATTCAAACATCTACCTGATACTTTCACCCCCCCCCCCACAAGTAAACAAAGGAAAAGATGCAATTTTTTATTTTTGCAGGTGCCATTGTGGTCTGTGTGTGATAATGTCGACAGAGGAGGAGAGTGTTTGCTGTCATGAGCAGGGGAAGGTGAAGCAGAAAATTCTGGACGATCCTATAAAGTGTATCACTGGTCATCACAACTTCCACGCGGTGTGTCTGAATGAAGATGTGCTGGAAGTGGCCGACTTCACTTATAAACATCATGTGAATGTGGATTATGGGAACAATTGGAAGCGCTATACAGCTTACAGACAGTTCATCCGATGGTGCTGCCACTACCTTGGTGAGAAAGTCCGCGTGCCAATACCTGCCTGTGTTGTTCACAAGATCAGAGAGACCTTTCCAATACAAGAGGGACAATATGTTGGTTTTAGTTATGCTGACTAACTACCTTTATATTTTCAAAATATTGTTTTTCATTCAATAAAAATTTATCTGACCACAACTGTTGTCAATTATTCCAAGAAAATGAAATTACTAAATATTTTTAATGTGATGCTTGAAAATGTCATAACTGTTTTCATCATTTGGACATTACATGCAATCATGTTTATTTGAACCAGAGATTTTTTTTTTCTATTTTGCTAATTTAATTTTTTTTTTTTAATTAGAGCATACTCGTGGCCATAAATGATCATTTTTTTTTTTTCCACAATATCTTTATTGAACCTTTTCTTTTTTTTTTTTTTTTTTTAACAAACATGATACAAACAATCAAACACTAACACTAAAGTACTACAAAAAAAAAATGCACTAAAAACACCAACAACCACCAACAAAATCAAGTCTTCAACAATGCTCCTCTGTTTAGTCTAGACAATCCAATACATAAGTATACATATTATGTTCACCAGTTTGGAATTTACAAGGTCCACACACATCATTCACCTTCTTCTTCAAGAGTTATGTTTAAATTTTTTACATAATCAATAAAAGGTCTCCATATATTCTCAAACACAATTTCCTTTGATTTTAGTATATATGTTATTCTTTCTAATGGAAGGTTTGTTAACATCTGTCTTAACCACTGAGTCACATCTGGTCTATGAGTCTTTTTCCATAATAGTGCAATACATTTTTTGGCATTAAGCAAACTGAGGTCTATGAATGTTCTTTCACTTTTATTAAAATTATGCTTTTCTGGGTACAGACCCAACAAAAACAGTTTAGGATTCAATATGATTTGTTTTGAGATTATTTTTTCAATTGTTACCCTCACCTCTTCCCAAAACATTCTTATTAATCTACATTCCCATAAACAATGAAATAGGGTTCCTTTACTTTCCATGCATTTTGTGCATGTATCTGGTATATTTTTGTTATATCTATTTAACTCCTCCGGTGTAACATACATCCGCATTAACCATTTGAAATGTATCAATTTAGGGCGTGCATTTATTGATTTGGTTTGAGCTTCTGTACAAGCCAATTCCCATTGTTCCTCTGAAATTTCAATTTGCAGATCTTCTTTCCAGTAGTTTAATCTTTTCAGTGAATTTTCACTTGAAGATAGTGTCAATGAGTTATAAAACTCTGAAATAATACCCTTTCTTTTACTATCTTTCATCATCATTTTTTCCAAGGATGAATAAATAGGTCGAGTGAGAGCTTTATTTTGATTTGATCGAATAAAGTTTCTAAGTTGAAGATATTTAAAAAAATGTGTTCTATTGAGATTAAATTTGATCCTCAGCTCTTCAAAAGACATTATGTTGTCTGCACCTGGCAAATATAAATCCTGAATCTTTTGTATCCCTTTTAAATTCCATACTTTAAATACAGCGTCCGCTCTCCCTGGTTTAAAATATTGATTACCCCATATTGGACTAAATTGTGACAATAACTGTGGTTCTTTTAAATAGTTTTTAGCTTCACACCATATTTTGATCATATGCTTTACAAATGGATTTTTAACTTGTTTTTGTAATTTTTTTGCCGAATCTGAGTATATGAATATGGGAAGAGGTAAAGGTAAATTGTATGATTCCATTTCAGTCCAGTGAGGGAGATCATTTGATGAAAAATGATATGTCATAGACCTCAGTTGTGCCGACCAATAATACAACATAAAATTTGGACATTTCAGACCTCCACGATCAAATGGTAAATATAATAAAGACAAACGTAATCTAGCCCTCCTGTTGTTCCATATAAATTCCACTAACTTTTTTTTTATTCTTGAGAATAGATCTAAAGGTGGTGATAAGGGAATGTATTGAAATAAATAAAGTATTTTAGGTAAAATATTACTTTTAAGTATATTGATTCTCCCGATCATCGACATTGGTAGTGACATCCATCTCTGAGTTAACTCACTGATATCTGACATTAAGGCTTCATAGTTGACACTGGCGACTGATTCTAGCTTAGGCATAATTTGGATTCCTAAATATTTAAACTGATTTACAACATTGAATTGATTTACCTCAGGGGCTGGGTAATTTCTCTGGGTCTCATTTAGCATTAATATTGAAGATTTAGTTTTATTTATTTTATATCCTGATATTTCCCCAAAATTCTTTATTAAATTCAACAAGGTTGGAATTGATTTTTTTAGATTCGACATAAACAAAATTATGTCATCGGCGTACAGGGAGATTTTATGTTCTGTTGGTCCAACTTTAATTCCATATATTTGTGAATGTAAACGTATCGCTATCGCTAAAGGTTCAATTGCCATAGTAAACAGTAAAGGTGAAAGTGGACAGCCTTGTCGACATCCTCTATTGATTTTTATTGGTTTTGAAATATTGTTATTTGTTAGGATTTCTGCTGTAGCATTATTGTATATTATTTGAACCCATTTTATGAAATTATTTCCAAGTCCAAACCTTTGTAGGACTTCAAAAAGCCACTAAACCACTGCGCCACCGGCTGCACGGTGGCGCAGTGGTTTAGCACTGTGGCAGCACAGTTTTACCCTTGGCCGGGGGATCGTGGGGATCATGAGATCGTGGGTTCGATTCCAGCCCCCGACCAACAGTGAGCTGTGTGGAGTTTGCATGTTCTCCCCGTGTTGCGTGGGTTTACTCCGGGATTTCTCCGGTTTCCTCCCGCATACCAAAAAAAAAAAACATGTAGGTTTAGGGCGCTCGCGCACGCAGCGACCAGCAGCCGGTGGCTTGTCACCAGACTGCAAACCAAATCTACCTACGGGTACAAATGAGTAACAAAAAAAAAAAAAAAAAAAAAAAAAAAAAAAGAAAGGGCCATTCAACTCTATCAAAGGCCTTTTCGGCGTCCAATGATAGGAGAGCTGTATCCGGTGCTTCTTTATTAAAATAAATAATATTAAATAGTCTTCTTACATTATGGAAGCCTTGTCTACCCTTTATAAAGCCATTCTGATCTCGATTAATAATATTTGGTAAAATTTCTTGTATTCGTCTTGCTAAAATTTTACAGATTATCTTAAGGTCGGCGTTTAATAGGCTTATTGGTCTCATATTTTCACATTTATTAGAGGGCTTACCTGGTTTTGGCAACAGTATAATTAAGGCATTATTTATGTATGATGGTAAATTATTATTTTGAAATGCTTCTAAAACCATTTCCAAAAAAGGTTTTATTAATTTATTCTTAAATTTTTTATAAAGGTCAACTGGAAGACCATCTGGTCCTGCACTTTTTCCTGATTTCATATTATCAATGGCTAGCCCAACTTCTTCTTGACTAATTTTAGACTCCAATATCTCCCTGTTTTCATTTGGAATACACGGTATAGATAGTTCGTTCAAAAACCCATTTAGTTTTGTTAATTCAGGTTCATTTTTGGTATCATATAATTTTTCATAGTAATCTCTAAAGGCTCTATTAATTTCTAAAGGATCTATAACTACCTGTCCATTACTTATAATACTGGTAATTGGTGTTTTAATTTCCAATTGTTTAATCTGCCATGCTAATAATTTTCCTGATTTTTCACCTTGTTCATAAAAAGATTGTTTCAATCTTAGAAGACTCGAGGCAGCTCTATTCGCTGATTTTTTGTCGTATTCAGCTCTCAAAATCAGTAATTCATTCTCCAACCTTGGGTCACTTCCTGCATACACTTTTTCCTGAAGATTTTTTATTTTATGTTCCAATTTAGCTCTCTCCTCTCGAGTCTTCTTAGATTTTGATCCTGTATAACTAATAATATGTCCCCTAATAAAAGCTTTGAAAGCCTCCCACTTTACACATGCTGATGTTTGTGTAGTATTGATGTCAAAGAACTCGTCTATCTGTTTTTCTATATACTTGACAAATTCCTCATCCTGAAGCCATTTATGCTGAAATTGCCATCTACCTGATTCCTTTATCAATTTTTTATCTACATATATTAGACAACAGGGTGCATGGTCAGAGATCACGATGTTATCATAAAAGCAGTTTTGAATCTTGGACCTTAATTCTGTGGAAATCAAAAAATAATCAATACGTGAGAATGTCTTGTAGGTACTGGAATAACAAGAATAGGCTTTAACTTGTGGTTTCATTTCTCTCCATATATCTAACAATCTCAATTCTTTCATAAAATGATTAATAGTCATCCTACATCCAATGTGCGTACAATCCAGTCCTGTTGATCTATCCACACCTGGATTCAATGTACAATTAAAATCCCCTGCTATTATATGTTGCCCTGTAAGTGATGATAAGATGAGAAATAAATTAGCAAAGAACTTCTGGTCATCTATATTGGGACCATATAAGTTCACAAGATTTATATTTTCTAATAGCAAAGAACCTTGAATGATTACATATCTTCCAAATTTGTCTCCAATTACATTTTTCACTTGAAAAGGAACTGATTTATGTATGAGAGTCATAACTCCCCTGGCTCGGGATGAAAATGAAGAGGTGAATACACTTCCCTGCCATCTACTCCTAATTCTTTTAACATCCTCCTCTATCAGATGAGTTTCTTGTAAAAACACAATTCTTGAACCCATGTCCTTTATTTTATTCATAACTTGTTTAAGTTTTTTAAATTTTGTAGACCTCTGCAATTCCATGAAGTTAAATTAAGATTAACACTTTGGTCCATGATCAATAGAGAGTTTGGGATTACCTTGCAGTGTAAACATGCTCATACAGAGAAGCAAAAACATGAGTGGTTGAACATTCATCCTACAAACTACACACAAACAAATTCCCCCTTCCCACACTTGTGGCAAACCCCCCAAAATCAAAAGAAAAATTCTGTCTCCCGATATAGCCATCGACTGTTCCACATCCACGGGGAACAGCCTAAGCCACTCCTTCTTCATCCTCCCAATCACCCTAACTCTACTGCTTTTAATGACGTAACATTAACTCTCCTCTGTAGTTTTCCAACTTAACTCCAAAATTTTTACCAACTTTGTACATCCTAGTTTTTTTTTTTTTGTTTGTTTTGTTTTTGTTTTGTTTTTTTTTAATATATAATACAATCTATATTTTGTAAACTTACTATTTACTTCAAGTCAGTCAGATGCCTGTGCAAATGCTTAGTTATTCTACCTTATATTTTGTTCATGCTTAGCTCCCACCAGTCTCTTCTTCTTCTTTGATCTTCTTGATGAACTCCTGCGCCTCCTCTGGGGTCTTGAAGATGTGGGTTCTGCCCTCATACGTGGTCAGCAGTCTCGCAGGATAGATTACACCATGACGAATCCCAAGGTTGCGCAGCTCCTTACGTACGGGATCAAACTGCTTCCTCAATTGCTGGATTCCTGTGGCCAAATCTGGGTAGAACCGCACCTGCTGGTCCTGGTGTTTAATCTCTCCTTTAGCACGTGCAGCGTTGAAGATCTTCATCCTGTCTCTGTTGCTTAGAAACTTCATAATTAAGGTCCTCGGCGGTCCCTTATCTCTCCGTGGGCCAATACGATGTGCTTTTTCCAGAACCACTGCTGATTGCAACTCCTCGCTGCCCAGCACCTCCGGAATCCACTTTTCCAGAAAGGAACATACGTCCCGACCTTCTGATTCCTCTGGAAGACCCACCAGCCTCAAGTTATTCTGTCTCGACCGAGATTCCAAATCCAAAATATTATCTTCCAGAGATTTATTTTTTTTTTCCAAAGTGCGCACCTTTAATTGAAGACGGGTGACGTCATCTTCAGCACTAGCGAGACGGAGCTCCATCTGCGCCGTTCGTTCTACACAGTCACCCAATTCCTTTCTTATTCCTTCCAGCGCTGTCATAATCCCATCAAATCTAGAGGAAAAGTCCGCTCTCATTGAACTCATGGCAGCCATCAGCGCATCTGCGCCATTCCCCGCAGAAATCGCACCGCCGCCAGCTTCCTCCGCCATATATGGAGCCTTGTTTGCTGCGTCACAGACCTGAAAGTCCGTTAATTTGGACTGTTTCGGCGGCTCGCTTTTTCCTTTTCCTGGTTTTCCAGCCTTAGGCTTCGCCGACATATCCTCGCCCAAACGCTGGGATACGTTCTGTCCCAAATGAGAGAGTTATTTGCCGATTTTTTTTTTCCAGGAGCAGAGCAGAGCGAGACACGTCCGTCCTACGTGGCAGCCATAACCGGAAGTCATAAATGATCATTTTAAGATAAGATAAGCCTTTGTTAGTCCCACAATGGGGAAATTCCAGGATTGCAACAGCACAGGGATAGCAACACTCAGAGCAACAATCAGAAGGCAAGAAAAAAAAAGCAAGCAAGCAAGAGCAGCTAATATACATATGTACATATTACTATATATATATATATATATATATATATATATATATATATATACACAGACACACAGTGCAGAGCATTGTAGCTAGATGGAATAAATATGTAGATATATAAACACCCACAGTACGGAGCATTGCAGCTAGGTGGAATAAATATGTAAATATACTGTATAAACACACACAGTGCGGAGTAGTGTAGCTAGATGGAATAATATGTAGATATATAAACACACAGTGCGGAGCATTGTAGCTAGATGGAATGAATATATAGATATATAAACACACCCAGTGCGGAGCATTGTAGCTAGATGGAATAAATATGTAAATATATAAACACACAGTGCAGAGCATTGTTGCTAGATGGGATGAAACAGCACAACGGTCTACTTAGTTATCCTACATGGTATGATTATGTGCCCATACATATTCTCACCCTCCATAGCGACCGGTATTTTCCTAGTTGTATGCCGGAGAGGACCATTGTGTAAGTCTATTGCATCTTTTGCATTCAAAAAACTATTAGGTTGTTACGTCTTTTTGCTATCTCTGCGAGCAGCCCTGCTTAGGTTGTACAGTCTGACAGCCGTTGGTAGGAAGGACATGCGAAACCTCTCGGTTGTGCACCTGGGATGATGTAGTCTGCTGCTAAATGAGCTCCTCAGTGCATTCAATATGTCCTGCATAGGGTGGAACTCGGACTCCAGCAGAGATGACAGTTTAGCCACCATCCTTCTCTCTCCTATCTCCTCCACCGGATCAAGGCGCTGCCCCAGGACGGAGCTAGCTTTCTTGATCAGTTTGTTCAGTCTCTTCCCATCGGCTGCAGTAATGCCACTGCCCCAGCAGACCACTCCAAAAGTGATGGCTGATGCCACCACCGTGTCATAGAATGTCTTCAGCAGCGCCCCTTGTACACCAAAAGACCTGAGTCTCCTCAGCAGGAACAGCCTGCGCTGTCCCTTCTTGTAGAGTGCGTCAGTATTGTGTGACCAGTCTAGTTTATTGTCGAGATGAACACCCAGGTACTTGTAGGATGTCACCATCTCAATGTCTGTTCCCTGTATATTTACTGGTGCTGTGAGGGGTTGTCCTTGCCTGCGGCAGTCCACCACCAGCTCCTTAGTTTTCCTCGCGTTGATCTGGAGGCAGTTCCGATGGCACCAGTCCACGAAGTCCTGGATAAGACCTCTGTACTCAGCTTCATCTCCATTGGAGATGAGGCCAACGATCGCAGAGTCATCAGAGAACTTCTGTAGATGGCAGTGTGTTGTGTTGTGTGAGAAGTCCACAGTATAAAGAGTGAACAGGAAGGGAGCCAACACCATTCCCTGGGGGGCCCCTGTGCTACCGATGATCGTGTCGGACACACAGTCCCGGGTTCTCACAAACTGAGGCCGGTTCGTGAGGTAGTCCAGGATCCATGATGACAGGTGCTGGCCCACCCCTGCGTGCAGCAGCTTGTCCTTCAGGATCATCGGTTGGATGGTGTTGAAAGCACTGGAGAAGTCAAAGAACATGATCCTCACCACATTCCCGGGCTTCTCCAGGTGGGACAGAGAACGGTGAAGGAGGAAGATCACCGCATCCTCCACCCCAATGCCATGCTGGTAGGCAAACTGGAGTGGATCCATTGCTGGTTCCACCAGGGGGCGGAGGTGAGCAAGGAGCAGTCTCTCCAGGGTCTTCATCAAGTGGGACGTCAAGGCCACCGGTCTGTAGCTGTTCAGGTCTTTGGGGTGGGAAGTTTTTGGTACAGGTACCACACAAGATGTTTTCCACAGCTGTGGTACCCTCCCCAGCTTCAGGCTCAGGTTGAAGATGTACGTCACAATCCCACACAGCTGGTCTGCACAGGACTTGAGGAGCTTTGCGCTGATGCCGTCCGGTCCCGACGCCTTCCTCGCCTTGATCTTCCTCAGCTCCGTCCTCACCTGGGTCCTGGTCAGGGTCAGGATGGGGGGCTGTGTGTTGGGAGTGGGGGGGTGTTGGTGGAGTGGGGAGTGGGCAGCAGGACTTGATGTCTTTAGAGGCAGCAGTGGTTGTTGTGCAGTCAGGGGGGAGGGCGGTTGGTCAAACCTATTGAAAAACAGATTCAGATTGTTCGCCCACTCCCTGCCCCCCGTGGCCTGGGGGGAGGTATTCTGGAGCCCAGAGATGGTTTTGAGGTTTCTCCAGACCCCACTGATGTCGCTCTGTTGCAGCTTGTCCTCCATCTTCTTCCTGAAGCTGTCCTTGCCTTCTCTGATCTTTCTCCTCAGCTCCCTCTGTACGGACTTCAGCATCTCCCTGTTAAAGTTCAATTATCAGTAATACCCCTTTAGAAATTATAATTATTCTCTGTGTTACTGATGTCAATATCCTTAAAAATAATTTATTCCCTATTATTCATGTCTCATAAAAATGCAATTTTGTTTCATTTTTTATTTTGTCTTGTATCAACTGGCATGTCATTTTCAACAGTAATAACAAAATCAATAGAAGCAACTGATATTCCACATTTTTTAAAGATTTTGGTCACAAAAAATAACCTTCACTGATATAACACAGATGTAATATAACTCAAAAATATTGCAATAATTATTCTAACAGGAAAACGTCAAAATGAGTGGCAATGAATGCAATATAGTTAGTTGCAGCTGAAGCGTGTCGTGGTCTTTCACGGCCTGCTGCTTTTCTGCTCTTTCACATGCTGAGCTCAGTGGCAGCCTTGTCGCTTCATCAGCCACAATTTCTTCAACTTCATCCAAGAACTTGTGTTCACATAGAGGCTGAACAGTGGTCAGTAGATCATCCACATAAACTGAAAGACAATATATGTGTCACAATAAAAACTTTTGTAGATGGTACCAGTGTATAAAAATTCAAACATCTGTTTCCCATACTTATGAATATTTATGAATCTTTATTTATTTATTTCGGATAGATTAAAAGTACAGGTTAAAAGAAACTGAATAATATAACAAAGGGGGAAAGAAAATCCAACAAGGTCAAATTAGACAATAACTCCTCTGATTATACAGTTCAACATAAGTTATCCGAAATGGGTGATGGCTGAAGCCGCAGCTTATATTGCCCACCCATATTCCATCCAAGAATTCAAAAGAAAAACAAAACAAGAGCAATTACAATTCAGAACAAAGCTAAGACAAAAGGTGACAAAAAACTAAGCTACAACACAACACAGACTGGATATGACAATCCTTATGTGATTTTTCATGTCATCTTGTATATATGTTTGGAGTATTTCTACCTTTAGTTTTTGTTTAAATTGTCCAAGCGTTGTACATGATTTTAATTCAGGTCCAAAATCGTTCCACAATCTGACTCCTTGCACTGAGACACCGTGTTGCTTGGTGGTAGTTCTCACTGAAGGTTTTTGAAATATACATGTTCCTCTGAAATGATATTGTTTCTCCCTTATTTGGAACAACTTTTGGATATTTGCGGGCAGTGATAGATTTTCCGTCTGAGTGGAGACAGTAGCCTTAACAGGCTGTTCTGAACACGTCTGAGTACCTACATTGAATTATATTGTATCATTGTTATTGATCATCATCATATGATATGTCATCTGAAACAAAATAAGATATAAAGAAAAATAAATAAAAGTTGATAATAGTAAAATAAAAATATAAGGGATATAAATAAGTTAAACTAAATAAAACACATTAGAAACCATTATTAGCAGAAAAACTTCAATTACAAGAAAAAAAAAGACTTGGATAAGGTAATTGAAACTAATGTTTATAGTATTATAGGACACCATCATGAGCATCATAAATACATGCAAAAACCTATACTTACAATTTTCTTTGTCTCTGGGTTTGGCACTGACTGAAACACTTGTTTTTTTTTCAGCACTGTGTTTACTTGGCAGCTGACATCACAATTCTGTAAAAAATCAATCAAAAATAAAACAATTTTAGATCTATAATGTCAACATGATAATTTGATTTGACATAAATATCAATATGACCTTGATTTGAGTTAGATGAAATGAAATTCATGTCAATATAATTTCTCATAACAAAAACATACCAGCTTTTCATCTTCAGTCTCAGCAGGAACAATGTTTTCATATTCTTCTATGGCATCAGCAAGGACCTGAAAAGTAAATGAAAACTGATAAGCCTGAACAGAATAAATTACATAATCAAATGGACCGATGGTGCCAGAGGTAGATACAAAAACAAAGGAAGAAAATTTTGATAGTCCAAAATTTGGACCACAACAAAAATGAGGTTTCTGGTGCCATTGTAAAAAAAACAAAAAACAAAACAAACAAACAAAAAACAAACTATTGCTCACAATGTTTACCCTTAACACTCTTATTTTAAATATCGATATACAGTTAGGCCCAAAAATATTTGGACAGTGACACAAGTTTTGTTATTTTAGCTGTTTACGAAAACATATTCAGGATACAATTATATAATCAATATGGACTTAAAGTGCAGACTCTCAGCTGTAATTTGAGAGTATTCACATCCAAATTGGAGCAAGGGTTTAGGAATTACAGCTCTTTAATACGTAACCGCCTCTTTTTCAAGGGACCAAAAGTAATTGGACAATTGACTCAGAAGGCTGCAAAAAAAATAACAAGGCTGCATGGGCTCTTCCCTCGTTAACCTGTCATCAATTAAGCAGTTAAAAGGTCTGGAGTTGATTCCAGGTGTGGCGTTTGCATTTGAAAGCTGTTGCTGTGAACACACAACATGCGGTCAAAGGAACTCTCATTGGAGGTGAAACAGACCATCCTGAGGCTGAAAGAAAAGAAGAAATCCATCAGAGAGATAGCAGAAATGTTAGGAGTGGCCAAATCAACAGTTTGGTACTTTCTGAGAAAAAAAGAGTGCACTGGTGAGCTTGGGAACTCAAAAAGGCCTGGACGTCCACGGAAGACAACAGTGTTGGATGATCACAGAATCCTTTCCTGTGAAGAACATTCCTTTCACAACATCCACTCAAGTGAAGAACACTCTCCAGGAAGTAGGTGTATCAGTATCTAAGTCTACCATAAAGAGAAGACTTCATGAGAGTAAATACAAAGGATTCACCACAAGGTGCAAACCATGAATCAGCCTAAAAATAGAAAGGCCAGAATTGACTTTGCCAAAAAACACCTGAAGAAGCCAGCCCAGTTCTGGAACAGCATTCTTTGGACAGATGAGACTAAGATCAACCTGTACCAGAATGATGGGAAGAAGAAAGTTTGGAGAAGAATTGGAACAGCTCATGATCCAAAGCACTACATCTTCTGTAAAACATGGTGGAGGCAGTGTGATGGCATGGGCATGCATGGCTTCCAATGGCACTGGGTCACTTGTGTTTATTGATGATGTGACAAAAGACAGAAGCAGCCGGATGAATTCTGAAGTGTATAGGGATATACTTTCTGCTCAGATTCAGCCAAATGCAGCAAAGTTGATTGGACGGCGCTTCACCAATGATCCAAAACATACTGCAAAAGCAACCCAGGAGTTTTTTAAAGCAACGAAGTGGAATATTCTGCAATGGCCGAGTCAATCACCAGATCTCACCTCAATCGAGCATGCATTTCACTTGCTCAAGACAAAACTTAAGGCAGAAAGACCCACAAACAAGCAACAACTGAAGACAGCTGCAGTAAAGGCCTGGCAAAGCATCACAAAGGAGGAAACCCAGCGTTTGGTGATGTCCATGGGTTCCAGACTTCAGGCAGTCATTGCTTGCAAAGGATTCTCAACAAAGTATTGAAAAGTAACATTTTACTTAGGGTTATGTTTATTTGTCCAATTACTTTTGAGCCCCTGAAATGAGGAGCGTTTGTACAAAAATAGCTACAATTCCTACATGTTTAATCATATATTTTTGTTCAACCCCTTGAATTAAACCTTAAAGTCTGCACTTCAATTCCGTTGTAGTTGTTTCATTTCAAATCCAATGTGGTGGCATGCAGAGCCCAAATCATGAAGATTGTGTCACTGTCCAAATATTTCTGGGCCTAACTGTATATATATATAATTTGTGATAATTGCGGAGATAATCTATTATAACTTAGTTTTCATTTCAGAATAAAAATCAAATGAAGTCATTGCTGAAAAAGTGGGAATATTAACTTAAAATCTTTTTTTTCTTTTTAGTAAAATTAAATAAATGATCGTCATGATTTAATTTTTTTAAAAACATGTGATTTTGGATCTGTACCTGTATCTTCTTTCTCTTGACTACACAAGATCTAAGGGCGAGTTGCGATGTGCAGCTCGAAGTGGAAGGGCTGGCAGCAGTGGCCTCCAAACTCGCCCGCTGGTCCTGCTCAGGCTGCTCACACTGCTGACTGCTGCAAGGTCCAGGCTGAGCACTGGCACACGCTGTCACGGACCTGGGGAATAGTGAAGGTACAGCCGTAGGCAGCAGCACACACTTGTGTTGTACCGAACAACCAAGTGACTCTTTTAAGGAGGGAACAAAATCAAAACAGTCCAACTCAAAATGATCAGAGCACAGTCAAGACCTGGGTGAGGGCTCCCACTTGTCACAGGTACGTCCGACCTGCTTCACCCACTTGGAATGTACCTCAGGATCTTTAGGAAACTTAAATAAACTAACACCGTCCTTACGAGTTTTGGAACAAAAGCCTGCGACACAATGCGAAGGCATAGCTGTTAAACTTAAACACGAAAACAAAGAAAATGTGCTTCAAAGCTGCGTGCAATCCAGTTAACAACACCGGAGTCCATTCTGTCGATTACGTCATGTGGGTGCCGCCCTTAATTTGGTGGGTGGCACCACAGTCCAGTCAGCAGCTGCGGTTTTTTGATGATAACTAGTTTATGCAGGCGCTGTTGTAAATATTATATTGATCATTGACAATGACTTTTGGGTTTACACAATATCCTAAAAAATGTCAAAAACGTGTCATCAGCACTTTAAAAACGACAGTTGATACAAAGTGCTGTACATCAGCAATAAATAAAATATAAAATCAATAAAATACAGCTAAAGTACAAAACAGCACAAACAAAACAACAGTCATACAATAGAGACAGTAAGAACAAATAAAATCATTGTCTCAAACTGGGTCAAAAGCCGGAGAATAAAAATGGGTTTTAAGAGGAGTTTTAAAACTGGACAGTGAAGAGGCCTGTCTGATGGACAAAGGCAGATTATTATAAAATTGCTGCTTTTCTAATAAATTTGAAACAGAATGTGGCAAATTTTTTACTTTTTTCCTCATACAATTTAAACTTTTGACCAGAATTTTGTAAAGCCAAAACAGAACAAGAACTCTGAATTCAAATAAATATAATTATTAAAATTATATTTAAAGAAATAAATTAAATGACCAAATATGCAGTTATTTCTGTTATAATATTTCTATGTATTTATAGTTCTTTAGAAATCTCCTCACCAACCCGACAGTAGGAAAAACCTCCCTTATTTTGAAATCCAAATGTTGGTACGTTTAGTTTGTCTGAAGGCTGCTGACAGATTAAAGTCATTGACTTTGTGAATTTCGGTCATCTTAACTTGCCAGGTACATGATAATGAAGATAAATTATTAGTTAATATTGCAGAAATTGGTGAAGTAAATCCTTAGCGATTCATCGGTCACTCTTGCCTTTCCCTGCAATGAAGCCTCACCAGACCTGTTAGCTAAGTGACTCCTCATTGTTGCTCCAGTTACCAGCGGGTTAAAACCACCATAAATGCCTCCACTCTCTTGTACTTTTTTCCATGTTTCTTCTGACGAAGGCTGCAGTGAACAGTCGAAACATGTAAAGAAGGTAAAAACATCTCCTTTCTATTTTTGTCTTTAATAAGAACAAAAGGTACGTAAGTAATTAAAAGAAGACAAAATGAACCTACTTGAGCTGTCCTCTAAGCTTGTTTTAATTGGAAGTAAGTAACGTTAACGCCATCTCTCTCTAATTATAAAATGGCAAATGCTAAATGATGATGCTAACTTGTCGCTAATGGGAAACATTATGGTGTACTGAGATATCAAAAGTCTACACACCCCTGTTCAAATGCCAGATTTTTGTGATGTAAAAAAATGAGACTAAGATAAATCATTTCAAGACTTTTTCCACCATTAATGTGACCTATAACCTGTACAACCCAATTGAAAAACAAACTGAAATCTTTTAAGGGGAAAAATAAAAAAAACTTACAATACCCCGTTTGCATAAATGTGCACACCCCATTATAACTGGGGATGTGGCTTTGTTCAGAATTAACCAGCCAGATTCAAACTCATGTTAAATGAGAGTCAGCACACACCTGCCACCATTTACAGTGGTGTGAAAAAGCGTTTGCCACCTTCCTGATTTCTCATTTTTTTTTGTATGTTTGTCACACTTAGATTTTTCAGATCATCAGACAAATTTAAATATTAGACAAAGATAACACAAGTAAACACAAACTGCAGTTTTTAAATGAAAGTGTTTATTATTAAGGGAAAAAACATCCAAGCCTACTGTGTGGAAAAAGTGATTGCCCCCTAAACCTAGTAACTGGTTGGGCCACTCTTAGCAGCAACAACTGCAATCAAGCATTTGCAATGACTGGCAATGAGTCTTTTACAGTGCTGTGGAGGAATTTTGGCCCACTCATCTTTGCAGAATTGTTGTAATTCAGCCACATTGGAGGGTTTTCGAGCATGAACTGCCTTTTTAAGGTCATACCACAGCATCTCTATCAGATTCAGGTCAGGATTTTGACTAGGCCACTCCAAAGTCTTCATTTTATTTTTTCTTAAGCCATTCAGAGGTGGACTTGCTGTTGTGTTTTGGATCACTGTCCTGCTGCAGAACCCAAGTGTGCTTCAGCTTGAGGTCACAAACAGATGGCCGGACATTCTCCTTCAGGACTTTTTGGTAGACAGCAGAGTTCATGGTTCCATTTACCACAGCAAGTCTTCCAGGTCCTGAAGCAGCAAAACAGCCCCAGGCCATCACACTACCACCGCCATATTTTACTGTTGGTATGATGTTCCTTTTCTGAAATGCTGTGTTACTTTTACGCCAGATGTAATGGGACACACACCTTCCAAAAAGTTCAACTTTTGTCTCGTCAGTCCTCATTTTCCCAAAAGTCTGGGGGATCATCAAGATGTCTTCTGGCAAAACTGAGACGAGCCTTTATGTTCTTTTTGCTCAGCAGTGGTTTTCGTCTTGGAACTCTGCCATGTAGGCCATTTTTGCCCAGTCTCTTTCTTATGGTGGAGTCATTAACACTGACCTTAACTGAGGCAAGTGAGGTCTGCAGTTCTTTGGATGTTGTTGTGGGGTCTTTTGTGACCTCCTGGATGAATTGTTGCTGCGCTCTTGGGGTAATTTTGGTCAGCCGACCACTCCTGGAAAGGTTCACCGCTGTTCCATGTTTCCGCAATTTGTGGATAATGGCTCTCACTGTGGTTTGCTGGAGTCCCAACGCTTTAGAAATGGCTCTATAACCTTTTCCAGACTGATAGATCTCAATTACGTTGTTTCTTATTACCTCCGCCAGGCGGAAAAGGCCAGGAGGAGGTTATGTTTTTGCCGGGGTTTGTGTGTTTGTCTGTTTGTCTGTCTGTCTGTCTGTCTGTCTGTCTGTCTGTCTGTCTGTCTGTTTGTCTGTTGGTTAGCAAGATAACTCAAAAAGTCTTGGACGGATTTCCATGAAACTTTCAGGCGTTGTTGGAAATGGTACAAGGAAGAACTGATTAAATTTTGGGGGTGATCCGGTTCACCGTCTGGATACAGGAATTTTTTAAAGCATTTTTCAACACTGTGACATACGGCCATTTTCAACATGTGCGCAGGCGCAATGGAGGGCGCTGGTCGTCGTGTCTGCAACACAAAGTCTGCGTTCTTCAACGTTTTAGGCACAAAAGCACGCGGAAAACACTGCTGGCCTGGGCCCGCCAGCGTGCCTGTGTTTGCGCGCAACTGCAAAACCTCACACGGGCAGCTGTCCGCCGACGGATTCTTTTGCAGAAATTCCCCGGCCAGCCATAGGAGCTGCGCATTTGGCAGAAATTCACCGGCCAGCCATAGGCGCTGCGCAAAAACGAGCTCTCTGCCGGCGAAGCTTCTAAATTTTCGTTTGCCGCGGAACGCAACCAAAAAAAAAATAATATAATATAAAACCCACGGCAACCTGTCTACCCAATTTGCATCCGTCAGTGGAGGAGATGGACACAACAGCAACACTTGAGTTTATTACCTCCGCCAAGGAGGCAATGCTTTTACTACTGAACCACTAATCCTATCACTATCAGATTGATTGTCGTTGATTAATTGTGTGTTTATTGCACTGTCCCTGTCAAATAAACAAATAATCATTGTGAATCCAATTGCTAGTCATATGTTTACATGCTCAAGGAATCTGAAAACGTACACACAAACACTGTATGGGGGGAATTGTGGCGCTTGGCGGAGGTCTGCGCTCTCCGAGTGCTTTTCTAGTTTGTTCTTGAATTTCTTTGGATTGCAGCATGATGTCCAGCTTTTGAGGATCTTTTGGTCTATTTCACTTTGTCAGGCAGGTCCTATTGAAGTGATTTCTTGATTGAGAACAGGTATGGCAGTAATCAGGCCTAGGTGTGGCCAGAGAAATTGAACTCAGCTTTCCAAAGATGTGATAAACCACAGTTAATTTATGTTTTAATTGGGAAGGGGGGGGGGGGTCACGCAAGGCCATGTAGGTTTGGATTTTTTTGTTTACCCTTAATAATAAACACCTTCATTTAAAAACTGCATTTTGTGTTTACTTGTGTTATCTTTGTCTAATATTTAAATTTGTTTGATGATCTGAAACATTTAAGTGTGACAAACATACAAAAAAATGAGAAATCAGGAAGGGGGCCAGTATTTCCTCTGGCTTAAAGATCTTGGTGCGGTGGCAACATATTTTTCTGGGGGTCGGGGTGGGGGGTGTGTGGGCAGAAAACACATGACACAATTGTAACCAGAATATGTTAATTTTACACTGTTTTTTTATTTTTTAAAATTTTGCACAGTAATATTGAATAATGGAACTTACCATTTGAAGTATTGTACAACCAAGGCTTGAATACTGGAATATTGGGCCAGTTGGGGTCCCGCCCAGATTTCCTGTGTTTAAACGTTTTACTGGTGTCATCCTTCCCTCCTTCCTCTGCTCTCACCTCTCCTGGACCCTCTGCCTGAACACTTTCCTCTCCTTAGCTCCTCTCTTCTGTCTCATCTTTCCCTCTCTGAGCTCTGTGTAATTCAGGTTCTCTCTGTCTGTGGTGGTATACAAACAGGCTAGAAAATACCAAGTGTCATGTTTTGTCCTGCAGGATTTTTTTTAATGGTTAACATAAATAGCCAAATTGTGTGTTTTTTGTATTTTTATCCTAGTGTTTCTTTTTTTTCATTGACAAAAAGTAGGCAAGGGAAGGGAAGAAAACATTCATAATAGTAATTTACTCATTCATACTTAAATTATATGATCAGAGGTGGGTATAGTAGCCAGAAGTTCTACTCATGTAAAAGTAGTACTATGAAATTAATAATTAAAAGTAGACAACCAAAAACTTCTAGTTGAGTTAAGGGTACAAAGAGCACCCACTTAAAAACTTGAGTAATGACTCCAGTCTTGAAGGTTTGAGGTTTTTCTCAAAAATTTATAACAATTTTCTTATCGTTTTCTACTTTTTTCTGTAAATTTATCTAAATTTGCAACCATTTTCCTCAAATTTGAAATTTTCTCTTGCAAAATTATGACTTTTCTTGTACATTTGAGACTATTATAAATGTGGATTATTTTATGGCTAATTTTTATTTTTTTAATCCAATCCAACTTTATTTATAAAGCTCTTTAAAAACGACAGTTGACACAAAGTGCTGTACATCGATCAATAAAATATAAAATCAATAAAATACAGCTAAAGTACAAAACAGCACAAACAAAACAATAGTCATACAATAGAGACAATAAGAACAAATAAAATCATTGTCTCAAACTGGGTTAAAAGCCAGAGAATAAAAATGTGTTTTTAAGAGGAGTTTTAAAACTGGACAGTGAAGAGGCCTGTCTGATGGACAAAGGCAGATTATTATAAAATTGCTGCTTTTCTAATAAATTTGAAACAGAATGTGGCAATTTTTTTTACTTTTTTCCTCATACAATTTAAACTTTTGACCATAATTTTGTAAAGCCAGAACAGAACAATAACTTTAACTCTGAATTCAAATAAATATAATTATTAAAATTATTTTTGGCTCCATTGATTTTGGTGTACTGTTACGGGGATGACGTGGGTGAATAATGAGTCTGTCATACCTTAAGTAGGCTATGTCCCCCCATGCTCTTGCAGCTTTCAGCTCTGGCATTAATTCTTTTCTCTTCCTTCTTACCAAATCAGTGAAGTCCTCATTGATGAAGATTTTTGTTCCTTTGAGTGACTTGGCTCTTTGAAGAATGGTCATCCTGTCCTTGTGCCGCAGGAACTTGACCACAATGGGCCTCGGTCTTTCTCCTCCAGGTTTCCTGGTGCGGTGGGCTCTCTCCATCTCGATCCCTGGTGGTAACTGTAGTTTCTCCATGAGAATATTTTTAATCTTCTCCTCCGTGTCGGCCCAGGTCTCTCCTGGTGCCTCCACGGCACCATCGAAGACTAGATTATTTCTCCAGGATTGTCCTTCCAGATATTCAGATTTGTCGGTGATAGTCAACAGACTGTCACTCACTTTAAAAACATCTGATTGCAGCACATTGTTGCGGTCTGTTTGTTTAGACCAATCAGCTTTTATGTCATCTACGTCTTTTTGAGTGAACTGTAGACTGGTTTTAATGTCCTGCAACTCTTGTCATCGTATCCACTCTTGCATTAGCTGAGTCCATGATCACTTTGATGAGGCTTTTGAAAGTTTCCTGTTGTTGGTTTAACAATGCAGAAAACAGTTCTTTTTGCTGTTGCAGTAAGTCATTTACCTGTGTGAGGGACACATATTCCTCCTCGGATTTGGCCTCTGCTTTTGGCTTAGGTGGCATTTTGCTGCAGTTTTGCAATAATTTGCAGTGGACAAGGAGACAAGAGTCTGTTTCCAAGACTCTTTCAGTGTTGATGAAAAATTCAAGCAGCAACAACAGCAGGAATGCGTGTAAGGCCTGGTGCCAGGCCTGAAGCCTGATTGAGGTGGCTGCAGGGCCTGGTGGTGGTAACTGCCTGTGAAGCCTGGTGGTGGCGGCTGCCTGTGGAGCCTGATGGTCGTGGCTGCTGGCCTGGTGATGGTGGCTGCCTGTGGAGCCTGTTGTTGGTGGCTGCCTGTGAGGCCTAGTAGTAATGGCTGCCAGTCTGCTTCTAAGGCGGAAAGGCCCAATTCTAAATCCACCAGAATCTATGGCTAGTTCTGGATTTTTGGAAGTGATTTGGTTGACACTTGGCAGTGGATTAGTGGCTTGGGGGATAAAGAGCTATTTGATCATGTAAGCACATATGGAGAGATGGGCACAAAAGTGATGCAGTTATCAATGAGAGCTACCTCGACAAAGATGCAGCACAACAATATAGGACCACTTATCCATTTTTGTTCTTGGATTCTTCTTTTTTTTCTACCTAGATGCTGCAGGTAAAGTAACAACAGTCATTCAAGTTGTTAAAAAAAGGTTCTTGAAAAGGGATTTTTGCTGGTTAAAATGGCTCCTGGTACTCTTGATGGGAATGAGTGTTTACAAGAACAAAAATGCTACTTCCAATACTTAACGCTACTTCCCTGGTCCTGTGTTTCGACAGTGCACATTTACTTCCTTGTTAGCTCAAGTTCGCGGGTTACCCCAGCTGTCATTTATGTGGTTTGATTATTCCTCATTCATGTTCCCCACACCTGTTATCATTTGTTATCAATTCCTTCTGTCCTATTTAAAGTGCTGCTGTACAGCAGTTCTTTGCTGTGTCCTCAGCCTACTTTAGGCGTTAATTCTACATCTTTCCTTTTGTATCCAGCATGTGCCCCACGCTTCCCCTTGGTAGTCCTGACGTGTATCCAATGCCTTCTTGGTGTTCCTGTATGCTTTAGCTGTAAAGCTATTCGGGACTATTCGACCTCCTGTATCCATTTTTGCCTCAAGCCTGTAAGTTTGTATTCTTGTGTTAGTTTGTGTTTTCTTTATTATTAAACATAAGCAACTCACAGTCAGCATTTGGGTCTTGGTTCCTGCCCTGTCGGGCCAGTTCACGACAAGCCCAGGCTGTTGGCACAGAGTTTTTATGAATATTAGAGCTACTGATGCATGGAGACAGGACAGCTCTCATCAGCATACGGATCACAGGCCACAGGAACATAAACTCTGTCATGCATACTACACACACTCACACACATTCACACATGGAGAAAAGTCTGTACCTACAGCCGTCTGTTGTTATAAAGCGAAGTACACAACTGCAAAAGTTGTCCACAGGGTTCAGTTTTGGGGCCATTATTATTCAATATGTATATAAATGATATATGTAAAGTTTTGGAAAAAATTGATTTAATACTGTTTGCAGATGGCACTAATTTATTATGCAGTGGAAGCAATTTGGAACAACTTTTGGATACACTCGGAAAGGAATTAGTGAAAGCTCAAACTGTGGTTTGATTCAAACAAATTAACGCTCAATTTAAGGAAGACAGAATTTATAATTTTTAACAACCATCACAACAACTCAGTATCTAAACTCAGTGTAAATGGTGTAGAGATTGAAAGGGTATCCGAAATTAAATTTGTTGGAGTAATAATTGATAATAAACTGTGTTGTGAGTGAAATATTTGCTGAATCAACCCACACTACTGTATATACTTTGTATCATTCATTAATACTCCCATACATGACATATTGTACTGAAGTATGGGGAAATACATATAAAACTAACTAACTAACTAACTAACCTGCACTTATATAGCGCTTTTCTAGTCACAAAGACCACTCAAAGCGCTTTCATTAATACTAACCCTCTATTCTAAGGGCCTATAGGAAACAAATATCTAGGGACAATTTAGAACAGCCAATTAACCTAACATGCATGTTTTTGGCATGTGGGAGGAAACCGGAGAAATCCCGGAGTAAACCCACGCAACACGGGGAGAACATGCAAACTCCACACAGATCACTGTTGGTCGGGGGCTGGGATCGAACCCACGATCCCACGATCCCCACAATCCCCCGGCCAAGGGTAAACTGTGCTGCCGCAGTGCTAACCACTGCGCCACCGTGCAGCCCAACAAACATATCCAGTCTTTATGCTTCAGAAGAGAGCTATTAGAATAATAAACAAAGCTGCTTACAGGGAACCAACAAACCCACTTTTTCTTAAATTAAAAGCTCTCAAGTTGAAAGATCTGGTTGATTTTAAAACTGCAGTAATAATGTTTAAAGCGAAGAATCTATCACTGCCCGCAAATATCCAAAGGTTTTTCCAAATAAGGGAGAAACAATATCATTTCAGAGGAACATGTATATTTCAAAAACCTTCAGTGAGAACTACCACCAAGCAACACTGTGTCTCAGTGCAAGGAGTCAGATTGTGGAACGATTTTGGACCTGAATTAAAATCATGTACAACGCTTGGACAACTTAAACAAAAACTAAAGGAAGAAATACTCCAAACATATATACAAGATGACATGTAAACTCACATAAGGATTGACATATCCAGTCTGTGTTGTGCTGTTGCTTAGTTTTTTGTCACGTTTTGTCTTAGCTTTGTTCTGATTTGTAATCACTTTTATTTTATTTTTTTTTTCCACAATATCTTTATTGAACCTTTTTTTTTTTTAACAAACATGATACAAACAATCAAACACTAACACTAAAGTACTACAAAAAAAAAAAAGAAAAAAGGATGCACTAAAAACACCAACAACCACCAGCAAAATCAAATCTTCAACAATGCTCCTCTGTTTAGTCTAGACAATCCAATACATAAGTATACATATTATGTTCACCAGTTTGGAATTTACAAGGTCCACACACATCATTCACCTTCTTCTTCAAAAGTTATGTTTAAATTTTTTACATAATCAATAAAAGGTCTCCATATATTCTCAAACACAATTTCCTTTGATTTCAGTATATATGTTATTCTTTCTAATGGAAGGTTTGTTAACATCTGTCTTAACCACTGAGTCACATCTGGTCTATGAGTCTTTTTCCATAATAGTGCAATACATTTTTTGGCATTAAGCAAACTGAGGTCTATGAATGTTCTTTCACTTTTATTAAAATTATGCTTTTCTGGGTACAGACCCAACAAAAACAATTTAGGATTCAATATGATTTGTTTTGAGATTATTTTTTCAATTGTTACCCTCACCTCTTCCCAAAACATTCTTATTAATCTACATTCCCATACACAATGAAATAGAGTTCCTTTACTTTCCATGCATTTTGTGCATGTATCTGGTATATTTTTGTTATATTTATTTAACTCCTCCGGTGTAACATACATCCGCATTAACCATTTGAAATGTATCAATTTAAGGCGTGCATTTATTGATTTGGTTTGAGCTTCTGTACAAGCCAATTCCCATTGTTCCTCTGAAATTTCAGTTTGCAGATCTTCTTTCCAGTAGTTTAATCTTTTCAGTGAATTTTCACTTGAAGATAGTGTCAATGAGTTATAAAACTCTGAAATAATACCCTTTCTTTTACTATCTTTCATCATCATTTTTTCCAAGGATGAATAAATAGGTCGAGTGAGAGCTTTATTTTGATTTGATCGAATAAAGTTTCTAAGTTGAAGATATTTAAAAAAAATGTGTTCTATTGAGATTAAATTTGATCCTCAGCTCTTCAAAAGACATTATGTTATCTGCACATGGCAAATATAAATCCTGAATCTTTTGTATCCCTTTTAAATTCCATACTTTAAATACAGCGTCCGCTCTCCCTGGTTTAAAATATTGATTACCCCATATTGGACTAAATTGTGACAGTAACTGTGGTTCTTTTAAATAGTTTTTAGCTTCACACCATATTTTGATCATATGCTTTACAAATGGATTTTTAACTTGTTTTGTAATTTTTTTGCCGAATCTGAGTATATGAATATGGGAAGAGGTAAAGGTAAATTGTATGATTCCATTTCAGTCCAGTGAGGGAGATCATTTGATGAAAAATAATATGTCATAGACCTCAGTTGTGCCGACCAATAATACAACATAAAATTTGGACATTTCAGACCTCCACGATCAAATGGTAAATATAATAAAGACAGACGTAATCTAGCCCTCCTGTTGTTCCATATAAATTCCACTAACTTTTTTTTTATTCTTGAGAATAAATCTAAAGGTGGTGATAAGGGAATGTATTGAAATAAATAAAGTATTTTAGGTAAAATATTACTTTTAAGTATATTGATTCTCCCGATCATCAACATTGGTAGTGACATCCATCTCTGAATTAACTCATTGATATCTGTCATTAAGGCTTCATAGTTGACACTGGCAACTGATTCTAGCTTAGGCACAATTTGGATTCCTAAATATTTAAACTGATTTACAACATTGAATTGATTTACTTCAGGGGCTGGGTAATTTCTCTGGGTCTCATTTAGCATTAATATTGAAGATTTAGTTTTATTTATTTTATATCCTGATATTTCCCCAAAATTCTTTATTAAATTCAACAAGGTTGGAATTGATTTTTTTAGATTCGACATAAACAAAATTATGTCATCGGCGTACAGGGAGATTTTATGTTCTGTTGGTCCAACTTTAATTCCATATATTTGTGAATGTAACGTATCGCTATCGCTAAAGGTTCAATTGCCATAGTAAACAGTAAAGGTGAAAGTGGACAGCCTTGTCGACATCCTCTATTGATTTTTATTGGTTTTGAAATATTGTTATTTGTTAGGATTTCTGCTGTAGCATTATTGTATATTATTTGAACCCATTTTATGAAATTATTTCCAAGTCCAAACCTTTGTAGGACTTCAAAAAGAAAGGGCCATTCAACTCTATCAAAGGCCTTTTCGGCGTCCAGTGATAGGAGAGCTGTATCCGGTGCTTCTTTATTAAAATAAATAATATTAAATAGTCTTCTTACATTATGGAAGCCTTGTCTTCCCTTTATAAAGCCATTCTGATCTCGATTAATAATATTTGGTAAAATTTATTGTATTCGTCTTGCTAAAATTTTACAGATTATCTTAAGGTCGGCGTTTAATAGGCTTATTGGTCTCATATTTTCACATTTATTAGAGGGCTTACCTGGTTTTGGCAGCAGTATAATTAAGGCATTATTTATGTATGATGGTAAATTATTATTTTGAAATGCTTCTAAAACCATTTCCAAAAAAGGTTTTATTAATTTATTCTTAAATTTCTTATAAAGGTCAACTGGAAGACCATCTGGTCCTGCACTTTTTCCTGATTTCATATTATCAATGGCTAGCCCAACTTCTTCTTGACTAATTTTAGACTCCAATATCTCCCTGTTTTCATTTGGAATACACGGTATAGATAGTTCGTTCAAAAACCCATTTAGTTTTGTTAAATCAAATTCATTTTTAGTATCATATAATTTTTCATAGTAATCTCTAAAGGCTCTGTTAATTTCTAAAGGATCTATAACTACCTGTCCGTTACTTATAATACTGGTAATTGGTGTTTTAATTTCTAATTGTTTAATCTGCCATGCCAATAATTTTCCTGATTTTTCACCTTGTTCATAAAAAGATTGTTTCAATCTTAGAAGACTCGAGGCAGCTCTATTTGCTGATTTTTTGTCGTATTCAGCTCTCAAAATCAGTAATTCATTCTCCAACCTTGGATCACTTCCTGCATACACTTTTTCCTGAAGACTTTTCATTTTATGTTCCAATTTAGCTCTCTCCTCTCGAGTCTTCTTAGATTTTGATCCTGTATAACTAATAATATGTCCCCTAATAAAAGCTTTGAAAGCTTCCCACTTTACACATGCTGATGTTTGTGTAGTATTGATGTCAAAGTACTCGTCTATCTGTTTTTCTATATACTTGACAAATTCCTCATCCTGAAGCCATTTATGCTGAAATTGCCATCTACCTGATTCCTTTGTCAATTTTTTATCTACATATATTAGACAACAGGGTGCATGATCAGAGATCACGATGTTATCATAAAAGCAGTTTTGAATCTTGGATCTTAATTCTGTGGAAATCAAAAAATAATCAATACGTGAGAATGTCTTGTAGGTACTGGAATAACAAGAATAGGCTTTAACTTGTGGTTTCATTTCTCTCCATATATCTAACAATCTCAATTCTTTCATAAAATGATTAATAGTCATCCTACATCCATTGTGCGTACAATCCAGTCCTGTTGATCTATCTATACCTGGATTCAATGTACAATTAAAATCCCCTGCTATTATATGTTGCCCTGTAAGTGATGATAAAATAAGAAATAAATTAGCAAAGAACTTTTGATCATCTATATTGGGACCATATAAGTTCACAAGATTTATATTTTCTAATAGCAAAGAACCTTGAATGATTACATATCTTCCAAGTTTGTCTCCAATTACATTTTTCACTTGAAAAGGGACTGATTTATGTATGAGAACCATAACTCCCCTGGCCCGGGATGAAAATGATGAGGTGAATACACTTCCTTGCCATCTACTCCTAATTCTTTTTATATCCTCCTCTATTAGATGAGTTTCTTGTAAAAACACAATTTTTGAACCCATGTCTTTTATTTTATTCATAACTTGTTTAAGTTTTTTTAAATTTTGTAGACCTCTGCAATTCCATGAAGTTAAATTAAGATTAACACTTTGGTTTATGATCAATAGAGAGTTTGGGATTACCTTGCAGTGTAAACATGCTCATACAGAGAAGCAAAAACATGAGTGGTTGAACATTCATCCTACAAACTACACACAAACAAATTCCCCCTTCCCACACTTGTGGCGAACCCCCCAAAATCAAAAGAAAAATTCCGTCTCCCGATATAGCCATCGACCGTTCCACACCCACGGGGAACAGCCTAAGCCACTCCTTCTTCATTCTCCCAATCACCCTAACTCTACTGCTTTTAATGACGTAACATTAACTCTCCTCTGTAGTTTTCCAACTTAGCTCCAAAATTTTTAACAACTTTGTACATCATAGTTTTTTTTTGTTTGTTTTGTTTTTGTTTTTTTTAATATATAATACAATCTATATTTTGTAAACTTGCTGTTTACTTCAAGTCAGTCAGATGCCTGTGCAAATGCTTAATTATTCTACCTTATATTTTGTTCATGCTTAGCTCCCACCAGTCTCTTCTTCTTCTTTGATCTTCTTGATGAACTCCTGCGCCTCCTCTGGGGTCTTGAAGATGTGGGTTCTGCCCTCATACGTGGTCAGCAGTCTCGCAGGATAGATTACACCATGACGAATCCCAAGGTTGCGCAGCTCCTTACGTATGGGATCAAACTGCTTCCTCAATTGTTGGATTCCTGTGGCCAAATCTGGGTAGAACCGCACCTGCTGATCCTGGTGTTTAATCTCTCCTTTAGCTCGTGCAGCGTTGAAGATCTTCATCCTGTCTCTGTTGCTAAGAAACTTCATAATTAAGGTCCTCGGCGGTCCCTTATCTCTCCGTGGGCCAATACGATGTGCTTTTTCCAGAACCACTGCTGATTGCAACTCCTCGCTGCCCAGCACCTCCGGAATCCACTTTTCCAGAAAGGAACATACGTCCCGACCTTCTGATTCCTCTGGAAGACCCACCAGCCTCAAATTATTCTGTCTCGACCGAGATTCCAAATCCAAAATATTATCTTCTAGACATTTATTTTTTTTTTCCAAAGTGCGCACCTTTAATTGAAGACGGGTGACGTCATCTTCAGCACTAGCGAGACGGAGCTCCATCTGCGCCGTTCGTTCTACACAGTCACCCAATTCCTTTCTTATTCCTTCCAACGCTGTCATAATCCCATCAAATCTAGAGGAAAAGTCCGCTCTCATTGAACTCATGGCAGCCATCAGCGCATCTGTGCCGCTCCCCGCAGATATCGCACCGTTGCCAGCCTCCTCCGCCATATATGGAGTTTTGTTTGCTGCGTCACAGACCTGAAAGTCCGTTAATTTGGACTGTTTCGGCGGCTCGCTTTTTCCTTTACCTAGTTTTCCAGCTTTAGGCTTCGCCGACATATCCTCGCCCAAACGCTGGGATACGTTCTGTCCCAAATGAGAGAGTTATTTGCCGATTTTTTTCTCCAGGAGCAGAGCAGAGTGAAACACGTCCGTCTTACGTGGCAGCCATAACCGGAAGTGACTTTTATTTTATTTTATTTTAAATTCTTAGATGGAACATGGGTGGGCAATATAAGCTGCGGCTTCAGCCATCACCCATTTCAGATAACTTATGTTGAATTGTATAATCAGAGGAGTTAATGTTTAATTTGACCTTGTTGGATTTTTTCCCTTTGTTATTTTATTCTGTTCCTTTCTTTTAATCTTTTTGAATCTAATCTATCCGAAATAAAGATTCATTCATTCATTCATTCATATTCATGTGGCGAACACAACATGTACACAAGTGTATGCACGGACGCAGAAGATTTAAGAAGATAATTGTTGAATCATCTCTTCCTCCTTCTCCCTAAAATAACTGCTCAGCTTTAATTCCTGGCTAATGCCCAACAACCGAACTGATCATATTCCATCCCCATTTTAAATTTTGAGATGGGCACATCAGAAACTTTGGCACATAGCTAATTTGTCCTCACAGGCAGACACCATCAGAATAGGAACGCACCTTTGATCGTGCATGCCTGTCTCATAAAGGGCATGAGAAGACCAAATCTGATTGCTTTACTGCATGTTACACCGAAAACACGCCTCTGAATAATTTAGAGAATTCATACTAGCCCCTTTGTGCTTTCTGCCCAAAACAGAGACTGTTCTTTTGTTGCCGTAACACGAATGGGTCCTGGACACACCCAGAAATGAGCTTTGTTCCTCTGACAATAGACTGTTGACTAGATCACCATGATATGTCCTTTAGACTTTCAGAGTTGTGTGACTTTGTCTGTATTGCATGCATTGTTCTTTTTCAGTATCCCATTGTCATTTTGAACAGTAGCATTGTGCATTTCACTTTGTTCTCTTTTTCCACCATCAATGAGCTCATCTGTGGATGATCAGCAGTGATGCTGAGAGCAGACACTCTCAGTCATAATCCTCCCTGTGTGAGCACAAGAGCCACCCTCCAGGCATCCTCCTTGGATTTTAGCCAGCAAGACTGTACAGTGGGGAAGAAGGATTTTCGGTCTTTAAATACTGATTTGGAGCAGAATGCAGACTGCCTGCAGGCTAGAGCTTTGTTTTCTGTATTCATAGATTTTTTTATTTTTTGGGGGGGGGGGGGGTAATGCAAAATAGTGAGCAGAAAGGATTGAATTTGTAAGCAGGATTATCTGAGCTACTCTCCTTAAGGCTATTACATACTCTGCAAGAAGAGAGAATTTTTTTCTTGAGGTGGCAAGAACAAGGACAAAGTTCTTTCTGGCCAGAACATTTCATACTTCGCAAGAAACACAAGTGCAGAACTCCTGGGAAATTCAAATTTCTGACCAGTCACACAATAGTTCTTGGACACCACGCAAAAAGAAAGTTCTGCCATGATGATGTGTCAAGAACAAGCTGCAAGAACAAAATAATGCCATTTTGTTCTTGCAGCCCTGTGAGAGAACAGATTTTTCTGTTCTTCCAGAGTATGTAAAGGCCTTTAATCATCAGGATTCAGTATTTTCCTCAGGATCTTTTGAAACCATGGTGGTTGGACCATATTCAGATTTTTTTAGGGCAGGGATGGGAAATTTGGGTGGTAGTGAACGCCACAGTTTTTTTCCTCACTTCCTGAGGGGCTCATTTACTTGTAACCCTTCTGTGTGTGTGTGTGGGGGGGGGTACTTTCTACAGAAAGAGAAAGTACTTTCTACAGAATCAAGTTTCACAATTAAAACTGGAAATGCAAATGTAAAAAAAAGCTACTCAGTGTTTTATCATATTAGGATTAAAATTACTGATAAATTATATCACAACCTATTTTTAAAACTCTCTCCATCCAAATGATGGACAAAGAGAAATTCTGGACAGTAATTAACAAAAAAGCCAAAAAGAAAATGAAATACGATGAGGCTTGGAGTCATTGTGGGTGTGGAGGGGCAGAGAAAGACTTAAAGACCTGTGTGTATGTGCAGGTGGGCTTGGTAATCATCTGCCTCCCCGTAATGGGGGGGAAAAGTTTAAGAACCACTGGTATAAATGAACAAAAACATCAGCAACCACACAATATTCTCTGAATTTTTGTTGCTGACATGGGATTGAAACAGTGCCAGTGCTTCAGTTGTGCTCTTGAGAGGTTGTTATGGCTTCAGTTGGTCACCAGATGTCACTGTTCGTAGTTAGAATGAAGCCTCGAAGCTTTGACTCTTCAGCACAATTAGAAGGAAAGCCTCAGCTTCATGAGGCTTCACCTGCCCATCACTACTGAGGAGCATTTGTTGTTTAAAATCAGCCCACCTTGTACATTTACTGCTGTTTACAGCCTGTTAATTGCTAACTTTACTCCTGCTCTGATAGCCCACTCTATTCTTTCCGGTCTCAGCATGCAACACATACCTTACAACACGGACTTTGGTGCATACCGCGCCCTCACTCTTGCTCTCTCGCTCAACCACTGGCACAGAGCAGGACCTAGGTTTCGATTAGAACTCCTTCTGCTGGTGGATATTATACAGTAATTGCATTTAAGAATGCAGTTCCAAATACTGCCAAACACTATATAAATGAATAATTGATTTTTGGAAATGGACTGAATGAGGGTGTGGGGCGCCAGTTACCCATTCCTGTTCTAGGGCAAGGAACCCCAGAAGAAAATCTTGCATTTCTTTAAACTAAATGCAAGTAATTTAGTTATTTGTGTAAGAGACTTTGGTGAAAGAACCTTTTTTTTTTTTTCCACACGCTGACATTAATTCAGACTAAACTTTAACTGTTTTAGGCCAGTTAGGATTACCAAAATTATTTCTATTTGCTAAATGATAGAATAATGAAAGAGAGCATTTTTTGAGAATTTTTTATTACTTTCTTCAAAGTCAGAAGTTTAAATACACTAAGGCTGTAGTCACACTGCAGGTTTTTAATGCTCAATTCCGATTTTTTTGCACAAATGTGACCCATATCTGTTTTTTTTTTTTAATGACAGTCTGAACAACACATATCCAATTTTTTTCACACCAGACCCAGGCCACTCTCATATATGGTCCTAATTCGGATACGTGTCTGATATTTTCCAAAGCGACCTCCGTGTGAACGGTCATGTCGCATTTCATCCGACTTTTTCTTCATTGAAGTGAGACAGATGCTACAATTCTGTGGTGGAGGATGCAGCCATCATGGGAGACTAAGCTGATTTGTGCTCTCTTTTTAATCAATCTCCTTCCCTTTATCACTGGATTGTAATTTTGTTGGCTCCGACTGCACAATAACTTCAAAATTTCGGTGGGGGTGGGGGTCGGGGCTAAAACCATCAGACATTACAGGCGCACAGTAAAGGCACATTTAACCCTCTGAGTGTGTATGTTGCCAAACTGCGACATAACCCCTAGTGGTCGAGAGTGGTAAATATTTTTTGTCAATAAAATAGTTCAGATTTCCAAGGCTATAACTTGAAAGTTACAAGAGATAATGGCTTACTGTCAATTACAAAGATGTAAAATATGATCCAAAGTTTCAGATAGGAATAAATTTATGCAGCTAATTTGCATAATGTCGTGGCACCTCTTTAAATTCCATAACTCAGTCAAGACTGGACTTTGGATGTATTTACACAAAGAATGGTTCAGTCTTTTGACACCTTTTTTTTTTTTTTACAGAGGTACCGTATCATCTTCAAAGTATATGAACAAGAAATCAATACATTTAAAAAAAACCTGAAATAAGTCACGTACTGTTGACAAAGGGGGTCTGGCTGGCTGGGTGAATGGCTGGCTAGCGTGGTCGCTGCGTTTTCTCACATCATGATCCATATTTTAAAGGCTTATCTTAAATTTTGCGTTCTGTCAGTAATTTAAAGTCTGTACCACATCTACAAAGTCTTATGATTATCCCACATAAATTTCGCTTGTATCCCGCGGCTATTTTCGGCGTACAAAGCCGAAAAAGTGATGGTGACGATTGCGGACATATTAGCTTTCTGGGCTAAATGCTAAAACAGGAAAAGGAAATGAGGAGTTCTTCTTCTTTGGTGTATTACGTGTCATCCACTGAGTCCTCCAACGGATGTCTGCCACCTTTTAAAACTGGCAAATCAGTACAATCAGTACAAATCCCCAAAGCAGGCGATCATGTCAGAGTGAGAAGACAGGCGCAGTACTGCGCTCTGCCACTAGGGGCACGGAAATTCTCACACTCAAAGAGTTAAGGACTGTTTAATCAATCAGTTCTGTTAAAGCAGAGCTGATCACAGCGGCCATCTGGCCTGTAGAGGAATGAAGCTGATCTCATATTTATGATTTTAATATTTTATTTTGCTGCGCTGCATCAGGGTTAAGTTCTGTCTTCCCCCCCTTCCTCAATCGTTCTACAACGCTGTCTGATGTTACGTTTTCTTCTGTGCATGCAGGTCACTTCATAGCCATAGACCAGGGGTGCCAAACTTATTCCATGGAGGGCCAAGACCCTGCAGGTTTTACCTCCAACCCAGTGTCTTCAGCAGGTGTTTTGATCAGCAATCAGTGGGAAGAAATTCAGTGAAATCAACTGTTGAAGACACTGGGTGGAGGTAAAACCGGCAGGGTCTTGACCCTCCATGGAATGAGTTTGACACCCCTGCCCTAGACTGTTCACACTGGAGTCTGATGGGGGTCGCATTTGCAGGTTAGGTTAATTGGAGACTCTAAAAGTGGCCCCAGGTGTGAATGTGTGTGTGAATGGTAAAGGGATAGCGCCGTACCGTAGCTGCTTCATCCATCCAGGTGGATGCCCTCAATTTCCCCTCTGGGGATCAATAAAGTATACAAAATCAAAAAAAAAATTTGTTGTAATGTGAATGTTTACCAAAAGCCAGTTTAGAAAGCTTGGGATCAGTCCGCCAAGGTCTCCGCCTTTGACTGCCACCTAATCCACATAGCACCGGACTTCCATGATCCCTCCTGCAGGTGGTGAACCTACTGGAGGGCGGACCCATGTAACTCCTTCGGGCTGAGCCCGGCCGGGTCCCATGGGTGGAAACCTGGCCACCAGACGCTAGCCTTCGAGCCCCTCCCCCAGGCCTGGCTCCAGGGTGGGGCCCCGGTAACCCCATACCGGGCGGGGTACACTGAATCCTTGATATACAATTTATCATGAGAGTCTGTTGGATCGTTCTTAGTCTGGCCCTTCACCCAGGACCAGTTTGTCTTGGGAGACCCTATCAGAGGCAAATTGCCCCGGACAACATAGCTCCTGGGATCACTGGGGCACGCAAACCCCCCCACCACGATAAGGTGACGATCCATGAGGGGGTCATGAGAGTCTGTTGGATCTGTTGGTATCGGGCTTGTTGTTACGAGCTATTCGGTCTCTGTACGACCGTTGTGAGAGTTTAGTTCGTATTGCCAACACTCGGTCGGAGTCATTCCCAGTGAGAGTTGGACTCCGCCAGGGCTGCCCTTTGTCACCGGTCCTGTTCATAATTTTTATGGACAGGATTTCTAGGCGCAGCCAGGGAATGGAGGGTGTCATGCTTGGTGACCACAGGATCTCATCTCTGTTGTTTGCAGATGATGTTGTCCTGTTGGCTTCATCCAGCAATGACCTACAGCTCTTGCTGGGACGGTTTGCCGCTGAGTGTGAAGCGGCTGGGATGAGAATCAGCACCTCCAAGTCCGAGTCCATGGTCCTCAGCCGGAAAAAGGTGGATTGTCCTCTCCGGGTTGGGGACAGGCTCCTGCCCCAAGTGGAGGAGTTTAAGTATCTTGGGGTCTTGTTCACGAGTGAGGGGAAAATGGAGCGAGAGATCGACAGACGGATTGGAGCAGCATCTGCAGTGATGCGGACGTTGTACCGGTCTGTTGTGGTGAAGAGGGAGCTTAGTTCTAAGGCAAAGCTGTCGATTTACCAGTCAATCTACGTTCCTACTCTCACCTATGGTCACGAGCTTTGGGTAATGACCGAAAGAACGAGATCGCGGATACAAGCGGCTGAAATGAGCTTTCTCCGTAGGATTGCTGGACTCACCCTCAGAGATAGGGTGAGGAGCTCAGTCATCCGGGAGAGGCTCAGAGTAGAACCGCTGCTCCTCCACATTGAAAGGAGTCAGTTGAGGTGGTATGGGCATCTGATTAGGATGCCTCCTGGACGTCTCCCACTTGAGGTGTTTCAGGCACGTCCCACTGGGAGGAGACCCCGGGGCAGACCCAGGACTCGGTGGAGAGACTATGTCTCCCAGCTAGTCTGGGAACGCCTTGGTATCCCCTCTGAAGAGCTGGAGCAGGTGGCTGGGGAGAGGGAAGTCTGGGCTTCTCTGCTTGAACTGCTGCCTCCGCGACCCGGACCTCCGGAAAAGCGGTAGAAGATGGATGGATGGATGGATGGATGGTGAATGTTTACACTAAAAAATAGGATCTCAGCAAAAAATCGGAATTGAGCATCAAGACCTGCAGTGTGACCGTAGCCAAAGATTACTATACCTTTAAACACTTTGGGAAAGCCTAGATGATGATGATGTCATGGCTTTGTTAGCTTCTGATAGGTTAATTGATAACATTTGAGTTGATTGGAGGCACACCTGTAGATGTATTTCATTGTTTCCCCTAGGTTTCTAGCCTTGGGTGGGGGACAGCGTGGAGGTTGACAACAACAAACTCTTAAAGGAACCATGGTGTTCATAAGTTTATTTTAATAACAACAAACAGTATAAGTAAAAACTGTGAAAAAAACAATTGTTGAGTGAAATATCAGAATATTTGAATGACATTGAACAAATTATCAGAACATTTGTTTATATGGCAATTATCCACAAAGTGTACAGCTTTTGTTACTGCAGCGTTTTTTTCTGGGCTTCTGTAAGAACATTTCAAGAACCTCTTGATATGGGAAGTCTGACAAATCTGTCCCATTTATTAAGAATCACATGCAGGCTGCAAGATGTTCTGGGTCAAAACCTGTCATCCGGTGATGACTGGATTTTGCTGCTTGTTGGGAGCAGGGCGTGCAGCACTTGGGCTTTTTTCTACACTTGGACCTGGAGCAGGAGAGCTACTTCAGCTGCTGCTAGCAGGAGAGCTAATGTTGCAACCTTCATCATCGTGAGTGTGTTTAAAAAAAATGCTGATTTTTTTTTTTCCCCGTTTCTCATTTGGTTGATGTAACATGCTTTCCTATGCGCGCTCTCTCCATTGGTGTGAGTGTGTTCATCTGTATGTATGTACGTATGTATGTATGTTTGTTTGTTTGTTTGTAAAAGGGACAGCACATATTACTAACTAACTAACTAACTAACCTGCACTTATATAGCGCTTTTCTAGTCACAAAGACCACTCAAAGCGCTTTCATTAATACTAACCCTCTATTCTAAGGGCCTATAGGAAACAGATATCTAGGGACAATTTAGAACAGCCAATTAACCTAACATGCATGTTTTTGGCATGTGGGAGGAAACCGGAGAAATCCCGGAGTAAACCCACGCAACACGGGGAGAACATGCAAACTCCACACAGATCACTGTTGGTCGGGGGCTGGGATCGAACCCACGATCCCCACAATCCCCCGGCCAAGGGTAAACTGTGCTGCCGCAGTGCTAACCACTGCGCCACCGTGCAGCCCCGGTATTAATGAACATAAGATATGTAAATATGCAGCATACAAGATTATAGCTGAAGCTAATTTCCATTTCATGTCCCCTGGCACACATGTCTTTGTGTGTGTGTGCACGTCATGTTTGTGTGTGGGCACATGCACGTGTCTGTGTTTGCATGCAGCGGAGTTCTGCCCCGCTGCATGATAGAGTGCATAGAGGAGAATAGACATGAATGAGCTGCTGCCATGTAAATAAGATAAATAACATAGGGATATTTAGTTTGTTTAATACAAGGAAAAAGTAAAGACTTGTTTTATAGTGAATGCATCTTAAAATGACTTCTGTTGTGATCTGGTGCTATATAGAAAAATAAACTTCTTCTTTTAGATTTGATTGGCAGTTGGCAACCAGCTTACAGGTGCATTACTGCCACGTACTTAAATAAAACTAGAAAAGCACTCAAGTGCATACGTCTGCCAAGGCTCCTTCCTTCCCTCCCTTTGTCCATCCATCTGTCCGTACCACCCTGCCTCCAACCCACCATACAGTGGGGAAAATAAGTATTGAACACGTCAACATGTTTCTCATTAAACATATTTCTGATGGAGCCATTGACGTGAGAGTTTCACCAGTTATCAGTAACAACCCAAGTAGTCCATACATACAAAGAAATCAAGGCAACTGTGTTCACAAAACAAGTTATATTTATTAAAGTGGAATGACACAGGGAATAAGTATTAAACACACGACGAAAAAGAGGCGCAAAAAGGCATAGAAAACCAAGAAACCAGCGAAATCCATTAGAATTTAGGAAGCCATCCCACCCCCATCAGTGCAAATTAATTTCATCTAGTCAAGTCTTGTTGGATTGTTACTGATATCTGGTGAAAATGTGAGGTCAGTGGCTCCATCAGAAATATGTTTCACGAGAAAAATGTTGACGTGTTCAGTACTTATTTTCCCCGCTGTATATTGCAAGATACGACCTTGGTAGTGGTATGCGTTCATAGTGCAGCTCCAAAATCTAATGGGTTTGTCTGTTACCCAAGGACCTCCTCTGGTGAAAATTTGATCAAAATCCATCCATTAGTTTTTGCATAATCCTGCTAAACCACTACTAGAAGACTGAGACTTGGTGGCGGTATGCACTCATGGATCACCTCCAAAATGTAATGGGTTTGTGTGTAGCTGAAGGACCTCCTGTTGTGAAAATTTCGTCTAAATCCATGCATTAGTTTTTGAGTAATCTTGCTAACATATTGTGAGAAGATCGGGCCTTGGTGGAGATATGCGCTCTTGGATCATCAACAAAATATAATGGGTTCTTCTGTAGTCCAAGGACCATCTCTGGTGAAAGGTTCATCAAAATCCATCCAGTAGTTTTTGAGTAATCCTGCTAAACTACTGCTAGAAGATTGAACCTTGGTGGAGGTATGTACTCTCAGATCATCACCAAAATCTAATGGGTTAATCCTTAGGCTAAGGGCCACCTTTGGTGAAAATTTCATCCAAATCTGTCCCGTAGTTTTTGCGTAATCCTGCTAACAGTCAAACAAACAAGCAAGCAAACATGGGTGAAAACATTACCGCCTTGGTGGAGGTAATTAACATGACACTCTAGGGGTTGTGGGGGGTCCATTGGGGGGTGCTCCCCCAATAGGGGAAACGCTACATTTTAAAGCCTGCTTCATGATACACCTCTGCTGTCCGCATACGCGTAACCAGAAACCACATATGACGAAATTTGCATTGTCTGCACTTCGCTAGTGTCCGCGGTGCTTGACCATGGACGACCGCGTGCAGCCCAAATTTTGTGACTGCGCTGCGTGTACACGACCTGAACACGTTGAAAAGCACATACACAAGACTGAAAGTCCCATTCACGAGGTGGCGATGTCGGCACAGCATACATCAGTAGACGAAGAAGACAACGAGGAGGTGGAAAACGAGAATAAAAACATACATGAATCATGCATACATACTTTCTTTCACAGCGGAAGCAGCATCTTTGTGGAAAAGGAGTGAAAACTGGGAAGTCAAACAGCAGAAATGGACTCTACAGCCATGGACAAAATTGTTGGTACCCCTCTGTTAATGAAAGAAAACCCCACAATGGTCACAGAAATAACTTGAATCTGACAAAAGTGGTAATAAATAAAAATCCTATGAAAATTAACCAATGAAAATCAGACACTGCTTTTGAATTGTGGTTCAACAGAATTATTTTAAAAAACAAACTCATGAAACAGGCCTGGACAAAAATGATGGTACCCATAACTTAATATTTTGTTGCACAACCTTTTGAGGCAATCACTGCAATCAAACCATTTCTGTAACTGTCAATGAGACTTCTGCACCTCTCAGCAGGTATTTTGGCCCACTCCTCATGAGCAAACTGCTGCAGTTGTCTCAGGTTTGAAGGGTGCCTTCTCCAGACGGCATGTTTCAGCTCCTTCCACAGATGTTCAATAGGATTTAGATCAGGGCTCATAGAAGGCCACTTTAGAATAGTCCAATGTTTTGCTCTTAGCCATTCTTGGGTGTTTTTAGCTGTGTGTTTTGGGTCATTATCCTGTTGCAAGACCCATGACCTGCGACTGAGACCAAGCTGTCTGACACTGGACAGCACATTTCTCTCTAGAATACCTTGATAGTCTTGAGATTTCATTGTATCCTGCACAGATTCAAGACATCCTGTGTCAAATGTAGCAAAGCAGCCCCAGAACATAACAGAACCTCCTCCATGTTTCACAGTAGGAACAGTGTTCTTTTCTTGGTATGCTTCATTTTTGCGTCTGTGAACATAGCGCTGATGTGCCTTGCCAAAAAGTTCCAGTTTTGTCTCATCTGTCCATAGGACATTCTTCCAGAAGCTTTGTGGCTTGTCAACATGCAGTTTGGCAAATTCCAGTCTGGCTTTTTTATGATTTGTTTTCAACAGTGGTGTCCTCCTTGGTCGTCTCCCATGAAGTCCACTTTGGCTCAAACAACAATGGATGATGCGATCTGACACTGATGTACCTTGACCTTGGAGTTCACCATGAATGTGTTTAGAGGTTGTTCTGGGCTCTTTTGTTACCATTCCGTATTATCCGTCTCTTCCATTTTTCATCAAGTTTCCTCCTGCGGCCACGTCCAGGGAGGTTGGCTACAGTCCCGTGGATCTTAAATTTCTGAATAATATGTGCAACTGTAGTCACAGGAACATCACGCTGCTTGGAGATGGTCTTATAGCCTTTACCTTTAACATGCTTGTCTATAATTTTCTTTCTAATCTCCTGAGACAACTCTCTCCTTTGCTTCCTCTGGTCCATGTTTAGTGTGGTACACATCATGTCACCAAACAGCACAGTGACTACTTGTCACCCTTTAAATAGGCCTACTGACTGATTACAAGTTTGTAGACACCTGTGATGTTAATTAGAGGACGCATCTTGGTTGAACATGTCCCTATGGTCACATTATTTTCAATCTTTTCTAGGGGTACCATCATTTTTGTCCAGGCCTGTTTCATGAGTTTGTTTTTTAAAATAATTCTGTTGAACCACAATTCAAAAGCATTGTGTGATTTTCATTGGTTAATTTTCATAGAATTTTTATTTATTAGCACTTTTGTCAGATTCAAGTTATTTCTGTGACTATTGTGGGTTTTTCTTTCATTAACAGAGGGGTACCAACAATTTTGTCCATGTGTGTATTTGAAGAGAGACTTTGTGAAGAAGTCTGCCATTTCTTTGTTGGTGAAAATCGTGGTGCGTCAGCGCCTTGGCGCTACCTATCGGGCGGGAGTGAAACTAGAAATGATGGTTGTGTGCATGCGTCGACCGCTTGGCCTGGGTAGATGAAAAATGTGAGCCTGAGCAGCACCACGTGCGTGCCGGGCTCGTCCAAAGCGTATGCGGACCACCGTGGACTAGAGGGAAATGTAGCATGAAGCAGGCTTAAGGCACACCTCAAACTCGCTGCTTCCTTGTGTGGCATCATGGGGAAAGCAAAAATAATCAGTCAAAATATCAGTAAGAGAATTGTGGACCTTCACAAGTCTGGTTCATCCTTGAATACAATTTCCAGATGCCTGAAGGGCCACGTTCATCTGTTCAAATAATTATATGCAAGTGTGAACACCATGGGAATGTTCTGCCATCATACTGCTCAGGAAGGAGATGGGTTCTGGGTCCCAGAGATGAATGTGTTTTGGTGGCAAGTGTGCATATCAACTCCAGAACAAAAGAAAAAGACCTTGTGAAGATGCTGGCTGAAGCTGGTGAAAGACTGTCATTATCTATATTTATATATTTTTTTTTTTTCCGGTTCCGATTCCGCCGGACCGGTGGCGCCACACGAGTTGGCTGCCCGTTGCAACAGCCTTTTTTTTTAATCTTCCTTCTTCTTTCTACACCTTTCACTCTATATATATATATATATATATGACGGACACACAGATCGCCCCAAAGGTCTCCCGAGTCGGCGGACGGAGTCTCTGTTTACAGCAGGAGACGATACAGCAGGAAGAGCTAGTGCTAGCTAGCACTCGGCCGCCACCCGATGCTAGCGGAGAGACTCGATATACCGGGAACTGTAGCGAAAACGACTCGGGTGCCGGGCTGGAGTTCGGGCGGCGTGCGGGAAATATAAGACGGAATGATAAAGAGCGATGGCAAGAACCAGGCAGACCGCCCATAAAATCTGCTGGAGGAGAGGGCCCCCCGGGAGGCAGCTGGCCACCAAGGCTGCTCGGAGAAGCGCTCCGGCCACCGGCGGAGTGAAGAAGTCTCACCGTTACAGGCCCGTGGCTCCGAGAGAGATCCGTCGCTACCAGAAATCCACGGAGCTGCTCATCCGTAAGCTGCCCATCCAGCGCCCGGTGAGGGAGATCGCTCAGGACTTCCAAGACCGACCTGAGCTTTGCCGTCATGGCTCTGCAGGAGGCCGGCGAGGCCTACCTGGTGGTCTCTTCTTCGCTAAGGGGGTCGCCATCATGCCCAAAGACTTCCAGCTGGCCCGCTGCATCCGCGGAGAGAGAGCTTAGACTTTCTGCTGCACATTCACCAACCATAATGCTCCGCACTGTGTGTCTATATATATATATATACAGTATATACAGTATATATATATATATATTTATAGTAATATGTACATATGTTTACTAGCTGTTCTTGTTTTTTCTAGCCTTCTGATTGTTGCTCTGTGTGTTGCTATCCCTGTGCTGTTGCAATCCTGGAATTTCCCCATTGTGGGACTAATAAAGGCTTATCTTATCTTATCTTATCTACGGTGAAATGAGACCTGTACTGACATGGGCTGAAAGGCTACTCAGCAAGGAAAAAGGCCATTACTGCAAAAGTAACATTAAAAAGGCAAATTACAGTTTGCAAATGTGCATAGGGACAAAGACTGTAATTTCTGGAGACCTGTCCTGTGCGCTAATGAAACAAAAAGTGAACTGTTTTTTTTTTTTTTTGGTTACTTATTTGTACCCGTAGGTAGATTTGGTTTGCAGTCTGGTGACAGGCCACCGGCTGCTGGTCGCTGCGTACGCGAGCGCCCTAAACCTACATGTTTTTGATGTGCTGGAGGAAACCGGAGAAATCCCGGAGTAAACCTGCGCAACACGGGGAGAACATGCAAACTCCACACAGCTCACTGTTGGTCGGGGGCTGGGATCGAACCCACGATCTCATGATCCCCGCGATCCCCCGGCCGAGGGTAAAACTGTGCTGCCACAGTGCTAAACCACTGCGCCACCGTGCAGCCCATATGAACATTGTTCCATGTAGAGGAAAAAGAGGGTGGGGCTTGCAAGCCTGAGAACACTATCCCAATTGTGAAGTACAGGGGTGTCAGCATCATGTTGTGGGGGTGTTTTGCTGCAGGAAGGACTGGTGCACTTCACAAAATAGAATGCACCATGAGGAAAGAACATTATGTGGAAATTTTGAAGCAGTTTCTCAAGGCATCAGCTTGGAAGTTAAAGCTTGGGCGCAAATGGACAATGACCTCAAGCATACCACCAGATTAGTTACAATGTGGATTAAGGACAACAAAGTCAGTGTTTTGGAGTGGCCATCACAAAGCCCTGATCTCAATCCCATAGAAAATTTGTGGGCAGAGCTAAAAAGATGTATGTGAGCAAGGCAGCCTACAAACCTGACTCAGTTACACCAGTAATTCAATTCAAAAAGTGAAACATATTGTCTAGATTCATTACACAGAGTGATATATTTCAAGTGTTTCTCTTTAATTTTGATAGTTACGGCTTACAGCTAATGTTTCTCAAAAAAATAAAATATTACATAAAATCAATTTTAAAAAGTGAATTTTTAATAGAAATGTTGGCTGACTTAAATGTATGTCCATGTACACGACACTTGGTTATGGCTACTTTTGCATGAATTACTGCATCAGTGTGGCGTGGCATGGAGGCGATCAGCCTGTGGTGCTACTGAGGTGTTATGGAAGCTCAGGTTGCTTTGATAGCGGCCTTCAGCTTGTCTGCATTGTTGGGTCTGGTGTCTCTCATCTTCCTCTTGACAGTTCCCCATAAATTCTCTATGGGGTTTAGGTCAGGAGAGTTTGCTGGCCAGTCAAGCACAGTGATACTGTGGTCATTAAACCAGATTTTGGCAGGTGCCAAGTCCTGTTTATGAAATCAGCATCTCCATAAAGCTTGTCAGCAGAGGGAAGCATAAAAGGCTCTAAAATTTCTTGGCAGATGGCTGTGCTGACCTTGGACTTCATAAACCAACACCAGCTCCCCAAATCATCTCTGATTATGGAAAGTTCACACTGGACCTAGCAAGCACCTTCACACTAGCAAGTTGGATTTTTTGCTTTTCCATTCCTCCTTTAGACCAGGGTCACCAACTGGTGGACTCCGGTCCGGATCCGGACCCCAAGAGTCCTCCGTCTGGACTCTGAAGCCTTTTGATATAATTTGGGGAAAAGGGAGACTGTTTTATTTTGGTGGCAAAAAAGTGGAAAAAGCAGAAGTGAACTATATTGGTAACTGCCCAACAGATTATGGCACAAACTTTTGGGCGCTCTCCTCCTGCTGCAGACTCCCCTCTTCGCTGTCCCATGAACGCCACACTCTGTAGAGACTGTGCGGCTCCAACCGCTCCAGAGAGTCACCAGCGAGTTGCAAAATCAGGTTCGCTGCAGGCGCATCCCCCCCTCCACACACACAAGGCCGACACGTAAAAGCTTCGTGTGTTACTGAATATGAAAAGTTCTACCTTCCCTCTCCCTGTAACCATGGAGTTACAGCTCCATCCATGCTGTAAAAAATATCACAGGAATTCTGTCCTGTGGAATTATATTTTGTGTCCCTTTTTTTTGTCTTAGTTTGAAACCATTTTTTCTGCACTGAAAATACTGTATACAGGTGAACTTGTGAAATTTAGTTTTATAGATATTAATCTTTTTAAAAATGCAATACAATTTAGTTTGTGTCCTCCTGTAAAACATTTTTGGGATTTTAGTTGTAGATTTTAGAATTTTAGATCTCTTTATTTGGAGTCAACAAAGACATTTAGTGTTCTCCTGTATTATAAAATTTTATATTACAGTGGTGTGAAAAAGTGTTTGCCCCCTTCCTGATTTCTCATTTTTTTGTATGTCACACGCAAATGTTTCAGATCATTAAACAAATTTAAGTATTAGACAAAGATAACACAAGTAAACGCAAAATGCAGTTTTTAAATGAAGGTGTTTATTATTAAGGGTAAAAAAAAAAAATCAACCCTACATTGCCCTGTGTGAAAAAGTGATTGCCTCCCTGTTAAAACATAAATTAACTGTGATTTATCACATCTTTGGAAAGCTGAGTTCAATTTCTCTAGCCACACCCAGGCCTAATAACTGTCACACCTGTTCTCAATCAAGAAATCATTTAAATGGCACCTGCCTGACAAGTTGAAGTATAGCAAAAGATCCTCAAAAGCTAGGCATCATGCTGTACCCTTTCTAAACTACGAGACCATAGGGTCCTAAAAACATTTGCAATAACACCACATACCACGCTGTTGAGCTTTCTACTGTCACCGCAGGGGAAGTTCCTCCACCGTGACAGCCCTAGATGATAGCATAATCATGGCTTTGTAAAGGACTCCTTCAATGCAGCTAACAAACTAACTAGCCGCCACCAGGAATCACATGATTCACAAAACCTACTCGACAGGTCGACTGGTATGTTTAAATTGACATCTGCATTGGACAATATTTAATTTGATTGTCCATGTACTGTGTGGACATGTGTTGAATGAATGAAAGATTCATTCATTCATTCAATATGTGAAATGGCAATAAACCTATTCTGTTCTATATTGTGCTCATTGAGGTGCATAGCAACAGTTAATTAGGTACATTTGGGAGGAGCTGTTTGTCTCGATAGAGCAAAATAAGTGGTTCGGCAAACAAAAAATATATATGTATAATATTTTGTCCTGTAAGATAAGATAAGATAAGCCTTTATTAGTCCCACAATGGGGAAATTACAGGATTGCAACAGCACAGGGATAGCAACAGTCAGAGCAACAATCAGAAGGCAAGAGAAAAAAACAAGAGCAAGTATACATATGTACATATAAATATAAATATATATATATATATATATATATATATATACAGTATATATATATATATATATATAGACACAGTGCAGAGCATTGTAGCTAGATGGGATAGATATATAAAATATATATAAACACAGTGCGGAGTATTGTAGCTGGATGGAATAAATATGTGAATATATAAACACAGTGCGGGGCATCGTAGCTAGATGGAATAAATATGTAGATATATAAACACAGTGCGGAGCATTGTAGCTAGATGGAATAAATATGTAAATATATAAACACACACAGTGCGGAGCATTGTAGCTAGATGGAATAATATGTAGATATATAAACACACACAGTGCGGAGCATTGTAGCTAGATGGAATAAATATGTAAATATATAAACACACATAGTATTGCTGTCATCTAGTAAATTGTGTTTGAGGAGCTGTTGTATGAAAGCAGTACTACACTTAAGGTTATGTGGTATCATACATCACTTCGTGATGGCTTTGGCCTATTGCTTTGCATCAGGACTACACCCGAATCACCATAGTGATTCGGGTGTAGTCCTGATGTCACTGGTACAGCATTCCGTCTCGTGTAATACTGCTTAAATATCTACTCACCCCACTAGACATCCGTGGTCTCAGCTGAATCATCTACCAACACTTGATCACGCATCTCCTTTCTAGAGGTTATTTTAGTATGGTTTACTATGTTCTGGAGGGACCCACAGCTAAGTAGAGCTAGCCATTATTTATTCAGGGTTGTTTGTGTGCTTCTTACACCCCAGGGACTGATCATATACTGTCAACCACTCAAATCACACACCCTGTCCCCAGTAACACCTTATTTAGGCTTTTACATTTTTATGTTCAGCCAGTACATTAGTTTTCTTAGGCTGTGTTTGCTACCAGAGCCATGAGCTAACCAGCCAACATTCACCACATATTGGCATTGTTAGCTAAAGTGACGAAAAAGGAGGGTGGTGTTGGAGCGTGTTTTAGTTGAGGTGAACTGGGGTCAATAGCATTTAAAATAAAACAGAATCAACATAAACAGCCTGTTGTTAGGAAGGCTCCTTCACCTGTGTGTAAAATGGTCCTGCAATGATTAATCCCTGAAGCGTTTTAATCAAAGCTTGGGAACTGTGCCAACATGTGGAAAAAGGGCATGTTATGGGCATTTTAACAATTTGCTCTCACCATATAGTTTGAGTCTTCCTGTTGGTTAATAGTTGATTCTCCAGTGTTCTGTGTTGTCTTTCTCCAGGTTAGCTCATCCTTCCAGAAAAAGGTCCAGAGTAAAATCAAAGACCTCCTCCAGCAGATGGAGGAGGGCCTAAAAACCGCAGACCCCCACGACTTTTCCACCTACACCGGCTGGACAGGTGTGTCTCCTGCCTATGAAAATCAGAGTTGATCCACATTTCCTTAATCCACCAACCTAACCGTGTTATCTCCTCTATCTTTACCCCGCAGGCATTGCCTTGCTGTACCTTCAGCTGCACCGAGTCTCCCAGGAGGCCTCCCACCTGCAGAGGGCACTGGACTATGTGAAGAGGAGCATGAGGATCCTGAATGGGCGCAAGGTGACTTTTCTGTGTGGTGATGCGGGCCCTCTGGCTGTAGGAGCAGTGGTTCACCACAGGCTGAACAACAGTGCTGACAGTCAAGACTGCCTGTCCAGGTGGGTGACTGGGAGTCTGGAGGCTGGGCGAGAGTTTCTTCTGTTCAGATCTGAGCTCCTGCTGTTGCACACCAAATGTTCTGTTACAAGTTAGCATGCATTTCCAGCATTTAAAGACAGTTCCTTGACATAACCAGACGGTGAGCATTTGGCATCACCTTGTAGTGCAGGGGTCGGAAACCTGTACTACGCAAACAGCCACTTTGATTGATTTTTGTATAATAAAAAGTCTGTATGGAGCCACAAAAATATCTGAGCCTAAAAAGTGAGGTATAACAGCAGAATTACAACTGCAGTCTGGTCTGACAACATCAGGATTAAGAGTTTTTTTCATATAAATTTGCAACTTTATTGTAGATTTGTTACCTTGTTTTGCACAAAATTGTTACTTTTCTTGATATTTAAGTTTGTGTATTTTTCTTGCAAAATTGTGTAGGTGTTTTCCTCATTAAACTGCATTTTTTTTCAAAATTTGTTATATTTTTGTCATATGTTTTTGCTTTTTTCCCCCTAAATTTGGCATACATTTCTTTGTAAATTTAAAACCTTTATCAAGTAAAATTGAAGACTCCTTTTAATGCAAATTTGTGACATTTTTTCCAAATAGTTATTTTTTTTCATAAATTTTGATATTTGTTGGCATAATCTGCTTTTCTCATAAGATTGTCTTATCTGATTATTACCCTTTTCAGGTAAAAATGCTGCTTTTTCATAGATAAGTAGGTAGATAGATGTACTTTATTGATACCAAACTGGGAAATTACAGTGTAACAGCAACATGACAGTAGAGAACCAAACAACAAACACACACAGCATAACAGACAAAGGGATTACCCATGGAAAGTAAAACTACTTCACTTCCGCCCTCCCAAGAGAGTAGACGCTTTTTCCTCCTCTCCTGCTCTGACTTTTTTTTCCTTCCCCCCCAACTACTGGATCCCAGCTTGCTGTTGTCTGTCTGCGTCTAACTGCGACCGTCGAAAGAAAGAAATTATGGAGTTAATAAGCTGGGCTTTGAACACAATTGACACTATTTTTTTACAAGGAAAAGTGCTCCGGGGGAAGCTGTTTGCCCCGCAGGTACGGCTCCAGCGGGCTATTTACGTGACACAAGTAATTGGAAAATCTTGTGTCTCACTAATCTCTCTATCGAAGATATTGAAGATTTGTATGTCTTCGTGGTAATGGTGATCGGGATCTTTCTGATTGGAACTGGGATTGTCCTGGTGTACCGCAAATTGCTGAAGATGGATACAACCTATCAAAATGCTGGCCAGGCGAGGTGCATCTGTCAAATTGAAAAATTGGAGAAGACCCTGATAGCGTCAAATGGAGAACTGTCTCGGAAGGTGGATTACATCATGGTCTCGCTTAGGTCTTTCCACGATGGATTTAAAGCCCCGCAATGAAGGATTAAGTACTGAATCTACAGAAGAAATAAAAAGCCTTCTCTGTGATCAGTCCGATTTGGCTCAATTTCCCCATGAAAATTCCTCCTGGCTGTCTGCAGTCTGTGTTTTCAAAATCATCGAGCATAAGGCCTTGGACAGCCATCTGCACAGCCTGCCAAGATAAGGACTCGGCGGCAGCCAGACAAAACATCTCCTGCCAAGTGTCCTTGTTGTCTCTCTTATTATCATCAACACTGCTCAACACTGCACACACATTGATCCATGAACTGAATAAAGATACACACACTGCTCTCTTGTGTCTTGTGAATCCTGTGTAGCGAATGTGCATCGAGAGCTTTTTTTTTTCCTTGAAATCTTAATATTGATTAATTATGTAACCAGTATTTTGAATCAATGATTTTTTTGCTCCTTCCTATTGTTCCTCGTATTATTCTTATTCTTATGCTTGTACCCACTATCCTGTTGGCAGGCGCGTCTCTGATGCAGCCGCGTTACTGGAAATGCAGGTTCATTTTCTGTGTCAAGTCAAATTCTCTCGTATGTTATCAGTGATCTGTTAATGTACTTGGCAATAAATCTTTTCTGATTCTGATTCTACTAAAAAAAAGCCTATCTACATCACAGATGAATAGATGGTGACCTGTATAGATGCCTGAATCATACTTGCCGTGCAATGCAGGACTATCAGGAGCAGAGTGAAATGTGAGGTACCATAAGGTGCAGTATGGCAGCATAGTTATGACCAGAATTCAACATCAGAGTGAGTTATTGTACAGTGAAATGGCATGTGGCAGGAAAGATTTCCTGTACCTAACCGTTCAGCAGCGAAGTTGTAGCAGTCTGCTGGACAAAGTGCTCCGCTGTCTGTCCAGTGTGTGGTGGAGGGGGTGATCAGGATTGTCCAAGATGGATCGCAGTTTATTTAGTATCCTCCTCTCCACCACAGTCTCAAAGTTCTCCGGCCTGAGACCAATTACAGAGCCAGCCCTCTTGATAATCTTGTCAAGTCTGTTGCTGTCACTGGCCCTGATACTGCTACCCCAACAGACAGCAGCAAAGAAGATGGTGCTGGCGACAGTGGTCTGGTAGAAAAGCTCCAGCATCCTGTTGCACACGTTGAAGGATCTCAACTTCCTCAGGAAGTAGAGTCTGCTCATCCCCTTCTTGTGCACAGCATTGGTGTTGGATCTCCAGTCCAGCCCGTTGCTGATCCTGACACCCAGGTATTTGTAGTCCTCAACTACCTCCACATCCTCCCCCCCCTAATCTGCAAGGGCTGAGAAGGCGTCCTCTTCTTCCTGAAGTCAATCACCATCTCTCTGGTCTTGCTGACGTTCAGCCTCAGGTGATTCTGCTTGGTCCACTCCACAAATCTGTCTACCAGTGCCCTGTACTCCCCCTCCTCTCCCCCTCTTATACACAGGCCTGGCTGTGTTGTGGGGGTGACAAACAGTGAGTTGAATCTATTAAAAAACAGATTCAGCTCATCAGCTCTCTCCTGGCTCCCAGATGTCTGTTTGTCTCTCCCCTGGCACCCACTCATTTGTTTCATTCCCATCCCCACATCCTTAGTGTTGTTTTGCCTGAGTTTATCCTCCAACTTCCTACTGTAATTGTCTTTGCACCTCCTCAGCATCTCTCTCAGCTCGTGCTGCACTGTCCTCAGTTTCTCCTTGTCTCTGGACCTAAAAGCCCTGCTCTTGTTCAGAAGTGCTTTCAGGTCACTGGTTATCCATGGTTTGTTGTTAGGGAAACAGTGTACAGTCTGAGCTGGCATGGTTGTGTCTTCACAGAATCTGGTGTATTCTGTGATGCAGTTGGCCATATTGTCTATGTCCACCCCATGTGGTTCACAGGGTACGCTCCAGTCCGACGTCTCGAAGCAGTCCTGCAGTGCATCAGCAGCCTCCTGTGTCCACCTCCTCACAGTCCGTGTATAAGCAGGCTGCCTTTGCATTACTATTAGTAATGCCTTTGCTTTACTTTTCATATACATTTGCATCCGTTTTCTAATAAAATTGTAACTTTGTCGACTTCCGGTTATGGCTGCCACGTAGGACGGACGTGTCTCGCTCTGCTCTGCTCCTGGAAAAAAAAAAAATCGGCAAATAACTCTCTCATTTGGGACAGAACGTATCCCAGCATTTGGGCGAGGATATGTCGGCGAAGCCTAAGGCTGGAAAACCAGGAAAAGGAAAAAGCGAGCCGCCGAAACAGTCCAAATTAACGGACTTTCAGGTCTGTGACGCAGTAAACAAAACTCCATATATGGCAGAGGAGGCTGGCAACGGTGCGATGTCTGCGCGGGGAGGCGCAGATGCGCTGATGGCTGCCATGAGTTCAATGAGAGCGGACTTTTCCTCTAGATTTGATGGGATTATGACAGCGTTGGAAGGAATAAGAAAGGAATTGGGTGACTGTGTAGAACGAACGGCGCAGATGGAGCTCCGTCTCGCTAGTGCTGAAGATGACGTCACCCGTCTTCAATTAAAGGTGCGCACTTTGGAAAAAAAAAATAAATCTCTGGAAGATAATATTTTGGATTTGGAATCTCGGTCGAGACAGAATAATTTGAGGCTGGTGGGTCTTCCAGAGGAATCAGAAGGTCGGGACGTATGTTCCTTTCTGGAAAAGTGGATTCCGGAGGTGCTGGGCAGCGAGGAGTTGCAATCAGCAGTGGTTCTGGAAAAAGCACATCGTATTGGCCCACGGAGAGATAAGGGACCGCCGAGGACCTTAATTATGAAGTTTCTTAGCAACAGAGACAGGATGAAGATCTTCAACGCTGCACGAGCTAAAAAAGGAGAGATTAAACACCAGGACCAGCAGGTGCGGTTCTACCCAGATTTGGCCACAGGAATCCAGCAATTGAGGAAGCAGTTTGATCCCGTACGTAAGGAGCTGCGCAACCTTGGGATTCGTCATGGTGTAATCTATCCTGCGAGACTGCTGACCACGTATGAGGGCAGAACCCACATCTTCAAGACCCCAGAGGAGGCGCAGGAGTTCATCAAGAAGATCAAAGAAGAAGAAGAGACTGGTGGGAGCTAAGCATGAACAAAATATAAGGTAGAATAATTAAGCATTTGCACAGGCATCTGACTGACTTGAAGTAAATAGTAAGTTTACAAAATATAGATTGTATTATATATTAAAAAAACAAAACAAAAACAAAACAAACAAAAAAAAAACTATGATGTACAAAGTTGTTAAAAATTTTGGAGTTAAGTTGGAAAACTACAGAGGAGAGTTAATGTTACGTCATTAAAAGCAGTAGAGTTGGGGTGATTGGGAGGATGAAGAAGGAGTGGCTTAGGCTGTTCCCCGTGGGTGTGGAACGGTCGATGGCTATATCGGGAGACAGAATTTTTCTTTTGATTTTGGGGGGTTTGCCACAAGTGTGGGAAGGGGAAATTTGTTTGTGTGTAGTTTGTAGGATGAATGTTCAACCACTCATGTTTTTGCTTCTCTGTATGAGCATGTTTACACTGCAAGGTAATCCCAAACTCTCTATTGATCATGGACCAAAGTGTTAATCTTAATTTAACTTCATGGAATTGCAGAGGTCTACAAAATTTAAAAAAACTTAAACAAGTTATGAATAAAATAAAGGACATGGGTTCAAGAATTGTGTTTTTACAAGAAACTCATCTGATAGAGGAGGATGTTAAAAGAATTAGGAGTAGATGGCAGGGAAGTGTATTCACCTCTTCATTTTCATCCCGAGCCAGGGGAGTTATGACTCTCATACATAAATCAGTTCCTTTTCAAGTGAAAAATGTAATTGGAGACAAATTTGGAAGATATGTAATCATTCAAGGTTCTTTGCTATTAGAAAATATAAATCTTGTGAACTTATATGGTCCCAATATAGATGATCAGAAGTTCTTTGCTAATTTATTTCTCATCTTATCATCACTCGCAGGGCAACATATAATAGCAGGGGATTTTAATTGTACATTGAATCCAGGTGTGGATAGATCAACAGGACTGGATTGTACGCACATTGGATGTAGGATGACTATTAATCATTTTATGAAAGAATTGAGATTGTTAGATATATGGAGAGAAATGAAACCACAAGTTAAAGCCTATTCTTGTTATTCCAGTACCTACAAGACATTCTCACGTATTGATTATTTTTTGATTTCCACAGAATTAAGGTCCAAGATTCAAAACTGCTTTTATGATAACATCGTGATCTCTGATCATGCACCCTGTTGTCTAATATATGTAGATAAAAAATTGACAAAGGAATCAGGTAGATGGCAATTTCAGCATAAATGGCTTCAGGATGAGGAATTTGTCAAGTATATAGAAAAACAGATAGACGAGTTCTTTGACATCAATACTACACAAACATCAGCATGTGTAAAGTGGGAGGCTTTCAAAGCTTTTATTAGGGGACATATTATTAGTTATACAGGATCAAAATCTAAGAAGACTCGAGAGGAGAGAGCTAAATTGGAACATAAAATAAAAAGTCTTCAGGAAAAAGTGTATGCAGGAAGTGACCCAAGGTTGGAGAATGAATTACTGATTTTGAGAGCTGAATACGACAAAAAATCAGCGAATAGAGCTGCCTCGAGTCTTCTAAGATTGAAACAATCTTTTTATGAACAAGGTGAAAAATCAGGAAAATTATTAGCATGGCAGATTAAACAATTGGAAATTAAAACACCAATTACCAGTATTATAAGTAATGGACAGGTAGTTATAGATCCTTTAGAAATTAATAGAGCCTTTAGAGATTACTATGAAAAATTATATGATACCAAAAATGAACCTGATTTAACAAAACTAAATGGGTTTTTGAACGAACTATCTATACTGTGTATACCAAATGAAAACAGGGAGATATTGGAGTCTAAAATTAGTCAAGAAGAAGTTGGGCTAGCCATTGATAATATGAAATCAGGAAAAAGTGCAGGACCAGATGGTCTTCCAGTTGACCTTTATAAAAAATTTAAGAATAAATTAATAAAACCTTTTTTGGAAATGGTTTTAGAAGCATTTCAAAATAATAATTTACCATCATACATAAATAATGCCTTAATTATACTGCTGCCAAAACTAGGTAAGCCCTCTAATAAATGTGAAAATATGAGACCAATAAGCCTATTAAACGCCGACCTTAAGATAATCTGTAAAATTTTAGCAAGACGAATACAAGAAATTTTACCAAATATTATTAATCGAGATCAGAATGGCTTTATAAAGGGTAGACAAGGCTTCCATAATGTAAGAAGACTATTTAATATTATTTATTTTAATAAAGAAGCACCGGATACAGCTCTCCTATCATTGGACGCCGAAAAGGCCTTTGATAGAGTTGAATGGCCCTTTCTTTTTGAAGTCCTACAAAGGTTTGGACTTGGAAATAATTTCATAAAATGGGTTCAAATAATATACAATAATGCTACAGCAGAAATCCTAACAAATAACAATATTTCAAAACCAATAAAAATCAATAGAGGATGTCGACAAGGCTGTCCACTTTCACCTTTACTGTTTACTATGGCAATTGAACCTTTAGCGATAGCGATACGTTTACATTCACAAATATATGGAATTAAAGTTGGGCCAACAGAACATAAAATCTCCCTGTACGCCGATGATATAATTTTGTTTATGTCGAATCTAAAAAAATCAATTCCAACCTTGTTGAATTTAATAAAGAATTTTGGGGAAATATCAGGATATAAAATAAATAAAACTAAATCTTCAATATTAATGCTAAATGAGACCCAGAGAAATTACCCAGCCCCTGAGGCAAATCAATTCAATGTTGTAAATCAGTTTAAATATTTAGGAATCCAAATTATGCCTAAGCTAGAATCAGTCGCCAGCGTCAACTATGAAGCCTTAATGTCAGATATCAATGAGTTAACTCAGAGATGGATGTCACTACCAATGTCGATGATCGGGAGAATCAATATACTTAAAAGTAATATTTTACCTAAAATACTTTATTTATTTCAATACATTCCCTTATCACCACCTTTAGATCTATTCTCAAGAATAAAAAAAAAAGTTAGTGGAATTTATATGGAACAACAGGAGGGCTAGATTACGTCTGTCTTTATTATATTTACCATTTGATCGTGGAGGTCTGAAATGTCCAAATTTTATGTTGTATTATTGGTCGGCACAACTGAGGTCTATGACATATTATTTTTCATCAAATGATCTCCCTCACTGGACTGAAATGGAATCATACAATTTACCTTTACCTCTTCCCATATTCATATACTCAGATTCGGCAAAAAAATTACAAAAACAAGTTAAAAATCCATTTGTAAAGCATATGATCAAAATATGGTGTGAAGCTAAAAACTATTTAAAAGAACCACAGTTATTGTCACAATTTAGTCCAATTTGGGGTAATCAATATTTTAAACCAGGGAGAGCGGACGCTGTATTTAAAGTATGGAATTTAAAAGGGATACAAAAGATTCAGGATTTATATTTGCCATGTGCAGACAACATAATGTCTTTTGAAGAGCTGAGGATCAAATTTAATCTCAATAGAACACATTTTTTTAAATATCTTCAACTTAGAAACTTTATTCGATCAAATCAAAATAAAGCTCTCACTCGACCTATTTATTCATCCTTGGAAAAAATGATGATGAAAGATAGTAAAAGAAAGGGTATTATTTCAGAGTTTTATAACTCATTGACACTATCTTCAAGTGAAAATTCACTGAAAAGATTAAACTACTGGAAAGAAGATCTGCAAATTGAAATTTCGGAGGAACAATGGGAATTGGCTTGTACAGAAGCTCAAACCAAATCAATAAATGCACGCCTTAAATTGATACATTTCAAATGGTTAATGCGGATGTATGTTACACCGGAGGAGTTAAATAGATATAACAAAAATATACCAGATACATGCACAAAATGCATGGAAAGTAAAGGAACCCTATTTCATTGTTTATGGGAATGTAGATTAATAAGAATGTTTTGGGAAGAGGTGAGGGTAACAATTGAAAAAATAATCTCAAAACAAATCATACTGAATCCTAAACTGTTTTTGTTGGGTCTGTACCCAGAAAAGCATAATTTTAATAAAAGTGAAAGAACATTCATAGACCTCAGTTTGCTTAATGCCAAAAAATGTATTGCACTATTATGGAAAAAGACTCATAGACCAGATGTGACTCAGTGGTTAAGACAGATGTTAACAAACCTTCCATTAGAAAGAATAACATATATACTGAAATCAAAGGAAATTGTGTTTGAGAATATATGGAGACCTTTTATTGATTATGTAAAAAATTTAAACATAACTCTTGAAGAAGAAGGTGAATGATGTGTGTGGACCTTGTAAATTCCAAACTGGTGAACATAATATGTATACTTATGTATTGGATTGTCTAGACTAAACAGAGGAGCATTGTTGAAGACTTGATTTTGTTGGTGGTTGTTGGTGTTTTTAGTGCATTTTTTTTTTTTTTGTAGTACTTTAGCGTTAGTGTTTGATTGTTTGTATCATGTTTGTTAAAAAAAAAAAAGGTTCAATAAAGATATTGTGGAAAAAAAAAAATTGTAACTTTGTCAGGTAAATTTGTGACTTTTTGTCTTGCCAGTTTTGTTTGTGTTCACCGGAACATTCTATCGGCTGTAAATGTAAAATTATAGATAATTTTAAATGCTTTATCGGCTGATACCAATAGCATGTCGATATACATTGTGCATCCCTAGTTTTAATTCCAGTGTCAGCTGGAGTTTTGTTAACATTTATGTATTTGATATTTCATGTCACTTTTCACATGAAAGGATGCTCGATTAAAGGTGCACTATAAATAGTTTAATAAAATATATTGTAAAGTGATTCCATTACATTTTAGTGACATTTTCAAGGTTTTCAGTAATCTCTCAATGATTATTGTAATTAATTACTGTTAATTGCAATAACTTTGGCTAGAATAATTGTTAAATGAAATGTTGATATCGCCCCATTGCTGCATGATTGCGTGTTTCTGATCCATCCATCCCTCTGCAATGGTAGTTGGTCCTGTCACTAGTTCCTTGACTCACATCCATTTTCTATTTCAGACTTCTCCAGCTGCAGCGGTCAGTGCTGAGTCCAGACTCTGAGATGCCAGATGAGCTGCTGTATGGTCGGGCCGGTTACCTGTACGCTCTGCTCTACGTCAACAAAGAAATGGGAGCTGACACTGTGGATGAAGCCACCATCACGAAGGCAAGACTGTCACAGATTTTAATAGATGACATTAAGGGCCAAGAACAGTCCAAGATTGTATACCTCTGACAAGGGAAGTAATGCATGCTTATGGTAGCAGTTTAAAGTGTGGTATCCCATAGTCCCAGCAGATGGGGACCGTGTGTAGGTTTTTCCAAACTGTAGATGCATACCCACGCTACAATAGTGTATTAAGACCATCTGAGGACTTATTTAAAAAGGACAAACTATTGGAGAGTCCAACCATTGGTTGAACCTTGGATTCAGGAGAAGCGATATGGTTTTCATCCTGGTTGTGTCACATTGAACCAACTCTGCCTTCTCAAGGATCTTTGAGTCTTCATGATAGTTTGCCCAACCAGCCTGCATGTGTCTTGTGGACATAGAAAAGGCATTTCACCACATCTCATGGTTTCTTGTGGGGGTGCTTCAGGAGTATGGGGTATTGGGCACATTGTTATTAGCTTATTTGGCCCCTCATGGATCGTCACCTTATCATGATGGGGGGTTTGTGTGCCGTAGTGATCCCAGGAGCTATGTTGTCCAGGGCAGTTTGCCTCTGTTAGGGTTACCCAAGACAAACTGGTCCTGGGTGAAGGGCCAGACTAAGAATGATCCAACAGACTCTCATGATAAATATTAAAACAAGGATTCAGTGTACCCCGCCCGGTATGGGGTTACCTGGGCCCCACCCTGGAGTCAGGCCTGGGGGAGGGGCTTGATGGCTAGCATCTGGTGGCCGTGCTTCCGCCCATGGGACACAGCCAGGCCCAGCCCGAAGGAGTTACATGGGTCCGCCCTCCAGTGGGCTCACCACCTGCTGATCATGGGGGTCCGGTGCTATGTGGATCAGTTGGCGGTCAAAGGCAGAGGACCTTGGCGGTCTGATCCCAGGCTTCCTAAACTGGATTTTGGGATGTGGAATGTCACCTCTCTGGTGGGGAAGGAGCCTGAGCTGGTGCATGAGGTTGAGAGATACCGGCTAGATATAGTCGGCCTCACCTCAACACACAGCTCCGGTTCCGGAACCAGTCTCCTGGAGAGGGGCTGGAGCTTGGCCTACTCTGGAGTTGTCCTGGGCGAGAGGTGACGAGCAGGGGTGGGTATTCTTGTATCCCCCCGCCTTGCTGCCTCTGTATTGGAGTTTTCCCCACTGGACGAAAGGGTTGTTTCCCTGTGCCTTCGAGTTGGGAAACGGGTCCTGACCATCATTTGTGCCTATGCACCAAATGATGGTTCAGAGTACCCACTCATTTTGGAGTCTCTGACTGGGGTGTTGGAGAGTGCTCCTTTTGGAGACTCCATTGTCCTACTGGGGGACTTCAATGCGCATGTGGGCAACGACAGTGAAACCTGGAAGGGGGGTGATTGGGAGGAACGGCCTGCCGGATCTGAACCCGAGTGGTGTTCAGTTATTGGACTTCTGTGCTAACCACAGTTTGTCCATAACGAACACCATGTTCAAGCTTAAAGGTGTCCACATGTGCACCTGGCACCAGGACACCCTAGGTCGCAGGTCGATGATGGATTTTGTTGTCGTGTCATCAGACCTGCGACTGTATGTCTTGGACACTCGGGTAAAGAGAGGTGCAGAACTGTCAACTGATCACCATCTGGTGGTGAGTTGGATCCGATGGCAGGGGAGGAAGCCACTCAGACCTGGTAGACCCAAACGTATAGTGAGGGTGTGCTGGGAACATCTGGCTGAGGCCCCTGTCCGGGAGGTCTTCCAACTCCCACCTCCGGAAGAACTTCAACCATATTCCGAGGGAGTCTGGAGACATGGAGTCTGAATGGGTCATGTTCTCCACCTCCATTGTTGAAGCAGCGGCCCAGAGCTGCGGCCGCAAGGTTGTCAGGGCATCTCATGGTGGCAACCACCGAACCAAGTGGTGGACACCAGTGGTGGACACCAGTGGTGAGGGGGGCCATTAAGTTGAAGAAGGAGTCCTATCAAGCTTGGTTGGTTTGTGGGACTCCCGAAGCAGCTGAGGTGTACCAGCAGACCAAGCAGAGTGCAGCCTGGGTGGTTGCTGAAGCAAAAACTCTGGTATGGGAGGAGTTCGGTGAGGCCATGGAACAAGACTTTTGGTCGGCCTCGAAGAGGTTCTGGCAAACTGTCCAGCGGCTCAGGAGGGGGAAGCAGCTCCCTGTCCACACTGTGTATGGTGCGGATGGGGCGCTGTTGACTTCCACTGGAGATATCGTCAGGCGGTGGAAGGAATACTTCGAGGATCTCCTCAATCCCACTGATAAGCCTTCCACAGAGGAAGCAGGGCTTGTGGATGAGGGGGACGACTCGCCTATCACAGGGGCTGAGGTCGCCAAGGTGGTTAAAAATCTCTTTGGTGGCCGGGCCCCGGGGGTGGACGAGATTCGCCCTGAGTACCTCAAGGCCCTTGGGCTGTCATGGTTGACACGCCTCTCCACCATTGCGTGGAGGTTGTGGGCAGTGCCTTTGGCATGGCAAACCGGGGTGGTGGTTTCTCTCTTCAGAAAAGGGGACCGGAGGGTGTGCTCCAACTTTAGAGGGATCACATGCCTCAGCCTCCCTGGGAAGGTCTATGCCAAGGTACTGGAGAGGAGAGTCCGGCCGTTGGCTGAACCTCAGGTTCAGGAGGAGCGATGTGGTTTTCGTCCTGGCCGTGGCACATCGGACCAGCTCTTGACCCTCTCGAGAATCCTTGAGGGTTTGTGGGAGTTTGCCCAACCAGTTTCCATGTGTTTTGTGGAGTTGGAGAAGGCATTCGACCACGTCCTTCATGATTTTTTGTGGGGGGTGTTTGGGGAGTATGGGGTATCAGGCTTGTTGTTACGAGCTATTCGGTCTCTGTACGACTGTTGTGAGAGTTTGGTTCGTGTTGCCAACAGTCAATTGGACTCATTCCCAGTGAGAGTTGGACTCCACCAGGGCTGCCCTTTGTCACTGATCCTGTTTATAATTTTTATTGACAGGATTTCTAGGTGCAGCCAGGGAACGGAGGGTGTCATGCTTGGTGACCACAGGATCTCATCTCTGTTGTTTGCAGATGATGTTGTCCTGTTGGCTTCATCCAGCAATGACCTACAGTTCATAGTGGGACAGTTTGCCACTGAGCGTGAAGCGGCTAGGATGAGGATCAGTACCTCCAAGTCCGAGTCCATGGTCCTCAGCCGGAAAAGTGGATTGTCCTCTCTGGGTTGGGGACACGCTCCTGCCCCAAGTGGAGGAGTTTAAGTATCTCGGGGTCTTATTCACGAGTGAGGGGAGAATAGAGCAAGAGATTGACAGACGGATTGGAGCAGCATCTGCAGTGATGCGGACATTGTACCGGTCTGTTGTGGTGAAGAGGGAGCTGAGCTCTAAGGCAAAGCTGTCGATTTACCAGTCAATCTACATTCCTACCCTCACCTATGGTCACGAGCTTTGGGTACTGACAGAAAGAACGAGCTTGCGGATACAAGCGGCTGAAATGAGCTTTCTTCGTAGGATCACTGGGCTCACCCTCAGAGATAGGGTGAGGAGCTCAGTCATCCCGGAGAGGCTCAGAGTAGAACTGCTGCTCCTCCACATTGAAAGGAGCCAGTTGAGGTGGTATGGGCATCTGATCAGGATGCCTCCTGGACACCTCCCTCTTGAGGTGTTTCGGGCACGTCCCTCTAGGAGGAGACCCTGGGGCAGACCCAGGACTCGGTGGAGAGACTATGTCTCCCAGCTGGTCTGGGAACACCTTGGTATCCTCTCTGAAGAGCTGGAGCAGGTGGCTGGGGAGAGGGAAGTCTGGGCTTCTCTGTTTGAACTGCTGCCTCCGCGACCCGGACCTTCGGAAAAGCGGTAGAAGATGGATGGATGGATGGATGGTCTCTATATGGCCATTGTAAGAGTTTGGTTCCCTAGCAGTCAGTCAAACTCATTCAGCATGAGAATCGGGCTTCACCGGCGCTACCCTTTGTCACCGAACCTGTTCGTGATTTTTTTTATGGGCAGGATTTCTTGGGTCTGCCAAGAAATGGAGGGTGTCATGTTTGGTGATCACAGAATCTCGTTTCTGCTGTTGGCAGATGAGGTGGTCCTATTGGCTTCATCGAGCAATGACCTACAAAGTCATGGAAATATGCTGTGGTGTCTAAAATTTATCCTCTTGTACAGTGGTGCTTGAAAGTTTGTGAACCCTTCAGAATTTTCTACATTTCTGCATAAATATGACCTAAAACATCATCAGATTTTCACACAAGTCCAAAAAGTAGAACCCAGTTAAATAAAGGTGACAAAAAATACTTTACTTTTTCATTTATTTATTGAGGAAAGTGATCCAATATTACATTTCTGTGAGTGGCAAAAGTTTGTGAACCTTTGATTTCAGTATCTGGTGTTGACCCCCTTTTGCAGCAGTAACTGCACCTAAACATTTCCATTAACTGTTGATCAGTCCTGCACATCAGCTTAGAGGAATTTTAGCCCATTCCTCCATACAGAACAGCTTCAACTCTGGGTTGGTAGGTTTCCTTGCATGAAAGGCAGGCACATGGTCGGAAGGCCGAACCAGAGACAGACATCTGCTCTTAGGGGGACTTTAATCTCAGCTGGATTAAGGTCAGGACATTGACTTGGCCATTCCAAAACATTAACTTCATTCTTCTTTAACCGTTTGTTGGTAGAATGACTTGTGTGTTTTGGATTGTTATCTTGCTGCATGACCCACTTTCTCTTGAGATTTAGTTCATGGACAGATGTTCTGATATTTTCTTTTAGTATTTGCTGGTATAATTCAAAATTCATTGTTCCATCAGTGATGGCAAGCCACCCTGGCATATATTCTTGCTACAGATCGCAATGTTGTCTACAAACATCACAGTCCACAGAGACTCCTGCCTGACCTCGTCTGTCAACTTGTCCATCACAATGGCAAACAAGAAGGGGCTCAGAGCCGATCCTTGATGTAACCCCACCCCCACCTTGAGTCCACCTTTCAGTCCTACACCACACCTCACCACCGTCTCACTGTCCTCATACATGTCCTGCATCACCCTCACATACTTCTCTGCCACTCCTGACTTCCTCATACAGTACCACACTTCCTCTCTTGGCACTGTTATCATATGCTTTCTCTAGATCCACAAAGGCACAGTGCAGCTCCTTCTGACCTTCTCTATACTTCTCTATCAGCACTCTTAGAGCAAACATTGCATCTGTAGTAATCTTTCTTGGCGTGAAACCATACTTCTGCTCACTGATTGTCACCTCTCCTCTTAACCTGGCTTCAACAACTCTTTCCCATATCTTCACAGTGTGGCTGATCAACTTTATGCCTCTGTAGTTACTACAGCACTGAGCATCACCTTTGTTTTTGAAAATTGGTACCAAAACACTTTTTCTCCTCTCCTCAGGCATCCTTTGACTTTCCAAGATTGTGTTAAACAGTCTGGATAAACATTCCACTGCCATCTCTCCTTAACATCTCCATACCTCCACAGGTACAGTGGATATAAAAAGTCTACACAGTCCTGTTCAAATGCCAGGTTTTTGTGATGTAAAAAATGAGACCAAGATAAATCATTTCAAAACTTTCTCCACCATTAATGTGACCTATAACCTGTACAACCCAATTGAAAAACAAATTGAAATCTTTTAAGGGGAAAAATAAAAAATAAAAAACTTGCAATAACCTGGTTGCATAAATATGCACACCCTGTTATAACTGGGGATGTGGCTGTGTTCAGAATTAACCAGTCACATTTCAAACTCATGTTAAATGGGAGTCAGCACACACCTGCCACGATTTACAGTGCCTCTGATTAACCCCAAATAAAGTTCAGCTGTTCTAGTAGGCTTTTCCTGACATTTTTGTAGTCACATCTTACAGCACAAGCCATGGTCTACAGAGAGCTTCCAAAGCATCAGAGGGATCTCATTATTCAAAGGTATCAATCAGGAGAAGGGTACAAAAGAATTTCCAAGGCATTAAATATACCATGGAACACAGTGAAGACAGTCATCATAAAGTGGAGAAAATATGGCACAACAGTGACATTACCAAGAACTGGACGTCCCTCCAAAACTGATGAAAAGACTTGAAGAAAACTGGTCAGGGAGGCTGCCAAGAGGGTGACAGCAACATTGAAGGAGTTGCAGGAATTTCTGGCAAGTACTGGCTGTTTAGTACATGTGACAACAATCTCCCATCTAGGGTGGCAAGATGGAAGCATTATCTTATGAAGAAAAACATCCAAGCCTGGCTACATTTTGCAAAAACACATTTGAAATCTCCCAAACGCATGTGAGAAATTGTGTTGTGGTCCAATGAAACCAAGGTTGAACTTTTTGGCCATAATTCCAAAAGGTATATTTGGTGCAAACACAACACTGCTCTTCACCAAAAGAACACCATATCTACAGTGAAGCATGGTGGTGGTGGCATCAGGCTTTGGGGCTGTTTTTCTTCAGCTGGAACTGGGGTCTTAGTCAAGGTGGAGGGAATTATGAACAGTTCCAAATACCAGTCAGTGTTGACACAAAAGGCTTCTGCTAGACAGCTGAAGATGAAGAGGAACTTCATCTTTCAGCACGACAGTGACCCAAAGCACACATCCAAATCAACAAAAGAAGGGCTTCACCAGAAGAAGATTAAGGTTTTGGAATGGCCCAGCCAGAGTCCAGACCTGAATCCAATTGAACATCTGTGGGGTGATCTGAAGAGGGCTGTGCACAGGAGATGTCCTCGCAATCTGACAGATTGGGATTGTTTTTGCAAAGAAGAGTGGGCAAATATTGCCACATCAAGATGTGCCACACTGACAGACTCCTACAGAAAAAGACTGAGTGCTGTAATAAAAGGCAAAGGTGCTGCAACAAAGTATTAGTTTAAAGTGCTCATGACACAACTTTGACATTTTTTAGCATGTTGTATAAACCCAGAAGTCATTGTCGATGATCAATATAATAGTTACAAGCGCGCCTGCATAATAGTTATAAGATAAGATAAGATAAGCCTTTATTAGTCCCACAGTGGGGAAATTCCAGGATTGCAACAACATAGGGATAGCAACACTCAGAGCAACAATCAGAAGGCAAGAAAAAACAAGAACATCTAGTAAACATATGTACATATTACTATAAATGGCTAAACTGTCATCTCTGCTGGAGTCCGAGTTCCACCCTATGCAGGACATACTGAATGCACTGAGGAGCTCATTTAGCAGCAGACTACATCATCCCAGGTGCACAACCGAGAGGTTTCGTAGGTCCTTCCTACCAACGGCTGTCAGACTGTACAACCTAAGCAGGGCTGCTCGCAGAGATAGCAAAAAGACGTAACAAACTAATAGTTTTTTGAATGCAAAAGATGCAATAGACTTACACAATGGTCCCCTCCGGCATACAACTAGGAACATACCGGTCGCTATGGAGGGTGAGAATATGTATGGGCACATAATCATACCATGTAGGATAACTAAGTAGACGGTTATGCTGTTTCATTCCATCTAGCAACAATGCTCTGCACTGTGTGTGTTTATATATTTGCATATTTATTCCATCTAGCTACAATGCTCAGCACTGGGTGTGTTTATATATTTATATATCTACATATTATTCCATCTAGCTACATTGCTCCGCACTGTGTGTGTTTATATACTTGCATATTTATTCCACCTAGCTGCAATGCTCCGTACTGTGGGTGTTTATATATTTACATATTTATTCCATCTAGCTACAATGCTCTGCACTGTGTGTTCATATATTCATATATTTATTCCATCCAGCTACAATGCTCTGCACTGTGTGTCTGTGTGTGTGTGTATATATATATATTTTATAGTAATACGTACATATGTTTATTAGCTGCTCTTGCTTGCTTGTTTTTTTTCTTGCCTTCTGATTGTTGCTCTGAGTGTTGCTATCCCTGTGCTGTTGCAATCCTGGAATTTCCCCGTTGTGGGACTAATAAAGGCTTATCTTATCTTATCTTATAACTATTATGCAGGCGCGCTTGTAACTATTATATTGATCATCGACAATGACTTCTGGGTTTATACAACATGCTAGTTACAGTCATCTAAACATACTGAACTTGAAGAAAAAAAAATTGGACACAGTGTTTTTTTGGATACAAATGCTTGTAAATAACACACAGCTGTCCGATCCGGCTGGAAAATGCAACAGAAATGTAGAACCAAGTGTTATCCAGCTGAGATCCAAATTTGGTAACAATACCACAAAAAATGAATATTTTACACAGCTTTGTTCTCAGGCTGTTCCCAGGCGTTTTGGAACTGTGCCAAATTGTGCCAAATGGCACAGTTTGGAAAAACGTCTATAACTTTTGAATAATTCAATGTAGAATCTTCATTTTAGGCTCTAATGAAAGGTCACACTCAGGGCTGTGTCTGTGTGTGTGTGTGTGTGGGCGGGGGGTCGTCCCCCCCCCCCCCCCGCTACCAAGGACCGACTTCGGGCCTCGCTACAGACGGATTACACTCCTTGCATGTTTTCACAGCAGCTCCCCCCCCCCTCGCTACTGTGTGTGTGTGTGTGTGTGGGGGGAACCGTGAACGGACCGTGAACGCCCCCCCACCCCTGCTACAGAAGAGGGCCATCGCTACATGATGGAATAGACTGATATGCTTCCCCCCGCGGACCGGGGGGCGCTCGGACCGTGAATGCCCCCCCCGCTCCTCTTCTGCAGCGGGGGGGGGGGCGTTCACGGTCCGAACACGGCAAATGAACCGTTTATCGCGGCGCACGCACTTCGTAATTCGTGCGCAGTACAGTTGTAATTTACCGATCGGTCAAAAGTCATTTTTGGATTACAGTTTTCAGGGATAAATAATAATTTAGCTTATAACACCTTACCTCTTCAAAGCAGCAGAGTCGTGGCGAACATCTCTTCCCCCAACGCGACGCTGCTCCGCTCGTGGATCCCGATCAACATAATTCCATTATTGCCGTTTTGGCGAATGATTTACGACTTTTGTCGTCGGCCTCCGTCTATTCTGCTGGAATGAGTGCAGGTCCCACTTGCGGGTGTTTTCCATGCTGCTGGGTGAGCCTGGGTCTGTAGTAGATTCGTCCAGCTTTGTTTTCATCTGCTGCAGCAGTAAATATCGCTTCACCCAGCCTGAATTTCTGTGCTTCAATTGGCTCCTGCGTTCACAGTAGGCGGGTCCTCCTTCCTAGATTTTCATTCATTGGCTCCTCAAGGTTTCAGAAACCCAATTCAAGGCTCTTATTAGTCGAATGAGAGGTCAATCAGATGAACCAATCTGTTCGCGGCTGTCTCTGCAGTTTTTTTTTGAGTGGCGCTTGGACGCCACTACATCACCATCACCACCATCATGCGTCATGCGTCCAAGCGCGCACGAGGGCGCTCTCGTGCGCCCTCGTGCGTCATAGGACGCAGAGACTTGCCCGCCCGCGGAACAACGGAGCGCAAGTGGTTAATCAGCCTAACCTGCTTCACACCCTTTCCAGCTCCATCTATCTTTGGATGGAAATAATCATCTAAGTTTCCCTCATGTTAGAAGGTTTTAGATTGAGTAAGAGGAACAAATCATAAGTACTCCTGCTGGTTGTTAAAAAATTTAGTGATGGGAAAACTACTCTCAACATCAAGCTTTGTCAGGCTCCATGCACAGATGTGTTGAGAGCAACCTTTATGAAGTAGCAATAGAAAAATTTTAATTACTTGGGGATATTTGATCTCAGCCTGTAGTGACCAGAACTCAGGAGCAATTTAAACATACAGTGGTGTGAAAAACTGTTTGCCCCCTTCCTGATTTCTCATTTTTTTGTAAGTTTGTCACAGTTAAATGTTTCAGATCATCAAACAAATTTAAATATTAGACAAAGATAACACAAGTAAACACAAAATGCAGTTTTTAAATGAAGGAATTTATTATTAAGGGTAAAAAAATAAAAATAAAAATCCAAACCTACATGGCCCTGTGTGAAAAAGTGATTGCCCCCTAAACCTAATAATTGGTTGGGCCACCCTTAGCAGCAACAACTGCAATCAAGTGTTTGTGATAACTGGCAATGAGTCTTTTAATTCAATTCAATTCAACTTTATTTATATAGCGCCATTTCACAACAACAGTCATCTCATAGCACTATCAACTGTAGGGAGGACCCCCACAGTTGCAGAGGAATTTTTTACAGTGCTGTGGAGGAATTTTGGCCCACTCATCTTTACAGAATTGTTGTAATTCAGCCACATTGGAGGGTTTTCGAGCATGAACCGCCTTTTTAAGGTCATACCACAGCATCTCAATCGGATTCAGGTCAGGACATTGAGTAGGCCACTCCAAAATCTTCATTTTGTTTATCTTAAGCCATTCAGAGGTGGACTTGCTGGTGTATTTTGGATCATTGTCCTGCTGCAGAACCCAGGTGCGCTTCAGCTTGACGTCACGAACGGATGGCCAGACATTCTCCTTCAGAATTTTTTGGTAGACAGCAGAATTCATGGTTCCATTTCCCACAGCAAGTCTTCCAGGTCCTGAAGCAGCAAAACAGCCCCAGACCATCACACTACCACTTCCATATTTTACTGTTAGTATGATGTTCCTTTTCTGAAATGCTGTGTTACTTTTACACCAGATGTAATGTGGCAGACATCTTCCAAAAAGTTCAACTTTTGTCTCGTCAGTCCACAGAGTATTTTCCCAAAAGTCTTGGCGATCATCAAGATGTTTTCTGGCAAAACTGAGACGAGCCTTTATGTTCTTTTTGCTCAGCAGTGGTTTTCATCTTGGAACTCTGCCATGCAGGCCATTTTTGCCCAGTCTCTTTCTTATGGTGGAGTCATGAACACTGATCTTAACTGAGGCAAGTGAGGCCTGCAGTTCTTCGGATGTTGTTGTGGGGTCTTTTGCGACCTCTTGGATGAGTCGTCGCTGTGCTCTTGGGGTAATTTTGGTCAGCTGGCCCCTCCTGAGAAGGTTCACCACTGTTCCATGTTTTTGCCATTTGTGGCTAATGGCTCTCACTGTGGTTTGCTGGAGTCCCAAAGCTTTAGAAATGGCTTTATAACCTTTTCCAGACTGATAGATCTCAGTTTCTTTGTTTCTCATTTATTCCTGAATTTCTTTGGATCACAGCATGATGTCTAGCTTTTGAGGATCTTTTGGTCTACTTCACTTTGTCAGGCAGGTCCTATTTAAGTGATTTATTGATTAAGAGCAGGTGTGGCAGTAATCAGGCCTGGGTGTGGTGAGAGAAATTGAACTCAGCTTTCCAAAGATGTGATAAACGACAGTTAATTTATGTTTTAACAGGGGGATGCAATCACTTTTTCACACAGGGCCATGTAGGTTTGGTTTTTTTTTTTACCCTTAATAATAAACACCTTCATTTAAAAACTGCATTTTGTGTTTACTTGTGTTATCTTTGTCTAATATTTAAATTTGTTTAATGATCTGAAACATTTAAGTGTGACAAGTATACAAAAAAATGAGAAATCAGGAAGGGGGCAAAGACTTTTTCACACTACTGTAAGTATAGATTACTTCAGGAAAGAGGATTTATGAGACAAGCTTTAATGCATGATAGATACATTGACCTTTAGCTTCCATGTGGATATTTCATGTGGACGGTTTTTTGATATGTATGTTCATATATATATGTATATATAAATCATCAGCAGCCTAATATGTTCAGGAGTTATATAGTATACTGTTCATTTGAAGTACATACAGAGAAAACCAGTTTGACCTTGACCTCTCTCTCTCTCGCTCACTCTCTGTCACACACACAGCATAAATAATAATCCCTCCATGCTATGCTTTGACTATTCATTTATGCACAGAGATCTCAAACTGTAGGACCAGCTGTCCCCATTGGTTCATAGCCAACACACACACACACACACACACACGTACTCCAGCAGAAGGGCTGTGAGAGTGGGCAGTCGTGCTCACCCAGACTCTGTTGTTGTCTTCAGAAGTGGGAGATGAAGGTGTTGTTATGACTGTTGATGGACTAGAAAATTGAAGGTTTACAGCTCCTGATTTCTCACGCGCAGCTTTGCAGTGCTCTTGCACTGTGTATATACTGTTTTTCCTACCTTTTTTAGCTTATTTATTATCTTATTTATTATTGCTCTGAGTACTGTTATCCCTTTACTGCTGCAATACTGCCGTTTCCCCATTGTGGGACTAATAAAGGTCTTATCTTTTTGAGGGAAAAAACACTACATGTATAAGAAAAAGCTGTAAATTTATGAAACAAAAATTTGTAAATTTATGGGGAAAAGTCTTGTAAATTTGCAAGAAAATCTAAAAAAAAAAAAATGACCAAGACACAAAACCTGTAAATTTACATAAAAACAAACAAAAAAAATTGTGAAATTATAAGTGGTGTTCTTTTTTTTTTTTGTAACTTTACAGGCTTTTGGTCTTGCAAATTTGAGTTTTTAGCACTTCCCAGTAGGGGTGGGAAAGAGGATTGATTCAGTGATGAATTGCGATACTTGGCACTCGCAACAATGCATCGATCCATAAACACACGGATCGATCTTTTAATTAAGAATAAAGCACACTCAAACTGCTGTACATTTAGGTATCAGTTAAGCAACTGACTTTTCAGTCCATTAGACGACGCAAAGCCGTTGCTGTAAAGGTGTCTCGCGAGACTTGCCTGCAGCCCAGCCCTGGTACAATTCAAGATGGCGGAGGGAGCAGCACCAGGAAAAAAAACCCCAAACAAACAGAATTGCAGCATCAAAGTTTAAATTAAATGTCCAGATTTTTTGCATCTTATAACAAAGAGGGGACAAACGGCCTGGATATGACACATTCAGTTTGCAAGGAGGGTTTTTGTCAGATATTAAAACACTGGAGCCGAGGTGTGTGACTTCATTTCGCCGTTACTGCACTGATGTCATCTGTTAAGCATTTATTTTAAGAGCATTTGTTTTTGCATTTAATTTAAAAATAATTTACTGTGAAATTGTCCAGTTGCTGCCCATTTGGACTGAATACTTTATTATATGAAAGCAATGTCATCAGTTTGAGGTTGAATAAGGTGGAAAAAAAATTGAAATATATGGTATTGTGGTTATCGTTGAATCATGATAGGATCGAATCATGATCCAAGTATCGTGATCCAAATTGAATTCTGAGCTGTCTTGCGATCCCCACCCCGACTTTCCGCTGAAGCTGAAAGGAACAAAGGCGATGGCACAGTCCGTCCGTCCATGTCTGTCCATCCGTCCTTTCACATTTCATGAGAATTGCTATTCCTCCTAGGCAGTTGGCCCGATGCTCACCAGACACACTCACAGTAATCCTCTGGTGGGTCTGCATCCAGGTGGTACTCAAGGTCAGGTTCAGGGTCAGCGGTCAGGAGATCTGACCTATTCTGTCATTGACACTCAGGTTCTGTATTCTTGTATATCTACAAGTTTGTTTGTTTTTTTTGTTGTTAAATTTATGGGGAAATAATTGCAAATTTATGGGGAAAACACTCCTAATTGTGGGTGGAAAAAAATTCAAAAGGCTGCCTCTTTTTGTCGGACCACATTTTAGCTCTTTGGTCGGGACCATGGTTCGGGGAGGTTTCACTCCTGAAATTTTGGTGTGAACCAAACAGGAAAGTCCAGATCAAACACGTTAGGTGTGAAAGCACCCTAACATGAAAGAAACTTACCACAATTAGGATGGACTAAAAACTGAAGGTTGAAAGCTCCTGTTTTCCTGACTCTTCTTAGAGAAGACTAAAAAAAATTTAGGAGAGAAAAAAACTTGTAAATTGACAATTTAATACACTGTCAAAGAAAAGAAAACCCTCATAAATTTGCTGAACAAAAACCCTGTAAATTTATAAGAGAACTGTGCATTCACAAGAAAAAAAAATCTAGTAAATTTATGTGCAGAAAACATACATTTGTGAGAAATATTGAAGCCAAAACCACCTGTAGATTTATAGGAAACAGTCCTGAAAAATTATGGGGAAACATCCTGTGAGTTTAAAGCTGCTGTGTCCCATCATCTCTGCGCACTGCTCCCCCTCACATACCCATCAGAACACACACGGCGCCGTGGTTATTTCTGTTAGCCCTCAGTGTGGATGAACGCGCCGATTTTCTCTTCGTCTTTCTCACGTCAACCCTTTAAGATGCTCTTCCACTTTCCTACTCCTGCATGGCTGCATTCTGATTTATTTTTGTGGGTCCATAAGATCTTGGGCTGGCTTGTTGCAGGAGTTTTTCTTCTGATAGCTTGTGGTGGAGACGCTCAGAGCTGAAAACGGACTCATCTCGGGGGGGCTGCACCGGCAAATTCTGCAGGACTTGGGCTGCAGCCAAATGCAGCATCATCAGTGGATGACAGGCAGCTCCCCAAAGAATACAGCGAATGCTGGCACATCACTCTACATTGCTGCTGTATTCAGCTGAGAAATGATTTAATGCCTTCAGTAAGCCAATGAAATAAAAAGATACATCCCATCATCATCATAGCAGTCTGTCACGGGCGACAATGACCATTTCATTTAGGTCTGATCAAGGTTTGTTTATCTCTGCTCTTTGTGTAGCGCAGGTCACAATGCACAGACTGGCAGAAGTCCACCACAGACCTTGCGACAGATGTGCTTATCTGCCAGGATGTCCAGTCTCACCCCATGTGACTGGGAGTGGTCCACCACAGACCTGTGACAGATATTGTTTTAAGTTCTGCCAGGATGCCCAGTTTCACCCTCCACGCCCTTGGAAGGGCGGGGTTGCTGGCTGAGTTGCCGACGGCCCGCTTAAAACCCCTTAAGTTTCTGGTGCCCTGCCCACAGGACGTTTTAATATTCTGCTGCAACACAGTGAAGTGTGGTAAACATGTTTAGAGTGGATAGTCATGCCTTACATCATTAGAAAACTTAGAATTTCATCTATTTGGATATTAAAACAGATTTGAGACACCATCATAACACTGGAATTAAATGGAGCATCAAACGAGCTAGTACAGCAACATAGCATTTACTCACCAATGAAGCTTTCTTGGAACCCTGTAATTAATGATAATCCAGCAAATGTGGTCCAGTTTTATTGCAAACGGTCCAATAGATCTATTTTGTAAGATTTATTGTCCATCTAGATGATAATTATAGATGATTACAGGGGAAAATGTCCATAAAATAGTATTGTTTGAAATCCATCCAGCTAACTTCCTGCTTATTTTTTTGTTTATGCTCTATAAAAACTGCATTTCCCATAGTGATAGTGATGTAAATGGAAGCCTAAAAGACTCATAGGACAGTCTAGATTTGATTGATGCCTCATTTGACCCAGTAGGCTTTTCCTTTGTGTTTTCACAGCCTTCAGTACTCAGTGGGTCCCAACTTAGCATGAAGGACCAGCCCCACAGCTAACACAAACAAAACAAGCCAGTTGCAGCTCAGTATGCTGATTATGGATGTGTCGTGTAGCCAGTTAATTTCTGAGCGTAACGATACCTGATAGGGCTGGGTTTGTCACACATGTCCTCTATAAAGCCCGTGCGTCTCCCATACATAATGCTCAGTTGCTTCTATAAAGCTGCGTCACTTCTACCAACCTTGTGTATAATGTTTATACTTTACTTACTCTGTTATTACTGACAGTGTATGTGGATATGGGGTATAATAGCCCTTAGTGCAGGGGTGCCCAACCTGGGGCTCCTGGAGCATTCAAGTTTCTGTGGGAAATTTTCTCATTTCACTTCTTAATTGGTCCAAAGATTTGCAAATAATTTGTCATTGTTGTGCATGTGTTCTGTAGGCACCCTTGCACCCATGCACAACAACAGCAAATTATTTGCTAATCTTTGGACCAATTAAGAAGTGAAATGAGAAAATTTTCCACAGAAACCTGAACGTCCCAGGAGCCCCAGGTTGGAGACCCCTGCCTTAGTGTAACCTTTCCTTAGAGCCCAGGATGACACTTATGTGTTGAAGCATTCAAAAGTCATAACCATTTTTTCAAGGTATGTGGCAACCAGTGTCAAATGGCAGAGGTTGGCACAATTCAAAAACACCTGGTTGCAACCTGAGAAAAAAACCTGTGTAATATATTCATTTTTTTGAGGTACTGTTACAAAATTTTGACCTGAACTTAATAACACTTGGTTCTACATTCCTATTGTGTTTTCCAGCCAATATCTTAACAGCTGTAGGTTATTTTCAGGCATCTGTATCTTTAAAAAAAAGACCCAGGTGAACTTTATTTTCTTCAAATTCAGTATGTTTACACTACTGTTACTCATTGGCAGAAGCACTTAGAGGGATTCTGACTGTTTTGCAAAAAAACAATTTGAGTGTTTTCTTTTGAATGAGACCAACCCTATGAATATACTGCACGGGGTTGAAGAACAGCTTTTGATTTACTTTGGGTATGTTATTTTTAGGCGCCTTTAGCGAAGTTGGCTGGAAAGTTAAATCTTGTTGGACTAGTTAAAGGGCAGCACAGTGGCAGCACAGCAAGAAGGTCATGGGATCGATTCCACCCTTGACCATCGTGGGTTCGATCCCACCCCCAGACCATCAGTGACCCTTCTGTGTGGAGTTTGCATGTTCTCCCCGTGTCTGCGTGGGTTTACTCCGGGTACTCCGGTTTCCCCCCACATGCCAAAAACATGCAGGTGAGGTTAATTGGCATCAAACTGGGGATTCTAAATTGTCCTTAGGTATGACTGTGAGAGTGAATGGTTGTCTGTCTCTCTGTGTTGGCCCTGCGATGGACTGGCGATCTGTCCAGGGTGTACCCTGCCTCTCGCCCAAAGATGCTGGGATAGGCTCCAGCCTCCCCGCGACCCGAAAAGGATTGAGCGGTAGAAAATGGATGGATGGATTAGTTAATACATTTTTCAGTCTGGTGATAATTGTTCACTGAAAAGTTGTGCCTCCCGGCACCTGGGGGCTGGTATTGGCCCCGCTGAGCAGGCGGCGGCTGGCCGGTCTGGAGGTGGGGGTGCGCCGTATAAAATTTGATAAGTTCTTATGCTAAGTTTTCAACATTTTATGACAATTTGTAACATTTTTCATGCAAACTTGCAACTTTTTTTTTACTCATGGATTGTAACTTTTTGTTATATTGTAAACTTACAATTTTTCTCTTATGTGTAAAAACTAGTCACATGTGCCCTCAAATGTAATACAAGTCTTGTATAGATATAAACAGTCATAAATTAAATATTTCCTCATCCAGAATAGAAATATGATATAAAATGTTATGTGAAGAAAAACTGATGTAGAAAAACTTGACTGGATGAGAAAACTTGGGTGGCTGCGATTCGCCCTGAGTACCTCAAGGCTCTGGATGTTGTAGGGCTGTCATGGTTGACACGCCTCTGCAAAATTGTGTGGACGTCGGGGACAGTACCTTTGGCATGGCAAACCAGGGTGGTGGTTCCTGTCTTGAACAAGGGCGTCCGGAGGGTGTCTTCCAACTTTAGGGGGATCACACTCCTCAGCCTCCCTGGGAAGGTCTATGCCAAGGTACTGGAGAGAAGAGTCCGGCTGTTGGTCGAACCTCGGATTCAGGAGGAGCAGTGTGGTTTTCGTCCTGGCCGTGTGACAGTGGACCAGCTCTACCCTCTTGAGAATCCTCGAGGGTTTGTGGGAGTTTGCTCAACCAGTCTACATGTGTTTTGTGGACTTGGAGAAAGCATTTGATCGTGTCCCTCGTGGTTTTTTGTGGGGTGTGCTTTGGGAGTATGGGGTATCGAGCTTGTTGCTACAAGCTATCTGGTCTCTATACGACCATTGTGAAAGTTTGGTTCGTGTTGCCAACACCCAGTCGGACTCGTTTCCAGTGAGAGTTGGACTCCGCCAGGGCTGCCCTTTGTCACCGGTCCTGTTCACAATTTTTATGGACAGGATTTCTAGGTGCAGCCAAGGAATGGAGGGTGTCATGTTCAGTGTCCACAGGATCTCATCTCTGCTGTTTGCAGATGATGTTGTCTTATTGGCTTCATCGAGCAATGACCTACACAGGTCTTACTGGAACAGTTTGCTACTGAGTGTGAAGCCCCTGGGATGAGAATCAGCACCTCCAAGTTTGAGTCCATGGTGCTCAGCTTGAAAAGGGTGGATTGTCCTCTCTGGGTTGGGGATGACTTGATCGTCTGTATTGGGACACATACCCCGTTTCTACTTGTCACCGCTCCGCCTCTCTCTTGCAGTGCACCAGGTGGGTTCCAGTGGTTAGCACCACAGCAGCTAAAACAGCAGGCTAATGTTTTGCGGCTACTTCTGTGGAGCTGCTACTTCTGTGCCAGGGATGTGGGACTTTTTCCCCATTGTGCTGCGTCAGAGAGGATAGTCCTCTAACCTTGTTTTAATTGGAGGTAAGTAACATTAACACCATCTCTCTCTAATTATGAAACAGCAAATAGTAAATGACGATGCTAACTTGTTGCTAGTAGGAAACATGTATCAGACCATCATTCTGGTTTAAATCACTGCCTAGTTTCTTAATTTTGTCTAAAAATATTACTAAAGCTGCAAAAGTGCGTGACAGTGGCCACATACACTGCCGTTCAAAAGTTTGGGGTCACTTAGAAATTACCTTATTTTTGAAAGAAAAGCACTGTTTTTTTCAATGAAGATAACTTTAAACTAATCAGAAATACACTCTAATATCTAATATACATTGCTAATGTGGTAAATGACTATTCTAGCAGCAAATGTCTGGTTTTTGGTGCAATATCTACATAGGTGTATAGAGGCCCATTTCCAGCAACTATCACTCCAGTGTTCTAATGGTACAGTGTGTTTGCTCATTGCGTCAGAAGGCTAATGGATGATTAGAAAACCCTTGTGCAATCATGTTAGCACAGCTGAAAACAGTTTAGCTGGTTAGAGAAGCTATAAAACTGACCTTGCTTTGAGCAGGTTGAGTATCTGGAAAAAATTATTATTTCAAATACAAATTATTATTTCTAACCTTGTCAATGTCTTGACTATATTTTCTATTCATTTTACAACTCATGGTGGTAAATGATTGTGACTTTTCATGGAAAACACAAAATAATTGTCTGGATGACCCCAAACTTTTGAACGGTAGTGTACACACTAAATAAATAATAAATAAATTAAAACGTGTCGGAGGAACAAACTGGCTCTTAATGTATCTTGATTTCTAACAATTTTTAATTAGTCCAGTAGATAGATGTACTTTATTGATCCCAAACTGGGAAATTACACTGTAACAGCAGCATGACAGTTGACAGCCAAAAAACAGAAACACACACGACAGACAAAGGGATTACCCATGGAAAGTAAAAAAGAAACTAACACGACTATGGAACCTATATACATCATAGCTTAATATATGATGATGACCCGTATAAACACATGAATCATCCCATTGCACAAAGAAGGACTATCAGGAGCAGAGTGAAATGTGAGGTACCAGTTAGTCTGTAAGGTGCAGTATGGCAGCATAGCTGTGACCAGAATACAACATCTTAGTGAGTTATTGTACAGTGAAATTGCATGTGGCAGGAAAGATTTCCTGTACCTGGCCGTTCGACAACGAAGCTGTAGTAGTCTACTGGAGAAAGTGCTTCACTGCCTATCTAGTGTGTGGTGGAGGGGGTGATCAGGATTGTTCATGATGGATTGCAGTTTATTTAGTGTTCTCCTCTCCACCACTGTCTCAAAGGTCTCCGGTCTGAGACCAATTACAGAGCCAGCCCTCTTGATAATCTTGTCAAGTCTGTTGGTATCTCTGGCCCTGATACTGCTACCCCAACAGACTGCAGCAAAGAAGATGGCGCTGGCGACAACAGTCTGGTAGAAAAGCTCCAGCGTCCTGCTGCACACATTGAAGGATCTCAGTTTTCTCAGGAAATAGTCTGCTCATCCCCTTCTTGTGCGCAGCATCGGTGTTGGATCTCCAGTCCAACCCGCTGCTGATCCTGACATCTAGATATTTGTAGTCTTCAACCACTCCCACATCCTCCCCCCTAATCTGCAGTGGCTGAGAAGGAGCCTTCCTCTTCCTGAAGTCAATCACCATCTCCCTGGTCTTGCTGACATTCAACCTCAGGTGATTCTGTTCCGTCCACTCCACAAATCTGTCTACCAGTGCCCTGTACTCCCCCTCTTCTCCTCTTCTTATACACCCCACAACAGCTGAGTCATCAGAGAATTCTTGCAGGTGACATGACTCACTGTTATACTGAAAGTCCGTGGTGTATAAGGTAAAAAGAAAAGGAGAGAGCACAGTCCCCTGTGGCGCTCCCGTATCACTAGCCACCACTCCAGACAAGACACTGCCCAACCTGACAAACTGTGGTCTGCCTGTCAGGTAGTCGGTAATCCAGGAGATCACAGAGCTGTCAACCCCCATCCCCCGCAGCTTCTATATAATAAAGTTGAAGTCATCTCAAATGCACATTATAAAACAATTTCATAACTACAAAATTAAGAGGGGGAAAAAGTGCATAAAATTAATGACAGATGAATTCGTACAATTGATTTTTTTTCAGAATGTAATTTAAAATGTAGAAAAAGAGATGGTCCTTTTATTGGTTATTGTATATAAACTATACAATTTACCGGAAATGCGTATCGTGATATATGTGCCCCGTGCTGGTAAAAAGAGTCACTTTGAGGAAATCATCAAAACTGAGGTAATGTTTTTTTCCATTTTCTGTATTGAAAGACCTTCAAAATGATATTTAATTTGTAGGAAGTGCGCAAAAACGGATCCGGAAAAAGACGATTTGTTTATATTTTGGCTATGTTTAAAACTCACGTTTGATCGGTCGGGAGTTACGTCTTTCGCCAAAACATATGTGTTTTTAGAAAGTACAATTTCTAAGCTTTCCAATGATACCAGGCACTCATGGGAGTTTTCCCGGGACTTGCCGCTAGCAAACAAAGAAAGAGTCATGATTTATGACTTCTCATGCCTGTAGCTTGTAATGACGCGGTGCGCATTCCGACTCATTTTGCCAGCACGGATCACATATATCGTTTTCATTAAATAAGATTACTTAGATTGTGATTTGAAATTTTGGTCATATCGCACAGCTCTAGTCATGAGCTAATGTTTTCGGTAATGACCGAAAGAATGAGATTGCGGATACAAGCGGCTGAAATAAACTTTCTCCACAGGATTGCTGGACTCACTCTTAGAGATGGGGCGAGGAGCTCAGTCATCTGAGAGAGGCTCAGAGTAGAACTGCTGCTCCTCTGCATGAAGGAGCCAGTTGAGGTGGTTTAGACATCTGATCAGGATGCCTCCTGGATGCCTTCCACTTGAGGTGTTCTGGGTACGTTCCACTGGGAGGAGACTCCGGGGCAGACCCAGAACATGCTGGAGAGACTATGTCTCCCAGCTGGCCTAGGAACACCTTGGTATCCTCTCTGAAGAACTGGAGCAGGTGGCTGGGGAGAGGGAAGTCTGGGCTTCTCTGCTTGGGCTGCTGTCACCGCGACCCAGACCTCTGAAAAAGTGGTAGAAGATGGATGGATGGATGAATGGAAAAACTTGACTCGCAAATATCAAAACAGTTAAATCAAAAGTTACTCAGAGTACGACCAAATTAACTTAATTGGAAGTGCAGTGGTGTGAAAAAGTCTTTGCCCCCTTCCTGATTTCTCATTTTTTTTGTATGTTTGTCACACTTAAATGTTTCAGATCATTAAACAAATTTAAATATTAGACAAGTTCGTCGGCCTCCGTCGGTCTATGATGACCATGGAAGAGAATCCTAAACGTCTACTCTGCTGGAACAGCACCGCCTGTGGCTGAACAGGCCGATGCGCGAATGGCAGTCCCTGTCACACAGGTCGCACTTGTGGGTGGTCTCCGTGCTGCTGGGTCTGTGGCAGTTCTTCCTGCGGGAAGAACCGCGGGATATTAGACAAGTATAACACAAGTAAACACAAAATGCAGTTTTTAAATGAAGGTTTTTATTATTAAGGGTAAAAAAAAAATCCAAACCTACATGGCCCTGTGTGAAAAAAGTGACACCCTCCCCCCCGTTAAAACATAAATTAACTGGTTTATCACATCTTTAGAAAGCCGAGTTCAATTTCTCTAGCCACACCCAGGCCTGATTACTTCCACACCAGTTTTCAATCAAGAAATCACTTAAATAGGACCTGCCTGACAAAGTGAAGTAGACCAAAAGATCCCTAAACGCTAGACATCATACTGTGATCCAAAGAAACTCAGTGACAAATGAGAAACAAAGTAATTGAGATCTACCAGTCTGGAAAAGGTTATAAAGCCATTTCTAAAGCTTTGGGACTCCAGCGAACCATAGTGAGAGTCATTATCCACAAATGGCAAAAACATGGAACAGTGGTGAACCTTCCCAGGAGTGGCCGGCCAACCAAAATTCCCCAAGAGCGCAGCGATGACTCATACAAGAGGTCACAAAAGACCCCACAACAACATCCAAAGAACTGCAGGCATCACATGCCTCAGTTAAGGTCAGTGTTCATGACTCCACCATCAGAAAGAGACTGGGCAAAAATGGCCTGCATGGCAGAATTCCAAAATGAAAACCACTGCTGAGCAAAAAGAACATAAAGGCTCGTCTCAGTTTTGCCAGAAAACATCTTGATGATCGCCAAGACTTTTGGGAAAATACTCTGTGGACTGACGAGACAAAAGTTGAACTTTTTGGAAGGTGTGTGTCCCATTACATCCGGCGTAAAAGTAACACAGCATTTCAGAAAAGGAACATCATACCAACAGTATAATATGGTGGTGGTAGTGTGATGGTCTGGGGCTGTTTTGCTGCTTCAGGACCTGGAAGACTTGCTGTGGGAAATGGAACCATGAATTCTGCTGTCTACCAAAAAATTCTGAAGGAGAATGTCTGGCCATCTGTTCATAACCTCAAGCTGAAGCGCACTTGGGTTCTGCAGCAGGACAATGATCCAAAACACGCCAGCAAGTCCACCTCTGAATGGCTTAAGATAAACAAAATGAAGACTTCGGAGTGGCCTAGTCAAAGTCCTGACCTGAATCCGATTGAGATGCTGTGGCATGACCTTAAAAATGCGGTTCATGCTCGAAAACCCTCCAATGTGGCTGAATTACAACAATTCTGCAAAGATGAATGGGCCAAAATTTCTCCACAGCGCTGTAAAAAGCGCCACCGGTCCGGCGGAACCGGACCGGTGGCACCACACGAGTAGGCTGCCCGTTGCAACAGCCTTTTTTTTTTTTTTATCTTCCTTCTTCTTTCTACACCTTTCACTCTGTATATATATCACGGACGCACGGATCGCCCCGGGGGTCTCCCGGGTCGGCGGACGGAGCCACGGTTTGCAGCGGGAGACGTTACAGCGGGGAGGAGCTAGTGCTAGCTAGCACTTGGCCGCCGCCCGGTGCTAATGGGAAACTCGACATACCGGGAGCTGTAGCGAAAACGACGCGGGTGCCGGGCTGGAGTTTAGGCGGCGTGCAAGAAATATAAGACAGAATAATAAAGAGCGATGGCAAGAACCAAGCAGACCGCCCGTAAAATCTACTGGAGGAAGAAGCCCCCCAGGAGACAGCTAGCCACCAGGGCTGCTCGGAGAGGCACTCCGGCCACCGGCAGAGTGAAGAGGCCTCGCCGTCACAGGCTCGTGGCTCTGAGAGAGATCCGTCACTGCCAGAAATCCACGGAGCTGCTCATCCGTAAGCTGCCCGTCCAGCGCCTGGTGAGGGAGATCGCTCAGGACTTCAAGACCGTCCTGCGTTTCCTGAGCTTCGCCGTCATGGCTCTGCAGGAGACCAGCGAGGCCCACCTGGTGGTCTCTTCTTCGCTAAGGGGGTCACCATCATGTCCAAAGACTTCCAGCTGGCCCGTCGCATCCGCGGAGAGAGAGCTTAGACTTTCTGCTGCACATTCACCAACCAACCATAATGCTCTGCACCGTGTGTCTATATATATACATTTATAGTAATATGGACATATGTTTACTAGATGTTGTTTTTTCTTGCCTTCTGATTGTTGCTCTGAGTGTTGCTATCCCTGTGCTGTTGCAATCCTGGAATTTCCCCATTGTGGGACTAATAAAGGCTTATCTTATCTTATCTTATCTTATCTTAAAAGAGTCATTGCCAGTTATCACAAACACTTGATTGCAGTTGTTGCTGCTAAGAGTGGCCCAACCAGTTATTAGGTTTAGGGGGCAATCACTTTTTCACACAGGGCCATGTAGGTTTGGATTTTTTTTTACCCTTAATAATAAACACCTTCATTTAAAAACTGCATTTTGTGTTTACTTGTGTTATCTTTGTATAATATTTAAATTTGTTGATCTGAAACATTTAAGTGTGACAAACATACAAAAAAAAAAAAAGAGAAATCAGGAAGGGGGCAAACACTTTATCACCACTGTACGTTTTTCTTAAAGCTCACAGTTGTCAGTTAACTATTGAGTGGAAATGATCGTGAAGAAATTAACTGATCTTTTCAAAACCACCATGCTATTTAAAGCAGCCATTTTTTAACCTTGCATACAAACTAATATACTACAGATATTTAAATCCATATATTCAGATTCCTTAATATCTCCGTTATCCCTATCCCAGTGTTTCCTCTGGCTTAAAGACCTTGGCGCGGTGGCAACATATTCTGGTTAACATACCAGAATATGTTAATTTTATACTATTTATTTCTTTTTAAAATTTTACACCGTAATGTTTTTTTTTTTTTTTTTTTTTTTTTATTACTTATTTTGTACCCGTAGGTAGATTTGTTTTGCAGTCTGGTGACAAACCACCAGCTGCCGGTCGCTGTGTGTGCAAGCGCCCCTTAACTCCCTAACCTGCATGTTTTCGGCATGTGGGAGGAAACCGGAGAAATCCCGGAGTAAACCCACGCAAACACGGGGAGAACATGCAAACTCCACACAGATCACTGTTGGCTGGGGGCAGGGATCGAACCCACGATCTCACGGTCCCCGCGATCCCCCGGCCGAGGGTAAAACTGTGCTGCCACAGTGCTTACCACTGCGCCACCGTGCAGCCCAATATATGGGCTGCATAAACATATGCCCATATGTTGCATATGGAACTTACCATTTGAAGTATTGTACAACCGAGGCTTGAATATTGGGCAGTTGGGATCCCACCCAGACATCCTGTGTTTCGACTTTTTAGCGGCGTTATCCTTCTCTCTTTCCTCTGCCTGAACACTTTGCTCTCCTTGGCTCCTCTCTTCTGTCTCATCTTGCCCTCTCTGAGCTCTGTCTAATTCAGCTTCTCTCTCTGTCTATGGTGGTATACAAACAGGTTAGAAAATATCAAGTGTCATGTCTTGTCCTGCAGGATTTTTTTGTCATGGTTTACATAAATTACAAAATTTGTGTATTTTTTGTGTTTTTATTCTAGGGTTTCTTTTTTTTTCATTGAGAGAGTAGGGAAGGGAAAGAAACATTCATAATAGTAATGTACTCACGCATGCTTAAATTATATGATCAGGTGGGTATAGTAACCAGAAATTCTACTCATGTAAAAGCAGTGCTTTTAAATTAATAATTAAAAGTAGACAACCAAAAATTTCTACTTGAGTTAAGGGTACAAAGAGCACCACTTAAAAACTTGAGCAATGACTTCAGTCTTGAAGGTTTGAGGTTTTTCTCAAAAATTTATAACATTTTTCTTATAGTTTTCTACTTTTCTCTGTAAATCTAAAGTTGAAACCATGTTCCTCAAATTTGTAATTTCCTCTTGTAAAATTGACTTTTCTTGTACATTTGAAACTTTATTATAAATCTGTGGATGATTTTATGACTAATTTTTGTCTGTTTTTTTTTAAATAAAGTTACTGTGTTTTGGTTTTTTTTTTTTAGATAAATTTGAAACAGACTGGTCATTTTTTTTTAACTTTTTCCTTATAACAATGTATATTTTTGACCATAATTTTGCAGTCAGAACAGAACAATAATTTAACTCTGATTAGAAAGAAAAAATATTAATAAAATTGTATTTATGAAATAAATTGACTTAACCTCTTGCACTCCGTTGTACCGCGGGCGGGCAAGTCTCTGCGTCCTAGGGCGCACCAGGGCGCACGAGAGCGCACTTGCATGACGCATGATAGAGATACTGATGGTGGTGATGTAGTTGGTGTTGGCGTCCAAGCGCCACTAAATAAAAAGCTGCAGACACAGCCGCGAACAGATTAGTTCATCTGATTGACCTCTCATTCGACTAATAAGAGCTTTGAATTGGGTTTCTGAAACCTTGAAGAACCAATGAATGAAAACCTAGGAAGGAGGACCCGCCTCCCAACGCTTTGAATGCAGTGAGCCAATTGAAGCAGAGAAGTTCGCGAGCTGTTTTTTTTTTTAAGGCTGGGTGAAGACTGACTGCTGGAGCGGATCAAAAAAGGACGCAGGAAGAGCCCCACAGACCCAGCAGCATGGAGACCATCCACAAATGCAACCTGTGTGACAGGGAGTGCCATTCGTGGATCGGCATGTTCAGCCACAGGTGGTGCTTATTTTGTATTGGTTCCAGCAGAGTAGACGTTATGATTTCTTCCATGGTCATAGACCGACGGAGGCTGACGACGAAGGCTGAGTGACACACACGCCTTCGCCAGTCTTTTTTTAATTACTACTGTTATTTGTTTTGAAAAATCGTTCGCCAAAAACCGCAAACATGGAAGCACAAAACCGCAATAATGGAATTATGTTTTGATCGGGTCACGAGACCAGAACCAGAGCGGACCAGCGTCGCATTCGTCTGACAGTGAGGAAGAGAAGTTGGCCAGGACACTGCTGCTGTGAAGAGGTAAGGTGTTATAAGCTAAATTATTATTTATCCCTGAAAATTGTAATCACAAATGACTTTTGACCGATCGGTAAATTACAACTGTGCGGCGCACGAAGTCTGAAGTTCATGCGCCGCGGTACAAGGGGTTGCTCGCCGCGTACAGGCTGTGAACGCCCCCCACCCCCGCTATTCTTCTGCAGCGGGGGGGGGGGGGCCGCAGTGATTGCGCTGCTGTCCCACATCACCACATGAGGCTAATCCGTTGTGTAGCGATGGCCGAAGTCCATCCTCTGTAGCGAGCGGGGGGGGGGACAACCCCCCACACACACACACACACAGACAGCCCTGAGTGTGACCTTTCATTAGAGCCTAAAATGAAGCTTCTATATTGAATTATTCAGAAGTTACAGACGTTTTTCCAAACTGTGTCATTTGGCACAATTTGGCACAGTTCCAAAACGCCTGGGAACAGCCTGAGAACAAAGCTGTGTAATATATTAATTTTTTGTGATATTGTTACGAAATTTGGACCTCAGCTTGATAACACTTGGTTCTACATTTCTGTTGCATTTTCCAGCCAGATCGGACAGCTGTGTGTTATTTGCAAGCATTTGTATCCAAAAAAACACCGTGGCCAAATTTATTTTCTTCAAGTTCAGTATGTTTAGATGACTGTAACTCAGTGGCCGGAGCACGTAGAGAGATTGGTTTTTTTGCCAAAAAATTCAAAGTGTTTTCTTTTAAACGAGACCAACCCCATGAAGATGCTGCAAAGGGTTGAACAGCTTTCGATTTACTTTGGGCACGTTATTTTTTGGCGTTTTTAGGAAAATTGCCTGGAGTGCAAGGGGTTAAATGAACAAGGATGCCGTTATTTCTGTTATATTTCTTTATATTTATAATATTTTTTATTTTATTTATTTATTTTTTTTTTTTTAGAAATCTTCTCACCACCCAGACACCAGGAAAAGCCTCCCTTATTTTGAAATCAGATGTCGGCACATTTAGTTTGTCTGAAGGCTGCTGATGGATTAAAGTCACTGACTTCATGAATTTTTGTCATCTTAACCTGCCAGGTACATAATAGGGAACTGTAGCGGACTCTAAAGACATAATTCACCACAATATGTGTTCATGTACAGAACGATCTGTTTAGGCAGTTATAGTTGAGAAGTGACTACACGGCTGGTCTCCTAGTATCACAATATCTGGCCGGGAAGCGACTACAATTCGATTCTTTTTTTTTTTTTTTATTCAATAGTAGAAAATGCACACAAATTACAAATATGCTAATAATACAAGTAAATACCTCCTAATTTGGCTATTTGGTTAATTATTTTTTTTTTTTAAAAATGCACACATTTATTTATTTTCCATCAGGCATGTCAGGGAGCCCTTTGGGTCCTTTGCTGCCTGACAGCTTGGGCACTCGGCAGATCGGGTGTTTCACACACATGCACAGCCACACTTCATTCATTCCCATTAACATGTTTTGGGGTTTTGTTCAATACAACGCACGAAACCACTCCTGCATGTCGGTTTTTCATTCACTAAGTGGCCAGGAGCCACTTAGTGCAGACATAAATGGCCGGTTGTTTAGCAACGGCCGTTATAGTTGTGCGCTCAGGCTTTCTCATCAGGCACCTCTCTAGGCAGCCGCTGAAGGACCTCAGTTTAGAGCTAGCGTTTTTAGCTGTTGCTTTGTCACTGCCACTGGAGAATAAAAATGGCACACCTGCTTGTGCGAGAAAAGAGAGAAATTGCCAGTCTCATAACTTAATATTGTAGTGGCTGGTGAAATATATCCTCAGCAGTTCATCAGCCCCCCTCGCCTTTCCCTTCATATGAAGCCGGCTGCATTTGAATTCTAACCACATCTCTTAGCTAAGCGACTCTTCCATTATTGCTCCCGTTTCCATCGGGTTAAAACCATGATAAACGCCAGTTCTTACGTACTTCTTAGGATTTTTTTCCGTCACGCTTAGCGAGACACTGTTTGCTGACTGACTGGAAAACTCGTGTGAGCGGGGTGCTTCTAAACTCCGTGCAGATGACGGCCACGTGCGTTGTTTGTGTGCGTGCTTGCGGAAAGTCATTGCTTTATATATTTTTCTTAATAAATTCATATTGGCTTGGTGTGGCGGTACGATTTCTGGCGAGCGTGTCGCCACGGAGAAATGTTACCAGAGGAAACCCTGCTATCCACACTTTTAGATTTTGCCTCGACATGGCATCCCAGTTCAGCTTCTTCATTGAGGTTGTTGCTGTGAGGTGCTTGGGTGCATGTGTGTGTACGCATACACAGCACTTCACGCGTGTGACATTTGATTATTTTGTTTTGTAACACCTTAACTCTTGCACTTTGTACAGTTTCATTGCAGTTATTCTGCTTGTGTATGATTGGTTGTGTGTTTTTGTGACTCGCCGGGGTGCTACAGATGCAAATTAGCAGTTTTGCTAAATCTGGAATACTTACATTTGTATTAATGTTCATTAGTATGTAATGTCCCTTTCAAATAAACATTAAACCTTAACCAAACCAGTCACAGTGATATTGGGCAAGAGCTTAACGCTGTTTGTAGCGTTTTAATTCTGGCTGCACACAGATTAATTCCACCTTAATTACATTTTCTCCCTTGGAGAGGCGGTGGATTTATTTTCAAGGCGCGTGTGTGAGAGAGAGGGAGAGAGGTTGGGGCTAGAGAAGAGACAATTACAGAAGAATATTTCTTTTAAGGTCCACTGAAAATTTATTGTTCTTGCAAGTTTAACCTTCTGAAATGTGTCCACTGGTCACTTATCGAAAAAACCCCCATCAAAACACTCACGTAAAAAAACACATAGTCCTTACATGGTTTCTGTCTGTGAGGAGCCGGTGAAACTCTGTCCTTGTTCCTGTACATCAGGGGTCACCAACTGGTGGACTCCGGTCTGGATCCGGACCTCGAGAGTCCTCCGTCCGGACTCCAAACCTTTTTAATATAATTTGGGGAAAAATTATATTGTTTTGTTTTAACCAAATGAAAAGGCTGAACTCAAGTGCTGTATTGGCGGGGGCTGCTCGGACATTTTATGGTGTGGGACCTTGGACGTTTTCCATGGCAGAGCCGTATGGCTCTGCTCCGTGGGATACAGCGGGTGGACAGCCACGCCTCCTTCCCGGTGTAACCTGCGGAATGAAATGCTGCTGTGAAATTGTGTCCACCGCCACTCTGGCTGGCTGCGACAGTACGGGCCCACCCGGGGGTCTGCTGACAGAAGGTCCCCACGGCTCCTCCGCACCTTCCTGGGACAGCGTCCCTGTTGGGCTGCACGATGTTGTTTATAGAGGTAATTTCTGCGACCCTCTGATATCATGTCAGAACAATAATTTGTTCTGTATTACTGAACATGAAAAGTTCCGCACATCCACCTCCTGTCTCCCTGTGACACAGTGTTACCCAGACAGACACAAAATTCAAAAGATAAAAACACTGACATAAAAAAAACCTCCAAAGGAAATCTGTCCTGTGGAATTAATTATATTTTCTGTCCCTTTTTTAGGCGTACAGTTTGAAATATTTTGTTTTTAAATATGGAAAATATTGTATAGAGGCGGACTTTTGTGAGATTTAGTTTTGTAAATATTAATCTATTTAAATGTATGTAATGTAGTTTGTGTTCTTCTGTAAACTTCTCATTTTTAGGATTTAAGTTGTTGATTTTAGAATTTTAGAGGTATTTATTTGGAGTCAAAAACACATTTAGTGTTCTCCTGTATTATTATGATGAAATTATTTGGTTTTATTTGAAATTGAGCAAAGAATTTGTTTGATTTTTTGTTTAAAAAATACAGAACTAAAAGCAGCTAAAACATCTGCTTAATAAAATAATGTGTAAAAGCTCATGATATTGTCCTGCTGGAGACAGCTGTGGTCTTCTGAAAGAATGTCCATGAAAAGATGACAGTTCTTAAAAGCACATTTTCAGACAAATTTGTCCATTTATTTTATTAAAAGATGTTTGAAGTAAATTCATGGGTCATTGCAAACACTTGGCTTTAAAAGTATCAAGCTGTCACACAGTGAAGAAAAAATCCTGAAAGAAAACAAAAAATGCATCGAGAATCGTTTTAGAATCAAATCGGAGACCCTAAATCATAATTGTATCATGAGGTACCTAAAGAGCCCCAGCCCTAATTCAGACCTCAGCTGGGGAGGAGGACTGACTTATCGAACCTCTTGCACTTTTAGTTGGTGACTCCTGCTGTACATCGTAAAAAGGTAAGCCCAGCCTTGGTATCCACCTGCTGCTCTGTTATTGGCCAGCCTCGCTATCTGCAAGCATGTACAGTAGATGAGCGGGGAGCCCAAGGCGTTAGCATCAGAACTAACAATGCTATTGCTAGTAGGGAGTTGGCTTACCAAGTGCGGTTTGGCCTGTAATGATAGCAGCTAACACGATTAATCATGCAATAAGATAAAACGATCATGATGCGTTTTCTGGCCACAATAAATTGCTGTTTACGTGTATGCCTTTCTGTACATAATCTGCCAATATTTCAGCCAGTCACACTGCTTGTGTTCCTCTCCTTGCTCCCCGTGGGGGGCGGAGCTCATGCTTCCATGGCAGGGACAGCTGGAAAGGGTGAAGCGGAGAGCTGAAGGATCCACTCACAATTTAAAAATTGTCCCAAATTCAGCCTAAAAGTCTGCTCTTTTTAACAGTGTGATAGCAAAGCCCTCATCTTTTGCCTGATTGAAGAGGGCGGCTTCAACTGTGGCTCGGTTCCTTATGTGATACCCATGTTGACGCTACATTCATATGATCGATGCAACTGTTCTTACCGTCATTACCATCATTACCGGTTGTATTAGAGAGCATTACGTGAAAAAAAAACAGACGAACTCAGAATAGATGGTAAGGTCCATGAAGTTGAAATGTTCACTATGTGGCCCCCCTGAGGAATGGGTTTGAGGCCCCCCTCATAGAAGAAAAGGAGTGGGTTAGAGTCCCTTTCCCCGATTAAAGGAGTTTGAGGCTCTTTAAAGGGATTGACAAAACCTTAGGCTGTTTGCATTAGTCAAAACATTGTTTTGTTTTTTGTTTTTTTACATACAAGTTATCCGGAATGGGTGATGGCTGAAGCCACAGCTTATATTGCCCATACATACATGCCCGTACAACATGCACATACATATAAAAAATTAAAGGAAAGGAAAGGAGGTTCGAGGCCTTCTAATGTGTACATTCCTTTTGCAACTTGCTTTAATGTTTTGATGTAAAGCACTTTGAATTGTCTTGTACACGAAATGTGCTATACAAATAAACTTGCCTTGCCTTGTTGTGCCATCTCTGAGACATGTACAGTCGTGAAAAACTTAGGACACCCTGTATAAGCCTGTGTGTGTGTTTTTTTTTTTTTTTTTTACATATTTGGACATATGGATATTTAATATCAATGTTAAAAGTACTGGGAGATTCACGTAATACAACTAAACAATTTAAATGAAGTAAAGACTGTTTTCAAACTTTCTCCATCCATCCATCTTTTTCCGCTTAATCCTTTTCGGGTCGGGAGGTGGGGGGGGCTGGAGCCTATCCCAGCATCTTTGGGCGAGAGGCAGGGTCCACCCTGGACAGATCGCCAGTCCATCGCAGGGCCAACACAGAGAGACAGACAAACATTCACTCTCACAGTCAGACCTAAGGACAATTTAGAATCCCCAGTTTGATGCCAATTAACCTAACGTGCATGTTTTTGGCATGTGGTAAAATGTAATTCTAAACAAATAGTGAGGAATAAATTAGGACACCCCCATCTTTTTAGGACACCCCCACGTTCATTCCAGCTTAAAATGGCTAAAATGTTAAAAAATGCAAATAAAAACAAAAGCAAGGTTAGACATAGATATGCAAACATTTCTTAATAAAGAACTAAATATTTAATGAGGTGTCCTTATTTTTTCACATGACTGCATATTGTAAACACATAAGCCTCTTTTCCACTAGCCCAGCACACCTCGGTACGGCTCGATTCACTTAAGTACGGCTCGGCATGCTTCTGTCTCCATTAGCACGGTGTTTGGCATGGGTGTTGTGCTGGGGTGGGTGGGTTTATAACAGCGAGGCGGTGCCACACTCCCGTGACGTAACGCACGCGACCCGAGCAAAACATTTTTTTTTTCCAAAACTTTATTGAGAAGACCCAAGCAAAACATAACACATAGCTGTACAAGGCCACTCATCGGTCTGTGGCTTTTTTCACCGTAAACGCCAAAAAGGACCGCCAGACAAGGGTACAGGCAGCGAGATGAAATATGAATGAATATTTCAATTTAATACTATCCACTTGTACTTACAAAAACGTGTGAATATTCATAAAAAGCACACACATGAAAGGTAGCACCACAAGCAGTGGGTCACAGCGGTTTTAGGCTACAGCAACACAATTGTGTATCCTTTGCCAATCTGTCTGCTGTTATTTAATGTTTAACAGTTAAGGGACGGATGATTATATGCGCCAAAACTGGAGAAACTCTCTGATAAAAAAGCTGCAACAACACAAGTCACTTTTGTTTTCAATTAACTGCCAAATGACCTAGAAATAATGAGCTGAAACTTGTTTTTATTCGTATTAAATAATGAGACAGTGGCACACTGGCCAACACCAATTTGTATTATTTTTTACATCCTAGGGCATTTTGGATGTACTGAATAAAAAAAATTCATGTTTTTCACCTTCAGGTCAACGTTTGGAACAACAGTATTATTATTTTCCGTTTAGATGATGCTACACTCCTTCTAAAGTATTGTAATTCTCTGAATTTGGAATGCCGATAGAACATTCAATTTACATATACTTACTTTTTGACTTGTAAGCTTGATCAGTCTCTCCTGCTGCATTTTAAAGTCCAACTGTGCAACTTCTTATAAGTTAACATAAAAAAATTTACCCAAAGTTTAGAACTGTATCATGTGGTGCTAATTTTTTATGATATTTCAATAAAAAGAACAGAAAGCTTACAAAAACATTTGTTTTTTGGTCTAGTTAAAAATTACATTACCTTTACAATGGTTGACCCCTGACAGGATGATCAGCATCATTTTCATCAGACTAGGCAATGGAATTTCTATGCAATTGTACTGTTTTATAATTCAGTGTTATAACAGACAAACCACACCTTCCAAAACAATTCCATTTTATTATATACAAAATATTAAAATTAAAAAAAAACTTTGCAACACAACATGAAGGTTAATCGACATTTTATACACGCCGACCACTGAGTGCCTCTCCCAGCTTCCCAAACTGGGTCAGGAAGGCTCGGTTGAATGAAGCCGTCTCTGCCAGGTCCTGGGATACCCTCGCGTTTTCTGCAACCTCATTTAAATGTTGCAAATATTTATCATTGAATACATTTTGCGCCTGGTGGCGGGACAGATTCACATTGGAGAATCCGGGCGGGCTGGCGCGGCGGACGCGTGGATTCTACAAGGAAAATGCACACAATAAAATACAGCATGAAAGTGCAAGATATACAGAAAAGACAATAGTTTTTAACAAGATTACATAAGCTTATTTCAGCGTATTGTTCACATGAATAATTAAAAGAAAAGCGAGTCCGCAGTGTGCTGCGATAAAGCAGCGATCATCATCCACAAATGAACAGCTTTTTTATTGCATAAATAAACTGAGCGTCTTACCGAATATATTTGCGAAAAAACACACAATAAAAAAAAATTAAAACTCACCGTTAAAGGACTCCGATGTCGAGACCTCCCGGTATATTTTTTCATTCCAGGCGGCTCCGTCTAACTCGCGCTGGATACGTTCGTCTGACAATGCAGTGAGCAGACACTGCACCTCCTTATTGGTCCATGGAACACCCTTATTATGCAAAGCCATTTTTGATAGAGAATAAATGAAAATAGCACAGCAATACACTGAAAATAAACCGCAAACAGTGGTTGCGCGCTGAGTAATGGCGGTCGTCTAGATTCTTTTTTTTTTTTTTTTTTCAAAAACTTTATTGAGAAGGTCGTGAAGATTCGGTAGAAGAGGAGGAGGAGAGGGGCAGTTACAACCTGACCAATCAGCACCGGTTATGACCTGACCAATCAGCGGCGACCAGTCTGTTAACGTCACAACACGGCCCAGCTCAGCACTGCTGTACCCTGCCCTTCAGCGGGGCTGAGAATCGCGGCTGTTAAACCGTGTTGGGGCTTGTGGAAAAGCGTACAAAGCGTGCTGAGCCGTCCCGTGTCGCGCTAAAGCGTGCTAGTGGAAAAGGCCCTATAGTGTTTACTGATTACATAAAGCCACGTGTCTCGGTCGTTCATGGCAACATATAAGGAGTAGTGTCCAAAACTGTTGTTTTGGTTTATTTTATTTGTTGTTTTTATTTAGCTTATTTTCAATATTTTTCCCACAATTTTTATTCCAGTGTTTATATTTTTATTATTTATTTATTTGTCTGTCTTTCAGCTGCTCCCTTTCAGGGTCGCCACAGCATATCATCAACTTATATCGCGATGATCCCTATGATGGTTTGGCTAGGATTTTTACACTGTGTGCCCTTCCTGACGCAACCCTGCCCATTTATCTGGGTTTGGGACTGGCACAGGGAATACACTGGCTTGTGCACCCCCTGTGGTTGGGTAGTCAACTTTCCTTCCTTCATTCTATTTTTGCTTAGCACCAAGCTAGAAGGCAGGAAGTACCTGAAGTACCTGACTTGAACCCACGACCTCCCAGTTGTGGGGCGGATGCTGTACCACTCCGGTTAATCCAGTGTTTAACATTGTTCATAAATAAAATGAAAACTAAAAATAAACTTTGAAAAAAATGAACTTTGAAAAGTTATACATAGACTGTTATCATTATTATATCTGGGGCATAAAATAGACTTCATGATGTTAATAATAATATTGATTATTGCAATAATTTGGGGAAAATTTATCATCCATCAAAATTTATCTTTACAGGCCTAAGTGTGGTTTATATTGTTATTTTCTTTAGATTTTCACCTGGTTAATCCACAGGCAGTAATATATCTGGCGGCTTCTGGCTTATTTTGTGTGGAGTTTTTTTGGCCATGATGACCCATTAACATTTTGAATGAATGAATGAATGAATTTATTTATTTCGGATAGTACATTACAGGTTAAAAGAAACTGTATAATATAACAACAAGGTCAAATTAGACAAAGACTCCTTCTACTATACAATTCCACGTGAGTTATCCGAAATGGGTGATGGCTGAAGCCGCAGCTTATATTGCCCACCCATATTCCATCCAAGAATTCAAAGGAGAAAAAAGAGAAAACAAGACAAGAGCGATTACAATTTAAAACAAGGCTAAGACAAAATATGACTGAGAGAAAAAGAAAACTGAGCTAGTCTAAGTTAAGCGGTTACTATTCAAAAACAAATCTAAGACATATTGTCACAGAGAAAAAAGAAAAACTAAGCTATAACACAACACAGGCTGGAAATGTCAATCCTTATGTGAGTTTACATGTCGTCTTGTAAATATGTTTGGAGTATTTCTTCCTTTAGTTTTTGTTTAAATTGTCCAAGCTTTGTACATGATTTTAATTCAGGTCCAAAATCGTTCCATAATCTGACTCCTTGCACTGAAATACAGTGTTGCTTGGTAGTTGTTCTCACTGTAGGCTTTTGAAATATACATGTTCCTCTGAAGTGATATCGTTTCTCCCTTGTTTGGAACAACTTTTGGATATTTGCGGGCAGTGATAGATTCTTCACTTTGAGCATTATTATTGCGGTTTTAAAGTCGATCAGATCTTTCAACTTGAGAGTTTTTTGTTTAAGAAAAAGTGGGTTTGTTGGTTCCCTGTAAGCTGCTTTGTTGATTATTCTAATAGCTCTCTTTTGAAGCATAAAGAGTGGATATATGTTTGTTTTATATGTATTTCCCCATACTTCATTACAATATGTCATGTATGGGAGTATTAATGAATGATACAAGGTGTATAGTGTGGGTTGATTCAGCAAATTTTTCACTCTGTGTAATATTGCAATTGATTTGGATACTTTACCTTTTATATAATTAATATGTGGCTTCCAACACAGTTTGTTATCAATTATTACTCCAAGGAATTTAGTTTCGGATACCCTTTCAATCTCTACACCATTTACACTGAGTTTGGGTACTGGGTAGTTGTGATGGTTGTTAAAGACTATAAATTTTGTCTTGCTTAAATTGAGCGTTAATTTGTTTGAATCAAACCACAGTTTCAGCTTTCCTAATTCCTTTCCGAGTGTATCCAGAAGTTGTTCCAAGTTGTTTCCACTGCATAGCAGGTTAGTGTCATCAGCAAACAATATTAAGTCCATTTTTTCTGAAACTTTACATATATCATTTATATACATATTGAATAATAATGGTCCCAAAACTGAACCCTGTGGGACTCCACAGGTGACCTTCAGTAGCTCTGAGTTTTTGTTGTTAACACATACAAACTGATATCTATTCTTTAAGTAACTTCTTAACCAGGACAGTGCTACCCCTCTGATACCACAATTTTGTAGTTTCTTTAATAATAGATTGTGATCTACTGTATCAAATGCTTTTTTAAGATCCAGGAATACTCCAACTGAATACTCTTTATTTTCAATGGCTGTTGATATTTTTTCTGTAAATTCCATTAAGGCATATGCTGTTGTCCTTTTGTGTCTGAACCCATATTGCTGCTCACACAATAAATCATTCTTCAGTATGAAGTTGTCAATTCTCTCATAGAATATTTTTTCAATATTTTTTCAAGTATCTTGGAAAATTGCGGTAATAGTGAAATTGGTCTGTAGTTGGAGAGTTCCCCTCTGTCGCCTGTCTTGCCAAACATTTGCTTGGCTAGTCGGTCAGAATTGGTCAGTCTAACTCCATTACAGCTCACCTCAGTGGGGAAAGGCTGACAGACAGGCCACCTGGTGTTAGCTTAATTATTGATCCAGCTGGTTTGGATCACTATTTTCTATACGTTCTATTAACCCCCCACTGGAATCCTTGTTCATCTACCAACACTTGACTATATACTGTATGTCTCTTCTTTTCTCCATCTTTCCATCCATCTCTCTTAGATGTTAATTTTAGCTGTTTTTTCACTATCCAATCTAGGAGCTAGCCAGCTAAGATTAGCAATGGTGAAGTAAAGGGGAGGGCGGTGTTAACTGCAGCTCTGGGACATTTAAAGAGACGTGCACTGAAACAAACTGTTCTGTGGAAGGCTGCAAAAGATGATTCACAATGATGCTGTAATAATTAAATAAAGGTAATTTGACCAAAATGTATCATAAACATTTCATTAAGATCTGTGGGAGCTGTTAACATGTGGGAAAGGAGCAGTGTTTTAATGATATTAAATGGTAATATCATATTGACCAATATTGGCCCAAAATTTCACAATCAGTACATTCCTATTTGATACATTTACGGTTTTATTTAATCCAACTACCCCTCTGTGGATCCTCACCTTATGGTGGTGGAAGGGTGTGCGTGCCCTAATGATCCCGGGAGCTACAGTGGGGAAAATAAGTACTGAACATGTCAACATTTTTCTCATTAAACATATTTCTGATGGAGCCATTGACCTGAGATTTTCACCAGATATCAGTAACAATCCAAGTAAACCATACATACAAAGAAATCAAAAGCAACTGTGTTTACAAAACCAGCTGTATTTAATAAAGTGGAATGACACTGGGAATAAGTATTGACCGCGTGAAGAAAAAGAGATGCAAAAAAAGGCATAGAAAGCCATGAAACCAGTTGAACTCCACTGGAATTTAGGAAGCCATCCCATCCCCCATCAGTGCAAATTAATTTCTGCTGGTTAAGTCCTGACTGATAGCTTTTAAAAAGGTTTGTGAATATCAGATTGTCACACCACAAAGAACTCATGATCTGTAGAAGCAAAGTGCTCTCGCTACACCTTGGCAACCTTATTGTTGCAAAACATAAAGATGGCATTGGTTACAGGCGCATTTCTAAACTGCTGAATGTTCCAGTGAGCACTGTTGGAACCATCATTCAGAAGTGGAAAGAACATGGTTTTACCATATACTGGTCACAGCCAGGAGCTCCTTGCAAGATTTCTGACAGAGGAGTCAAAAGAATTATCAGAAAAGTTATCCAAGAGCCAAAGACCACTCGTGGAGAGCTCCAGAAGGACCTGGAGTTAGCAGGTACTGCTGTTTTAGAAAGAAAGTTTGCTGCACAACATTTAGGCAAGCCAGTAAAATACTGGGAGAATGTAGTCTGATCAGATGAGACCAAAATTGAACTTTTTGGATGCCACAACACACAGCATGTTTGGAGGAGAAATGGCACTGCACATCCCATCATGGTGTGGGGGTGTTTTTCAGCACACGGTACAGGCAGACTTCATATAATTGAAGGAAAGATGAATGGACAAATGTGCAGAGACATTCTTGATAAGAACCTGTTGCCGTCTGCCAAGATGCTGAAGATGAAACAAGGGTGGACATTTCAGCAAGACAATGATACCAAACACACAGACAAGGAAACTCTCAACTGGCTCCAGAGAAGGAAAATAAAGCTGCTAGAATCAGAATCAGAATGAGATTTATTGCCATTGTTCATGTAGTACACAAACTAGGAATTTGTCTCGGTGCAGTGCTGCAACATTAAACATGGAGTAGCACTAAAGATAAAAATAAAAAACTATGCATGCAATTAAAATGTAGAATATGAATGAGTAATACTAATCTATGCAATTTTTAAATATATTAACAAGCAGCAGATATTGTGGAGTTCCACATAGTGCAGTCGGTAGTGCGAAAGAAAACAGTGATAATTATCATGAGTCCGGTTGAGCTGCTGTACGTAGTGCACGAGAGTCTAATAAGTCACTTAGTGTTCAGCAGTCTGATGGCAGAGGGGAAGAAGCTGTTCATGTAGCGGGAGGTTTTAGTCTGAATGGACCGAAGTCTTCTGCCTGAGGGGAGGGGGGGCAAACAGTGCGTGTCCAGGGTGTGAAGGGTCGGCTATGATCCGACCTGCACGCCTCCGGGTCCTGGAGATGTACAGGTCCTGGAGGGATGGGAGCTTGCAGCCGATCACCTTCTCAGCAGCGCGCACAACGCGCTGCAGTCTTAGTCTGTCCCTGGCGGTGGCTCCTGCATACCACACGGTGATGGAGGTGGTGAGGATGGACTCGATGATGGCCGTGTAGAACTGCACCAACATCTTGGTGGGTAGCTTGAGCTTCCTCAGCTGCCTCAGGAAGAACATCCTCTGCTGGGCCTTTTTGATGAGGGAGCTGATGGTCGGCTCCCACTTGAGGTCCCGGGTGATGGTGGTGCCCAGGAAGCGGAAGGAATCCGCAGTGGTGATGGGAGAGTCTGTGAGGGTAAGGGGGGGCAGAGGGGCTGTGACTTTTCTGAAGTCCACAATCATCTCCACTGTCTTCAGAGCGTTCAGCTGCAGGTTGTTGTGGCTGCACCAGGACGCCAACTGGGCCACCTCTCTCCTGTAGATGGACTCGTCGCCGTTGGAGATGAGCCCGATGAGGGTGGTGTCGTCCGCAAACTTGATCAGCTTGACAGACTGGTGGCTGGAGGTGCAGGAGTTGGTGTACAGGGAGAAGAGCAGGGGGGGAAGTACACAGCCCTGGGGTGATCCGGTGCTGATGCTAACAGAGTCTGAGACAGTCTTTCCCAGCCGCACATGCTGCCTCCGGTCCGTCAGGAAGTCGGTGATCCACCTGCAGAGGGAGTCAGGCACGTTGAGCAGGGACAGCTTGTCCTGGAGCAGATCGGGGCAGATGGTATTGAATGCAGAGCTGAAGTCCACAAACAGGATCCGAGAATGGCCCAGTCAGTCCCCTGACCTGAAGCCAATTGAAAATCTATGGAATGAAGTAAAGATCAGAGTTCATGGAAGACACCCACGGAATCTCCAAGATTTGAAGAGAATTTGTGTGGAAGAATGAGCTAAAATCACTCCTGAGCAATGCCTGCACCTAGTTTATCCATACAGGAGGTGTCTGTGTTATGTAATAACTAGAAAAGCACTCAGAGAGCGCAGACCTCCGCCAAGTGCCACAGTTCCCCCCATACAGTGTTTGTGTGTACGTTTTCAGATTCCTTGACCATGAAAACATATGACTAGCAATTGGATTCACAATGATAGGATTAGTGGTTCAGTAGTTATTGACGAAAATGGCATTTTCCGTAATGGCGGTTTAGCTCCACAGTTCCCCCCATACAGTATTTGTGTGTACGTTTTCCGATTCCTTGACCATGAAAACATATGACTAACAATTGGATTCACAATGATAGTGGTTCAGTAGTTATTGACGAAAATGGCATTTTCCGTAATGGCGGTTTAGCGCCACAGTTCCCCCCATACAGTGTTTGTGTGTACGTTTTCCGATTCCTTGACCATGAAAACATATGACAAGCAATTGGATTGACAATGATAGGATTAGTGGTTTAGTAGTTATTCACGAAAATGGCATTTTGCGTAATGGCGGTTTTCTTGTGGACGGTGATCCGGATCACCACCAAAATCTAATCATCTGTAGGATACCCCATTGCTGACGATCTGTGAAAATTTCATGAAAATCCGTCCATAACTTTTTGAGTTATCTTGCTAACAAACAAACAAACAGACAAACAGACAGACAAACCAACGCCGATGATCACATAACCTCCCCCTTTGGTGGAGGTAATAAGACATATTATTACCTCCGCCAGGTCGAAGGCCAGGAGGAGGTTATGTTTTTGCCAGCGTTTGTCTGTTTGTCTGTCTGTTTGTCTGTTGGTTAGCAAGATAACTCAAAAAGTTTTGGACGGATTTCGATGAAACTTTCAGGCGTTGTTGGAAATGGTACAAGGAAGAACTGATTAAATTTTGGGGATGATCCAGATCACTGTCTGGATACGGGAATTCTTTAAAGGATTCTTTAACATTATGAGATACGGCCATTTTCAACATGTGTGCAGGGGCAATAGAGGGCGCTGGTCGTCGTGTCTGACGAACACAAACTCCGCCTTCTTCAAAGTTTTAGGCACAAAAGCACGCGGAAAACTGTGGTGGGCAGGGCCCGGCAGCATGCCTGTGTTTGCGCAACGCTGCAAAAGCTGAGACGGGCAGCTGTCCGCCGCCGGATTATTTGGAAGAAATTCCCCGGCCAGCCATAGGGGCTGCGCAAAAACCAGCTCTCTGCCGGGGAGGCTTCCAAATCCTCTTTTTTTCCGCGGAGCGCAAATCCAATAAAACCCACGACAACCTGTCTACCCAATTTGCGTCCATCAAAACAGTGATGGGCCGGGCCCGCCAGCGTGCCTGTGTTTGCGCTACGCTGCAAAAACTGAGACGGGCAGCTGTCCGGTGCGGGATTATTTGGCAGAAATTCCCCGGCCAGCCATAGGGGCTGCGCAAAAACCAGCTCTCTGCCGGGGAAGCTTCCAAATCCTCTTTTTTTCCGCGGAGCGCAAACCCAATAAAACCCACGGCAACCTGTCTACCCAATTTGCATCCGTCAGTGAAGCCCTGGGTGCTGCTTTCAGTGATCTATGAAAACGCTCGCAGCCTGGGACTTTGCACATGAAGGAGATGGACACAACACCAACACTTCAGTTTATTACCTCCGCCAAGGAGGTAATGCTTTTACTACTGAACCACTAATCCTATCATTGTGAATCCAATTGCTAGTCATATGTTTTCATGGTCAAGGAATCTGAAAACGTACACACAAACACTGTATGGGGGCGAACTGTGGCGCTTGGCGGAGGTCTGCGCTCTCCGAGTGCTTTTCTAGTTTGTTTGTTTGTCTGTTTGTTTGTTTGTTAGCAAGATAACTCAAAAAGTTATGGACAGATTTTCATGAAATTTTCACAGATTGTCCGAAATGGGGTATCCTACAGATGATTAGATTTTGGTGGTGATCCGGATCACCGTCCACAAGAAAACCGCCATTACGCAAAATGCCATTTTCGTGAATAACTACTGAACCACTAATCCTATCATTGTCAATCCAATTGCTAGTCATATGTTTTCATGGTCCAGGAATCTGAAAACGTACACACAAACACTGTATGGGGGGAACTGTGGCGCTTGGCGGAGGTCTGCGCTCTCCGAGTGCTTTTCTAGTTGTGTGATGTGGGTGGTGGCTCTACCTTTCCGGTTCCACCGCCACCCTGAGTGTAAAGGGCTGATGTGGAAGAGGCACGGTCCCCTTTTGACCTTCACCTCTGCCTGTATGGGAGCGCCTTGTAATACTGTGAGTCACTTAATAAAGTCACGTTCTGTTGCACCTCCGGCCTCGTTATTGGAATACTGATTATGGACATAACATTTGGCAACAAGGTTAAAAACATGGATGAAGGTATTTCGGACTTTTAGCCATTTCTGGAGCTTCCGGGCGAGCCACCAGTACCATGGGAGAGGTGGTTTGCCGCATTCGAGAATTAACCTCTGTGAACTAGAGAAATTGCATGCTCGAGTGATTCTAGTCCATAATCTTGACATGGAGGGACAGCGCATTCTCAGCACATTGGGTGTAAGTGACAGTTTTGAGGACGGGGTTGGGCTAATGGTGCGCTACTTTCGTGTTCCTGAGAACGTCATCATCCGGAGGATTCAGTTCTGACAGTGCCTCCAGCAGACTGGAGAGTCGGTGCAGCGGTATATTGCAGACCTGCGCCAGCTGGCCGGCTGTTGCCAGTTTGGGACCTTAGAAGAGGAAATGGTCCGTGATGAGTTGGCAGAGCACACGCTGTGTGCGGCGGCACTGTCAAGACTACTTACACATTCCGGTGAACTGACGTTGGCCAAGGCTGTAGAGATAGCCCAACAGTTTGAAGCAGCGGATAAACTGTCACGGGACCTCGGTGAGAGAACAATGTTGGGGCAACCCAACTGAAATCAGCGGCGCAGGCTGAAGACTCGGATAGCGATGACAGCGTGGAAGACAGAGAAGAATACGCTACTGCTATAAAAATAAGGTCCTCCCGGGATCGCCAAAATGTTTTGGCTGCAGGTCTACCAAGCACTGGTACAAGGTGAGAGCGTGTCTGGCAAAAGGCAAATGCTGTGGCAAGTGCAGACTCCTACATCATTTCGCCAGGGCCTGTAAAAAAATTTGAGCGAGGGGTACGGCAACGTGAAGTGGATTCCCCCACCATGACTCCTATGGTTATCCACACTGTCTCCCCGAGCGCAGAAGGTTGCACGTTATTCTGCCTTTATAATTTGAGTTTAGTTCTCATTACATTGTTTCATGTAAGTGAGCTTGGTGCCCTCTAGTGGTGTAATGAAAGTATTGTTTTTGAACTAATAATAAAGTGTTGCACATGCGCAGTAACCATATAACAGAAGACCGGTCGGAGGTTCAGCCCGATGTGTGAACGCTGTGAATGTTGTTTAACTATTGTCGCCTTGGACATCATTAGTCCATGAGTATGGTATGTGATTTGACAGTGTTAATTACATTGAGAACCGCACAGTTACATTGGTGTATTTTAAGTTACCTTTCAGTTTGTTGCCAACAATGTTAACAAGCTAGGTTGGAGCTAATGCTAACGTGTGCTAAGCTAGACACGGTGACCGTATCATTAATGGCGTATATATGTTTACTTTGTTTCAGTTTTACACAAATGTAGGAACAGATGTAGAACAAATGTACATCACGCTAAGTTCTTTGTGGTGTTGCAACAATAAACGAGATAAAAGGAGACATCTTGTCATCCTTGAGGCCTGCACCGCACGTGTTAACTTGCTGTCTACCAGTCATCAACTAGGAAGCTCGATGGGAGGGCAGTAAAGTAAAAGGACTACGGTGCAGCAGGCACAATAAAACAAAGCAACAAGCAGCAAATGAGCCTCAGGCCAGGAAAGCAGTACCGGCCAACTCCCCAACCCAGAAGGGAGGTTATGGAGACGGACCACACAGCTCCCTTGGCTACAGCTGTACAAGGTAGCTCGCTATATTCACGTAGCTCTGCAAGGCTTCTTCAGCTTCCTCCTCAGCCATAAAAGCTAGAGCTAAAGCAGATGCTGCACGAGCTAAATTAGCCTTTTCAGAGAAAGAAGCAGCTCTCATCAAACAGAAAGCTAATCTTGAAGCACAGAAAGCTAATCTTGAAGCATATATGCACATTCTGAACTATCGGAAGGCTGCTGCAGAAGCTGAAGCTGCGGCCTATGAAGAAGCAGAGCAATGTGCAAGAAGTGAACTTAGTCAGGTATTAATGGACATGCCAGTTAGCTCAGCACAACGCACATCTGACTGTGTACAGAAACACTCTGATATGCACTTTGAGGAAATTCCTTTCAAAACTGATCCAGCCACCTCCTCTAAGATCCAACGTGAACAGTTTGAAATGGCCGCAAATGTGCCATTCATCCCATCTAATGCTGTGGATAGTAAGAGTCAGGCCAGCATCAACCTTGAGGAGGAGCGTGGAGCTACAGAGACGATTAACCCCCCAACATTACAACCCTATTATGCCCCTGCAACGCATTACGCAGAAGCACAAGGTATTCGGGATCTAACCAAATATCTCATACACCGGGAAATGTTGAGCACAGGACTCCTACAGTTTGATGACCTCCCAGAAAATTATTGGGCATGGAAGGCATCTTTCCAGAACGCTATACAGGACCTCAGTCTCTCACACCATGAGCAATTAGATTTGATGATAAAATGGCTCGGCACAGAATCAGCAGAACAAGCAAAGGGGATCCGCTCTGCACATGTCTTCAACCCAAATGCAGCCCTTAACTTAGTCTGGGAAAGGCTAGAAGAGTGTTACGGATCACCTGAAATAGCAGAAAATGCACTGTTAAAAAAGCTTGAACATTTTCCCAAACTCAGCAACGAAGACACACTCAAGCTGAGAGAATTTGGTGACATTCTACAGGAAATTGAATGTGCAAAGGATGGTGGATACTTACCTGGACTCTCATACCTGGATACAGCCCGTGGAGTGAATCCTGTTGTAGAGAAACTGCCCCACAGCCTACAGGAGAAGTGGATTGCAGCAGGTGCCAAATACAAAGAAATACACAAGGTTGTCTTTCCCCCTTTCAGCTTTTTCTCCAGTTACGTCAGACAACAGGCCAAAATAAGAAACGACCCAAGTTTCAGTTTCTCTCCGCTGGCCCACATGAACGCCAGAGTTGAAAAAGCCCCGAAGTTCACCAGTGAGCCTCTCATCAGTGTCCACAAAACAGACATCCCACCAGTTTCACCTGCAACTAAAGGTAACCACGCAGACAAAAGAACCGAAAGCCCAGATAAACAAGGTCCCATACACAGAAAGCCACATCCGTTAAAGAAATGTAAAATGTTTAGAACGAAACCAATAGAAGAACGCAAACTGTTCTTGAAAGAGAATCGCATTTTCTTTAAGTGTTGTGGATCCACTCAGTATCTGGCAAAAGACTGTAAACAGTCAATCCAGTGCTCTGACTGCGGTAGTGATAAACATGTAGCAGCACTACATCCTGGCCCCCCTCCTCCTCCCATAGAACCTCATGAAGCTAAGACAGACTATGGCGGGGAGCCACATGATTATGAAAGCACACTAGTCACGTCTAGATGCACAGAAATTTGTGGTGATGCAGAAAGCTCACATTCCTGCTCAAAAATTAGGCGTGTGTTAGTTTATCCTGCAGGACACAGAGAGAAAGCTCAAAAAATGTATGCAGTACTCGACGAACAAAGCAACAGATCACTTGCCAAATCAGAGTTTTTCCCGCTGTTTAACGTTAAAACTCCTTCTGACCCTTATACGCTGAAAACGTGTTCAGGAGCTACTACAACTTGGGGACGTAGTGTTTCAAACTTTATGATAGAGTCGACAGATGGTAAAGTAAAGCTCCAGCTTCCAAACTTGGTCGAGTGTGACATGATCCCTGATGACAGGAGGGAAATTCCATCTCCAAAGGCCGCACTCACACACCCACATCTGAGAAAGGTCGCAGACAAGATTTCACCGGTAGACGAACATGCTGCCACCCTCCTACTACTGGGAAGAGACATCCTACAGGTACACAAGGTGAGAGAACAAATTAGTGGACCCCACAGTACTTCCTATGCACAACGCTTAGACTTGGGATGGGTTATTGTGGGAGAAACATGTTTGGGGACAGCACACAAGACTTCAACTGTTAACGTGCTAAAGACACATGTGCTCTACAATGGTCGTGCATCATTCCTCAGCCCATGCCCAAACACATTTCTTGTCAAAGAGGTTTCAGATTGCTCTACCTCACGTCCCAACAGCATACCATCATATGCCTTGCAGTGTGAGCGAGACACAGACCACTTAGGAAGCACAGTCTTCGATAAAACAAAAGGTGACGATAAACCAGTGCTGTCAATAGAAGATCGTTTTTATTGACCTTATGAACAAAGAAGTACATCAAAATGCGGAGAACAGCTGGGTAGCACCATTACCATTTTGTTCTCCATGGCCACACCTCCCAAGTAACAGAGAACAGGCAATGCAACGTCTTCATTCTCTCAGAAAAACACTGGACAGGAAACCGGAAATGAAAAGACTGTACACAGAGTTCGTTCAAAAAATGCTGGACAACGACCACGCAGAGGCTGCTCCTCCTTTAGAGGAAAACAAAGAACATTGGTATCTACCATCATTTGGCATATATCACCCCCAAAACCCGACCAGCTGAGAGTGGTGTTTGACTCAAGTGCAGAAGTTGAAGGAGTATCCCTAAATAAAGTACTATTAAGAGGGCCCGACCTAAACAACAGTCTTGTGGGTGTCCTACTATGTTTCAGGAAGGAGCTAATAGCATTTGCTGCAGACGTGCAACATACTGTATGTTGTACTGTTTTGTGGTCAGAGAAGACCATAGAGACTATCTCAGGTTTCTATGGTATGAGGACAATAATCTTGACAAAGAAGTAAGAGACTACAGAATGAAAGTGCATGTGTTCAGCAATAGCCCTTCTCCAGCCGTGGCTATTTACTGCATGAGATGTGCTGCAGCCGAAGCTGAGAAAGCGCATGGACACGACACAACACAGTTCATAGTGAGACATTTCTATGTAGATAATGGATTAGCCTCCGCAGCCACACCAGAGGAAGCTGTTGACATCCTGACAAAGCACAAAAGATGTTAGCACAATCCAATCTCAAACTGCACAAAATAGCATCCAATTACTACCGAGTCATGGAAGCCTTTCCAGCAAGTGAAAGAGCAAAGGACTTGAAGGACTTTGATCTCAAACTCGACGAGCTCCCATTACAGCACAGTTTAGGAGTGCTTTGGAATCTTGAAACTGACAGTTTTATGTTTCAGGTGTCCATCGAAAAGAAGCCCTACACGCGAAGGGGAGTCTTAGCGACAGTCAACAGTCTATATGATCCTCTAGGGTTTGTGGCACCTATCACAATGCAGGGAAAAAACCTCCTGCGCAAACTGTCAACAGAACACGGCGACTGGGATGACCACTTCCTGCTGAGAGAGAAGAGGAGTGGAACAAATGGAAAGATTCCCTGAAAGACCTAGAAGATCTACAGATACCAAGGTGCTACTTGCCATTGTCACAGTCTTCTGTTCAGAAACGAGAGTTATGCATTTTCTCAGACGCATCAACCTTGGCAATTGGAGCAGTAGCATACCTGAGAACCACCAACAATCGAGGTCAGTGCCACTCAGGGTTCATTATGGGCAAATCTAAAATAGCACCAGGCCCTGCACACACCATCCCTAGATTGGAGTTATGTACAGCTGTTCTAGCTGTTGAAATGTACGAGCTAATCAGAGATGAGATAGACACTGACATAGATGCTGTCAGGTTTTATACAGACAGTAAGATTGTTCTTGGATACAGACACAGCAACACAAAAAGGTTCTGCACATATGTGGCAAACCGCGTAACTCGCATCAGAAAGTCCACACTTCCATTACAGTGGCATTACATAGCAATCGGCTGCACGGTGGCGCAGTGGTTTAGCACTGTGGCAGCACAGTTTTACCCTCGGCCGGGGGACCGCGGGGATCATGAGATCGTGGGTTCAATCCCAGCCCCCGACCAACAGTGAGCTGTGTGGAGTTTGCATGTTCTCCCCGTGTTGAGCGGGTTTACTCCGGGATTTCTCCGGTTTCCTCCCGCATACCAAAAACATGTAGGTTTAGGGCGCTCGCGCACGCAGCGACCAGCAGCCGGTGGCTTGTCACCAGACTGCAAACCAAGTCTACCTACGGGTACAAATAAGTAACAACAAAAAAAACAACAAAAAAAAAAAAAAACGGTGACAACCCAGCAGACAGTGCCGCAAGATACATCGCAGCAGACGCACTCAAGCTCACAAACTGGTTCCAAGGACCTCTGTTCTTGACTCAACTCAATTCAGAACCACAGCAATCTGACCCCTTCTCACTCATAGACCCAGAAGAAGATGCAGAAATCAGGCCTGATGTTAAAACATTCGTTACTAAACTGTCTGATGGACATTTGGGGTCACATCGCTTTGAAAAGTTTTCACACTGGACGAAACTGTGCCGCACAGTTGGATCACCCATTCGTGTTGCAGCGTCATACAAGAACAAGTCCAGACAAACCAAAAACGGTGGATGGAAATGTTACAACAGCGCATGCACTATTGATGAGCTTTCACGAGCAAAATGCCTGATAATATCTACAGTGCAACATGAAGTCTTTAAGGAAGAGTTCAAGTGCATTGAAACAGAGCATTCATTTGCCGAAACAAAGTTGGCTGAAGGAATTAAGCCCAGTCATTGACGAGGATAGTTTGCTTAGAGTCGGAGGATGCTTGGCACCAGCAAACCTGACAGAAGAGGAAAAGCACCCTCTTATTATTCCTTGTTCGCATCACATTGCTGTTTTTTTAATCAGATACTACCATGAAAAGGCAGCACATCAAGGTCGACATGTGACCGAGGGAGCCCTTAGAGCATCTGGGTTTTGGATCATAGGCGGCAGGCGTCTTGTGTCTTCTGTCATCCACAAGTGCGTGACCTGTAGGAAACTGAGAAAAACACTGCAAATCCAAAAGATGTCAGATTTACCAAGTGACAGACTCTCACCAATGCCACCGTTTACCAATGTTGGTCTCGATGTATTTGGCCCGTGGTCAGTGACAACACGACGCACAAGAGGAGGAAGCGCAGACAGCAACAGATGGGCTGTGCTTTTCACATGCATGTCAACAAGAGCTGAGCACATTGAACTGATTGAAACAATGTCAACGTCCAGTTTCATAAATGGTCTGAGAAGATTTTTCTCCATTCGGGGACCCGCACAGCAGCTGCGATCTGATAGGTGCACAAACCTTGTTGGTGCATGCAAAGAACTGAAAATTGACCACAGTGATACCGCATTAACAAGTTTCCTACAAGAAAAGGGTTGCAGATGGTTTTTTAACCCACCGCATGCATCACACATGGGTGGATCCTGGGAAAGACTTATTGGGGTTGCCAGACGGCTCTTGAATGCAATGCTTCTTAAAAACACACTACAGCTCACACATGAGGTACTGAGCACCTTAATGGCAGAGGTTATGGCAGTGATGAATGCAAGACCACTTGTGCCAGTCTCAAAAGATCCTGACAATCCAACCATCCTAACTCCAGCAATGCTACTGACCCAAAAAACAAACCCCTTGACAGCACCATCGGGAGCCTTCGTTGCACCAGAGCTCCATGCACATCAGTGGAAACAAGTGCAGCCTCTTGCGGACAGTTTTTGGAAACAATGAAGACAAGAGTATCTTGTGACGCTTCAGAGCCGAAGAAAATGGACTGATGAGAAACCAAATATCAATGTTGGAGATGTTGTTTTACTCAAGGATGGGCAAGTACACAGAAATGACTGGCCCATGGGGCGGATTGTAAAAACATTTTATGGAAAGGACAATAAAGTCCGAAATGCGGAGGTGAAAATAATAAGAGATGGGACTGTTAAAGTGTTTCTGAGACCAATTACAGAAATGTTTTTGCTGATGGCAGATGGTGCATAGATAATGATGTAGTTAACATTGTTACGCACTGTTGTTTGAAATGTCGTAAGTCTAAATAGTGGTACAATATTATTGCACCAGACGGGGAATATTCTGCCTTTATAGTTTGAGTTGAGTTGTTCTCATTACATTGTTTCATGTAAGTGAGCTTGGCACCCTCTAGTAGTGTAATGAAAGTATTGTTTTTGAACTAATACACAAAGTGTTGCACATGCGCAATAACCATATAACAGAAGACCGGTCGGAGGGTCAGCCCGGTGTGTGAACGCTGTGAATGTTGTTTAATTATTGTCGCCTTGGACATCATTAGTCCGTGAGTATGCTATATGATTTGACAGTGTTAACAATTACAGTGAGAAATGCACAGTTACATTGGTGTATTTTAAGTTTCCTTTTAGTTTGTTGCCAACAGTGTTAGCAAGCTAGGTTGGAGCTACTGCTAACATGTGCTAAGCAAGACACGGTGACTATATCATTAATGGCGTATATATGTTTACTTTGTTTCAGTTTTACACGGATGTAGGAACAGACGTAGAACAAATGTACATCACGTTAAGTTCCTTGTGGTGTCGCAACAGTAAACGAGATAAAAGGAGACATCTTGTCATCATTGAGGCCTGCACCACACGTGTTAGCTTGCTGTCAACCAGTCGACAGCTAGGAAGCTCAATGGGAGGGCAGTAAACACGTATTTCACGGTTATGTTGGACGGCAAAGAAGTGCCATTATTGGTGGACACGGGCGCGGTGAGGTCCGTGTTGAACTGGCCTACTGTGAGGAGTTTTTCCCCTACCATCGTGTGAGAGGTCTGTCGACGCCATTGTGTGGGTTTGGCGGTAATAGACTGTCTATCGTGGGTTTGCTGGACCTGACGGCGAGATACAAGTCAGCAGTGGTGTCTAGCCTGCAGTTCGCGGAGACTGTGAGTGTGTTGAACATGATGGGCTGCAACCTTTTTTATGGACTGGGCTTCTCAATTACCAGCAGCAGCTTAGAGGAGTGGTCAGGCTGTGATTTGTGGGACCGGCCGATTCCGCAAGTGATGGACGATGCAGTTTGGGACGATACATGGCCTAGTATTCTGGGAATAGACAGGACCAATACTACCCAGGGCCATCGTGGGAGGGTTCCGGTGCCAGGGCCCAAGTTACCCTTGGTGAGGGAACTGGGTGGCATGGTGGAACACCCGTGATGGCGGGTGGAGCTGTGAGGATGGCTCCCTCTACTTCTGGAGTTTGGCCTGGAGATACCGAAAAGCAAGGGGGTGCGACGGCTTCACTGGCATTCAAAATAAAAGAGAGCGGGGCAGGACCGGCTGACATGGGGAACAGACGTGCCACACAGAAACACTGGAGGCAGAGTCGGGCTTCGCTGACATACGCGATGGCCAAGGTCTCGGAACTGTGGTTGGCCTGGCAGCCACGGTATTCGGCCGCAATTTCAGAGTTTACTACCGACATTCAACACGTCGCCGGTAAGCTCAATGTCATGGCCAATTGTCTGTCGCACGCATTAGTCTCCCCGGTCTACATCAGAACAGATTTCCCCACGATGGCTGAGGAGCGGGCTGGGCATTGGCGCGCTCCAGTCTGCGCCTGCTCGGTTAAGGCTGGAGAGCAGGGTGGTGCAAGAAGGGTGCCCTCCCTTGCTCTGCGACTTCTCCACCGGCTGCCCGCGCCCGTTGGTTCCGAGCTCTTTATTATTTTTCAAATGCATTTTTTACATAACACAACAGAGAAACTTACTTTCAGTTTTAGTGGGAACAGTGTTGTTGGTCTCCCTTTTTAGCCAGCGCATCAAAGTCTGGAGTTAGTTTTGTTGTGGCGATTCTCAGGATGGATCTGAGGTGTTGGTCTATTAACTTGGCTCTGTGGCTGGCTTTGTTGATGTTCATGAGGTCCGCTCATCTTTACAGAAGGGCTGAGGGGTCAAAGAGTAAAGTGCAAACGTGGAGTAATACGCCGCACCTCAACAAAGGTCAATGTATCTAGAGTGCGCCATCTAGTGGGAAAACGTGAGAATTGCAGGGAAAATAAAACATTAACAAGATAATTTCTTCAAGTTCGGCGGGCCAGATTAAAAAGCTTAACGGGCCGCATATGGCCCCCGGGCCGTAGTTTGCCCATGCCTGATGTAGACCATGCCGATGTAAATGGTTTCAAATGGTCTGACGTGACACTTAGGTGCCTCTTACCTCCCTTAAGTGCCCCTGGAGTTGAGTGGCATACATCATCTGGTTCTGCAGGGCACTGTTCACAAGGAAGTGGTCATTAGCATGGGATGTGGCCAAAGGACGTCCACTTCTGTGTCTTTCTGTGACTCTTCCAGTCTCTCTGTATCTCTGTTGCAACCTGCTGATGACACTCTGTGACACTCTGAGCTCAGTGGCCACTTCCCTCTGAGAAGATCCTATTTGAAGCCTCGGAATGGTGAGGTACTGTTGATCAATTGTGAGGTGCCGTCTTGGTCTCATGATGTCAAAATGTGAACAGTATGACGAAGAGGACTGTTTAAATACCAATTCTAATTGAAGCAGAAAATTTATTGGTGGATTCATGGATCAAACACCTGTTGTGAATTTTGCTGTTAAGCACCTTGTTAGAGAACAGTAAGTTATGCAAAAAGTACTGAAACATTGAACAGTTGGACATGTGCATTCAAAAGGTTAGAGAAGATCAAATTAAGTTTACCTGGAAAGGTTATAGTGCATTTTAGATACAACTTGAAATTTCACCCAAAGCTGAATATCCCTAACTTTTTGTAAGGTGTGTGTGTGTGTACAGTGGATATCAAAAGTCTACACACCCCTGTTCAAATGCCAGGTTTTTGTGATTTAAAAAAATGAGACCAAGATGAATCATTTCAAAACTTTCTCCATCATTAGTGTGACCTATAACCTGTACAACCCAATTGGAAAACAAACTGAAATCTTTTTAGTGGAAAAATAAGAAATAAAAAACTTACAATAATGTGGTTGCATAAATATCTGATAACTGGGGATGTGGCTGTGTTCAGAATTAAACAATCACATTTAACTCACACACCTGCCACCATTTAAAGTGCCTCTGATTAACCCCAAATAAAGTTCAGCTGTTCTAGTAGGCTTTTCCTGACATTTTTGTAGTCACATCTTACAGCACAAGCCATGGTCCACAGAGAGTTTCCAAAGCATCAGAGGGATCTCATTGTTCAAAGGTATCAGTCAGGAGAAGGGTACAAACGACTTTCCAAGGCATTAAATATACCATGGAACACAGTGAAGACAGTCATCATCAAATGGAGAAAATATGGCACAACAGTGACACTACCAAGAACTGGATGTCCCTCCAAAATTCATAAAAAAACGAGAAGAAAACTGGTCAGAGAGGCTGCCAAGTGGCCGACAGCAACATTGAAGGAGCTGCAGGAATTTCTGGCAAGTACCGGCTGTTTAGTACCTGTGACAACAATCTCCCATCTAGGGTGGAAAGTCGGAAGCCTTCTCATATGAAGAAAAACATCCAAGCCCAGCTACATTTTGCAAATATGCATTTGAAATCTCCCAAACACATGTGAGAAAATGTGTTATGGTCTAGTGATCACATCAAGATGTGCCACAATGACAGACTCCTACCCAAAAAGACCGAGTGCTGTAATAAAAGCCAAAGGTGCTGCAACAAAGTTTTAGTTTAAGGGTGTGCATATTTATGCAAACAGGTTATTGCAAGTTTTATTTTATTTTTCCCCTTAAAAGATTTCAGTTTGTTTTTCAATTGGGTTGTACAGGTTATAGGTCACATTAATGGTGGAAAAAGTTTTGAATGATTTATCTTGGTCTCATTTTTTTTACATCACAAAAACCTGGCATTTGAACAAGGGTGTGTAGACTTTTTATATCCACTGTAAAAAAAATAATTGTATGTATATACAGTATATATACTGTGTATATATATATATATATATATATATATATATATATATATATATATATATATATATATATATACTGTATGTATGTATATATATATATATATATATATACTGTATGTATATATATATATATATATATATATATATATATATATATATATATAAAGCACAGACAGAAATGTTAGACCAAGGCTACCCCTCATGTTATTAAAATGTCCTTGGCAAACCCACAGTAACTTAACAGAAATGCAGTTCAACACTCTTCCTAGTGAACTGTCTTGGTGACCTCAGGATGTGTTCATCAGGAAGGAATGAACTCCTGCATCATTGATACTGTGGTTTAAACTCATAAAATGTGCTGCATACTTTTGAATTGTCATTACAGTTATTCCTTACATTAACCACTCTGACAAAAAACTTTTTGTTATTGGTCCTGATCTTTTGTTTCTGAGATTTCGTCGGCCTCCTTTGGTCTATGATGACCATGGAAGAGAATCCTAAATGTCTACTCTGCTGGAACAGCACCGCCTGTGGCTGAACAGGCCGATGCGCGAATGGCAGTCCCTGTCACACAGGTCGCACTTGTGGGTGGTCTCCGTGCTGCTGGGTCTGTGGCGGTTCTTCCTGCGGGTACTTTTTTCATCTGCTGCAGCAGTCAGTCTCTCTTCACCCGCCTTGAGCTGTCTGGTCAGGGTGCCTCTCCATTTGGAGCGGTCTGTTGCAAGGTCCTCCCAGCGCTCTGTGTTGATCTCCAGGGCCTTCATGTCTCTCTTGCAGAGACATGAAGGCCCATGAACATGAAGAGAGATTTATGCTTCTGCTAAATCTTCTATACTGTCTCTTGCATTAAATAACTCTAAACATCCTACTGGGTGCTTGGTGTAAACAGTATTTTACTCGTATAAAATTTATATCATTTTGACATCTCCTTATTCTCTGAATTTTAAAACATTTCCTTGACCACATGTTGGATTGGTAACTCATGATAACTTGCATTTTTGTTCTAATTTCAAATAAACTTAGTTACTTTATGATTGATGTTTTTATTGTGTTTCATGTGAGGTACTGAGTGAACAATAAAACGTGCGCCGGGAATTGCTTTCAAAGGTCTGTATCTTTTCCAAACTGCAGGTGGTGACCGCTATTGTGGAATCTGGGAAGAACATGTCAGCAGAGCAGAAGAAGACGGATCGCTGCCCTCTCCTCTATGAGTGGCACAAGAAGCAGTACATTGGCGCTGCTCACGGCCTGGCTGGCATCTATTACATGCTAATGCAGGTAGGAGAGACCAGGAGCCTGAACTGGTTTTGTCAGTAAAAGAACATTGAGGGTATTCTGTGTATTTTACTGAGCCTAGTTTATTTAAGCAATATTCCACAAGAAGAGATGTCTTATCAGTTGCCATTAATTTATTTGATTCAATTACTTTATAATTTATTGATATTTTTGCAGGCATGATACTTAACAAAGATAATGGCACCAAAGTAAACTACCAGCCAGTTTATATTTGTAGATGGCAGCGATGGGTAATTTTCTCATTTTCTGACTGACATTTTTTTTGTTATTGCTATTCTCCTCTGACTCAGGAAATATTTAACTTAATGTTTACTTTTTATTATTCATATGATATGATTTAGAAGAATAAACCTCAAATGTATGAAAATCAAGTCAAATGAACGAGCAATTTTATAACAACACTGCAAAATTATGAGGAGGGAAGGTGCATAAAATTAATGACATATGAATTTGTACGATTGACTTTTTTAGTATGTAATTTAAAATGTAAAAAAGAGATGGCCCTTTTTATGTGATTATTGTATCGAATGCATAAAATTTACAGAAAATATATGTCAGGATATATATTGTTATATAAGAAATTTTGGTCATATCGCACAGCCCTACTTAAATCCCTCAGGCGAAACTGCATTAAAAACTGACACCATCCTGTAAAGGATATTACCACATTAGCTCAGGAACACTTTGGAAAATCATTGTCACACAGTTCGTTGCTACAAGACTTGTAGACTTGTATCTACAAGTGCAAGTTAAAACTCTACCAGGCAAAGTGAAATCCATATATCAACAACACCCAGAAACGCTGCCGGTTGCTCTGGGCCTGAGCTCATCTGAGATGGCCTGATGCAAAGTAGAAAAGTGTGCTGTAGTCAACATGTCCACATTTCAAATTGTTTTTTGAAATCATGGATGTTGGTGGAATTTTTTAAAAATAACGGGGTCTTCATTTGTCCCTTGTAAACTCACGCCTATTTGGAATAATCCTGATATCCTACAACAAAAGACGATAGTAAACTTTCCACTATGGTGTGAGAAAGGAATAAAAACTTAGAACATCTTATTCGAGGAGGAATCTTTATCAAATTCCAGGAACTGGTGTCACAGTATGACATCAATGATAAAAAAGTTTCTTGAATACCAACAGCTTAAATTCATAATAAAAGCAAGGTTCAGTCTCAATCAGATAGATTTAGAGGTACCAGTTAAGGTGACAGAGTTTCCAAATGTTCGTTAGATCGTGATGATATGGGAGTGTGTTGGTGCCCATGACATGGGTAACTTGCACATCTGTGAAGACACCATTAATGCTGAAAGGTACACTCAGGTTTTGGTACTCGTAAAAACTCAAATACTGCTGTCCCATACCAATGCACTTTCCATAACAGTATTTACAAGAAGTGCTATTGTATACTGGAGAAGATAGATGCTGACCATGTTTACATGCACACAAATAAACCGGTTATGATTGGATTTCTGGAGTTATCTGATGTGGCCATGTAAACAGAATAATCAGATAAAGGCCATGTAACTGGGGTCATTAAAACAAGTGCTTTACTCTCCAATAATCTGTTTATTCAGTGCACGTAAACGTGATGAAATGGATCATTGCCATTATCGGTTTATTCCCAGTAATCAGTTTATTGTGACCATGTAACTGGGGTCATTGTGCTTTGGAATTTCACTGAGGGCTTTTGCAAGTATGATGGTCTGAGAAGATAAATGACATCATTCACTGTTCCAAATGAGCACTGTGGTGTCTTAATGGTTAATAAACAAGGCAATTTAAAATTTTACAAATAATGAGTATCATTTTATAAACTTGATAGGAGCCAGCAAAGTATGGCAAAATTGTGCCCTGTTTGACAGTCTGAGTCTGCACTCTGCTGTGACTCAAATCTGTCTGAAACAGCCACTTTACTTGAGCTAATGGGCTGTTCTGTCTGCTGTTCTAAAAAAAGCAGTCATCTGTGTGTGGCTCCATTGGCACCAAGCGTGATATTCACCCAGAGGTTGGACCGCTTTGGATCGTTTAGATAGTCTTTCATTTGAAAATAATAGTTAAAATTATAAAACGTATTAATGCTGAAGTATGACTTATACTTCCTTTGTCCTAAAATTCCCGAGTGATTTAGGTTCTTGCTTTGGATCTTTTGATTAGTGAGCCCATGCTGGCACAAAGTACAGTGGAAAGCTTCCCTTTGTATAAAGCCCCTGTCACACCTTGACGATTTAGGCAGCATATACCAGTGTTTAATGGCGAATACGTTGGTGTACATCTAATAAGTTAAGGGTAAGTTTTGTATAAGGTAAGAGCATGCTGAAGCATGCTGGTATACAGTATGTTGTAGTACAACATATACCAGGCAAATTTTTAGACAGCCTCGCCATACTACAATGTATCCAATGTATAATAATCATAACTTTATTTGTATAGAACTTTTCACAGACAAAAGTCACAAAGTGCTTTACATGAAATAAAACACAGAAACAAGGGATTAAATTACAAAGAAACACAAATTAAAAGATTAAAATTTAAGTGATAAATTAAAACACAAGTTAAGAATGGATTATAACAAAAACATTAATTAAAATAAAAGAAATAAACCAACAAATAACCCCCCTTCCTCCTACCTAAAGGCCTGTCTAAACAACAGTTTTAATTTGCTTCTTAAAAATAACCTCAGAGTCAGTCAAATAGACTGAAGGGGTAGAAAGTTCCACAACTTTGGTGCTACACCTTGAAAAGCTCGATCACCACGTGTTTTAAAATAAGTCTGAGGTACCTCTAATAAAAGGTGACCACAAGTCCTGAGGGGCTGAGAGGAGGAGTATAGCTGAATGAGGTCTGCAATGTAGGGAGGTGTGAGACCATGCAAGGCTCTAAAAGTTAAAACTGTGGAGGATGGAATCAGACGAGACACGAGCTGACGACACAGAACTTTATTCACCTCCAACAAACAGAACAGACTAAATCTGGGTGCCAAAGCGAACTCCTTTATGCCACTTTATTCCTGCCTTTGGCACCCAGGGTGAACACATTGACACATGCGTCACAGAGCATGTACACACATCCATGCACCCGTCACAGAGCATGGCTTAACACAATACTTTTGCGCCCTGGAGTCCTCAGGTGTGAAAAGCATCTTAACTCTCCACAATACATCCCACACCTGGCACAGCGGGGGCAAAGGTGCATCTTTCATTTTAATACCCCCTAGCGATCTGGCGCCCGTCTCCCTTCTTTCCCCCATTACCATCTCTCCTTTTCCTTCCCCCAGTACCCCAAAGTCCTGGGTGGAGTGCCATCTCCTATTGTGTCACCACAAAACCAGAATTGTAAACTGAACAATAAAATTAACAGAGAGCCAATGAAGAGTAGATAAAATGGGGGTGATGTGAGATCTCTTGTTAACTTTAGTTAAAAGCAAGACATTGAGTTGCTAGCTGTTAGCATGAGGCCTACATATCTCCCGAGAGAACACTCACACGTGATCTGCATTGTTGTTTATGCAAATCCGACGGCGAACGCTGGGACAGCGCGTGACGTCATCCATTCAGTAACCAGCAGGCTGCAGACAGAACACCCAGATGCTCTTCTCCTCATCTCAGGCGATTTCAACCACGTTTCACTGTCTCCCATTCTGCCCACTTTCACCCAGTATGTCACATGCCACACTAGAGACAATAAAACACTGGATTTGTTCTACGCAAACACTAAGGAGGCGTACACCTCATCACAACTCCCCCCACTTGGGAGATCGGATCACAACTTGGTTCATCTCCGACCGGTGTACAAACCCCTAGTGCACAGACAACCTCCGGCCATGCACACTGTGGAGTTATGGTCTGAGGAGACAATGGACACTCTAAAGGACTGTTTTGAAGCCACTGCCTGGAAGCAGCTCTGCGATCCACATGGTGAGGACATCGATGGCCTCATTCACACCTTCACGGGCTACCTCAGCTTCTGTGTGGACAAATCCGTTCCCACCAAGACCATACGGCGTCACTCAAACAACAAACCCTGGATCAACCCTGAGATAAAAACACTTCTGAGAGAGAAGAAGAGGATCTTCAGGTCGGGGAACAGGGAGATGCTGAAGTCCGTACAGAGGGAGCTGAGGAGAAAGATCAGAGAAGGCAAGGACAGCTTCAGGAAGAAGATGGAGGACAAGCTGCAACAGAGCGACATCAGCGGGGTCTGGAGAAACCTCAAAACCATCTCGGGGCTCCAGAATACCTCCCCCCAGGCCACGGGGGGCAGGGAGTGGGCGAACAACCTGAATCTGTTTTTCAATAGATTTGACCAACCGCCCTCCCCCCTGTCTGCACAACAACCACTGCTGCCTGTAAGAAATCAAGTCCTGCTGCCCACTCCCCACTCCACCGACACCCCCCCCACTCCCAACACACAGCCCCCCATCCTGACCCTGACCAAGACCCAGGTGAGGACGGAGCTGAGGAAGATCAAGGCGAGGAAGGCGTCGGGACCGGACGGCATCAGCGCAAAGCTCCTCAAGTCCTGTGCAGACCAGCTGTGTGGGATTGTGACGTATATCTTCAACATGAGCCTGAAACTGGGGAGGGTACCACAGCTGTGGAAAACATCTTGTGTGGTACCTGTACCAAAAACTTCCCACCCCAAAGACCTGAACAGCTACAGACCGGTGGCCTTGACGTCCCACTTGATGAAGACCCTGGAGAGACTGCTCCTTGCTCATCTCCGCCCCCTGGTGGAACCAGCGATGGATCCACTCCAGTTCGCCTACCAGCATGGCATTGGGGTGGAGGATGCGGTGATCTTCCTCCTTCACCGTTCTCTGTCCCACCTGGAGAAGCCCGGGAATATGGTGAGGATCATGTTCTTTGACTTCTCCAGTGCTTTCAACACCATCCAACCGATGATCCTGAAGGACAAGCTGCTGCGCGCAGGGGTGGACCAGCACCTGTCATCATGGATCCTGGACTACCTCACGAACCGGCCTCAGTTTGTGAGAACCCGGGACTGTGTTTCCGACACGATCATCAGTAGCACGGGGGCCCCCCAGGGAACGGTGCTGGCTCCCTTCCTGTTCACTCTTTATACTGCGGACTTCTCACACAACACAACACATTGCCATCTACAGAAGTTCTCTGATGACTCTGCGATCGTTGGTCTCATCTCCAACGGAGATGAAGCTGAGTACAGAGGGCTTATCCAGGACTTTGTGGACTGGTGCCATCGGAACTGCCTCCAGATCAACGCGAGGAAAACTAAGGAGCTGGTGGTGGACTGCCGCAGGCATGGGCAGCCCCTCACAGCACCAGTAAATATACAGGGAACAGACATCGAGATGGTGACATCCTATAAGTACCTGGGTATTCATCTGAACAATAAACTAGACTGGTCACACAATACTGACGCACTCTACAAGAAGGGACAGCGCAGGCTGTTCCTGCTGAGGAGACTCAGGTCTTTTGGTGTACAAGGGGCGCTGCTGAAGTCATTCTATGACACGGTGGTGGCATCAGCCATCACTTTTGGAGTGGTCTGCTGGGGCAGTGGCATTACTGCAGCCGATAGGAAGAGACTGAACAAACTGATTAAGAAAGCTAGCTCTGTCCTGGGGCAGCGCCTTGATCCGATGGAGGAGATAGGAGAGAGAAGGACGGTGGCTAAACTGTCATCTCTGCTGGAGTCCGAGTTCCACCCTATGCAGGACATACTGGATGCACTGAGGAGCTCATTTAGCAGCAGACTACATCATCCCAGGTGCACAACCGAGAGGTTTCGTAGGTCCTTCCTACCAACGGCTGTCAGACTGTACAACCTAAGCAGGGCTGCTCGCAGAGATAGCAAAAAGACGTAACAAACTAATAGTTTTTTTGAATGCAAAAGATGCAATAGACTTACACAATGGTCCTCTCCGGCATACAACTAGGAAAATACCGGTCACTATGGAGGGTGAGAATATGTATGGGCACATAATCATACCATGTAGGATAACTAAATAGACGGTTATGCTGTTTCATCCCACCTAGCAACAATGCTCTGCACTGTGTGTGTTTATATATTTACATATTTATTCCATCTAGCTACAATGCTCAGCACTGGGTGTGTTTATATTTATATATCTATATATTTATTCCATCTAGCTACAATGCTCCGCACTGTGTGTTTATATATCTACATATTATTCCATCTAGCTACATTGCTCCGCACTGTGTGTGTTTATATACTTGCATATTTATTCCACCTAGCTGCAATGCTCTGTACTGTGGGTGTTTATATATTTACATATTTATTCCATCTAGCTACAATGCTCTGCACTGTGTGTTCATATATTCATATATTTATTCCATCCAGCTACAATGCTCTGCACTGTGTGTCTGTGTGTGTGTGTGTATATATATATATTTTATAGTAATATGTACATATGTATATTAGCTGCTCTTGCTTGCTTGTTTTTTTTTTGTTTTTTTTTTCTTGCCTTCTGATTGTTGCTCTGAGTGTTGCTATCCCTGTGCTGTTGCAACCCTGGAATTTCCCCGTTGTGGGACTAATAAAGGCTTATCTTATCTTATCTTAAAGGCCTTGCAGCAGCATTTTGAACGATCTGAAACTAATTTAACGAAGTTTTCTTAAGAACATTAAAAACTGAATTGCAATAGTCTAAACAAGAAGAGAGAAAAGCATTAATAACCATTTCTCTCAGTTTGGCAATGTTTCTCAGGTGAAAAATAGCAGAGCGAGTCAGCTGATTTGCATGAGCATCTAGGGATAAAGAGCTGCCTAGTAGGGGTGGGCGATATGGCCTAAAAATGATATCATGATATTTCTTTGAATTTTCACGTTAACGATATTCTTCACAATATCAAGGAATACAGTTTTTTCTTTTAAATTTATAAAGGACAGTTTCACAGGCCAGTGTTAATTACACACGTGGACAAAATTGTTGGTACCCCTCTGTTAATGAAAGAAAAACCCACAATGGTCACAGAAATACTGTAACTTGAATTTGACAAAACCCAAAAGTCCTGGACAAAAATGATGATACCCCTAGAAAAGATTGAAAATAATGTGACCATAGGGACATGTTCAACCAAGATGTGTCCTCTAATTAACATCACAGGTGTCTACAAACTTGTAATCAGTCAGTTGGCCTATTTAAGGGGTGACAAGTGGTCACTGTGCTGTTTGTTGACATGGTGTGTACCACACTGAACATGGACCAGAGGAAGCAAAGGAGAGAGTTGTCTCAGGAGATTAGAAAGAAAATTATATACAAGCATGTTAAAGGTAAAGGCTATAAGACCATCTCCAAGCAACTTGATGTTCCTGTGAGTTACACATATTCAGAAAGTTAAGATCCACGGGACTGTAGCCAACCTCCCTGGATGTGGCTGCAGGAGGAAACTTGATGAAAAATGGAAGAGACGGATAATACGAATGGTAACAAAAGAGCCCAGAACAACCTCTAAACACATTCAAGGTGAACTCCAAGGTCAAGGTACATCAGTGTCAGATCGCACCATCCGTCGTTGTTTGAGCCAAAGTGGACTTCATGGGAGACGACCAAGGAGGACACCACTGCTGAAAACAAATCATAAAAAAGCCAGACTGGAATTTGCCAAACTGCATGTTGACAAGCCACAAAGCTTCTGGGAGAATGTCCTATGGACAGACAAGACAAAAGTGGAACTTTTTGGCAAGGCACATCAGCTCTATGTTCACAGACGCAAAAATAAAGCATACCAAGAAAAGAACACTGTCCCTACTGTGAAACATGGAGGAGGTTCTGTTATGTTTTTTTTTTTTTTTGTTACTTATTTGTACCCGTAGGTAGACTTGGTTTGCAGTCTGGTGACAAGCCACCGGCTGCTGGTCGCTGCGTGCGCGAGCGCCCTAAACCTACATGTTTTTGGTATGCGGGAGGAAACCGGAGAAATCCCGGAGTAAACCTGCGCAACACGGGGAGAACATGCAAACTCCACACAGCTCACTGTTGGTCGGGGGCTGGGATCGAACCCACGATCTCATGATCCCCGCGGTCCCCCGGCCGAGGGTAAAACTGTGCTGCCACAGTGCTAAACCACTGCGCCACCGTGCAGCCCATGTTGTGGGGCTGCTTTGCTGCATCTGGCACAGGGTGCCTTGAATCTGTGCAGGGTACAATGAAATCTCAAGACAATCAAGGTATTCTAGAGAGAAAAGTGCTGCCCAGTGTCAGACAGCTTGTTCTCAGTCGTAGGTCATGGGTCTTGCAACAGGATAATGACCCAAAACACACAGCTAAAAACACCCAAGAATGGCTAAGAGCGAAACATTGGACTATTCTAAAGTGGCCTTCTATGAGCCCTGATCTAAATCCTATTGAACATCTGTGGAAGGAGCAGAAACATGCCGTTTGGAGAAGGCACCCTTCAAACCTGAGACAACTGCAGCAGTTTGCTCATGAGGAGTGGGCCAAAATACCTGCTGAGAGTTGCAGAAGTCTCATTGACAGTTACAGAAATCGTTTGATTGCAGTGATTGCCTCAAAAGGTTGTGCAACAAAATATTAAGTTAAGGGTACCATCATTTTTGTCCAGGCCTGTTTCATGAGTTTGTTTTTTAAAATAATTCTGTTGAACCACAATTCAAAAGCATTGTCTGATTTTCATTGGTTAATTTTCATAGAATTTTTATTTATTACCACTTTTGTCTGATTCAAGTTATTTCTGTGACCATTGTGGGTTTTTCTTTCATTAACAGAGGGGTACCAACAATTTTGTCCATGTGTGTATGTTCAACATATTCAGTAAAAACATACACTCTGTGTTTCCTCTGGCTAAAAGACCTTGGCGCAGTGGCAACATATTTTTCCCGGGTGGGGGGGCAGTAAACATACTGGAATATGTTAATTTTATACTATTTATGTCTTTTTAAAATTTTACACATTAACGTTGCATATGGAACTTACCATTTGAAGTATTGTACAACCGAGGCTTCAATATTGGACCAGTTGGGGTCCCACCCAGACAACCTGTGTTTAGACTTTTTAGTGGTGTTATCCTTCTCTCCTTCCTCTGCCTGAACACTTTCCTCTCTTTGGCTCCTCTCTTCTGTCTCATCTTGCCCTCTCTGAGCTCTGTCTAATTCAGGTTCTCTGTCTGTCTATGGTGGTATACAAACAGGTTAGAAAATATCAAGTGTCGTGTTTTGTCCTGTAGGTTTTTTTTGTCATGGTTTACATAAATGACAAAAATATGTGTATTTTTTGTATTTTTATTCTAGTGTTTCTTTTTTCCATTGAGAGAGTAGGGAAGGGAAAGAAACATTCATAATAGTAATGTACTCATGCATACTTAAATTATATGACAGGGATGGCAATTTTCCGCCGATCCGCGGATTTCCGCCGATTTATGATTTTAGTGAAAATCAACACGATTACATAAGCGCTCGGCGCTTCCCTGAGTGACAGTCTCCCGCGATAACCCAGATGTTATGTACTCATGCTACTGCTGTAAACGGCCCTGCGATTGGATAGTTGCAAATGATTGGACCAATCAAATGGCTCGTTGTTGCTTTGTCAAAAATTCATGGCGGTGCTGGAGCAGGTAGCTGGGGAGAGGGAAGTCTAGGCTTCTCTGCTTGAATTGCTGCCTCCGCGACCCGGACCTCCGGAAAAGCGGTAGAAGATGGATGGTAAGGTACCTTATTGTCACCGATTTTAGCGAAAATCAACACAATTACATCAGCGCTCGGCGTTTTCCCGGGTGAGTCTCCCGCGATAACCCGGATGTTATGTGTAAACGGCCCTGCGATTGGATAATTGAAAATTTGGACCAATCAAATGGCTCGTTGTATGCTTTGTCAAAAATTCATGGCAGTGTGTTGGTGTTGGAATTTTGAGCTTTCGGTAATATTTTCAGTGGAATTATGAAATTTTTATCGAAGGATCAGGAGTCATCAGTGGCAGAAATAGACAAAAGTGTCAAAAATAAGTTCCGATGGAATTGGCTTGAGAGAAAAGTGACGGTAAAAGTGAAAATTGGCTCAGAGTTTGACGAGGTAACAGGAACACTCGGACAATTTCTGAAGAAACCAGACGTGGCAGGAAAAGCTTTTTGTGTGTATTGTAAAGAGCTGATTAACTATGGATCGCGTGGATGTGTGGCGCTGTCAGACCACGCATCAAAAGTGAAGAAACATGCCCACTACCTTGCCATTCGGCGGAGCAACTATTCTTTGGGATCGGCGTTTTTGAAACAATCTTCGACAGTGGATAAAGCAGTCAAAGATATTACACACTGGGGGACTTTGGCTGAACCAAACAACGAGTCTGCTCCATTAACACCTCTTGCCGATAGACAGGTACATTCGGAGGTATGTACTAATGAATGCTGAAATTATAAAAAGTAATGGTATGTTGGAATTTTATTTCTATTATGGAATAGATAAAATTAACTGATTTTGATTTGATCAAGTGTTAAAGCATGTGATGGATAATGCTTGTTGGAATATTTACCTCCGCCAAGGAGGTTATGTTTTCATCAGCGTTGGTTTGTCTGTCTGTCTGTTTGTTAGCAAGATAACTCAAAAAGTTATGGACGGATTTTGATGAAATTTTCAGGAAAGGTGTGTAATGTCACGGGGAACAGATGATTAGATTTTGGTGATGATCTGAGAGTGCATACCTCCACCAAGGGCTTTGTTTGTATTTGTGCAGCAGGATTACACAAAAACTACTGGATGGATTTGGATGAAATTTTCACCAGAGGTGGTTCTTGGGCTAGAGAGGAACCCATTATATTTTGGTGATGATCTAAGAATAAGCCAAGGCTCTTATCTTCTCACAGTGTGTTAGCAACAATACTCCAACACTTATGGACAGACTTTGATGCCATTTTCACCACAAGTGGCTATTGACCTACACACAGACCCATTACATTTTGGAGGTGATCCATGGCAAACGGAAAGAGCCTTGGCGGAGGTATGCGCTCTATGAGTGCTTTTCTAGTTTAGGAATGCTATCTTCTTGGAACATAAGTCAATATTATACAGTAATAAGTGGTATTCAGCTGTTTGTATTATGTCATTTAAGTACAGTTCTGGTACTTAAAAATCATAAAAACCCAGGAGCTTCGGGGGGCTTTGCCCCCCCCACCAGGGCTCTGCCCCAGACCCCAATGGGGGACTGTGTCCCCCAGACCCCCTGCTAAATTTTCAGATAATTTCCCCAACCCCAAATCACATCCCTGGTTCATGTTGGAATTCTGAGCTTTCGATATTGTTTTCAGCGGAATTATGAGATTTTTATCGAAGGATCAGGAGTCATCAGTGCTAGAAATAGACAGAAGTGTCAAAAATAAGTTCCGATGGAATTGGCTTGAGAGAAAAGTGACGGTAAAGGTGAAAATTGGCTCAAAGTTCAACGAGGTAACAGAAACACTCGGACAGTTTCTGAAGAAACCAGAAAAGGAGATGAAGTTCAAAGTTCAGAGACTGACACAGCTTGCTGCCAAAAGGAAGAAAGTTTCACATTAGAAGTGACTTGGTGACCAGTGTAAATAGTGTAATAAACTCTTATAGAACTGTTAAATATGTTGGACTAAAGACAGTGAGACAACATTGAAGAAAAAGTAAGTTAACTTTTCATTAAATTTAATGATTTATCTAAGTCTAGTATTTCTTTTTTTTATCATTTTTTTTCAGTCTAAATTACTTCTGTTTTACTGAAAACCTCCCAGCTTCAGGGGGGCTGCGCCCCCCCGCCCCCCCATAAGTCAATCAACCAAATTAGATTTCAGCTGAAATCAGAATTTCCTGTTGCCATCCCTGTATGATCAGGTGGGTATAGTAACCAGAAATTCTACTCATGTAAAAGCAGTGCTTTGAAATTAATAATTAAAAGTAGACAACCAAAAATTTCTACTTGAGTTAAGGGTACAAAGAGCACCACTTAAAAACTTGAGCAATGACTTCAGTCTTGAAGGTTTGAGGTTTTTCTCAAAAATTTATAACAATTTTCTTATAGTTTTCTACTTTTCTCTGTAAATCTAAAGTTGAAACCATGTTCCTCAAATTTGTAATTTCCTCTTGTAAAATTGAGTTTTCTTGTACATTTGAAACTTTATTATAAATTTGTGGATTATTTTATGACTAATTTTTGTCTGTTTTTTTTAAAAAAATAAAATTACTGGGTTTTTTTAGATAAGTTTGAAACATACTGTGGTAATTTTTTTTCCTTTTTCCTTTTAACAATTTACATTTTTGACCATAATTTTGTAGTCAGAACAGAACAATAATTTAATTCTGATTACAAAGAAAAAATATTAATAAAATTGTATTTAATGAAATAAATTAACTTAAATGACCAAGGATGCCGTTATTTCTGTTATAATATTTCTTTATATTTATAGTTTGTTTGTTTGTTTGTTTTTTAGAAATCTCACCACCCAGACACCAGGAAAAACCTCCCTTATTTTGAAATCAGATGTCGGCACGTTTAGTTTGTCTGAAGGCTGCTGACAGATTTGATGAATTTCGGTAATCTTAACCCTTTGAGTGTGTAGAATTTTTGGCAGGAAAATGCAGAGTTTGACTTCAAGTTTTCAAATGACAATAGCTTCAGAACGGTAATAGAGGCAAAGTCCCAATTACAAAAATGTTGCAGAGGAACCCAAGTGTCTGCCAAGTGAACTTGCATCCATGCATTGTGCATAATTGGACCTAATTTGCATATCGCAACAATCCAAATTTTATTATAACACTATAGCTTCAGAATGATTATAGTTAGATGCACAGTCTCAATTACAAAAGTGTTGCAGAGGAACCCAAGTGTCTGCCAGGTGAACTTGCATCCATGCATTGTGCATAATTGGACCTAATTTGCATATTGTGACAATCCAAATTTTGCAACACTACAGCTCCAGAACGGTAATAGTTAGACGCAAAGGCCCAATTACAGAAATGTTGCAGAGGAGCCCAATTGTCTGCCAAGTGAACTTGCATCCATGCATTGCAGTCTGTCGTGGGCGACAATGACTGTTTCATTTACTGTAGGTCTGATCAGATTTCTCCACACAGCTCTGTCCTTAGCCTTCTGCTGCCAGGAACTCCTGTCTGTATCCAACTTCTTCAGGTTTCTTTTTACAGTGTCTTTAAATCTGAGCCTTGGTCTACCCTGATTGTGTTTGCCCTCGTCTAACTGTGAGTGGAGTAACTGCCGAGGGAGACGCTGGTGGTCCATCCTCTCAACATGTTCGAGCCGTCTCAGGTTCGTCTGTATAATCACCCCAGGTGCACAACCGAGAGGTTTCGCAGGTCCTTCCTACCAACGGCTGTCAGACTGTACAACCTAAGCAGGGCTGCTCGCAGAGATAGCAAAAAAGACGTAACAACCTAATAGTTTTTTTTGAATGCAAAAGATGCAATAGACTTACACAATGGTCCCCTCCGGCATACAACTAGGAAAATACTGGTCACTATGGAAGGTGAGAATATGTATGGGTACACATATTTATCCTACCATGTAGGATAACTAAGTAGACGGTTGTGCTGTTTCATCCTATCTAGCAACAATGCTCTGCACTGTGTGTGTGTTTATATATTTACATATTTATTCCATCTAGCTACAATGCTCCGCACTGTGTGTTTATATATCTACATATTATTCCATCTAGCTACAATGCTCCGCACTGTGTGTTTATATATCTACATATTATTCCATCTAGCTACAATGCTCCGCACTGTGTGTTTATATATCTACATATTATTCCATCTAGCTACAATGCTTCGCACTGTGTGTGTTTATATATTTACATATTTATTCCACCTAGATGCAATGCTTCATACTGTGGGTGTTTATATATCTACATATTATTCCATCTAGCTACAATGCTCCGCACTGTGTGTTTATATACTCATATATTTATCCCATCCAGCTACAATGCTCTGCACTGTGTCTGTGTATGTATATATTTATAGTAATGTGTACATATGTATATTAGCTGCTCTTGCTTGCTTGCTTTTTTTTTTTTTTCTTGCCTTCTGATTGTTGCTCTGAGTGTTGCTATCCCTGTGCTGTTGCAATCCTGGAATTTCCCCGTTGTGGGACTAATAAAGGCTTATCTTATCTTATCTTATCTTATAAGCATGTCCTCCATTGATGGTAGACCAGCTCTTGGACCTAATTTGCATATTGCAGCAATCCAAATTTTATTATAACACTATAGCTTCAGAATTACAGTTAGATGCAAAGTCCCAATTATAAAAGTGTTGCAGAGGTACCCAAGTGTCTGCCAGGTGAACTTGCATCCATGCATTGTGCATAATTGGACCTAATTACCACTCCGGAAAAGCAGTAGAAGATGGATGGATGGACAATTTTTGTTTCACACACTGTCACCACATGGTCCTTTTGTCCCATCATTGACAAAATTACTAAAAATCATTAAAAAAAACCCCACAAATCTCATGGCACATTTGTTTCACACTAAACTAAAATGAAGCAAATGAAACACAGTTTATGCAACAAATATGTACCGTTTTTTTTTTTTTTTTTTTTTTTTTTTTTTTTTTTTTTGTTACTTATTTGTACCCGTAGGTAGATTTGGTTTGCAGTCTGGTGACAAGCCACCGGCTGCTGGTCGCTGCGTGCGCGAGCGCCCTAAACCTACATGTTTTTGGTATGCGGGAGGAAACCGGAGAAATCCTGGAGTAAACCCGCGCAACACGGGGAGAACATGCAAACTCCACACAGCTCACTGTTGGTCGGGGGCTGGGATCAAACCCACGATCTCATGATCCCCGCGGTCCCCCGGCCGAGGATAAAACTGTGCTGCCACAGTGCTAAACCACTGCGCCACCGTGCAGCCAGGTTTGTTTCGTCGGTCACAAGCATCCAGAATTCCGGAGTCCAAAAAAGCGACAAAATCAATGGTGGGCGCAGATGACAGGTCCTTCTCTCCACGATATCCAACTGGCTGTTCAAATGCTTTCAGCCACGGCTGATAAACTTTTACTCTAAGAAGATCCCAGCCGTCAGTGTTTGTCAAAGAAGAACAATCTGCAGACGAGGCTCCTGTGCCATTTGGGGCACGGCTGGACACAAAACGCAGCTGCAGCGTCACGCACAAGATGTCCGTCTCCACTTTCACAAGAACTGCTTGCACCATTGTCTGAAGGCACATAATCAGAGCTGGACTCTAACTCAGATGATGAACTAGGGCTAAGCTCTTCCTCTGAACCAGGAGTGGCGAATACCAGCGCTAAAACCTCTTCAGCTGAGAGCGTCTTCCTCGCCATCCTGTTTCCTCCATGTTAAACAGCAGAATGAAAGGGGGCTGGCTTCAAACGCTGATTTGTCCTACTTATTGAATTGGACCATTTCCAGTTCTCACGGTAAGTGAAAAGCCACACCTCTCAGCCACCAAGTGGTGTTAAAAGGTTTGTACATTTCACACTCTATTCAGCTGTACAGGCTTTGTTTGGACTGATCAGCTGACAGGCGCAGAAGTGCGCCACACACACTCAAAGGGTTAACCTGCCAGGTACATAATAGGGAACTGTAGCAGACTCTAAAGATATAATTCACCACAATATGTGTTCATGTACAGAATGATCTGCTTAGGCAGTTATAGTTGTGCTCTCAGGCTTTCTCATCAGGCACCTCTCTAGGCAGCCGCTGAAAGACCTCAGTTTAGAGTGAAAATAGAGCTAGAGTTTTTAGCCGTTGCTTTTGTCACTGCCGCTGGAGAATAAAAACGGCACGCCTGCTTGTGCGAGAAAAGAGAGAAATTGCCAGTCTCTTCATTCCTGCAATTCCTACAGAACATAATTTAATATTGTAGTGGCTGGTGAAATATATCCTCAGCAATTCATCAGTCCCTTGCCTTTCCCTTCATATGAAGCCGGCTACATATGAATTCTAACCACATCTCTTAGCTAAGCGACTCTTCCATTATTGCCCCCATTTCCAGCGGGTTAAAACCATGATAAACGCTAGTGCTTACGTACCTCTTATGATTTTTTTCCATGTTTAAAGTACTTTAATAAACTCATGTTTCTGTTGGACAGTCACGCTTAGCAAGACACTGCTGACTGACTGGAAAACTCGTGTGGGCGGGGCGCTTCTAAACTCCATGCGGATGACGGCCATGTGCGTTGTTCATGTGCATGCTTGCGGAAAGTCATTGCTTCATATATTTTTCTTAATAAATTCATATCTCCTTGACACGGCGGTAAAATGTCTGGCGAGGCGGCCCGCCGCCAAGAAATGTTACCAGAGGAAACCCTGAACTCTTATTTCTCCAGTTTATAAAGAGCAGTTATATTACCAGAAAATATTATAAACAACCACATCTTAAGTGCACTGAGGGGTGGACTGGGACAAAAATTCAGGATGGGAATTTGACTTCATCCTAGGCCACCCTGTTGTTGGAAACCAGAAACCACCACAGTTTTAGTAGACCAGCATTTTAAAATAACAGGTGTCAAACTAGTTATAAATGTAATTATAACCTTCAGCTGGGAGGAAAATTATAAATTTGGATTTTAATAGTCAACTGTTCTATTGATTATTAAAACAACAGATTGACTAATCTTAATTTAAATCTGGTGCTGCTTCTGATTTGTTCACCTTTTCCAAATAAAAACACAAGGTAGGAGGCTTCAGGTAAAAAGTTACAATTCTGCATGAAAAGGTCACAAATTTGTCACCAAAAACATTCAAAATTTATAAAAAAAAAAATGTACCTTTATGAAAAGATGTTTAAAAAAAATTAGAAAATAAAACATTTAGGAGAGAATGGTAACAAGCAGATGAGAGTGAAGTTGGCACTACAGACTACATATAGCCCACAGTTTTGAAAACTATAAAGTTTTTTTTTCTTCCAACGTCTGAATAGTCCTGAAAACATTGCCCTATAAATGTAAGAGCAATTTAGCTCTGGTTAATGCAACCTACTTATTACATTTAAAAATGTAAACACTGCTATACAGCAGTATAATATAATCACAGACATGATTCACCACGTTACTTCTGTCTTCATCTCATTTCTGTGCTCTGGGGCATGAGGGGGTTTCAGTCATTTTAACATATCAAATTAATTTAGTATGTTTCACCGGGTCAGGAAGAGGGTCTAAATAAAACAGGGAGGGAGTGGGCTTATTTGAAACTATTATTTCATCATTTGGCCTACCTGTCTGCCGTTTCACCAAACAAGACCTCCCGTCTGTCTTTCTCTCAGTTTACCAGCGTTAGAAATCTCCGTTGCACAGACAACTCCTGGGGCTGTTAGTGGATTTTTTTTTTCTTTCGGTTGGTTGAATAAATCAAGCTGGAGCAGCCACAAGGGAACAGAAATAAACCTCTGGACACTTCGGAGTCCGGACGTCAACAACACTCCTTCATGGTGAAGTAAAACTTTTCACTGAAGCCATGTTATTGACGTGTGGGGAAAAAGTGCAGGCAGATTATTTGCATTGCTACACGTTTTTTTTTTTTGTTGGTTTTTTTTAAAGAAGGCAGCAGTCTGAAACAGCCTTAAAACTAAATTACTTCCTCACAACTAGACACAGATGTTCCAAGCACAGAGCGCCGCTTCTCGTGCCATGCTTCTTTTTTTTTTTTGTCGTTTCTATGGTAACACGTAATTTCCGTTGGCAGTGTAACGGACCCCAAATATCGCGATATTCATTTTTACACTGGCATCAAAAATTATACTGGCATTATTGCAAACGATACGATGGCACACCGCTACTGTCAAGAACTCCAAGATTACGTACAGGGGATTTGCTGGTCCTGGCCCAAGGGATTCTTTAATAGTCAGGATCACACTGTCAGGAGCAATTATTAGAGTCTCTGTTTTAACATCATTTAACTGTAAATAGTTTGCCGATAGCCAGTTCCTGACAGCAGTTATACAATCTGTTAAAACTGAAAGTTTATGAAGTTCATGTGGTCTAAAAGAAAAATACAGCTGAATATCATCAGCATATAAATGATAAGAAATATCATTAAAAGTATCAATTAACTGAACAAGTGGAAAGAGGTATAAAGAAAATAAAACAGGACCCAAGACAGAGCCCTAAGATGCCCCACATGACAAGGCTGCAGTATCGGACAAAAACTGGTTCACAGAGACAGAAAAAGACCTGTCAGTTAAGTATGAAGAGAACCAGTTCAAAGCTGTTCCACAAACACCCACCGAGTGGTGTAGTCTGTCAATAAGAATTTTATGTTCAACTATATCAAAAGCAGAGCTAAGATCCAATAAAACCAAAATGGAGTAAAAACCAGCATCTATAACCACTAAAATGTCATTAGTAACTTAAGGAGAAAAATTTCAGTGGAAAGCATTTTACGAAAACCAGACTGAAATTTATCTAAAAGATTGTCTCCAAAAATGACAAAAGCTGATTGGCAACTACCTTCTCCAAAATCTTTGCTAAAAAAGGCAATTTTGAAATAGACCTATAATTATCTGGCAGAGATGGCTCAAGACTGTTTTTTTAAAGGGGTTCTACAATGGCATGTTTAAAATATTTAGGATCGTAACCATGAAAAAGAGACAGATTTATCAGTCTAACAAGACTAGGCCCAATGGAGTTAAGAACTTTTAAAAACAAAGTAGCCGGTAAAATATCTAAAGGACTGGATGAAGGTTTGGATTTATTTAAGAGGTTAGTTATGTCATCTAATGAGACTGGGAAAAAATGAATCAAAAACTGTATCACGGTGTGAGCGAGGAGAAGGAGGATTAGATGGAGGTAAAATGCTAGAACAAACAGAGTTTATCAATAAAATAAGTAAGAAAGTTGTTGCAGTCATTTTTTGAATATAATGGTATGACAGGAGAGACAGGGGACACAATGGATTTTATTCAATTAAACAAGATTTTATGATTTACTTGAGATAAGGGCAGCAAAATACATCGGGGAAAATAAGTATTAAACATGTTAATATTTTTCTCATTAAACATACAGTCATGTAAAAACATTTGGACACCCTGCATAAGCCTGTTTTTTTAACATATTTGGACATACATTTAATACCAATGTTAAAAATACTGGGAGATTCATGTAATACAACTAAACAATTACAGATGAATTAAAGAATTTTTCAAATTTTCTGTAAAATGTAATTCTAAACAAATAGTGAGGAATAAATTAGGACACCCCCCCATCTTTTTTAGGACACCCCCACATTCATTCCCACTTAAAATGGTTAAAATAAATGTTTAAAAAAATGCAAATAAAAGCAAAAACAAGGTTAGACATAGACACAGACGTGGACAAAATTGTTGGTACCCCTCTGTTAATGAAAGAAAAACCCACAGTGGTCACAGAAATAACTTGAATCTGACAAAAGTGGTAATAAATAAAAATTCTATGAAAATTAACCAATGAAAATCAGACAATGCTTTTGAATTGTGGTTCAACAGAATTATTTTTAAAAACAAACTCATGAAACAGGCCTGGACAAAAATGATGGTACACTTAACTTAATATTTTGTTGCACAACCTTTTGAGGCAATCACTGCAATCAAACGATTTCTGTAACTGTCAGTGAGACAGTTACAGAAATCGTTTGATTTCCTCTCATCGTTTTGATTTCCTCCAAAATACCTCTCAGCAGGTATTTTGGCCCACTCCTCATGAGCAAACTGCTTCAGTTGTCTCAGGTTTGAAGGGTGCCTTCTCCAGACGGCATGTTTCAGCTCCTTCCACAGATGTTCAGTAGGATTTAGATCAGGGCTCACAGAAGGCCACTTTACAATAGTCCAATGTTTCGCTCTTAGCCATTCTTGGGTGTTTTTAGCTGTGTGTTTTGGATCATTATCCTGTTGCAAGACCCATGACCTGCGACTGAGAACAAGCTGACACATGGGCGCATGCGCACGCAGCGATCAGCAGCTGATGATATAGTGCGTGTGTGTGTTTTTTGTACTTTTATACGTTTTTAGAAAATCCTCTGTGTCGTTTCTGCCCTGGAGCGTTTGTGGAATATATAGCGAAGAGCTCCCTGGTATCTACAAAATGGATTTCCTCTCCTCTCTCGCACTGCTGCTATCTGTGCTGTGGCTCTTTGTCTCTGAGGTAAACGCGTTCGGCCCCATGGCGAGCAGAATAGCGGGCAGAATACAATATTCCAGGGACGTGTTGCTACGCTTTAACACAGCTGATGCAGCGTCTCTGATTGAGCCCAAACTTCAACTGCCGGACTTTATTTTGAGAGACGGACACAGCGGTGAAAAGAGAAGCGGCAGGAGGAAGCGTGGAAGACGTGGAGGTGTGAAATTGCGCCTTAGGAGATGTCAGTTTGGTAACATTCCTCTTCCTTCGATCATTTTTGGGAATGCACAGTCTGTGAGAAACAAGGTGGAGGAAATTCAAGGCAATGTACGTTACCAGAAGGATTTTAAGAACTGCTGCGTCATGGCTTTCACTGAATCTTGGCTTACTGCGCATGATCGAGATGCAGACCTGTGGATTGACGGCTTTGGAGCCCCGCTGCGCTCGGATCGACAGGAAGAGGTAACTGGGAAGTGTCAGGGGGGCGGCGTATGTTTATACATTAATAAGCAGTACTGCACATCTGTCACGGTCAGAGAGCGCATCTGTACACCCGATGTGGAGTTGCTGTCTGTGTCACTACGCCCCTTTTATTTGCCTCGAGAGTTTCCCCAACTTTTCATCACAGTTCTGTACATTCATCCGAGGGCAGACGCTGACTCCGCCTCCAGCACCATCTCTGATGTGGTGCAGCGGCTGCAGTCAAATTCTCCAGAGGCGCCAAACTTCATTCTTGGGGATTTTAACCATGTTTCTTTAAAGAAGACACTTAAAAACTTTCATCAGTATGTCTCCTGCCCAACCAGGCGAAAAAAGACATTGGACCTGTGCTATGGATCCATAGAGAGGGCCTATAAATCACTCCCCCTTCCTCCTTTAGGATCATCAGATCACAACTGTGTTCATTTGCTGCCCACATATAAAACTGCTCTCAGAAGAGGCAAGGTGGAGATGAGAGACATTGATGTGTGGACAGAAGATTCAGAGCACAGCCTCCAGGAATGCTTTGACTGTACAGACTGGAAGATGTTCATAATGGCCTGCGGGGATGACTTGGACTCTCTGGCTGAGCTCACATGCTCATACATGGCTTACTGTCAAAATAAGATTGTTCCACGTAAACGTGTCAAAATATACCCCAACAACAAACCATGGGTTACTAAATCAGTTAAATCCTGCTTACAGAGGAAAGCTCTTGCCTTTAAACAGGGGTCTGTTTCTGAGCTACAGGTTGCCACCAAGGAGCTGAAGGCCGAAATTTTAAGAGCAAAACAGAATTATAAATCAGAATTGGAAAGCAAGATGGCAGCAAATAAACTTGGTTCGGCCTGGGCCAGTATGAAAACTACTGCAGGCCTTCAGAGCACAGAGCGCAGTAATCGTGTGTTTTTAGATGGTTTTAGTTCAGACACAGAGCTGGCTAATGCTCTTAATTGTTTTTATGGTCGTTTTGACTCCTTTGATTTTAGCACAGAAATCCAAGATTTGAAACAGAAACTCAAAGACAATCAGCACTTTAATATTGAGATGCAGGATGTTAAAAGGGAGTTCCGCGCTGTAAAGGTGAACAAAAGTCAGGGCCCTGATAATATATGTGGGCGCCTGGTAAAGTCCTGTGCACATGAACTGAGTCCTATATTTCATTACATTTTCAATAAGTCCTTACAGACACAACATGTGCCTAAGATCTGGAAAGATGCTGTGGTTGTTCCCGTTCCAAAATCCAGCTGTCCTAAAACGGTAAATGACTTTAGACCAGTTGCTTTGACTTCAATTTTAATGAAAATTTTTGAAAAACTGGTCAGATGTGAGGTCCTAAGGCAGACTGAACATGCATTGGATCCTCTGCAGTTTGCCTATAGGCCTCACAGAGGAGTGGAGGATGCCACTGTCACTCTGTTTGACATGCTTTTTAAACATCTGGATTTTAATGGAACACACGCCAGGCTTTTATTTGTGGACTTTTCTTCTGCCTTTAATACAATCCAACCTCATATTTTAGTTGAAAGGCGCCTGCAACAATTTGATTTAAGCAATAATCTGGTGGGTTGGATTCTGGATTTCTTAACCAACAGGACGCAGAGAGTAAGGGTCAATGGCACATTGTCTGACCTAAAGTGCTCTTCTACTGGCTCTCCTCAGGGGTGTGTGTTGTCACCACTACTCTTCATCCTGTACACAAACATGTGTCGGAGCAGACATGACAACAGACACATTATAAAGTATGCTGATGACTCAGTCATTGTCAGTCTCCTCCAGGATGGTGAGAGTGGCCACGGCCCAGTAGTTGATGACTTTGTTCACTGGTGTGAGGATTCCTGCCTGCAGCTGAATACAACAAAAACGAAAGATATGATTATTGACTTTAGGAGGAAAACTCCCAGGCACAAAGTCACCATACTAAAAGGCCAGACCACCGAATGTGTACAATCGTACAAATATCTTGGGACGATTATTGATAGTGGATTGAACTTTGAGGTGAACTGTGAAAGGGTGTGCAAAAAGGGTCAGCAAAATTTGCATTGTTTGAGGAAACTTGCACGCTTCCAAATTGACTGAACCATAATGACTATGTTTTATCGGGCTTTTATTGAATCTGTTTTATCCTTTTCTTTAATGTCATGGTTTGGTCAGATAAAACTGAAACAGAGGAAATCCTTGGATCAGGTAGTCAGATGGTCCAGTCGTTTGCTTGGTGAGTCACAGCTGAGCCTGACATCCCTGTACACCAGACAAGTACAGAGGATGGCCGACTCAATTTTAAATGACTTCCCCCACCCTTTGCACTGCAACTTTCAGCTTCTTCCCTCCAGACGCAGGTTTGCTGTCCCAAAAAGTAGAACCCAGCGCTACAAAAACAGCTTTGTCCCTGCTGCTGTTAAAGAGTTGAACAAGCTATAAAAATTATATTGTACATATTTTATATTTACCTATTTTGTAAGATGTGTGCCTGTGTTTGTGTCTATGTTGAATGTAATTAGTGGCTTGTAAATATGGATGTCACCAACTGCAAAACAAATCTACCTATGGGTACAAATAAAGTAACCTGAACCTGAACCTGGGCAGCACATTTCTCTCTAGAATACCTTGATAGTCTTGAGATTTCATTGTACCCTGCACAGACTCAAGACACCCTGTGCCAGATGCAGCAAAGCAGCCCCAGAACATAACAGAACCTCCTCCATGTTTCACAGTAGGGACAGTGTTCTTTTCTTGGTATGCTTTATTTTTGCTTCTGTGAACATAGAGCTGATGTGCCTTGCCAAAAAGTTCCAGTTTTGTCTCATCTGTCCATAGGACATGTGCCCAGAAGCTTTGTGGCTTGTCAACATGCAGTTTGGCAAATTCCAGTCTGGCTTTTTTCATTAACAGAGGGGTACCAACAATTTTGTCCACATCTGTACGTGAACATTTTTTAATAAAGAACTGAATATTTGAAGGGGTGTCCAAATTTTTTCACATGACTATTTCTGATGGAGCCATTGACCTGAGATTTTCACTAGATATCAGTAACAACCCAAGTAATCCATACATAGAAAGAAATCAAGGCATCTGTGTTCACAAAACAAGTTACTGTAGATTTAATAAAGTGGAATGACACAGGGAATACAGTGGTGTGAAACAGTGTTTGCCCTCTTCCTGATTCCTCATTTTATTTGTATGTTTGTCACACTTAAATGTTTCAGATCATCAAACAAATTTAAATATTCAACAAAGATAACGCAAGTAAACACAAAATGCAGTTTTTAAATGAAGGTGTTTATGATTAAGGGAAAAAAACAATCCAAACCTACATGGCCCTGTGTGAAAAAGTGTAACCCCCCCCCCCCCCCCGTTAAAATATACATGAACTGTGGTTTATCACATCTTTGGAAAGCTGAGTTCAATTTCTCTAGCCACACCCAGGCCTGATAACTGCCACACCTGTTCTCAATCAAGAAACCACTTCAACAGGACCTGCCTGACAAAGTGAAGTAGACCAAAAGATCCTCAAAAGCTCAACATCATGCTTCGATCCAAAGAAATTCAGAAACAAAGTAATTCAGATCTATCAGTCTGGAAAAGGTTATAAAGCCATTTTTAAAGCTTTGGGACTCCAGCGAACCACAATGAGAGCCATTAGCCACGAATGGCGAAAATATGGAGCAGTGGTGAACCTTCCCAGGAGGGGCCAGCCAACCAAAATTACCCCAAGAGCACAGCAACGACTCATCCAAGAGGTCACAAAAGACCCCCACAAAAACATCCAAAGAGCTGCAGGCCTCATTTGCCTCAGTTAAGGTCAGTGTTCATGACTCCACCATCAGAAAGAGACTGGGCAAAAATGGCCTACATGGCAGAGTTCCAAGATGAAAACCACTGCTGAGCAAAAAGAACATAAAGGCTCAGCTCAGTTTTGCCAGAAAAGAGCTTGATGATCCCCAAGACTTTTGGGAAAATATTCTGTGGACTGACGAGACAAAAGTTGAACTTTTTGGAAGGTGTGTGTCCCATTACATCTGGTGTAAAAGTAACACATTTCAGAAAAGGAACATCATACCAACAGTAAAATATGGTGGTGGTAGTGTGATGGTCTGGGGCTGTTTTGCTGCTTCAGGACCTGGAAGATTTGCTGTGGTAAATGGAACCATGAATTCTGCTGTCCTGAATGAAGACTTTGGAGTGGCCTAGTCAAAGTTCTGACCTGAATCTGATTGAGATGCTATGGTATGACCTTAAAAAGGTGGTTTGTGCTCGAAAACCCTCCAATGTGGCTGAATTACAACAATTCTGCAAAGTTGAGTGGGCCAAAATTCCTCCACAGAGCTGTAAAAGACTGTTATTGCAAACGCTTGACTGCAGTTGTTGCTGCTAAGGGTGGCCCAACCAGTTATTAGGTTTAGGGGGCAATCACTTTTTCACACAGAGCTATGTGGGTTTGGAGTTTTTTTCCCTTAATAATAAACACCTTCATTTAAAAACTGTGTTTTGTGTTTACTTTTGTTATCTTTGTCTAATAATTAAATTTGTTCGATGATATGAAATATTCAAGTGTGACAAACATACAAAAAAAGAAAAATCAGGAAGGGGGCAAACACTTTTTCACAACACTGTAAGTATTGAACACATGGAGAAAAAGGTCCAAAAAGGCATTGAAAGCCAAGAAACCAGCTGAAATCCATCAGAATAGGAAGTCATCCCATCCCCCATTAGTGCAAATTAATTTCAGCTGGTTAAGTCTTGACTCATAGCCTTTAAATAGGTCTGTGAATATCAGATTGTCACACCGCAAAAAACTCATGATGGGTAGAAGCAAAGAGCTCTCTGTAGACCTTTGCAACCTTATCAATGCAATCCTAAAAATGAATTTATCTTATTGGATGATTTTAATATAAACTGGGATGACAAAAAAGAGGAAGAAAATCTAAAAATCATCACTGTAACTTAAATCAGTAGATAAACCAGCCAGAATTACAAGCCAGTCAAAAACCAAAATTTATTTACTTTTTACAAATAGACCTGAAAGAACAGGACTGTCTGACCACAATAAAATACTAGCAACAAGAAAACTTCCACAGAAACAGCTTTCATCTTCATTTAAGGAGTCATCAGGTAACACAGTAAATTATATAATCCCAAAAAAGCAACAGCAAAATATAACAGTGGCAATAAACGAAATTGAATGGAAGGAAATCACCTCCTCAAATGACATAAATCACAGCAATGAATTTTTTATAACAAAAATCAAAGAGGTTATCGCGGCATTTTCAAAAAAAGGAAACGACAGAAAAAGAATCAGTTTACCATGGGTCAACTCAGTGTAACAATACGATGATTAATAATTATGATCAGGTATAAAAATGATTTAATTTATATTAATGTATTGGGACCTGAGATGATCTCTGGGTCCACACACACATAAACAGTTAATAAAACACTCGTGGGGGCAGCAGCTCCTATCTCTAAGGAGCAATTTAATCTTTAATTTCACTTTATACTTGTTTAATCACTCAATAAATTAATAATCAGTCTCAAAATTTTAGTGAATTCGATACTGGGGACTGTGAACCAGACTCAGAATGAAATAATATTCCCAACAGCTTCTCTCATTTTCACATATTTATTAAATGAAATGATGATTAAAAGACATTGCAATGATTTCATTAACCATGAAATTAAACTTGTAAATGATAGATTAACAATGTAAACATTTGCAGAACCAGGGTTAAACTGTAAAATAAATTTAGATCAGTTTGAAGTTGACAGATTATGAAAACATAATGCAAATTTATGGGGAAAATTAAATTAATTATATGGAAAATTCTGGATTACTCTTAAGAAAATGAAAACGGAGTTTGAAGGAAAAAGGAGTTATGTTAATGGCTCTAATTTTGTATTTGATCAGATATTAAAATTATTCTCTAACCTCAGACGTTTATTCAGCAGATGAATAAGAATGTCGCTCACGTGATTCCTTGTTTGATGGTCGAAAACGAAGATCCTTCTGCGTTGTCCTGTAGTTCTTAGATGGCTCCAAAAGTCGGAATATTTGACCAGCAAATGTTCTTTGACGAGGGATGAGATTGGTACAGTAAGTTTGATCCCAGTGGTTGAAATCCAGCCGAGGCGTCTAATCTTCATGGCGTGCTGATTTCTTCAGCTGCGCGTGATGGCGGGCGATGTCGAGGATCTGCGGCTTCCCATGAGGAATTCAAGAATAATTAAAAATCTGATCTTAATAGCAAAATTAACAGATCTTCGGACTTCGTGGAGATGAAATTAGTTTCTAGTGTGCAAGTTGGTCAATAACAAAATTAAAAATAAAGTCAAGATTAAAATTTAAATTAAAATTAAAACAGTGGTTTTACAGAAAGTTTAACAGGAAAAGTTATAAAAATAAAGACGTCTAAGATTGGAGTTTTTAACTCCTAATTAGAATTGAGCTCAAGAAAGGAAAAAGATTAATTCCTAGGCGTTTAAAGAAAAAACGGAAAGACACGTGGGAGAAGCCTTCTTTGTTCGGCAGTCTTTGTTCTCCCGAAAAGATCTCTGCAGTGTAGACAGACGTGAAGTGACAAATAAGACAAAGAGAAAGAGCGGAGCCAAAAGAGAGAGGAAAAAGGGCATTGTTTCCTTTTTATCTGGGGAAACTTTCACGGGCCTTCATGATTGACAGGAGCTCAGCCAATAGGCTTCCTTCGTGGGCAGGCTTTAAGAACTTTAGCCCAATAAACAAACAGTCTTTTGTCTGGAACTTTGAGAGAGCTGTTGTCAAGCAAGGATTGGCCGTGATAGGTCACATGATTTGAGAAACGTTTTTGGTAACTTTTTACACTTAATATTCATCTATACCCTTGTATATAAACTGTAACCTATTTCAGTGTTCATGCAACTTATAATCGGTGCTTATAAGTCAACATGCAGGAATAAACATTCATTTAAACATTTTGACATGCAAATATCTAAAATCAAAGATTAATATATTTCAAACCCATTGATTGTCCAGATCAAAACATCAAGAGTCCATTTTCTTTTCCTGGTGTCCTGGAAAAAGAGGAAAATGTTTAGAATTGAGTTAACACAGATGTGATGAAAAGCTTCACTGGTTAACTCCAACATGTCCCAGAGTTGCCAGTAGAGGGCAGTGTTGAGCTGTGGATGTTTGTAGGCCATGAGGTACTCCAGGGGTCTGTTCTGTGTCTCTTAAGTTTTTATTGGGCCCTAAAAGTTCAAGAGGAAGTGCATTAGGGTGAATTCCTTAGACTGGTTTTAACAAAAGAATGTGAATTCAGCTGTGGCCTGAGGTAAAAGAGCAGTTCCTGGCTGTCCTTTTCCTGGGTGAAACAATGTCTTTAAGCTGAAGAATAATTCTTATTGATGAGCCAAAGTGATATGATGCTACATCTGAATGTCTACAACTAATGAAGACCAGAGATAAGCTTCTTAAAATAGCTCTAAAAACAGGTTTAACAACAGACAAACAAAAATTTACGTCTGCCAGAAATAAGGTAACACAAACTCTGAGGAAGGCTAAGGCAATCTTTTTTATAACCATTATTACCGCCGCCAAGGAAGTTATGTTTTCATCAGCGTTGGCTTGTCTGTCTGTCTGTTTGTTTGTTAGCAAGACAATTCAAAAACTTATGGATGGATTTTCATGAGGTTTTCACAGATTCTCAGAAATGGGGTATCCTACAGATGATTAGATTTTGGTGGTGATCCGGATCACCGTCTGGAAAAAAAAAACAAAAAAAAACAAGCATCACAGTATAGCTAATATATGCCACTTCTGAATGGCATTTTTTTCATGGTCAAGGAATCTATAAAGTTAGACAAAATAAATGTAGGATTAATATTTATGATGTTAAACACTGTATGGGGGGAACTGTGGCGCTTGGCGGAGGTCTGTGCTCTCCAAGTGCTTTTCTAGTTGAAAATGCAAAAGGAGATGGCAAACAAATTTGGTGCAATATTTACAAATTGACAAATAAACAAAACAGATGACAGCGACATGGAACTTAATATTAATAACAAATTGATACAGAATCCCAGGTCATTGCTACAGAGTTAACAACTTTTTCATCAACTCAGTGCTAGAGCTATCCCATTCATTTAATCCACCTGATCATAATTCCAGTCCTATTAACCCCTTACAACCAGTTTTTGATATATTAGAAATAACTGGAAATTAAGTTGCAAATATGTTCAGCTCAATGAATAGCTCAAAAGCAACAGATGAACATGGTCTCAACACCAAATTTTTAAAAGAAAATAAAGAATCTCTCATTTGTCCAGTTACTCATTTAATCAATCTGTCAATCAAGCATGCTGTTGTCCCAACTGCTTGGAAGGTAGGAGTGGTCAGACCAACTTTCAAAACAGGGAGTAAAACTGATATAAACAACTACAGACCAATCAGCATCTTACCCGTTATCTCCAAAATAATTGAAAAATGGGTGGCCACACTATTATGTGAACATCTGAATTATGGAAACTCCCCCCCCTGCATCATGCACAGTTTGGGTTCTGTGCCCACCACTCAAGAGTCTGCAATAAGATTGTTCCTAGAGAAAACTAAATCTTTCTTAGATAAGTGCAATTGAAAAGGCATGTGACACCGTTGACCACAACATCCTTTTAACCAAACTTACTCAGTTTTAATTTTTCGGAACATGCTATCAAATGGATGAAATCCTATTTAACCGACATACAGCAATGTGTAATGGTCAGCAGTGTCAAATCACAGTATTTGAAATGTCAAATGGGTGTCCCACAAGGCTTCATACTTGGACCAATATTATTCTACCTATACATAAATGATTTATCAAATGCATGCAGAAACATTCATATACAAATGTATGCAGATGACCCGGTAATATTCACACCTTCAAAAAACACACAAGAAGCCGCCTGTATCTTACAACGGCGATGACCCAAATCCATGATTGGTTGAATAATTCATGTCTCCTATTGAACACTAAAAAAACTGTTTGCATGATGTTCACCAAACAATGATCAAATATTACAAACTCAAACATTTTCTTAAAAGGGGAGGAGCTGCAACTAGTCGAGGAATTTAAGTACCTCGGCGTGATTTTAGACTCCTCACTAACCTTTAAAAAAACACTTAAAAAAAAAAACCTCAAATATAATCAAATTCAATCTAAGAATTTTTTTTTCGTATATACTGTATGTTTATTGAGCTTTTGAGGGCCACAGGCAATACAAAAAAAAGCAAACGGCAAGAAATGACAAAGAGAACCCTCTTTTTCAACCCCCAAACTCCCACCCCATCATCCCATCTCCACACAAAAACAAAAAAACAACCCCCCTCCCCCCAAAAAAAACCCATGAAAAATAATAAATACCACAATACAATAGAAATTTGTCAGAAGCAGAAGAATTGCATCATGAGAACACAATCGGAAATAATGGTGCTCTATTTGTCAATGCACTTTGACCTCTCAGTCCAAGCAAGACCATAGAGGCCACTCCGGAGGGCCTGGGCGCCTTCTCCTCCTATATAACTCAAAAAGGGGTCCCACATATCAAAAAAAACGAAAAGGTTTGTCTTTGAACCAGAAGCTAATAGCTTCTAATGGGATAAGTTCCATCACACCATGAATCCAATGTGTAACTGTAGGAGCAGAGTCTGAGGTCCATAGAAGAAGAATACATCTTCTTGCACTAGAGAGAAGCACCTGCAACAGTTTGAGTGCGGAGGAGCGAAGATTCAGTGGGGTAGGATTTACTCCTAGAATGCAGCTGAGAGGAGTGAGGGCTAGATTTTTCTTGAATATACTAATTTCTTTACAGATTTTTACCCAGAAGTCATTAATAGGAGGACATTTAAATAAACAATGAAAATATGAACCTTCAGAAATTTTACACTTATTATAAAATTTTGAAAATAGAGGGTTAAACTTATTGCGTTTCACAGGAGTAATATGAAGCCTATATATGATCTTGAATTGTAATTCTAACTTTGTTAGTAAAAAGGTAGTTTGCACTCCTAACACATTCCTAAAATCCTGTTATTTGGCCAGTTGGACGAAGGGCGGAAGTCATGGGGTGGTCAGTGGAAGCGGTATAAAGACGTGCTCAAAGCCTCACTCAAGTCGTGTGGGATTGATCCTATGACATGGGAAATGCAGGCCAAGAACCGTCCCCTTTGGTGAAAGATCTGCCATGAATGTGTTGACCTCTTCGAGAGAGAGAGAACTGCCCTTTTGGATGCCCGCCATAAAGCATGTTACGGTGCCGCCCAGCAACAGAGACGTCTACAGCAGTCGGTGTCATCCACTCAGCCAATTATGTACATCTGTCCCGATTGCGATATGCCATGTGCTTCACGCATCGGCCTCATCAGTCATCGCCGTCACAAGCACCCCCTTACAATTTAATGCAGTCAGCAGGCAGGAGATCCGTCATTGGCGACGGCTCAATCCATCAGTTTGCACTACCTGACCGTACCTCATCCCATATATCAGGTGAAAATGATTCTCCAAAATCCATTTCCCAAAGAGATCTGACATGGGCTGTACAATCATTGGATGGGACTGAGAGGGTCTTGTAGAACCTAGTGATTAGTTTTCTAGTGTCTGGTTTCTGAATCACCTCCTCCATAGATGAAAAAGAGACCCCATTAGGATGCAGCTTAGTGGATGAAGAAATAAAACTACGAATTTGCAGATACCTAAAAATGTTATTCTGTGGGAGGTTATACTTCTCTCTGAGCTGCTCGAAAGACAGCAGAGTGCCCTCTGTCATCAAGTCGCCTAGTTTTTACTCCCCTATCAAACCACAAGGAGAAGGCATGGTCAGCCAGACCAGGGGGAAAATCTGGGTTTAAATAAATAGGTGTGAGGGGGGAAAAGGAGCCATCCTGATTTCCAAGCTTCTTCACCATCCTCCAAACTTTTAAAGTATTCTGTAAAATAAAATTCCCCTTTAATTTGAGACAAACCCATTTCTTAGATGCATATAATATGTGACTAAGAGGAATAGGGGCCACCGGAGCCGCCTCTGTATTAAGCCAGGTGGATGTCGGATCATTTTTAAACCAGTGCCAAATGTAAATAGAGAGGGAAGCAATTTGATAGCGCCTAAAATCTGGCACTGCCAGGCCTCCTTCATCCAGTGGGTGCTGTAATGCACTAAGTTTTAACCTGGCTCGCTTGTTCCTCCAGAGAAAAGATGTCAAAGAGCTATTAAGAATAGCAAGGGATTTTCTTGTTACGAGAGCTGGGATCATCTGGAAGGGATACAGTAACCAAGGAAGTATAACCATTTTGACAAGGTTGACCCTTCCTAAGGGCGATAGAGGCAAGGCTGTCCAGCGGGCCAAGTCCTCCTTGATTCTACGAATTACAGGGACAAAGTTGGCTTTATATAAGCCAGAAAGAGAGGGAGTAATGTGTATGCCCAAATAAACAAAACCTGATAGAGACCAGCGGAAGGGGGTAGAGCACAGTGGAGACCAAGATATCTGAGGAGTAAGTGGCATGGCTTCAGATTTAGAGTAGTTAATCTTATAACCTGAAAAATGGCCAAAAGAATTAATTATTTCAACAACTCTTGTAATAGAAGATTTTGGGTTACTTAGAGGAGGACATCATCACAATAAAGGGAAATTTTGTGATTTGTGGAACCCACATCTATACCTGTTACCAAGGAATCACATCTAATGGCCTCCACTAAGGGTTCCATAGCAAGGGCAAACAGAACTGGTGAGACCGGACAGCCCTGTCTAGAACCACGTCTCACTGTGAATGTGGAGGACCTCAGGCCATTTGTAATAACAGAGGCACGGAGGGCAGCATATAACAAGGATATCCACCTAATAAAGTTGTCACCAAGATTGAATAGATAAGGCCATTCAATCCTATCAAAGGCCTTTTCTGCATCAAGGGAGACAAGAGATTTGACTTTTGACCTTGATCCATTCTGAATAAGTTTTAAGAGTCTCCTTACATTATGAAGGGAATTATGACCCAATATAAATCCAGTTTGGTCTGTCGAAATTAAATCTAGCATGACACCTTCAAGTCTCTTCGCCAGTATTTTAGCCAATAATTTTCGGTCAACGTCCAGCAAGGCAATCAGCCTGTAGGATGTGCATTCATCTGCAGGTTTGCCCTTCTTTAGGATTAGAGAAGTATTTGCATCCATCATAGTATCAGGAAGAGCCCCAGAGTCAAAGGAATAAGACAGCATGTTGAGAAGGGGACCAATTAGCAAATCCTTGAAAACCTTATAAAATTCTGGAGTCAAACCATCAGGCCCCGGGCCCTTATTATTTTGCAAGCTGTTAACCGCCTCTGTAACTTCTTCACCGGAAATGGCCCTATTCAACAGCTCTTTTTGTGTATTGGATGCTTGAGGTAGTTTGACTAATGATAAAAAATTATGCATCAAAGTCTCCGAGTTGTGATCTGACTCAGAAGTGTATATGCCTTCATAGAAGGAAAGGAAAGAGTTGTTAATATCTTTGTTGTTATAAACTCTTTCCAGAACTATCATTTACTTTTCCGGTTCCGGTTCCGCCGGACCGGTGGCGCCACACGAGTCGGCTGCCCGTTGCAACAGCCTTTTTTTATCTTCCTTCTTCTTTCTACACCTTTCACTCTGTATATATATCACGGATGCACGGATCACCCCGGGAGTCTCCCGGGTCGGCGGACGGAGCCACTGTTTACAGCGGGAGACGTTACAGCGGGGAGGAGCTAGTGCTAGCTAGCACTTGGCCGCCGCCCGGTGCTAATGGGAAACTCGACATACCGGGAGCTGTAGCGAAAACGACGCGGGTGCCGGGCTGGAGTTTAGGCGGCGTGCAAGAAATATAAGACAGAATAATAAAGAGCGATGGCAAGAACCAAGCAGACCGCCCGTAACATCTACTGGAGGAAGAAGCCCCCCAGGAGGCAGCTAGCCACTAGGGCTGCTCGGAGAGGCGCTCCGGCCACCGGCGGAGTGAAGAGGCCTCGCCGTTACAGGCCCGTGGCTCTGAGAGAGATCCGTCATTACCAGAAATCCACGGAGCTGCTCATCCGTAAGCTGCCCGTCCAGCGCCTGGTGAGGGAGATCGCTCAGGACTTCAAGACCCACCTGCGCTTCCTGAGCTTCGCCGTCATGGCTCTGCAGGAGACCAGAGAGGCCCACCTGGTGGGTCTCTTCTTCGCCAAGAGGGTCACCATCATGCCCAAAGTCTTCCAGCTGGCCCGCCGCATCCGCGGAGAGAGAACTTAGACTTTCTGCTGCACATTCACCAACCATAATGCTCCGCACTGTGTGTCTATATATATACATTTATAGTAATATGTACATATGTTTACTAGATGTTCTTGGTTTTTTTTCTTGCCTTCTGATTATTGCTCTGAGTGTTGCTATCCCTGTGCTGTTGCAATCCTGGAATTTCCCCATTGTGGGACTAATAAAGGCTTATCTTATCTTATCTTATGCCTGGAATAGCCTGGGAGCCAGTATTACCTTTTATTAGATTTGCCAGATACTTGCTTGGCTTATTGCCGAATTCATATAACTTATGCTTATCAAGCAGTATAGATCTCTGAGCTTCTTTAGATAAAAGTGCATCTAGACCTGCTGTGGTGGTATCAATTTGAGATCTCAGGTTATCTGAAGGTTTAAGGTTAAATTCACGTTGTAGTTCACTTAATTTACCTTCAAGAAACTGTTGCTCTGACCTCTGTTTTTTCTTAAGGTTTGCCAAGAATGATATAGTGAAGCCTCAAATAGCAGCTTTACCAGTTTCCCAGAGTAAATTAGGTGATACATCAGAGATATTATTTTCAGCAATAAAATGATTAAACTGTTCTGATACTGTTCTGATAGGTATGTTTTAAAATTGGGATTTTTAAGAAGGTAATTTGGAAAGCGCCATTACCCCCTAGTGCTTTGAGTCTTGCTGGACATGAAAAAAAATTGGGTCAGTGATCACTCACCCATATTTCAGAGTGAAACAGCGCATCCTAATTAAGCGCATAATATTGCCAATGGAGCAAGAGTACTCTTTGAAGGGCATATTTAGGAGTAAAAAAATAATCAATTCTAGAAGATGTTTTATGCACTTTTGAGTAAAATGTATACTGCCAATCAGTGGGGTGGAGGGTCCTCTAAGTATCAATAAAGTGAATATCAGCATAGCAACCAAGTAGTAAAGAGCGAATTTGTCCAACAGTCCACTCAGAAAACAGAGAGAATACCTTAGTATAAAAATCACTTGAGCAAATCGGGGGGGGGGGGGGGGGGGGCATACACATTTAAATAGTACACAGGGTCCCCAAAGAGTGTCCCTCTAATCATGACATACCTTCCTGCAGTATCGGCCTTAATCTCCACCCCTGTCAAAGGAAGGGATTTATGAACCAAAATGGCTACCCCTCTGCTGTCAGTAGTGAAGGAGGAATAGTAGATCTGACCCACCCATTCCCTTCTTAACTTTAGGTGTTCATTGTTGTTTAAATGGGTCACTTGGAGGAATGCTATCTGTACCCTCTCTTTTTTTAAATAGTTAAGAATTTTTTTACGTTTAATAGGGGTCTGGATCCCATGCACATTCCAAGAACACAATTTAATTTCTGGACTGCTAACCATTATTCCAAATGATACGAATAATACTTTTGTTTAAAAGTTTATACATTGAGAATTTATATATGGAACCTCCTGACAAATACAAACAATACAACAAAAACTAAAACAAGCATAAAAGGGGAGTGTGGAGAAAAAAGAATGGAAAAACAAAAAACCTCCCTCATACTTTGAACGCTTCCCTAAACTGAGTGTCTACATCCTACAAAATACAACTTAACTCTACGCTAAACCAGTGCTCCATATGCAAATCTATAGTTTAAACATCTGAGGAACTTTAAAAATAAAATACTCCTTTAAAAAAAAAAGGAAGAGTAACATGAACATTGATATTACCTCGACTCACTATATCCAAACCCGTACAATGAAACCGTTTAAAGTGAATTAAAAAGTCCATAAAGTGACAAGAAAAAGAACTTATTAAACTGCTTAATTTATATATGTCTGGAAACTGGAGACTGCCCCAGAGGGCTAGTGAAAAGTTAGCCATTGGTGTCATCCCCTTGGACCGCTGGGAGGGATGGGGCTATGGTCTCTGAATAAAAATTCTCCACCTCCTCTGCTGTATCAAAGCTGTATTTGCCGCCGTTGAATGACACTTGGAGTCGGGCAGGAAACACCAAACCATATCTGACATCTGCAGCGTGAAGCTTTCGCTTGATGTTAATGAAAGATGCCCCCCGTTTGGTGACATCAGCAGTAAAATCGGGGAAAATGTAGACTTTGTGACCATGGAAAGTAAGCGGGCCCTTCTCTCTGGCGAGCTGGAGGATGCTCTATTTCAGTCTGAAATGGTGCACCTTTACAATCATGGGTCTCAGGGGAGCGTTTTGATCCCAGACAGGCCGGGAAGCAAGGCGATGCGCTCAGTCCAACATCTCAGGCCCGTCAAGAACCACCATACCCAGCGTCTCGGTGAAGAAGTCGGTCATAAATATTGTAACTTGTGGCCCCTCTATGTTTTCCGGTAGACCAAGCACACAGAGATTTTGGCGTCTGCTCCTCTATTCAAGGTCCTCCATTTTAGCCATTAGCAGTTTGTTGCATTTCTCCAGCGTTTCACTCCTGGCTTTGAACGCCGTAATCCTGTCGTCACACACCTGCAGAGAAGTTTCGACCTCAGTCAGACGTGTCCCAAACGAGTCCATAGAAGTCTGCAGTGTGCCTAATGAGTCTTGCGTTTCAGCTCGGAAACTTTCAATTAGCCTTACCGGGCCCAAAAGTGACGGCTCTTCTGCATCCCCATCAACGCCATGTACAGGAGACAGGTAGTTGGCTTTCTCGCTAGCTTGACGGTTAAGGGCTCAGGTAGAGTGTTCCTGACGGGAAGGATTCTTCCCGGACATGTCAGCGGGTTTCTCAAGTGGTGCCAATATGAAAAGGAGAAATATAACAAGGCAAAGTGACGTTTAAAATAACATTTATGAAAAGATATGTCGGAGCTGGTAAGGGCGCGTCTACTCCGTATCATGCTCCGCCCCCTCCTCAATCTAAGAAATTTTAAACATATTAGACCTTCACTGACAGTTAATGCGGCCACAATGTTTCTGCATGCAATGATCTTCTCACACATCGATTACCGTTTTACCAACTGGTGACTCCCTGGTGTAACAATAATCAAACCCACTGATTATACAAAAATGCCATAAAAAATTTTTTGAAAAGAAAGATCCCACATATTGTTGTCACATTTGCAAGAAATACAATTTTCTATCTTTTGAAAATTATAAAACTCTCAAATTTGCCTGTTTAATCTATAAAATACTAAATGGCTATGCCCCCCCCCCCCGGGGGGGGGGGGGAAATGTTAAACTGAGAACTGTCCTGAGAACCGGTACAACCACCAGAGCAATCACTAGAGGAGACTGTGAGGTCTCCCACAGACGCATCACATTTGTTCAGTCTGTGCTATCAGTGAGGGGCACCAAGATCTGGAACAATATACCACCTGCAATCAGAGGACGTACCACACTAAACACTTCTAAGACTCATTGTAAAAATTGGCTTTTTAAACAACCAAAACAGTACCCATAACTAGTGGTTGCTCTGTGGCATACACATATACTGTGTGTGTGTGTGTGTGTGTATATATATATATACTGTATATATACTGTATATATATATATATATATATATATATATATATATACAGTATATATACTGTATATATGCCCATGCGTCACACACATATGCCCCACCTCTTGTTTGTTGCTGTTGTTTATTGGTGCTGTGAGGTGCTTGGGTGCATGTGTGTGTGTACGCATATACAGCACTTCACTCGTGTGACATTTGAACGTTTTGTTTTGTAGCATCTTAACTCTTGCACTTTTGCATATTCACTTTGTACAGTTGTTCTGCTCGTGTATGATTGTGTGTTTTTGTAACCTGCCGGGGGACTATAGATGCAAATTAGCAGTATGCTAAATCTGGCATACTTACATTTGTATTAATGTTCATTAGTATGTAATGTTCCTTTCAAATAAACATTAAACTCTTGTTGCAAAACATAATGATGGCTTTGGTTACAGTCACATTTCGAAACTGCTGAATGTTCCAGTGAGCACTGTTGGAGCCATCATTTGGAAGTGGAAAGAACATCATTTTACCATAAACTGGCCACAACCAGGAGTTCCTCGCAAGACAGAGGAGTCAAAAGAATTATCAGAAAAGTTATCCAGGAGCCAAAGACCACTCATGGAGAGCTCCAGAAAGACCTGGAGTTAGCAGGTACTGCTGTTTCAAAGAAAACAATAAGCAGTGCACTCAACCGACATGGACTCTATACCCACTCACCTCGCAAGACTCTATTGCTGAAGAAAAAGCATGTTGAAGCTTCTTTAAAGCTTGCTGCACAACATTTGGGCAAGCCAGTAAAACACTGGGAGAACATAGTCTGGTCAGATGAGACCAAAATTGAACTTTTTGGATGCCACAACACACAGCATGTTTGGAGGAGAAATGGCACTGCACATCCCATTGTGGTGTGGGGGTGTTTTTCAGCACATGGTACAGGCAGACTTCATATAATTGAAGGAAAGATGAATGGACAAATGTACAGAGCATCCTTGATAAGAACCTGTTGCCATCTGCCAAGATGCTGAAGACGAAACAAGGGTGGACATTTCAGCAAGACAATAATCCCAAACCCACAGCCAAGGAAACTCAACTGGCTCCAGAGAAGGAAAATAAAACTGCTAGAATGGCCCGGTCAGTCACCTGACCTTAATCCAATTGAAAATCTATGAAACAAACTGAAGATCAGAGTTCATAGAAGACACCACAGAACCTTCAAGATTTGGAAGATAGTTTGTGTGTGTTGAGTCTAAACTACCTTAAACCCCAGTTCTTTGATACGACGGCCAAATAACCAGGCTGAGAGATGAAGTACATTTTCATTGGATTTACTGAAAGTGAGATATGGAATTATAACAGCGTTGGGACACACCTCTTAGGCAATTCCTCGAGAGAGTGTGCCACCCCAAAATGGAGCCCTATGGTTTTTATAGCCTGACCACCCCCCTCATGCAAGAGGGAGGGGTTTTTACCTCATTGTATCTGTAACATATGTGGAACATGTGGAAGAATGGGCTAAAATTACTTCTGAACAATGCCTGCGCCTAGTTTCTCCATACGACTGCGTGTCCCCCAAACGTTTTTTTTTCTGCTGTGGGTAACTATTTTCTATTCATTCTCTATGTAGTCTAGTGTCTACAGCGTTGAGTGCCCTTGGCGCTGAAACGCTCTTGGCAGTGGCCGCTTTTTGTTGCAGCGTTCAGAGTTGAAAAAAGTTCAATTTTTTTAGACTGCAGCTGAGCTCGTTAATGTCAGACCTTTCTAAGCAGTCAATCAGAATAAGGAAGGGCGGGACATAGGACGCTGATACAGTCTGTACTCAGACTCCTGTTATCCATGTCATCATATTTTGCATCCAGAGCTGCTACCAATGCCAGGATATGTTTCCTGTCCATTGTTATTTAGAGACTCCTCTTAAAAAATAAGTAGAAAGTCTGACCATAGGAAAAGCGGAAGTGCTGAGCTGTGAGTGACGAGCTGTTGCTGGGATACAGGGTACAGACTTTTTTTTTTGTCCAGAGCATGGCGCACAAACACTGAAAAAAGACGTTCAGGGCAGTCAGGTAAAAAAAAAAAAATGCGTTTGGTGGACACGCAGCCTACAGGAGGTGTCTGGAAGCTGTTACTACCAACAAAGGCTTTTCTACTAAATATTAGATGAATTTCACCAAATGTGTTTTATACTTATTCCCTGATCCTCTTTATTAAATATAACTTGTTTTGTGAACATTTGCCTTGATTTCTTTGTATGTATGGGTTACTTGGGTTGTTACTGGTATCTGGTGAAAATCTCAGGTCAATGGTTCCATCAGAAATAAGTTTAATGAGAAAAATGTTGATGTATTCAATACTTATTTTTCCCGCTGTAGTTGCTACGGGCATCTTTAATCATATTATTTAAGGTAAATGGTAAATGGCGTTCACTTAAACGGTGCTTTTTCCTCATCTCTAGATGACTAAAGCACTTTACAGATCTTGCTATCTGCCCATTCACACACACATTCACACACTGATGGTGGCAGAGCTGCCATACACAGGCGCTGGCCTGACCCACTAGGAGCAACTGGGAGTAATATAAGATCCTTTAGGATCTTATGAACCTATGAACCTCCAGTTTCGTAGCTTTCCACAGTCTTTGTCTTCCTGCATAAACAGTGAAAACTACGTACTGAGTCATTTATCCAGGGGGTCGAATTTATGGAAGACACTTGTTTAGATTTAATTATAGCCACTTTGTTAAGTATTAACACAATTGTTATTAAAGGACTGAACAAAACTTGCAACATCAGTAAAATCAGACTCTGGGCAAAAATTAAACAAAAGAGAAAACCTGTCAGCAGCAGACTGGTGATAAAACGTCTATAAAAGGACCGCGAGTGAGGCACAGAATCACTGTTGAGAGATTAAAGAAAACATAGTTATGCTCGCTCACAAGTGACTCTTCTAAGATCATCAATCATTAAATTGAGGAAGAAAACTCAGTCCAACACGTAGCCTTTGTTGTGAGTTGATTGTCTGACATGTAGCACAAAGTTATAACACTCCATGGTGTGTAAAAATTCTGAAGCAGTTTTGCAGGATACATCATCAACATTCATCCATCCATCTTCTTCCGCTTAATTCTTTTCGGGGGGGTGGGGGCTGGAGCCTATCCCAGCATCTTTGGGCGAGAGGCAGGGTACATCAACAACATGAACATTAAAATTACAAATTATTAAAACTCTGTCTAGTTTTACAAGAGATGATAAAAATTCTGTAAACGCAGATAAAAACTGCCCAACAGAACCGGGGGGGGGGCGATAAATTAAAATACAATAAAACTGATTAGATCGACCAACCTGGGACATCTGACATTCAAAAGAGGAGTAAGGCTGTGCCCATACAGACTGACATAGAAAAAGATTTCTGTGCACGATGGCCACACCTCCACCATGGCCTGACAATCTAGGGGCACTGATGTAAGAACAGTCAGGTGGGCACAGTTCATTCAGGTGGAAAAAAATCAGACGCCTGCTGTCAGGTTTCAGTTAAAAACATAAAATCAAGTCTCTTTAATAAAAAGATAATTAAGATAAAATGCCTTAGTAATGGAACAAGCATTAATTAAAAGCATCCTGATTAGTGAACTGTTGTGCCTCTCATTCACTGTAGCAGCAGGTGGCTGACACAGATTTAACACACACGCTCCACGGCACACAGTTCACTCACCCTCTTTCATTCCATGACTGGGATGAGGGAGGTTAATTCAAAGTTTTCTTCCAAGTTGTTGTGACAGTAGGGGGAACCAGAGATACATTCAGGAGGTGGAGAGGTCACAGGACAGGGTCAATCAGAGACAGGTGTGCTGCCTGGAGATGTCCTGCTGTGAGTAGCGGTCAGTCAGCGGCGTGGAGCAGTGGACACAGCGTGGAAAATGTTTGCTGAGAGTGCATGAGCACCATTGATACTAGGGTGGATGCCGTCTTTGTTACAAAAGGAGGCTTGGTTCCAGAGCAGATTAAAATTGTCAATAAAAACCAGGTTGTGTGATGGACAGGTGGACTGCAGCCAGGTGTGAAGTGAGAGCAGGCGGCTAAAACATTCAATACCCCTGTTCAGAGAAGGGAGGGGCCCGGAGATGAAGACGGATTTTCCACAGTTTTTAAGTTTGATAAAAAGATGGATAAAATCTTGTTTTAAAACTTCGTACTGCTGCCTGGATATATCTTTTTTCCACAGTGTATAATGATGTTGTGGACCTGTGGGAATTTGCTGAGTAGAGGTGCAATTTGCTGCAAAATGTCAGCAACTCTGGCACCAGGTAGACAGTGAATCCACGCTGATTTTGATTTAATATTCCTAACAATGGAATTGCCGATGACCAGAGAACACATGCCATCATCCGCACACGACTGGGCAGGTGGTGAGGTGGGAGAGCTAGGTGTGCAACTGTTTGCTGATTCGTGACGAATGCCCTTTCTGGAGTGCTGCTGCACAGCCTCTCTGAGAATCCTACATCGAGTAGAAGAAATCAACGACCAGGACGAGGGTCATAGAGGTTCCTATGAGAGGCCAGCTGTCTGAGTACCAACCGCCGACAGTGGAGGAAACTCTGAAGTATTAGTCAATCTGGGCACCACATTAGCGGTAACTGCAACAGCAGGCGGTGGACCAGTCAGCGATATGGCTCGGGCCACCCGACTAGCCGGTGCAATCCCAGGAGGAGGAAGGCTTGGCTCACCGTTGGTGTGGGAAGCGTTGGCCGAGGGCCCATCACCAGGGTGACTTGTGGCAACAGCTAGTACCACGGAGAAGTGGTGGGTGAGGTTTATGGACTGTGGTGAGACAGCTCTGGATTGTATGGCTCATACGTCCCACTTATGCAGTTGTTGACACACATTACTTATAAGTTACTCATCAAAATATGTCAAGATAATGTCTAGTGTACCCAAAACTTATTTCTAACCTGTAAGTAACGTGCTTTGACCCTATGTGTAACTTACTGAATGTGTTTCTAACTTCCTTAATGACATATTGGCAGCATTGGTTCACAGGAGGAAACCATCAAGACTCTATGGTGAGCAGATGTCCATGTCAAACTGGTCTTGGTCTTGTATTCAGACAAAGTAAAGAGGTGTTTCATACCTTGACATGTTTTGACTGTCATCTGATGTTTGTGCCATGTCACATCAGCTGTTTTATCCTTTCCGTAGGCGTGACCGACCTGATGGATTTAACAACTCTGCCAGGTCAGTCACGCCCCCCGCCGTGCGATGGTCTTTGGAGGACCATCAATCCATTAAGCAATTCAGAGGTGGACTTGCTGGTGTGTTTTGGATCATTGTCCTGCTGTAGAACCCAAGTGTGCTTCATCTTGAGGTCACAAACCGATGCCTGGACATTCTCCTTCAGGATTTATTAGTAGACAGCAGAGTTCATGGTTCTCTGTTCAACCGATATGATGGAGCCTTCATGCTCTTGCACACCTAGGATTCATCGATTGCGAGGCAACAGCAGTTTGGCATGACTGTGCTATGCATAGCACAAGGAAAAGCCTCTGACAACTAAGTCCAACTCCTAGCCTGCCCGTGTGGTTTAGTCTCTAAGCCCGGCGGAACTGCTTTTACTAATAGGAGAAGGGGCGAGGGCGGATCTCTGGCGCCTTAAAACCAGATGCTTCGGGTAGATGGTGGCTTGTCAACCTGGGAAGGTAGCCCATCTAGGGGAAGGTAAACCCTGATTTCAAACCTCCGCTGCCTTGCGGCACACCCGATCACGGGAAAGGCTTCGGGAGTCAACCCTGAGGAAAAATCCGGAGTCGGAGCCCCTAAGGCAGTTCTCTGTTGTGCTCAACATCGTTCTGGCAGCTCCTGCGACGGCGCTGGTGCCAAACTGTAGCAGCCCTGCTGTTCCTTTGGATTCATCAGTGACGTGGAGAGGGGGGACATGTTGCATGGGTAACATATTGTCCTCCATATCTTCCTGCCCAGGCTTGAATCCTGCCAACGCCCAATGCTGGAAGGTAGAACACCGGTGTGCATTGGCCTGTTCAGCCACAGGTGGTGCTGTTCCAGCAGAGTAGACGTTTAGGATTCTCTTCCATGGTCATAGACCGACGGAGGCCACCGCCGCCGATGCTATGCATAAGTTAGAGTATCGTTGGGGCATAAATTGTGAACGCTGGCAACACACTAAGCATTTGTTGGTTTAAATTATCTATAAGTTATCGAAACATTCTATATAAATTACTAATACGTTATGTAATAGCCCAACTCATTATGGATATGCCAGCATTTTAGAAAAATTTTGATACGTTGGCAAATGTTGTCTAAATCGTCAAGGTGTGACAGGACCTTTACAGCTTCAAGTCTTCTGGGAAGGCTTTCCACAAGGTTTAGGAGTGTGCTTATGGGAATTTTTGACCATTCTTCCAGAAGCACTTGTGATGTTGAATAAGAAAGCCTGGTTCACAGTCTCTGCTCTAATTCATCCTAAAGGTATGCTATCGGGTTGAAGTCAGGGCCCTGTGCGGGCCAAACTGACTCATCCATGTCTTTGTGAACTTTGCTTTGTGCACATTCATTTGGAGGGGTGTCCCAATACTTCTGACAATGTATGGCCCTTTTCCACTAGCACCTACTCAGCATAACTCGCCTTGACTCTACTCGCTTCAACATGGTTTTGGTCGTTTTCCATTACAGCTGAGTACCACCTCAAAGTGGGTGGTGTTATTATAGCCAGGCAGCCTGTTAGAGATGTTGACATGGCTGACTTTACGTTTTGTTCTCAGAAGCGAATACTAAGAGACAGCAAATACAAAATACAAGCAGAGCACGGAGTTAGCGTTGATTTTCTAGCTAGCTAGCTAACTAACTAGCTAATTAATTCAAAGTAAGCTTGCCACCAGTGGGATAAATAACATAAAAGATGCTTAAAATCACAAAACACTCACCATCCTCTATCACGGTTTCCAACAATGCCCTGGCCGAGGATTTCAATGATGCCATGGCCAAGTCGAGGCCACTCTCCCTCCTGTTGCTCGTCAGAGGGTGTCTGTAAATGGCGTCCATTTGGTTGACCCACTTCCAGTCTTTTCTGTTTGATCCACTTCAGCCGTTGTGGTCCTTGATGGTCCGGTAATAAGCTTTTAACGCCCAGTTGTACCCGCGGCCAACAGCTCAGAGACCTCCTGGTATACTTTTTCATTTCGGGTTGCTCTGTCTAAGCTCCCACTGGATTCTCTCATTAGCCACCAAGCACAGAAAAGTCTGAACCTCATCATTGGACCACGGTGTTGTTTTGTGTGTAGCCATTTATCGTGTTGATTATCACAGAAATAATAAAAACTTTCTTTTGCAGAACTTTACAAATGGCAGGTTTGATTCTTGTGAAGACGTCGCTCTCATGACTCATTCAGTGACATTACACCCTGGTAAGGCAGTGGCCTGCAGTCTGTTGACATCACATTTTCAGCTAGACTCAGCTTGCTTGGAACCCCAGCTGAGTAGGTACTAAAGTACCTAGTGTCAGGTACTACCACCTAGTGGAAAACCCTACAAGTTGAATGGAGCTGAGTAGGTGCTAATAGAAAAGGGCCAGTAGTGTATAGTCCATAGAGAGATGGTCTTTTTCACCTAGAAGTTGTTTCATCAAGCCAGAATGAGCTGCTTTGTCACTGATGGTCTGGTTTAGAGTTTATGGCGATGCTGCTCACTAATGTTCTCATTAACACACTCTTAACACACTCTTGCTGGAAGTTAATAATTTATTCCCACATCCATCAGTGTATTGACTCCACTTAGCCCAGTTCAAAATCTGCCTTGTTTTCATGGTGTGCTTGTGTTCCTTCAAAAACACCAGCAGGGGCCAGGAAGACTGCTGCGCTTGAGCAAATGTATCTAACTTGAAATGACATTGCACCGTTCTCTGAAAAATCAGTGCAGGTTAAAAAAAACAAAACAAAAAAAACCGTGTGCACTTTAAGTTAGATAACCACAGCAACTATCATTGATCAGATATAATCTAATAATATAATCAGTAAATGTCAGCTTGGTTCATAGTTTCTTTAAGAGTAAGGTCTGAATCAAACTTAAGACTGAAGGAATCAGAGACTTCTTTCCATCACTGAAGTGATTTCCAGATATTGACACAAGTTGTTTTTTTTTATTCTGCTTTAGTCTCATTTGTTTCTAAATGTGTTTTTCTTTCATTTTTGGCTTGCTTGAAAAAGAGTAGGCAGTTGTTGGCAGTGCTGGTTTAGCAGCATCTAAGGTTTTTGCCACTGAAACTGATTTTAATCCAGAGCCTGAAGAGAAATGTTTGTACATCAAGTCCAAGGGTAAATTGCCTTACAGATCATTACAGATTACATTATTATTATTATTATTATTGTTGTTGTTGTTATTATTACTACTACACTAAGCAATTGTAAAATGCACAATTTCATGGATAATGGAATGAAACTTTTAACGGGCAGTAAGGTTTATGTTGTATTATGTAGTAAGGTAAGTCTTTATTAGTCCCACAATGGGGAAATTCCCAGATTGGAATCTTATTTATTTTTAGGATTGGAATAGTAGGGTTGTGCGATATGACCAAAATTTCATCTCACGATATAAGTAATCTTATTTGACGATAATGATATATATAGCCCAGGGTGGGGGATAAGTATTAAACACGTCAACATTTTTCTCATTTAACCTCATTTCTCATTTTTCTCATTTAACCTATTTCTGAGGGAGCCATTGACTTGAGATTTTCACCAGATATCAGTAACAACCCAAATAATCCATACATACAAAGAAATCAATGCAACTGTGTTCACAAAACAAGTTATATAATAAACTGTGATAACACAGGGAATATGTATTGAACACGTTTGGTGAAATTCATTTAATATTTAGTAGAAAGGCCTTTGTTGGTAATAACAGCTTCCAGACACCTCCTGTATGGAGAAACTAGGCACAGGCATTGCTCAGGAGTGATTTTAGCCCATTCTTCCACACAAACTGTCTTCAAATCTTAAAGGTTCCATGGGTGCCTTCTATGAACTCTGATCTTCAGTTTGTTCCATAGATTTTCAATTGGATTCAGGTCAGGTGACTGACTGGGCCATTCTAGCAGCTTTATTTTCCTTCTCTGGAGCCAGTTGAGAGTTTCCTTGGCTGTGTGTTTGGGATTATTGTCTTGCTGAAATGTCTACCCTCGTTTCATCTTCAGCATCTTGGGAGATGGCAACAGGTTCTTATCGAGGATGTCTCTGTACATTTGTCCATTCATCTTTCCTTCAATTATATGAAGTCTGCCTGTACTATGTGCTGAAAAATACCCCCACACCATTATTCTCCCACTTCCAAACTTCACTGTTGGTTTGGTGTTTTTAGGCTGATGTGCAGTGCCTTTTCTCTTCCAAACATGCTTTGCGTTGTGACATCCAAAAACTTAAATTTTGGTCTCATCTGACCAGACTATATTCTCCCAGTGTTTTACTGGCTTGCCCAAATGTTGTGCAGCAAACTTTAAACAAGCTTCAACATGCTTTTTCTTCAGCAATGGAGTCTTGTGAGGTGAGCGGGCATAACGTCCATGTCGGTTGAGTACGTTACTTATTATTTTCTTTGAAACAGCAGTGCCTGCTAACTCCAGGTCTTTCTGGAGCTCTCCGCAAGTGATCTTTGGCTCTTGGATAACACTTTCTGATAATTCTTTTGATGCCTCTGTCAGAAATCCTGCGAGGCGCTCCTGGTCATGGCCAAGTTATGGTAAAATGATGTTCTTTCCACTTCCGAATGATAGCATTCAGCAGTTTAGAAATGCACCTGTAACCAGTGCCATCATTATGTTTTGCAACAATAAGATTGCAAAGGTCTAGAGCAGGGGTCACCAACTAAAACTGCAAGAGGTCTGATAAGTCAGTCTTCCTCCCCAGCCAAGGTCCGAACTAGGTGTGGGAATCTTTAGGCACCTCATGATCTGATTACGATTCAGAACTCCGATTTGATTCTAAAACCTTTTTCATTGCATCTTGACACATTTTTTTTTAGCATTCAGGATTTTCCCTCCCACTGTGTGACAGCTTGGTCTGTTTAAAGCAAAGTATTTACAGTGACCCATGAATTTACTTCCAACATGTTTTATTAAAACAACTGGAAGAGAAATCTGACACATGGACAATTTTATCTCAAAATGTGCTTTTAAGAACTGTCATTCTTGCATTGACTTTCTTTCAGAAGACCACAACTGCCTACAGACAGGCCAATATCATTTAACTTGCTTTCACACATTATTGTAGTAAGCTCATGTTTTACATGAGCACAACAAACACTAAATGTGTTTGTTGACTCCAAATAAATAGGTCTGAAATTCTAAAATCTACAACTAAAATCCTAAAAATGTTTTACAGGAGAACACAAACTACAGCAAATTTTATTGCATTTAAAACGAGATTAATATTGAAGTGGCATGAAATAAAGCAGCGTGGTGAAGGTTTTAAGTAGGTTTATTAAATCATACCACCTTCACGGGAACTCGGCTCCAGCCCATAGTGTGAGCAGGCTGAAGCTGAATTCCTCAGGCTCTCAGAGAGGAGACACAGTGTGTGTCAGCAGCAGTTGCAGGAATCAGATTGAGAGGATGAGCATTGATTACAGTGCAGTATATATACCCAACTACAACAATACATAAAAGAGCATTCCCAGCAGTGGGTATGATCAAAGAGACTGCAGAACAGGCATGAGACATTTGCATTTGAGAGACATGCATCACAATAGGCAGATTGCTGGCCTCTGCTCCAGCTGCAGGACAAAGAGGTTACAAGGCACATCTACATATTGATCTCAGTCTCTAGGTCACAGTAAGGACAGGACGCATGAACACAATGAATGAATGGCACATTAACATCACAATGCATGTAGGGCACATGTACATCTCAGTAGTGCAGCGGAAAAAACCAGGAGTAGCGAGCTGTCTGTCCTTAGTCTGTTGTGGGGGTTACACCAACCCGCCACACGCTCCTTCCCAGAGGGCTCGGCAGGCGGCCGAGGCCTCGATCATGCAGCTTGGGCAGCGAGCAGGAGAAGCTCTGTGCAGGCGGGGGGGGGGGGGGGGGGGTGGTAAGTGCCGGCCGGGAGCGGTGAAATCGTCCTGGCCGCGCAAAAATTGCTTGTTGTTCCGCGATGTCGAGGGGCTGTCCCGTTGAACTTGCGGAGATCACAAGAAGAAAAATTAGTCTCTGACTCCTCTCGTGGCCATGAAGAAAAGCAGGAGCGGCTGTAAGAGAAAAAAAAAAGGAACAAAAGCAGAGGGACTTGGCGTGTGGGAAAAGCTGACGGCTGAATCCCTTGTGCGCCGTGGCTGAGACCATTAGTGAATCCTGTGGACGAGTTGCGAGCGTGCTTCAGGTGTGCGGGCAGCCCTGAAGGTTCCGAGGGTGGCGATCGGCCATTTTTCTCGGGCATGTGCAGCGGCGGAGGACGATGGCGGTCTCTGGAGCCGTTATTGTCCTGTGCGTGGTGCGCCGTCCTCGTAACTCCCCGGTGCGTGCGCCGGGGTTCCGTGATGGGTGGGCCAGCTGGAGAGGAGAACCAGGGTCAGGAATCTTGGTGGAGATCGGCGCAGTCGGCGCCGATAAACATCTATGATGAGCTGTGGCTGCAGATTAGTCATGGTGCGTTGGAGCGTTGAGGGGAGATAGACGATCTTTGTTCCTCAGGCTCGGGTAGATGAGTAGGATCGCTGAGAGGGAGGAGTAGCGGTGAGAGGGAGAAAACGTTCTGTGTCCCTCGGCCGGTCCAGCGTGGACGTCCCGATCTCAGGCGAGGGGCGCACCATTACGTTTTCTGGGTCGGGGACATTGATGTCCGGGGAGCAGCTCGCCTGTGTTGGCTCCGTGTCGAGGTCTCCCTAAAGCCGAAGGGAGGGCAGATCGTTTGCGTCAGGCTGCTGTGTTCGCTGGCAGCGTGTTTTTTTCAGCGTCGGGTTGCCAGCGTGGCCGTCCAGACCAGAAGGTTGCGTTGCACAAAGCGTGTGCATTCTCGGGGTCACCAGTGAAGCGGATGATAAAATAAAGGCAGCGCTGAGAGTTTTAAGCAGGTTTATTAAATCATACCGCCTTCACGGGAACTCGGCTCCAGCCCATAGTGTGAGCAGGCTGAAGCTGAATTCCTCAGGCTCTCAGAGAGGAGACACAGTGTGTGTCAGCGGCAGTTGCAGGAATCAGATTGAGAGGATGAGCATGGATTACAGTGCAGTATATATACCCAACTACAACAATACATAAAAGAGCATTCCCAGCAGTGGGTATGATCAGAGAGACTGCAGAACAGGCATGAGACATTTGCATTTGAGAGACATACATCACAATAGGCAGATTGCTGGCCTCAGGTTCAGGTTCAGGTTCAGGTTCAGGTTACTTTATTTGTACCCGTAGGTAGATTTGTTTTGCAGTTGGTGACATCCATATTTACAAGCCACAATTACATTCAACATAGACACAAACACAGGCACACATCTTACAAAATAGGTAAATATAAAATATGTACAATATAATTTTTATAGCTTGTTCAACTCTTTGACAGCAGCAGGGACAAAGCTGTTTTTGTAGCGCTGGGTTCTACTTTTTGGGACAGCAAACCTCCGTCTGGAGGGAAGAAGCTGAAAGTTGCAGTGCAAAGGGTGGGAGTCATCATTTAAAATCGAGTCGGCCATCCTCTGTACTTGTCTGGTGTACAGGGATGTCAGGCTCAGCTGTGACTCACCAAGCAAACGACTGGACCATCTGACTACCTGATCCAAGGATTTCCTCTGTTTCAGTTTTATCTGACCAAACCATGACATTAAAGAAAAGGATAAAACAGATTCAATAAAAGCCCGATAGAACATAGTCATTATGGTTCGGTCAATTTGGAAGCGTGCAAGTTTCCTCAAACAATGCAAATTTTGCTGACCCTTTTTGCACACCCTTTCACAGTTCACCTCAAAGTTCAATCCACTATCAATAATCGTCCCAAGATATTTGTACGATTGTACACATTCGGTGGTCTGGCCTTTTAGTATGGTGACTTTGTGCCTGGGAGTTTTCCTCCTAAAGTCAATAATCACATCTTTCGTTTTTGTTGTATTCAGCTGCAGGTAGGAATCCTCACACCAGTGAACAAAGTCATCAACTACTGGGCCGTGGCCACTCTCACCATCCTGGAGGAGACTGACAATAACTGAGTCATCAGCATACTTTATAATGTGTCTGTTGTCATGTCTGCTCCGACACATGTTTGTGTACAGGATGAAGAGTAGTGGTGACAACACACACCCCTGAGGAGAGCCAGTAGAAGAGCACTTTAGGTCAGACAATGTACCATTGACCCTTACTCTCTGCGTCCTGTTGGTTAAGAAATCCAGAATCCAACCCACCAGATTATTGCTTAAATCAAATTGTTGCAGGAGCCTTTCAACTAAAATATGAGGTTGGATTGTATTAAAGGCAGAAGAAAAGTCCACAAATAAAAGCCTGGCGTGTGTCCCATTAAAATCCAGATGTTTAAAAAGCATGTTAAACAGAGTGACAGTGGCATCCTCCACTCCTCTGTGAGGCCTATAGGCAAACTGCAGAGGATCCAATGCATGTTCAGTCTGCTTTAGGACCTCACATCTGACCAGTTTTTCAAAAATTTTCATTAAAATTGAAGTCAAAGCAACTGGTCTAAAGTCATTTACCATTTTAGGACAGCTGGATTTTGGAACGGGAACAACCACGGCATCTTTCCAGATCTTAGGCACATGTTGTGTCTGTAAGGACTTATTGAAAATGTAGTGAAATATAGGACTCAGTTCATGTGCACAGGACTTTACCAGGCGTCCACATATATTATCAGGGCCCTGACTTTTGTTCACTTTTACAGCGCGGAACTCCCTTTTAACATCCTGCATCGCAATATTAAAGTGCTGATTGTCTTTGAGTTTCTGTTTCAAATCTTGGATTTCTGTGCTAAAATCAAAGGAGTCAAAACGACCATAAAAACAATTAAGAGCATTAGCCAGCTCTGTGTCTGAACTAAAACCATCTAAAAACACACGATTACTGCGCTCTGTGCTCTGAAGGCCTGCAATTTTTTTCATACTGGCCCAGGCCGAACCAAGTTTATTTGCTGCCATCTTGCTTTCCAATTCTGATTTATAATTCTGTTTTGCTCTTAAAATTTCGGCCTTTAGCTCCTTAGTGGCAACCTGTAGCGCAGAAACAGACCCCTGTTTAAAGGCAAGTGCTTTCCTCTGTAAGCAGGATTTAACTGATTTAGTAACCCATGGTTTGTTGTTGGGATATATTTTGACACGTTTACGTGGAACAAACTTATATTGACAGTAAGCCATGTATGAGCATGTGAGCTCAGCCAGAGAGTCCAAATCATCCCCGCAGGCCATTATGAACATCTTCCAGTCTGTACAGTCAAAGCATTCCTGGAGGCTGTGCTCTGAATCTTCTGTCCACACATCAATGTCTCTCATCTCCACCTTGCCTCTTCTGAGAGCAGTTTTATATGTGGGCAGCAAATGAACACAGTTGTGATCTGATGATCCTAAAGGAGGAAGGGGGAGTGATTTATAGGCCCTCTCTATGGATCCATAGCACAGGTCCAATGTCTTTTTTCGCCTGGTTGGGCAGGAGACATACTGATGAAAGTTTTTAAGTGTCTTCTTTAAAGAAACATGGTTAAAATCCCCAAGAATGAAGTTTGGCGCCTCTGGAGAAATTGACTGCAGCCGCTGGATCACATCAGAGATGGTGCTGGAGGCGGAGTCAGCGTCTGCCCTCGGATGAATGTACACAGTTGTGATGAAAAGTTGGGGAAACTCTCGAGGCAAATAAAAGGGGCGAAGCGACACAGACAGCAGCTCCACATGGGGTGTACAGACGGCCTCTGCTCCAGCTGCAGGACAAAGAGGTTACAAGGCACATCTACATATTGATCTCAGTCTCTAGGTCACAGTAAGGACAGGACGCATGAACACAATGAATGAATGGCACATTACATCTCAGTAGTGCAGCGGAAAAAACCAGGAGTAGCGAGCTGTCTGTCCTTAGTCTTTTGTGGGGGTTACACCAACCCGCCACAATATCAATAAAAACATCATTTCACAAAAAGTCCACCCCTGTACAATATTTTTCATCCATCCACCTTCTACCGCTTAATCCTTTTCGGGTTGTAGGGGGCTGGAGCCTATCCTAGCATCTTTTGGACAAGAGGCAGGGTACACCCTGGACAGATCACCAGTCCATCGCAGGGCCAACACAGAGAGATGGACAAGATAAGATAAGATAAGCCTTTATTAGCCCCACAATGGGGAAATTCCAGGATTGCAACAGCACAGGGATAGCAACACTCAGAGCAATAATTAAGAAGATACGGAAGATATAAATAAGAGCAGTGGATATACATACATACACATCAATATATAAATATACTGTATATACAAAGTGCGGAGCATCATAGCAAGATGGAATAAACAGCATAACCGTCTACTTAGTTATCCTACATAGTATGAATACGTACCCATACATATTGTCACCCTCCATAGCGACCGATAACTGTCCTAGTTGTATATACTGGAGGGGACCATTGTGTAAGTCTATTGCGTCTTTTGCATTCAATACTATTAGGTCGTCACGTTTTTTTGCTATCTCTGCGAGCAGCCCTGCTTAGGTTATACAGTCTGACTGCCGTAGGTAGGAAGGACCTGCGAAACAAGCTCCTCAGTGCGTTCAGTATGTCCTGCATAGGGTGGGACTCGGACTCCAGCAGAGATGACAGTTTAGCCACCATCCTTCTCTCTCCTATCTCCTCCACTGGGTCAGAGCGCTGCCCCAGGACAGAACTAGCTTTCTTGATCAGTTTGTTTAGTCTCTTCCTATCGGCTGCTGTAATGCCACTGCCCCAGCAGACCACTCCAAAAGTGATGGCTGATGCCACCACCGTGTCGTAGAATGTCTTCAGCAGCGTCCCTTGCACACCAAAAGACCTGAGTCTCCTCAGTAGGAACAGCCTGCGCTGTCCCTTCTTGTAGAGTGCGTCGGTATTGTGTGACCAGTCTAATTTATTTTTCTAGTTTATTGTTCTAGTTGTTTATTGACAACTGTTCACTCTCACATTCATACCTAAGGACAATTTAGAATTCCCAGTTGATGCCAGTTAACCTAACCTGCATGTTTTTGGCCTGTGGGAGGAAATCGGAGTACCCAGAATAAATCCACGCAGACACAGGGAGAACATGCAAACTCAGCACAGAAGGGTCACCGGTGGTCAGGGGGTGAGATCGAACCCCCAATGGTTAGAGGTGGAATCGATCCCATGACCTTCTTGCTGTGATGACACAGTGCTAGCCACTGTGCCACCCTGCTGCATACAGTATTTTCAGTGCAGAAAAACTGTTTCAAACTGTAAGACAAAAAAAAAAAACGGATACAAAATATAATACCATACTCTGGGTTTCCTCTGGTAGCATTTTTGCATGGCAGGCCACCACCCTTGAAGTTATACCCCCACGTTAAGAGGAAATATAAATTTAAGAAAAAAAAAATTAAGAAATTATGCTCTGCGAGTGTGCACACGAACAACGCATGTGACACTCATCCACGCGTTGCCGTTTGGAAGCGCACAGCGTGCGTGACCATTAGTCGACAGGCAGGGTGTCTCTAGCGTCACTGTCCAAGAGAAGCGTAAGCTTATTAAAGTACTTAAAAACACGGAAAAAAGCAGACGAGGTATGTAAGCAGTGGAGGCATTTATCGTCGTTTTAACCTGCTGGTAACAGGAACAATAATGAAGAGTCGCTTAGCAAACAGGTGTGGTTAGGCTTCATATGCAGGGAAAGGCAAGAGTGACTGAATCGCTGAGGATTTCCCTCACCAGCCACTACAATATTAACTAATTTATGTTCATGTACTTGTCAAGTTAAGATGACCGAAATTCACAAAGTCAGTGACTTTAATCCGTCAGCAGCCTTCAGACAAACTAAATGTGTCAGCATTTGGATTTCAAAATAAGGGAGGTTTTTCCTGCTGTCTGGATGGTGAGGAGAGTTTTAAAAGTCTGTGAACATATAGAAATATTATAACAGAAACAACAGAATCTTTGGTAATTTAAGTTAATTTATTTCATTAAATATAGTTTTATTAATATTTTTTTCTTTGAAATCAGAGTTAAATTATTGTTCTGTTCTGGCTCTGCAAACTTACGGTCAAAAGTGTAAATTGTATGAGGAACAAAAGTCAAAATTTTACCACAGTCTGTTTCAAATTTATATAAAAATGATAATTTTATTAAAAATAGACAAAGAATAGCTCTAAAATAATCCACACATTTATAATAAAGTCTCAAATGTACAAAAAAAGTCATAATTTTACAAGAGAAAATTTCAAATGAGGAAAATGGTTGCAAATTTAGATGAATTTACAGAGAAAAGTAGAAAACTATAAGAAAATTGTTATAAATTTTGGAGAAAAACCTCAAACCTTCAAGACTGAAGTCATTACTCAAGTTTTTCAGTCAGTGCTCTTTGTACCCTTAACTAGAAATTTTTGGTTGTCTACTTTTACTGATTAATTTCATAGCACTGCTTTTACATGAGTAGAACTTCTTGCTACAATACCCAACTCTGATCATATAATTAAAGTATGCATGCGTAAATTACTATTATAAATGTTTTTTTGATACGCCTCCCACTTGCGGTGTTTTGAGCATGTCTCACTGGGAGGACACCCAAGGGCAGACCCAGGACATGCTGGAGAGACTATGTCTCCCAGCTGGTTTGGGAACGTCTTGGTATCCTCTCTGAAGAGGTGGAGCACGTGGCCAGGGAGAGGGAAACCTGGGCTTCTCTGCTTGAGCTACTGCCTCCGTAACCCGGACCTCCAGAAAAGTGGTAGAAAATGGATGGATGTTTTTTTTCCCTTCTCTTTCCTACTCTTTTTCAATGGAAGAAAAAGAAACACTAGAATAAAAATACAAAAAAATACATATTTTTGTCATTTATGTAAACCATGACAAAAAAATCCTGCGGGACAAAACGTGACACTTGGTATTTTCTAACCTGTTTGTCTTCCACCATAGACAGAGAGAGAACCTGAATTAGACAGGGCTCAGAGAGGGAAAGATGAGACAGACAAGATGAGCCAAGGAGAGGAAAGTGTTCAGGCAGAGGGTCCAGGGGAGGTGAGAGCAGAGGGAGGAGAGAAGGATGACACCAGTAAAAAGTCCAAACACAGGACATCTGGGTGGGACCCCAACTGGCCCAATATTCCAAGAATCAAGCCTCGGTTGTACAATACTAAGTTCCATATGCAAAGTTACTGTGCAAATTTAAGAAAAAAAGAAATAAATAGTATAAAATTAACATATTCCGGGTACAATAGTGTCATGTGTTTTCTGCCCCCCCCCCCGGAAAAATATGTTACCACAGCTCCAAGGTCTTTAAACCAGAGGAAACACTGCACACTACAGAATTCCTCTGACATTTTTTTAATCTCAACAGTAAGCTCTGTTACAGCATGGATGGAGCTGTAACTCCATGGTTACAGGGAGAGGGGAGGTGGAACATTTCATGCTTCATGTCTAAACTTGCCTTTTTCTAAGGTTAGGAGCTTAAAACTTTCACAGCAAAAAAAAAGACATGATACATAAGAGCAATTTAACTCTGTCTTGTAAATCCTTAAAAAAGTTACAGACACGCTAACAAGAAAAAATACTTGATTTTTACGAATGTATCACCCCTTTTACTCCACTCATAGACACAGTCCCTTATTTTATAGCATTCTTCTATAACCGGGCTCCTCAAAATCCGGAATCAGAATCAGAATCAGAATCAGAATCAGGTTTATTGCCATTGTTCATGTAGTACACAAACTAGGAATTTGTCTCGGTGCAATGCTGCAACATTAAACATGATAAGATAAAAGAAATAAACTATACATGCAATAAAGTGTAGAATAAGAGTAAGTGATACTGGTCAGCAGTTAAAATATATTAGCGAGCAGCAGATACTGTGGAGAACTATATAGTGCAGTCGGTAATGCAGGAAGAAAACAGTGATGATTGACATGAGTCTGGCTGAGCTGCTGTACATAGTGCACGAGAGTCAATAAGTCACTTAGTGTTCAGCAGTCTGATGGCAGAGGGGAAGAAGCTGTTCATGTGACGGGAGGTTTTAGTCTGGATGGACCGAAGTCTTCTACCAGAGGGGAGGGGGGCAAACAGTACGTGACCAGGGTGTGAGGGATCGGCTATGATCCGGCCAGCACGCCTCCGGGTCCTGGAGATGTACAGATCCTGGAGAGATGGGAGCTTGCAGCCGATCACCTTCTCAGCAGTGCGCACGACGCGCTGCAGCCTTAGTCTGTCCCTGGCAGTGGCTCCTGCGTACCACACGGTTATGGAGGTGGTGAGGATGGACTCGATGATGGCTGTGTAGAACTGCACTAACATCTTGGTGGGTAGCTTGAGCTTCCTCAGCTGCCGCAGGAAGAACATCCTCTGCTGGGCTTTTTTGATGAGTGAGCTGATGGTCGGCTCCCATTTGAGGTCCCTGGTGATGGTAGTGCCTAGGAAGCGGAAGGAATCAGCAGTGGTGATGGGAGAGGGTGAGGGGGGGCAGAGGGGTAGTGACTTTCCTGAAGTCTACAATCATCTCCATGGAACAAGGTCCATGTCCAGACCCAATCACAAATCAGGCCTGACCTTAATTTGTGTTACATTAAAGGCCAAATGTCACGTAACAGGGTACTTTAAATATCTTGAAACTAGATATAAAAGGGAACCGATCCGTTCGGGTCTTGGTGCATATGCTTCAGTAACAACGGAATATTCATTAATTTAAAACTGCCGCGCTTGGCCTGACACGGCCCCTGGAATCGCCTGGGGAAGAAGGCGGAAGTCACGAAATCGATTGTACCCTAGTTTGATGCTTGGGGTATTTCAATTGATTGTTTATATGGAGACTGGAAGGTTGAAGTGAGCAACAAGAAAGAAAAAATTGGATATTTCACCCATACCTTAAAACGGGACTATCAGGGACAGCTGGGTAATAAGGGACACTTCTCTGGGAAATGTTTTCATACCTGTCAAGTGAGACGTTTTCGCCGTACTTCAACACCGTAAAAAGCGGCTATAAGGAACGGCGGAGCAACAAGGGACACCTCTCTGGGAAATGCCCCAAATGCAACTCGTGTTGTTATTGTCAAATATTTTAAGGATTCATGGATATTTGACAATAACAACACAACTCAGCGTCCGGCGCCAAATAAAAAAAAAAAAAGCAGAATTCTGTATTTGTCAGGCGATCTCTGTCTGTTCCGCAACCGCTGCACAGCTCAACGTGTTAAACCACTGTCCTAATGACTTCTCATTGTAGTGAGAATAGCTCAAGCTGAGCGATCAGCCCGCCCGACAATTAGACTAATGAGTGACTCCACACTTCTCATGGTAGTGCGAATAGCTGACGCTGAGCGATCAGCCCGCCCCGACAATTAGACTAATGAGTGACTCCACACTTCTCATGGTAGTGCGAATAGCTGACGCTGAGCGATCTGACAGCACCAGCTGTGGGTGATCACACACAGGACGGGCTCCTCAACACACTGTTTTTTTTTTCCAGTATATTTTTTCTTTTGGGCGTACAGAAATGGCAATACGCCCGTTTTTGCTAAAATTGCATTTTCCCCGTATTTTCCTTAAAATATTTGACAATAACAACACGAACTACATTTAAAACATTTCCCAGAAAAGTGTCCCAAACCACTCCGCCGTCTCCCACAGCCGCACTTGGCACCAAAATACGGCGAAAACGTCTCACTTGACAGGTATGCGCCTCCATTTTCATATTGATCTGGTCAATTTCTTGACAGCAGCGGCTCTCCCCCACTGTAATAATAATGGCTTCCGAAAAATCAATATTTATGGGGCGCCCTGGACAGACCCCCTTCGGCTTCGCAATTCTGGAGGCGATTAATAAGATAAGATAAGATAAGATAAGCCTTTATTAGTCCCACAGCGGGGAAATTCCAGGATTGCAACAGCACAGGGATAGCAACACTCAGAGCAACAATCAGAAGGCAAGAAAAAAAAAACAAGCAAGCAAGAGCAGCTAATATACATATGTACATATTACTATAAAATATATATATACACACACACACACAGACACACAGTGCAGAGCATTGTAGCTAGATGGAATAAATATGTAAATATATAAACACCCACAGTACGGAGCATTGCAGCTAGGTGGAATAAATATGCAAGTATATAAACACACAGTGCGGAGCAATGTAGCTAGATGGAATATGTAGATATATAAAAAAACACAGTGTGGAGCATTGTAGCTAGATGGAATAAATATATAGATATATAAATATAAACACACCCAGTGCTGAGCATTGTAGCTAGATGGAATAAATATGTAAATATATAAACACACACAGTGCAGAGCATTGTTGCTAGGTGGGATGAAACAGCATAACCGTCTACTTAGTTATCCTACATGGTATGATTATGTGCCCATACATATTCTCACCCTCCATAGCGACCGGTATGTTCCTAGTTGTATGCCGGAGAGGACCATTGTGTAAGTCTATTGCATCTTTTGCATTCAAAAAAACTATTAGTTTGTTACGTCTTTTTGCTATCTCTGTGAGCAGCCCTGCTTAGGTTGTACAGTCTGACAGCCGTTGGTAGGAAGGACCTACGAAACCTCTCGGTTGTGCACCTGGGATGATGTAGTCTGCTGCTAAATGAGCTCCTCAGTGCATCCAGTATGTCCTGCATAGGGTGGAACTCGGACTCCAGCAGAGATGACAGTTTAGCCACCGTCCTTCTCTCTCCTATCTCCTCCATCGGATCAAGGCGCTGCCCCAGGACAGAGCTAGCTTTCTTAATCAGTTTGTTCAGTCTCTTCCTATCGGCTGCAGTAATGCCACTGCCCCAGCAGACCACTCCAAAAGTGATGGCTGATGCCACCACCGTGTCATAGAATGACTTCAGCAGCGCCCCTTGTACACCAAAAGACCTGAGTCTCCTCAGCAGGAACAGCCTGCGCTGTCCCTTCTTGTAGAGTGCGTCAGTATTGTGTGACCAGTCTAGTTTATTGTTCAGATGAATACCCAGGTACTTATAGGATGTCACCATCTCGATGTCTGTTCCCTGTATATTTACTGGTGCTGTGAGGGGCTGCCCATGCCTGCGGCAGTCCACCACCAGCTCCTTAGTTTTCCTCGCGTTGATCTGGAGGCAGTTCCTATGGCACCAGTCCACGAAGTCCTGGATAAACCCTCTGTACTCAGCTTCATCTCCGTTGGAGATGAGACCAACGATCGCAGAGTCATCAGAGAACTTCTGTAGATGGCAATGTGTTGTGTTGTGTGAGTAGTCCGCAGTATATAGAGTGAACAGGAAGGGAGCCAGCACCGTTCCCTGGGGGGCCCCCGTGCTACTGATGATCGTGTCGGAAACACAGTCCCGGGTTCTCACAAACTGAGGCCGGTTCGTGAGGTAGTCCAGGATCCATGATGACAGGTGCTGGTCCACCCCTGCGCGCAGCAGCTTGTCCTTCAGGATCATCGGTTGGATGGTGTTGAAAGCACTGGAGAAGTCAAAGAACATGATCCTCACCATATTCCCGGGCTTCTCCAGGTGGGACAGAGAACGGTGAAGGAGGAAGATCACCGCATCCTCCACCCCAATGCCATGCTGGTAGGCGAACTGGAGTGGATCCATCGCTGGTTCCACCAGGGGGCGGAGATGAGCAAGGAGCAGTCTCTCCAGGGTCTTCATCAAGTGGGACGTCAAGGCCACCGGTCTGTATGTCCAGTAATGTCCAGTTCAATGACATTTTCCACTGGTTCTGCACTCTGGTCATCGTTGGAACTGTTGTCATCAGACAAAGCATCTGATTCCGTCTCGGACGGCTCGAACCTGTAAGGTTCTATGCCTCTGTCACTGTCTGAACCACTGACAAAAAAAAAGACAAAAAAAAAAAAGACAAAACTAAACTAATTTGTTCACAATCGCTGTCACTTTCCGTCATGATTGTCCAATGTTGATAAGTGTGAATGTGGATAGGCAGGGCAGCCAGGGTACAACTGGTGATGTCAAAAACATGGGCGTGGTCTGGACTGGCTGTCACAAGCCAGCAAGCAAGGTGGGGCCTTCACCTGGTGTATTTTGTGCAATTATGTAAATACAGGTGGGTGATATGGTCTCCGGTATGAATATTTGGTTTAAGCTATGTGTATTTTATCTAAATTCGTTGTCATTTAGAAAAAAAAATTACGTGACATTTGGCCTTTAAGTTACTGTATGTGTGCTTCCAAGACATTAGCAGGGGTGTACTGCACACACTTTAATGGAAACGGTATTCCCAGATGGCTGTGGCCTCTTTCAGCAGGATAATTTTCCCTGCCACAAAGCAAAAATGGTTCAGGAATGGTTTGAGGAGCACGACGACGAGTTTGAAGTGTTGACTTGGCCTCCAAATTCCATCTGTAGGATGTGCTGCAGCACAAACAAATCCATGGAGGCCCCACCTCACAACTTACAGGACTTAAAGGATCTGCTGCCAACATCTCAGTGCCAGATACCACAGCACACCTTCAGGGTGCTAGTGGAGTCTATGCCTCAATGAGTCAGGGCTATTTGGTAGTAACGGTGGGAGCAACACAATATTGGGCAGGTGGTCATAATGTCATGCCTGATCAGTGTAAAATGTCACTATGAGACCAAGCATGGCTGTTTTGAACAGCACCATCCACCGAACACCAAGGCCAGGACACAATCATCTCATCACACCTGTTCTCAGGTTGAACCAGGTTTGGTTACAAGCCTACAGAGCCGTTTCTCTCATTAAGTCGAACCACCATGCTGTGTTGTTGCTGAATAAGTAGTTAGGCTGGATTAAAAAGTTGTTCTATTCACTCGGTTTGTCTCATGGTATGACAGCTCATCATAGGTGTAAATCATGTCCGCACAAATTGGGAAAAAAGATCATTTTTTCCCTGAATCATCATAAACTTTTCTATATCATGTTACACAACTGAACAAAATGCATTTGAAGCACCAATGCTAAACAGAAATCCATTTTTTCTATTTGCAGTTTTTTCTTCATAAATATGTAACTTTTTGTCATTAATTTACACATTTATTTGCAAATGTACAACTTTTTTCTTGTAAATCAACTATTTTTCGCATCTTAAATTTGAAAATTTTTCTCATAAATTTTGGACTTTTTTCTTCCCATGAATTTGCTACTTTTTGTCCTGTAATTGTGCAACCTTTTTCTCTTAAATCCACTCCATTTTATGTCTTAAATCTGCAGTGTATTTTTCTTGTAAATTTGCAGCCCCCCTCTGTGGATCACCTCCTTCTTGTGGTGCAGGGGTTTGTGTTCCTTAATGATCCCAGGACCTATGTTGTCAGAAGCAACTTGCCCCTGATAGAGTCTCCCAAGACAAACTGGTCCTGACTGAAGGACCAGACCAAGAGTGGTCCAGTAGATTCCCCAGAAAAAAGTTGCATCATGGACTCGGTGTCCCCAAAGGAGCCACATCGTTATAGTTTATTGGTTTATTTGTCAGGGACCATGTACAGAAAAAACAAACACAGGGTAAAGATGCTCTGGACCAGATTATAGCGTTCTGACTAATTTCTATCTGTAGTCCCTGAGGCAGACATGAAGCTGTTAAAAGTAAAGCAGCACATACAGAAAGCCATTCAGGTTGGGTTTCAGAAACTGTTGACCCCGAAACAAGCAGGGAGTAAGTTTAAAGGTAAAAAGATAAGAGAACAGCACACATAAAAAAACAATTTAGGAGTACAATTTGAAATCCCATTTAAGGGAGAGAGTCAATGCTGGCAGGCTTGATTACTAAAAATCCATTTTTTAGTCTCTGTGGAAAAGTCTCTGTAGTCTGTTCTGGTCTTCAAAGCAGTGGGGAACTTGTTCCATTCTGTTATAGCTTTGTATGAGAAAGCTGATTATCCAAAAGCAGTTTTACGTAGGGGAATGCAACAATCCCACCTAGAGGATGTCCTTGTTACTCTGGTATTTTGTTCAGAAGTCATGTACACAAAAGTCTTAAGAGGTGGGGGTGCAGAACCATGGATAATTTTAAAGATCAACCGTATATTTGCATACATGATCATATTTTCCAAAGCTTAACATCTTGTATTTGGCAAGTATACCACAATGGTGATACTGTTGTGTCTTCTTATCCAGAATTTTGATGGATTGTTTATTCAGGGATTCCAAGGGTTTCAGAGTCGTCGTCCTGTTGTCTTGTGACCAGCATGAGATGTAATAGGAGAAATGTGTCAAAATCATGTCATTCAGAAAGGTTTTTGATCCTTCTAGAGTAAGTGAGTTTCTGATGTATCGAAAGTTTGCAAGGTCCAGCCTCTAGTGGGCTCACCACCTGCAGGAGGGATCATGGGGGTTGTGGTGCTATATGAACCGTGTGGCAGTCTGGGCTTCTCAGGTTTGACTGCTCCTCCCGTGACCCAGTCCCCTGGATAAGTGGTAGAAGATGAATGAATGGAAATCTGCACCTTTTTTTTTTGTATCTATATAATAAATTTGTAGGCTTTTTTCTCATAAATTTACATCTTTTTTTCTCATACTTCCATCAAGGAGGTAATGTTTTCATCCATGTTGGTTTGTCTGTCAGAAGGATTACGCAAAAACTACTGGATGAATTTGGATATTTTCACTAGAGGTGACCCTTGGGTTACAGAGGAACCTACTACATTTTGCTGATGATCCAAGAGTGCCTACCTCCACTAAGGCTCTATCTTCCCATAATATGTTAACAAGATTACTCCAAAACGATTGGACAGAATTTGGTGTAATTTTCATTAGAGCTGCATCTATCGATTATTTTAATAATCAAGTAATTTGTCACTGTAATCAAATGATTACTTGAGTAGTCGGATATTTTTTTTGTACTGAAGAAACTTGCATTGACCAACATGTGCAGAAAGTTTTACCTAAAGAGCAGTAGTAATTGTACCAAACACTCAATAATATATTTATTGCCATGCTTATTGCAATGTTTATTGCATATAACATAACTTTAAACATTATGTTACACCATAAAGTTTCATTTTGTAGCATTAGCTACTGCTGTTAGCATTAGCTATTATGTCAAAAGGTAACATCAAAGAAAATAGAGGTGGGGGAAATTGCACTCACCTCAGAGTGCTCTTGTCAATATGCTTGTATTATGCTGCAGTTTGCATCATTAAAATAGTTAACTTTCTTTAACTGGTTCACTCATATTTGTTCTTTCATATATTTTCACTTTGTGAAGGGTACCACTGGTGGTGCCAGTATTTTTGCTCTTACTTGGGTACATTTATGGAGGAAAGACTGTATTATTACTTAAGTACATTTGGTTGTACGCTTTTCAGATAATTTTGATATCACAGATGTGAAAACTGTACAGTAATGTGCTTGTTTATACTGTAATAAGTTGTTTACTGCATCTTTAATAATTTTAAGATATTTTAAATTTTATGTCATTGACATCAAAGTTGAAGTCATTGTCTTCACTTATGGCTCAGTTTGGGCTTCTCTGCTTAGACTGCTGTCCCTGTGACTCAGGCCCCTGGATAAGTGGTTGAAGATGGATAGATGGAAGTCTCAAATGTAGAAAAAAAAAATCTTTGTTTTTCTCAAATGTACCATCTTTTGAGAAAATTTTCACATTTATGAGTAAAAAAGTTGCCATAGTGACAAGGTAATACTACTGTATTTTTGGATATTCTACCACTGAAGATAAAACTCAGTTGTGGAAACCTGAATTGTTCATTACAACAGTGAAGTTAGTATTGCTAAGTTGAGTTAACCGTCTCTGTTTGTGTCCTTGTTTCTTTGCAGCCTGGATCAAAGGTCCATCCAGACATCCTGTCTGAGCTGGTTCGGCCCAGCATCGACTACGTCCGCCACAAAAGGTTCCGTTCAGGGAACTTCCCATCATCTCTGAGCAACGAAAGTGACCGGTTGGTCCACTGGTGCCATGGAGCTCCTGGTGTCATCCACGTGCTCATCATGGCTTATAAGGTGAGGCTGGACTGAGCCCCCATTAGTGGTCCTGCCTGATAAAGCCTCAATGTTCTTCTACTAACACACAAACAACACTGACCCCTGGTGGCATTATTCAGCACCATATAAACACCCCGTTTGATCCAGTATGTGTATATGTCCATCCATTTCCTTCTGCTTAATCCTTTTCGGGTCATGGGGGGCTGGAGCCTATCCCAGTATCTTTGGGCGAGAGGCAGGGTACACCCTGGACAGATTGCCAGTCATGTGTATATGTTTTCATGTGAAAGTTTGTGAAATGCTTTTACACAATTTCCTGTTTAATAGAATCAAAAAGGAGATGTAGGAACACACACACACAGGAGTAGTGCACTGCGGTCTAATTTCTTCTTTTCTTGGTCCATTAGGGAGCTGCTCAGCAGCTAATGTGCTGTCATTCTGCTGCTCTCATTTCTCTCCCTGGTGCAGAAGCTTACTAAGACCGTAGGGGGAAAAAAACAAAAAGCTAATCACTGTCTCACTATACCAGAACACACAGCAGATCTACCGTTAGTTGTCATATGAACAGCATTGGAACAGATAAGTGTTGGATCAAAGAAAGATTCCAGGTCAGTTGGTGAGATCCTGAGTTCCTGTTGTAACCTGCAGAAACGGTGTTTCCCATGAAATCCATTTATTTTCCAGGTATGACGGGATACGTTCAAATCAACAAAAGAACGGCTTCAGCAGAAGTAAACTAAAGTTTTAAAATGGCCTACACAGACCTAAATGCAATAGCTAATCTGTGGGTGACAAGAGATGTACTCACAATTTGACAGATTTGGAGCACTTTTGCACAGAGGAGTGGGCACATACTGTACAGTCTAGATGTAGCCTGCTGTTGGACTCCTATTGTCCAACAAGACTGAATGCTGTAATTAAATCATAATGGTACTTAAAGTAGGAAGGGAAGGATCTGTACTTACATAGCACTTTTTCTAGTCATAAGTATTAGTTCATGTGAAATTATGCTCCCACAGATTGCACTAGAATTTATTGTTGTGTGTCATCTTGATGGACATGGTTAAAAAAAAATTCTGCCATGACCTATTATAATCCATCATTTAAAAAAAAGGAAGAAAAAAATGCATATACACTACAGCTCTCTTAAAAAATCCTTGTTGTACTTTGGAGGACAGTAAACTCCTCCAGAGTAGGGGAGGAGAGTGAAAGCTCGAGAAAAAGACCAGAGAGGAGAATATGGAAGTAATTTTATGTGATTTGAAAACAAATTTCTCACCTTGAAATTAAAAAAATGCATTTTAACCAAAAGCTTTAGTTTTGCAAAAAAGAAAATATTTTAAAATATTTTTTTTTTCCGGTTCCGGCTCTGCCGGACCGGCGGCGCCACACGAGTCGGCTGCCTGTTGCAACAGCCTTTTTTTTATCTTCCTTCTTCTTTCTACACCTTTCACTCTGTATATATATCACGGACGCACGGATCGCCCCGGGGGTCTCCCGGGTCGGCGGACGGAGCCACGGTTTGCAGCGGGAGACGTTACAGCGGGGAGGAGCTAGTGCTAGCTAGCACTTGGCCGCCGCCCGGTGCTAATGGGAAACTCGACATACCGGGAGCTGTAGCGAAAACGAAGCGGGTGCCGGGCTGGAGTTTAGGCGGCGTGAAAGAAATATAAGACAGAATAATAAAGAGCGATGGCAAGAACCAAGCAGACCGCCCGTAAAATCTACTGGAGGAAGAAGCCCCCCAGGAGACAGCTAGCCACCAGGGCTGCTCGGAGAGGCGCTCTGGCCACCGGCAGAGTGAAGAGGCCTCGCCGTCACAGGTCCGTGGCTCTGAGAGAGATCCGTCGCTACCAGAAATCCACGGAGCTGCTCATCCGTAAGCTGCCCGTCCAGCGCCTGGTGAGGGAGATCGCTCAGGACTTCAAGACCGTCCTGCGTTTCCTGAGTTTCGCCGTCATGGCTCTGCAGGAGACCAGCGAGACCCACCTGGTGGTCTCTTCTTCGCTAAGGGGGTCACCATCATGCCCAAAGACTTCCAGCTGGCCCGCTGCATCCGCGGAGAGAGAGCTTAGACTTTCTGCTGCACATCCACCAGCCATAATGCTCTGCACTGTGTGTCTATATATATACATTTATAGTAATATGGACATATGTTTGCTAGATGTTGTTTTTTCTTGCCTTCTGATTGTTGCTCTGAGTGTTGCTGTCCCTGTGCTGTTGCAATCCTGGAATTTCCCCATTGTGGGACTAATAAAGGCTTATCTTATCTTATCTTATCTTATCTTAAAGCGAAGTTGTTAATTTTTTTAATACTTTTTTCAATTCAATTCAACTTTATTTATATAGCGCCATTTCACAACAACAGTCATCTCATAGTCATGAGATGAGTCATCTCATAGTCATCTCATAGCACTATCAACTGTAGTTGATAGTGCTATGAGTTTTCTCACCTTCAAATTTTTTAAAAATTTGAAGGTGAGAAAACATCTTTAAAAAAACAGTTAAAGATACAGAATTACCTTCATGGATAACTACTTAGCATCCAATTTTGATTTGTGAACGGTTGCTAAACCACCATCATAATTTGAAGACCTCAAGAAATTAAAATAGGAGCAGTCAGACAGCAGTAGCTGCTGGACCTCGGTGTGGAAACCAGTGACAAGTGGGGTCCCTCAAGGATCTGTGCTGGGTCCTGTCCTATTTTTGGTGTTTATAAATGACATTGATGATGTAGTGGAAAGTATGGTTCTTAAGTTCACTGATAACACCAGACTTTTTCATGGCATCAGCACCCAACAAGATGCCATCAAACTCCAGAAAGATCTACACAACCTAGCGAAATGGTCTAGCGATTGGCAAAGGCTATTTAATGTTAGCAGGTGTAGAGTCATCCATATTGGCCTTGGAAATCCTGTAAATGACTACTGTATGAATGGACAAATCCTAGAGGCTGTAGTGGAAAAGAAGGACCTTGGTGTAATCATCGACTGCAAGCTGAAGCCCAGCAAACAATGTGTTGAAGCAGTGAAGAAAGCCAATAAATTGGTTGGATTGGTCAAGAGGCACTTTGGGCACAAATCAAAGCAGATGATCGTTGCGCTCTGGAAAGGGAAGATACGTCCTAACTTCGAATACTGCATCCAGGCATGGCGTCCGTATTACAGGAAAGACATCATATTGATGGAAAAGGTCCAAAGGAGCAGAACCAAGATGATACCCAGTTTGTCAGAACTGCCTTATGAGGATTGACTAAAGGAAACAAACCTCACAACACTGGAAGAACAACATGTCCGTGGTGACATGATAGAAAGCTACAAGATCGTCACTGGAAAAGAAGACCTGGACAGACACATCTTCTTCAGCATGATCAATTTGGAGAGGAACACCAGAGGTCAGTGACTTAAAATTTACAAGAAATGAGTAAGGCTAGACTATAGAAAGTACTTATTTTCACAGAGGATCATGGATAGATGGAACAACTTGTCTAGTGATGGCATCGAAGCTGAATCTGTGAATGCCTTCAAGAGACAATATGATAAGCCCAGAGGGGCTGTAAATTAGCCTAATGCTCCCTTACTCCTTATGCCGAGATGACGATAGACGTCCAGCACACAGATGAATATAGTACTCTTAAGGGAGAGAGCCATGTTTCAGTCACGCAGAGAAAATCTAATCCCACAGAGGAGAAGAAATCCTTTAGGATAAAGGTTTTATTTGTTATCGCTCTGGCATTTACCAGACCCATCCTGATGGGTACCAGGTCCAAAGCAGGAGTAGCAGGTGGCGTGTGAACCAGCAGCTGCAGGTTCCCCAGATTTGCCCCTCATCAGCACAGGTGTAGTGGACAGGGACGCGGGGGTTGGATCACCTGATCGGAGCTGACGACAAGTACCAGCCAGGAGTCAGCGGGGTCCAGTGAGCACCATGAAGCAAAGAGAAGAGGAGCCAGTCTGTGCCAGGAAATCCTTACCAGAGTGGGCCAAACAGGCCCTCGACTTCACAAGCTGCTCACCACACTAACCCTGGCATCTGTGACACTCCCTCCAGAGAGGTAAATCAACATTACAGATAGGAGTGAGGGCAAAGAATCTTCTCTTTGCATGAGTAAGTCAGCAGCCAGACGAAGCTCCAAAAGTGTTTGGCGATCCTACGCCAGTGGTGAGTTGACATTTTGTGTGATGGCAAAAACATAAGCAGGGCAGAAAAGCAGTTGTACTGTACAACTGTACAATGACAATAAAGCCTATTCTATTCTATTATATAAGCCACCACCACAGTCCATCAAAATGACAGACGGCTTTGAAAGTTTTCCATCACTACTAAAAATAATCTGTCAGTGGCAGACAGTATTCGATTAACACTACCTCTGGCTCCTCTCTGCCAGAGTTACATGTTTATTACAATAATTTACAATGATGCCAGTGTTTGTATTATATTTTGTTAAAGATAATCATTTCTTAGTGAGATTTGTGGAATAGGTTTATTTCACTGAAATGTACTGTATATCTCAGCTGCTATTTGTGGATTTAAAGTTTTGAAGCTGTCCATTTATTCAGATTAAGTGGTCTTGTCAGTGTTCTAAGGTTTATAAAATCACTGATGACAAATCCTAACATTTGAACAGTGATCCTATTCAGTCAAGAGCATGCAATATTTTTTCTTTTGATAAGTGTCTGCGTAATTCTTGGCAACCAGGGAGGAAAATGCTGTACTCTTTTCTAACCCACATCAACAGCTGGGAGGATTATGCCTGGCTTGGACCTTCAAAAAGGATCTCTGGATCTCTCTTGACTCCCATTTGACTCTCCTTGTGTCTTTCAGCTGTTCAAAGAAGAAAAGTACTTAAAGGAGGCTGTGGAGTGTGCTGATGTGATCTGGCAACGAGGTCTGCTCAGAAAGGGCTACGGTATCTGTCACGGCACCGCGGGCAATGGTTACGCCTTCCTGTCCCTTTACAAGCTCACACAGGAGAAAAAGTACCTTTACCGTGCCTGCAAGGTAACACCGGGGCTCTCTTTCATACCAGAAGCTTCTTGATATGAACTACTCTTTTTTTCCTTTGTTTAACAGGGCTCACATTATCAAGTAATCAAGTGTATCCACATGGGCAGAAATGCTTCAGTTTACCACACATAGGGGCAGATTTACTTAGGCAGCACAAATTAGCAAGTGCACAATTTAGATAGAGTACCTAAGGGAGTGGCCAATTTTTGCCAGTGATCTACTAACAGCATGCAAAATTATGAATACAGACGCAGTCACTTTATTTCAGTAATGACCACCAAGAGCACCGCAAAGTTGCGCACAGGCACAGCTGATGAGGGAGCGGGTCATCAGCACAGGCACAGCCAGTTCAGAGGACCATGATATATAAAGCTTTTTTTAAGCATTTGTTTAAGTGTAAACCCCATTAAAATAGTTTATTTTTGTTTGTCATATTTCAAAATTTAGATTTTCAATTAACATGGCAGACTGTTTTGTTTGATATGTATAAATGACACATTTGTATCTAATTTTAAAAAGGACTACTCATGAATAAACTGATTATTTGACTAACGTGTTTATTTTATTAACACTAGACCCATCAAGATGGTCTGATGGAGACTCTGGGGTTTTATTATATGAATAACTTTGTTTTAACAAAATCTACAGGTTTCCCAGTTCACAACTTTTTATAAATGCCATTGAATTACGATGTTGCAATTTTGGGGATGTTTCTATTGATCAGTGCGCTCTTTTTGTTAATAATCTTGTTGTTTTCCTCCTATATTGTGCATCCTGAACTGGGAGAGAGAAATAGAGAGAAAAGGGAACTGAATTGCTGTTTTATGCACAGCAAAAAGAAATACTGTAAATATAGAAATATGGATAAAGAAAAAAAATGAAGAAAATTTGCAATGTGGAAGATTTTGATTCAAGAGTGAGGGAGAGCTGATAGGAAAACTCCAGAGTCTGAGTCTGAACCTCCGCAGAAAAGAGAAAAAAAGTCATTATCAGCTGTCCACTGCAGGTATAAGGGCTCCTATTGTATGGATATAAATTCATGTAGTAGGCTATATACAGTATAAACAAATGAAATTTTTCTAAAACTGCTGGCTGATGTCCAGTTCAGCATAACACTGATCTCTGTGAGACCATTGATATTCATATAATCTGTTCTTCTGTCATGCCAAATAAAGTCACGGGCAGAGAGAAACTTTGTCTCTTTGGCCACGTTCCCTCGGTTCTCGCCGGTGTCTCGGGACCAACAATCACTTAATGTCAGGCACAGATGAATTAAGACGAGCTTTTTTGTGTGTTAAATCCTGGCGCATTTAGCAGGAGACTGACAACTGCAAACCTTAATAAATCACCTTGCGCTAGTCATTTAAATTCTCTCCACCTTCAAATTTGCGCTTGGACATGACAGCTCCTGCAAATACATATGCCATGAGGCTAGGCGCAAAATTAACATAGTCCACGTCTTTCCACCGCTAATTTTGCCCTGCGCCCTTTAGTAAATCTCAGCAGTAGTTTTTTAATGCCAAAACAGGGTTTTGTGATGGCGCAGCACATTAGTAAATCTGCCCCATAGTTATTAATACTTGGCGGTAAAAGTGTCACACATGGTTCTCACTGCCTTATGCATCACAAAGAAAACTATCCTCATGAATTGGAAATCAAGAAATACACACGTGGACAGAATTGTTGGTACCCCTCTGTTAATGAAGGAAAAACCCACAATGGTCACAGAAATAACTTGAATCTGACAAAAGTGCTAATAAATAAAAATTCTATGAAAATTAACCAATGAAAATCAGACATTGCTTTTGAATTGTGGTTCAACAGAATTACTTTAAAAAACAAACTCATGAAACAGGCCTGGACAAAAATGATGGTACCCCTAGAAAAGATTGAAAATAATGTGACCATGGGGACATGTTCAACCAAGATGTGTCCTCTAATTAACATCACAGGTGTCTACAAACTTGTAATCAGTCAGTCGGCCTATTTAAAGAGTGACAAGTAGTCACTGTGCTGTTTGGTGACATGATGTTTACCACACTAAACATAGACCAGAGGAAGAAAAGGAGAGAGTTGTCTCAGGAGATTAGAAAGAAAATTATAGACAAGCATGTTAAAGGTAAAGGCTATAAGACCATCTCCAAGCAGCTTGTTCCTGTGACTACAGTTGGACATATTTTTCAGAAATTTAAGATCCACGGGACTGTAGCCAACCTCCCTGGACGTGGCCGCAGGAGGAAACTTGATGAAAAATGGAAGAGACGGATAATACGAATGGTAACAGAAGAGCCTAGAACAACCTCTAAACACATTCAAAGTGAACTCCAAGGTCAAGGTACATCAGTGTCAGATCGCACCATCCGTCGTTGTTTGAGCCAAAGTGGACTTCATGGGAGACGACCAAGGAGGACACCACTGTTGAAAACAAATCATAAAAAAGCCAGACTGGAATTTGCCAAACTGCATGTTGACGAGCCACAAAACTTCTGGGAAAATGTCCTATGGACAGATGAGACAAAACTGGAACTTTTTGACAAGGCACATCAGCTCTATGTTCACAGACGCAAAAATGAAGCATACCAAGAAAAGAACACTGTCCCTACTGTGAAATATGGAGGAGGTTCTGTTATGTTGTGGGGCTGCTTTGCTACATCTGGCACAGGGTGTCTTGAATCTGTGCAGGCTACAATGAAATCTCAAGACTATCAAGGTATTCTAGAGAGAAATGTGCTGCCCAGTGTCAGACAGCTTGGTGTCAGTTGCAGGTCATGGGTCTTGCAACAGGATAATGACCCAAAACACACAGCTAAAAACACCCAAGAATGGCTAAGAGCGAAACATTGGACCATTGTAAAGTGGCCTTCTATAAGCCCTGATCTAAATCCTATTGAACATCTGTGGAAGGAGCTGAAACATGCCGTCTGGAGAAGGCACCCTTCAAACCTGAGACAACTGGAGCAGTTTGCTCATGAGGAGTGGGCCAAAATACCTGCTGAGAGGTGCAGAAGTCTCACTGACAGTTACAGAAATTGTTTGATTGCAGTGATTGCCTCAAAAGGTTGTGCAACAAAATATTAAGTTAAGTGTACCATCATTTTTGTCCAGGCCTATTACCACTTTTGTCAGATTCAAGCTATTTCTGTGACCATTGTGGGTTTTTCTTTCGTTAACAGAGGGGTATCAACAATTTTGTCCACGTGTGTATAACCCACTATGAGAACCTCCTATTAGATTATGTTAGTCTGGAGAAAATGTCTGCCTCTTCTAAAAACCAGCTGGCTGAATTAAATTCTCTCTGGTCCCCACTTATTGATTCTATTACCTGAGGGGTGGCGGGTGGTGGCTCGCTCTCCTTGGCGCCTCGGGTGGCTGGCTGCTCCCTGACTGCAAGGGGTTTCTGTGACCCACTAGAGCCAGTGCCTAGGGCACCTGTCCCAGGGTGGCTGTGCGTGTGACCTAGGGGGACTGGTTTGGGTGGGGGGGTTCCCGGCCACGCCTCCCAGGTGGGGATGGGTCTGACCTTGGGCCCCTGGTGCTGGGGGGGGGGGTGCTCCCCCTCTGGGCTGGGGTCGGGTGTGCGCTGGTGGTGCGAGCCGGCCTGGCGCGTTGCCACGGGGTGGGGTTGTGCCCTCCCCAGGGCCCTGGCGGCACTTCAGGGGCTGGTGCTTGCATCCTGAGGGGAACCTCGTTGGGCGGCAGGGGGTAGGGCAGGCTGTCTGGGGGCCTGGGGGGTGGCAGTTTGGGTCCTGCTCTTACCGGCCATCCTGCCGTTGTGTCTCAGGGCAGGGCACTTTGCCTCTGGTGTCCGTGGCACTGGGTATAGGCGTGTGTGGGTGCTCGGGGTGGGGGTGGGGTAAGCGCAAGTTGGTGGCGACATTTCTGTTGGTTTGCCCTGGGACGACTATAGCTGCAGGATAGCCTGCCGCTGTCGATGTCTGTCTGGGGGGGGGTTGGTGGGCTTGCAGTGGGTGCTCTGGGGTGTCGTGTGGCATGTGGAGCACTGTATGGGTCCGGCCCATTATTCATTATTATTATTATGCATGTTTGTTCATATGTTTCACACAAGATGTGTGAGAGTAAGTGTGCGTGTGGCTGCCCCATCATGCCTGTGGTGCTGATGAGTGCCAGGGTGTGATGCTGGCGGGTCCTAGGCTGCTTGGCCTGGTGGCCCTCACCCTGGGATGGGATCTGGGGGCAGTGGGTGGCCTCTAGAAACAGTTTGGGAACTGTTTTTTTTTTTGGGGGGGGGGGCTCTCCTTTGGGCTGCCTCCCTCCCAGTATTACCTCTCCCCCATCCCCCCTTCTCCCCCCAATTCTGGGTGGAGCATGCATCTTATTGGATCCACTTAGGGTTTTTCAGAGGGGGTGTGCCGTACTGTGTCGGTGAAGAGAAGCCCTCTGTCTACTGCCCAATGGGGCCACCCTCACCTCAGTTTTAATTGCACTGTAGACACTGAGAGCTTGAGGGGATGGGAGCCCTGCTGCCCATAGCAGTGGCTAGCGGTGCCCTAACACACCATCCCCCCCAATTTTAACTGCAGTTTGGAAGTTCACACACATGCACACAATCACACCACACAACTAACACTCACCCATCACAGTTTGGGCTGCCCTCCTTCTGCCGGGGGCCTGGGCCTTGCTGGTGACCTGGAGCCCGTCATGTTGTCATCATCCCTGGGCGCTGCAGAATGAATGGGTGCGAGCAAGGGAGTGAGAGAGTGAGTGAGCAGATGGTGGTGGTGCACTGGTCCATTGATCAGTCACTCTGGGTGGGCGTTGGCCACGGCTGCCCTGGGGCAGGTTGGCGGGGGTGTGGCTGCTGGTCCACGCCGGTGGTCTCCCCATGCACCAATCTGTACCACGGCCGCCCCAAGTGATAGTGAATGCGTGTGGGTGAGTGTGTGGAGGAGAGCATGAGTAGATGTGAGTGAGTCGGAGCGCAAGTCAGTGTGTGTGTGTATGGGTGAGCGTGGGTGGGTGCAGGTGACTGTGGGTGAGAGTGGGTGGGTCTGGGTGTGGGAGTGCGAGTGTGGAATTGTGTGGGGGAGCGGACGAGTGAGTGTGTGTGGGCACATATGAGAGCATGAGGGTGTGAGTGCGTGGGAATGAGTGTGTGTGCTGGTCGGGGGGTGCTGGACTGAGGGGGTGGCACCTCCTGGCTGTGTGGGCTCCCTTGGACTGGGGGGCATGGGTGTTCCCGGAGTGTGTGTTGGTGGCGCTGTGGGGGCTCACGCCAGGGGCGCAGACCAGTTCCCAGCCCGGGGGGGGGGGGGCAATGGCCTTCTGGTATTGGCCCCGCTGGGGGAGTGGGGGCTGGGTGGTCCGGGAGCCAGGGTGCGTCTTTCCTCGGCTGTCTCTCCTGGGGCAGATGCCTGGTTGTCCTGGGGCTTGTTGGCCTCAGGACATTTGTGCTTTGTGGGAGTTAGTGGCACTGTCTTGCTTGCTTGGGGTTTCCGGGGGGAGGGGAGGGGTTGCTGCGACCTGCCGCCCTCTTTGTATGTTTCCTGGCAATCCACTCACATGCACACGCTTGCTTTGTGTGCGCTCTCATACACACGCACACACATGCCTCTCCTTTAACTGGTGCAGATATCAGACTGGTGTTGAGACCTCTTCAATAGAAGAAACAGTCTGTCTTTTGTTTGTTTCAGTTGTGTTGGTCTGTTTGTCTGCTCTGTTTACCCCCGCCCCCGCCCCGTTGGGTCCTTTATGGGTAAAACAATTTAAAGTATTGAAAGTTATTGCAAGAGGAGTTTATAAACAATATACAGTACATATACTGTATAGGTACTGTATAAAGCTCATTTTGGCAAAGTAAGTGTTTGGCACAATAAGGGAAGCAGATTTCTGTTCTGCTCACATAGCTGCTTGACAGGACAAGGGGAAAAAATAAGTGAGAGAAGTATAATTTATTTATCGCTTATTTTTTTTTAAATGTGTCTACAGTCCATCAGTTATTTGGCGAGCCACTCACTCTTGTTTTGCTTCAGTGAAAACGAAGTCATACGGTAATCACTGAGTGTGTCTGTTTGTGGCTGTGTGTGTGTGTATTTGTCCGTTCACCTCTCTGTTTCAGCTCGCCTGGTCAAAATAAAGGGGAACTAAAGGCTTGTGTCATTGTATCACCATATTTTCTCGACTTTTAATTTGCCAGAATTTCAAAATAACACTTTATTTTTTTGAAATAAACACAAAAGTAGCTCACCTTTACCGTCAATGGAACGATACTGTGCATTCGCCCAGAAACTCCCACCAGAGGAAAGCACTGAGCACTCCGCCAATCCTGGGTGAACAAATGTCCGTCTTTTTGCCCGTCTGTTTTCTTCCTCTGCCGTTAAACAGCAAAAGCTCCTGTTCATCGTGATTGTCATTGTATTCACGTACCTCCATCACTTCCACCATTTAAAACATCTGCCACCATGCTCTTCTTCTGTGTTTGGACTGCAGCTGTTCAAATCTGTTTGGTGGCTCTTGGTTGCTGCTGACAGTACGGGCATGTGAACTGCAGATTATTTTCACTGCGCATGCATGTACTCCAAAACTACTGGATGGATTTGGATGAAATTTTTAACAGAGGTGGTCCTTGGGCTAGAGAGGAACCCATGACATTTTGGTGATGATCCCAGAATGCATACCTCCACCAAGGCTGTGGCACCGAGGCATGGGCACCTTGGTGCTTTCATTTTGAATAGGAGCTCTTATTTTGAAAGTTTGCTAAATTCGTTTACCCACCCCACCCTGTTTTCTATGCTTAAGATGAGCAGTTTAGATTTCTCTGTGAGCATGCAGGGGGCGGGGCACCTGTAGTCAGCTAGAGAGCTTCCACTTTCAGAATAAAGCGGCCAAGCTGCAGACAAACCTGTCTCGCAGCAGCTCATTTTAACGTGATAAATATTAGAGTATCCACGAGATAATGATTTATGTTTCGCAGGTGGCCAGATGTACCGATACAACAAATATATTCAGTATATCGCCCAGCTCTAAGACTGATTGTGTGCTGTAAAAAGTTACACTGCTGCCTCTAGTGGCCCGGCATAGTTATTACAATAGCTTTTTCCCAGCCCCATTGACAGTAAAGGTGAGTTAAATTTGTGTTTATTTTGAAAACAAAGCCTTTTCTGGAAATTCTGGCAAATTAATTAGAAGATATGACGATACAATGATACAAGCCTTTAGTTGAACTTAATTTTGACAGGGCGAGCTGAAACAGAGAGGCGGACAGAAAGATACACACACAACCAGCCACACACAGACGCAATGAGTGATTACCGTATGCCAATTTTCACCGAGGCATAATCACACTGAATTGGCACATTTGTGAATATGGTCTATCTTGCACAGATAGTATCTGTGTACTAAATGATGTACAGCATTCTATGACGAAACAATGAAGTCAATAATTTCTGGGGGAAAATCACTCCTTGCCCACACACTTGGGAAGAAAATTACTCTGTGACTGTTTTGAGAGAAAATTTGTCATAAAATTTTTTTGAACATGTTCAAAATTCCTGAGACCCTGTGACTCACAAGAGGAAATTGAGAACCCCGTGAACGTTTGGAGAGATTTTGGAAACTCCCTCGCGAATGCTGTTATCCAGCTGCTCACAAGCTGCCACAGCCCAGTAAGAGTTCCTGAAAATCGTTTTTTGAAGAATCAAGCTTAAATTCTCAGTGGAATTGTGTAAATGGGATTTACCACCCATTTACTTGGAACTTTCCTGCAGTGGGAGTAGGCTGGCTCCAGGTTAGCTTGTTCATTTCCTTTACAGGTATTTAGTTCTAGGAATCAATACAGTTTTCTTCTTTTTCCTCTCATGCAGTCATATTTTTTTCTTTAAAAATCCTATATTTTTAGATCAATGACCATCTGTGAATTGTTCTTCCTTCATTCCAGTTTGCAGAGTGGTGTTTGGACTACGGGACCCACGGCTGCCGCATCCCAGATAGGCCATATTCTCTTTTTGAAGGTACTTAATGTTCTTTTGTGTATTCCATTAGCTGCTCACTACCTTGACTAAATGTGTACTCATGTGTCTGTCCTCCATCCTCCCAACCATGCCCTCCTAATCAGTACAGAAATAGTCCTGTAAATTGTGTTTGGGAGCATCAGTTCTGCTGCTGTCTCTTTTTCCATCACCGGCCAATTACCGTAGACAACAGCCTCTGCTATTCTGGGGGAAGTTGGGGCCTTTCAGTTGGCCTTAATAAAAGAAGTATATGACTGACCCCAGAAGAGCTTTTTTTTCTTGTTTTTTTAAAGAAAGATGCTGAGAATGATAATAGGGAGATTTAAAGGGCCCATGTCATGCTTTTTTAAAAGTTTTCTGACTTATCACAATGATGAGTTATCATCATTAAAAGTGCCCAGTGGTTCAAAACATGAGGTGTACACTGAAGTTGCGCTACAGTTTATTGTCACCTGTCATTTTGATGGGCAGGGTTGTGAAAATTCTGTCATGTATGCACTACTCACAAAAAGTTAGGGCTATTTGGCTTTCGGGTGAAATTTATGGAAAATGTAAAAAGTTCATGCTACAGTGATATCATATCATGAAAGTAGGACATTTAAGTAGAAGCATACAATGGTGATTTCCTCATCTCAAACAATTTATTGAAACAAAAGCCAACAACAGTGGTGGGTATACCACAACAAAAAATGTCAGTGTCTCAATAACTTGTCATGTGCCCCTGAGCATCAATTACAGCTTGACAACGACGTCTCTTGCTGTTGACAAGTCGACTTATTGTCTGCTGAGGCATGGCATTCCACTCTTCTTGAAGGGCAGGCCTCAGGTCATTGAGGTTGTGGGGTGCAGGATTACGAGCCTCTACACAGTGACTCAGCTGATCCCATAGATTTTCTATTGGATTCAGGTTTGGAGAAAGTGCAGGCCACTCCATCTGAGGAACCCCGGCCTCCAGCAGCCATTCCCTAATGATGTGACCTCGATGAGCTGGAGCATTGTTGTCCATGAAGATGAAATTAGGCCTGTGTTGTTCATGCAGGGGCACAATGACTGGATTAATGATGTTATCCAGGTAGTATCAGCTTGTCACTGTAACATTCACAAGGTGTAGGGCAGGTCTGTATTGACTAGACACACCTGCCCAGACTGTAACACCACCACCAAAGACTCAACAGTGGCTGATGCATAACGCTCTCCTTGATGTCTCCAACATCATTTCTGCTCAACATGAATAGACTTTAATCAGAAAACAGCAGGGGCTCACTGGTCCCTTGTCCAGCGTAAATGCTCTCTGGCCCATGCAAGACAATGCCACCTGTGCCTGGTGGTGTGGTCAGGTACCCTTGCAGGTCGTCTAGCACACAGACCACGCTGATATAAACGGTTTCGAATGGTCTGACGTGACACTTGGGTGCCTCTTACCTCCCTTAAATGTGCCTGGAGTTGAGTGGCATTCATCATCCGGTTCCGCAGGGCACTGTTCACAATGAAGCGGTCATCAGCGTGGGACGTAACCAAAGGACGTCCACTTCTATGCCTTTCTGTGACTCTTCCAGTGTCTCTCTATCTCTATTGCCACCTGCTGATGACACTCTCTGACACTCAAAGCTCAGTGGCCACTTCCCTCTGAGAACATCCTGTTTACAGCCTCGCAATGGCGAGGTACTGTTGATCAATTGTGAGGTGTCGCCTTGGTCTCATGATGTCAAAATGTGACCAGCATGATGAAGAGGACTGTTTAAATACCAATTCTAATTGAAGCAGAAAATTTATTGGTGGATTCATGGATCAAACACCTGTTGTGAATTTTGCTGTTAAGCACCTTGTTAGAGAACAGCAAGTTGTGCAAAAAGTACTGAAACATTGAACAGTTGGACATGTGCATTCAAAAGGTTAGAGAAGGTCAAATTAAGTTCACCTGTAAAGGTTAGAGTGCATTTTAAGTGCATCCTGAAATTTCACCCAAAGCTGAATATCCCTAACTTTTTGTGAGTAGTATATGTCTGTCATAATATATTTAAGCAATATCACACACGAGGGAGTACGGTATCAATGAATACAGTAACTGTGGGTGTGGTACGTCTAATGCCCGACGCAACCCTGATATGTTTTGACCAAAGCATGTCACAGATGTTTCATTAACGCCACTAAGAACTGTGTCAACATGTGTAGAAACAGCAAAAACATGGCACCAGGTGCTAGTCCCAAGGTTCAACTGTGTACTAGGTTTGGTGACCCTAGCTTCATCTCTTCTTACGTTAGTGCTGACAGCCAGAATGATGGACAGATGGAAGTCCTACACAAAAAAGTAACCATCCAGCTCTGTAGATGAGACAACCGTGAACTGATTCCTCTGTACTGTGGTATTCCTTTGGTATTCTTTTATACTTTGCAAAGTTTTCCTCCACAGAGGGCAGCTGGAAAGCTCATTCTGAGTGAAACGCGTCTGACGGTGATGCTTCTGTCTCCTCAGGTATGGCCGGGGCCATCCACTATCTGTCAGAGATGGCAAAGCCTGAAGCGTCCTGTTTCCCTGCCTTTGAACTTTGACCTGCTGCTGGCTAATGGGACCGGAGGAAGATGCGGGAGGCTGAAGCAATGTGGAAATGTTAACAGTCCTAACAGGAAAGGCTGGACAAAGAAGCTTTTGGAAATGAGAGCATCAGACTGGAACAGCAGATTTAATGTCAGTCCAATGAAAAACAGGAGCAGCAGGTGGACAGAAAAAGAATTTCTCTTGTTAAAGGCTTATTCTGAGGAACGTGTCATGGTGGGAGATTAGTTTCTTTATTATCCACCAGGATGTTGGAATAAAGACCCCCCCCCCCAATAGAGTTAAGTTCCCGGCTGGCATGGAACACACCCTAAACCCTCAGCCTTTAATATGATAGCACTTAGGCCAAGAGAGAAGGGTGTGTGTAGGTGTGAGAGAGGAGGGGTGTGTGAACCGGGCCTGTCTGTATTCTCTTCCTCTGCATGCTCACTGTTACTAGTGCCTCGTTCGTTTCAGTGCGGTGGATTTCTTTTTCTGTGCTGAGGCGTTGATGCTCTTTCACTTTTACTCTCTTTGTTGTCAAACTCACAAACATGTCAGCTTAACGTGGCTACATCTGAATTTAGTGTGTTGAACAATAATGAAATGCAGCAACAAGCAGTTTCACCTGTACGATCGAGTTCTGACTGTTGAGTCATTTCCAGTTCACTCGCTGTGAATTGTGGTTCCTCGTTAGGTCACACGGTAAAACTGAGAACCAGAGGTGGTTAGGAACTAATTAGATTTACTCAAAATTGTATTTTTGTGAGTAGCTTTATTCCAGGATTATTTTTACTCAAGTGAATTTTGAAGAAAAAACCTGTACATTTGGTGGGACTCACTACCACCAGTTTCTTTTAATTTCACTGTTTTGAAAACTAGTTTGAAATGTGTTTGTTTATAATGCAGTAACCAGGGCTGGGATATTTAACACATTAAACAAAAATTGATGCTTTCAGTTCATTCCCCGAGGTGGTGTCAGCAGTCGTGACTGGTTTGTCTCAGCAGCTGGCTCAGCAAGAAACAAGAGTAGGTCTTATTTTTAAGCATTTAAACACACTCCAGTGGATATAAATCCCATTGAAAACATATTACATAGTCTAAAATGGTATCTGATGTTCTTTTTTCCAAGAAAAACCCTTTCATTGTATAACGGTTGTGAAAATGTTTTGCCCTTTTCCTCCTCCTTCAAATTCCAGGCTCTAATTAGTTCCACCGACATCCTGCCCAGCAGGACACAGCCGGCAAATTTGAACAGCCAGTGCTTAGTCTTGTTTGATTCACCTGTTTAAGTTATATCACCAAAAACGCTCGGTCTAAATTTGCCTTTTTCCAAGGGGAGGAGCTTAACTGAAGTTTCACAGCAAAACAAAAAAACCAGACATGACAGATAAGTGATTTAGCTCTCGATATGTCTTCCAAGTCATAAAACACAAGGTACAGACGTGGAAACAAGAAAAAAAAACCTTGATTTTTGTCAGTGTCACTTGAAATTTACACCACACCAGGGCACGTTCATCCTGCGCACACACCCCACTTAAAGCACGCACACACATACACACCTGACTTAGCATCATTGATTAGGGCTGCTCTCTCAAAAGTATGAAAAGAGGAAGAGTTTCTGTCAGGGTGACTCCAATATAAAGGGAATAAAAGCTTCTAAGTCAGCATTAAGGTCAGGAGCTGTGGAAGTCGGTTAAGAATTGCTCCATCTGTTTGTACTTGGAGATAATGAGGAAAGTTGCTTTAACTCTAAGTACAGACTTCCTCTTTGACCATTTCAAAGTAAAACAGGGACTGGGACAACAGTAGTAAAAATGGTGTTTCTGCAGAGAAATTGACTCCCTCTTTATGATGAACTGAGAGAGTATTACAAATTGATATCATAAATTGTAACTTGTTAAAATGCAAAAATACTGCTGGTATTTTCATTGAATATGAGTCACAAGTATATTCAATGAATGAAAATGCAATTGATAGTTGCTAAAGTATACTGCCTTTTCATTGATTCTGTCATGCAAATTAGCAAGTAATTACAATTAATTATAGAAAAATGTGCAAGTAATTACATTTTTTAATTTAATCGATGCACACCCCTAGCAATAGCCAAATAAAAACGACTGCATATTTTTAATTTTATATGATTTGGATTATTATTAGATTTAGATTATTATTATTAAAATTAGAGAAATAAAAGTAAACTAGATGACACTCAGAGAGAGCATACCTCTGCCAAGGCTGTTTATTCAGTGAAAAAGTCTCCAGAATCCAAATCCTGACCCACATCACCTCCAGAATGTGTTGGGTCCACCCTTAGGCCAGGGGCCACCTCTGGTGAAAATTTCATCAGAATCCATTTGCGTCATAATCCAGGACAGATTATCGTAAGCGTGCACGGCTGCGTTATTTTCCTGGGAAAAAGCCGTGTGTTTAACAGAAAAGTCGTTGATTTCATTAGATTAACGACGACTCTTCCACAGCTCTTTAAATGCACTGCTTGAGCTCATTGCTTCAGTTGTTCTTCCATTCCTGGATTAGGTTTTGTCGTGTGTTCTGATAGCTGTACAGCTGATGCGTTAACCCCGACAGCACACGAATGGCCATACAATGCCTACTTCTGTCAGACATCCGAGATGAATGTCACTGCATGAGGATGATGTCACATGTAAAATAGTGTCTCCATACGCCGGCGTGTTTCCAGCCTCACTGGTCCCGCTGTGTTTGATGGTGGTGTGTAGGATGTTACAGGTGACGTGTTCAGTGTTTTTTGAGCTTTCTTCCTGTCTGTGTCATGAAACAAGTGCATTTGTTTCCTCCTGAATCTCCTGGGCTTCAGTGACAGAGCAGCTGCAAGTGACACTGATGAAATGTTCCCAACCTGCTGTTAAACTGGAGCAAAGTGATGCGCTTTGTGCAATGTTTGAAGAAAAGTAAAGTTTAAAAAAGGTGACATTGTGGTCTGTCCATTTATTTTTAGCCCTTTTCAGACATACAGGTGCATCTCAGTAAATTAGAATATCATCAAAAAGTTAATTTATTTCAGTAATTCAGTTCAAAAAGTGACATTCATATATAGTCATTCCACATAGTGATATATTTCAAGTGTTTACTTCTTTTAATCTTGGTGATTATGGCTTACAGTTCATGAAAATCCAAAATTCAGTTTGTCAAAAATTAGAATATCACATAAGATCTTTTTTTTTTTTTAAATGGATTATTAATAGAAATATTGGCTGACTGAAAAGTATGTCCATGTACACACTCAGTACTTGGTCAGGGCTCGTTTTGCATGAATTAAGATAAGTTAAGCCTTTATTAGTCCCACAATGGGGAAATTCCAGGATTGCAACAGCACAGGGATAGCAACACTCAGAGCAATAATTAAGAAGATACGAAAAATATAAATAAGAGCAGTGGATGTACATACGTACACATAAATATATATACAAAGTGCGGAGCATTGTAGCAAGATGGAATAAACAGCATAACTGTGTACTTAGTTATCCTATATAGTATGAATATAAGATAAGATAAGCCTTTATTAGTCCCACAATGGGGAAATTCTAGGATTGCAACAGCACAGGGATAGCAACATTCAGAGCAACAATCAGAAGGCAAGAAAAAACAAGAGCAGCTAGTATACATATGTACATATTACTATAAATATATATATATATATATATAGACACAGTGCGGAGCATTGTGGTTGGTGGATGTGCAGCAGAAAGTCTAAGCTCTCTCTCTGCGGATGCGGCGGGCCAGCTGGATGTCTTTGGGCATGATGGTGACCCTCTTGGCGTGGATGGCACACAGGTTGGTGTCCTCGAAGAGACCCACCAGGTAAGCCTCTCTGGCCTCCTGCAGAGCCATGACGGCAGAGCTCTGGAAGCGCAGGTCGGTCTTGAAGTCCTGAGCGATCTCCCTCACCAGGCGCTGGAAGGGCAGCTTACGGATGAGCAGCTCCGTGGATTTCTGGTAGCGATGGATCTCTCTCAGAGCCACCATACCGGGCCTGTAACGGTGAGGCTTCTTCACTCCGCCGGTGGCCGGAGCGTTTTCCGAGCAGCCTTGGTGGCCAGCTGCTTCCTGGGGGGCTTTTCCTCCAGTAGATTTACGGGCGGTCTGCTTGGTTCTTGCCATCGCTCTTTATTATTCTTTCTGTCTTATATTTCTTGCACGCCGCCTAAACTCCAGCCCGGCACCCGCGTCGTTTTTGCTTCAGTTCCCCGGTATGTCGAGTTTCTCCGTTAGCACCGGGTGGCGGTTGAGTGCTAGCTAGCTCTTCCCTGCTGTATCATCTCCTGCTGTAGACAGTGGCTCCGTCCGCCGACTCGGGAGACCTTTGGGGTGATCTGTGTGTCTGTGATATATATAGAGTGAAAGCTGTGACAGATCAGAAAGTTATCACCGGATCAGAAAGAAGAAGGAAGATAAAAAGACTCAGAATTGAGCTGCTGTTGCAAAAGGCAGCCAACTCGTGTGGCGCCGGAACCGGAAATATGTACCCATACATATTGTCACCCTCCGTAGCGACTGATATTGTCCTAGTTGTATACTGGAGGGGACCATTTGTGTAAGTCTGTTACGTCTTTTGCATTCAATACTACTAGGTCGTCACGTTTTTTTGCTATCTCTGCGAGCAGCCCTGCTTAGGTTATACAGTCTGACAGCCGTAGGTAGGACCTGCGAAACCTCTCGGTTGCGCACCTAGGATGATGTAGTGTACTGCTAAATGAGCTCCTCATTGTGTTCAGTATGTCCTGCATAGGGTGGGACTCGGACTCCAGCAGAGATGACAGTTTAGCCACCATCCTTCTCTCTCCTATCTCCTCCACTGGGTCAAGGCGTTGCCCCAGGACAGAGCTAGCTTTCTTGATCAGTTTGTTTAGTCTCTTCCTATCGGCTGCTGTAATGCCGTTGCCCCAGCAGACCACTCCAAAAGTGATGGCTGATGCCACCACCGTGTCGTAGAATGTCTTCAGCAGCGCCCCTTGTACACCAAAAGACCTGAGCCTCCTCAGTACGAACAGCCTGCACTGTCCCTTCTTGTAGAGTGTGTCGGTATTGTGTGACCAGTCTAGTTTATTGTTCAGATGAACACCCAGGTACTTGTAGGATGTCACCATCTCAATGTCTGTTCCCTGGATGTTTACTGTTGCTGTGAGGGGTTGTCCTTGTCTGCGGCAGTCCACCACCACCTCCTTAGTTTTCCACGTGTTGATCTTGAGGCAGTTCTGATGGCACCAGTCCACGATGTCCTGGATAAGTCCTCTGTACTCAGCTTCATCTCCGTTGGAGATGAGGCCGACGATCGCAGAGTCGTCAGAGAACTTCTGTAGATGGCAGTGTGTTGTGTGAGAAGTCCGCAGTATAAAGGGTGAACAGGAAGGGAGCCAAAACCGTTCCCTGGGGGGCCCCCGTGCTACCGATGATCGTGTCAGACACACAATCTCGGGTTCTCACAAACTGTGGCCGGTTAGTGAGGTAGTCCAGGATCCATGATGCCAGGTGCTGGTCCACCCCTGCGCACAGCAGCTTGTCCTTCAGGATCATTGGTTGAATGGTGTTGAAAGCACTGGAGAAGTCAAAGAACATGATCCTCACCGCATTCCTGGGCTTCTCCAGGTGGGACAGAGAACGGTGAAGGAGGAAGATCACTGCATCCTCCACCCCAATGCCATGCTGGTAGGCGAACTGGAGTGGATCCATCGCTGGTCCCACCAGGGGGCGGAGGTGAGCAAGGAGCAGTCTCTCCAGGGTCTTCATCATGTGAGACGTCAGGGCCACTGGTCTGTAGCTGTTCAGATCTTTGGGGTGGGAAGTCTTTGGTATGGGTACCACACAAGATGTTTTCCACAGCTGTGGTACCCTCCCCAGCTTCAGGCTCGGGTTGAAGCTATGCTCCACAATCCCACACAACTGATCTGCACAGGACTTGAGGAGCTTCGCACTGATGCCGTCCGGTCCTGCGGCCTTCTTCGCCTTGATCTTCCTCAGCTCCGTCCTCACCTGGGTCTTAGTGAGGGTCAGGTTGGGGGGCTGTGTGCTGGGAGTGGGGTGTGGACAGCAGGTCTCGATGACTTTAGAGGCAGCAGTGGTTGTTGTGCAGTCAGGGAGGAGGGCGACTGGTCAAACCTATTAAAAAACAGGTTCAGATTGTTCGCCCACTCCCTGCCCCCGTGGCCTGGGGGGAGGTATTCTTGAGCCCAGAGATGGTTTTAAGGTTTCTCCAGACCCCGCCGATGTCGCTCTGTTGCAGCTTGTCCTCCATCTTCTTCCTGAAAAATTACTGCATCAATGTAGTGTGTTATAGCGGTGTTCAGCCTGTGTTACTGCTGAGGTGTTATGGAAGTCCAGGTTACTTTGATAGCAGCCTTCATCTCATCTGCATTGTTGGGTCTGGTGTCTCTCATCTTCCTCTTGACAATCCTCCATAGATTCTGTATGGGGTTTAGGTCAGGAGAGTTTGCTGGCCAATCAATCACAGTGATACCATGGTCATTAAACCTGGTTTTGGTACTTTTGGCAGTGTGGGCAGGTGCCAAGTCCTGCTGTAAAATGAAATCAGCATCTTCATAAAACTTGTCAGCAGAGGGAAGCATGAAGTGCTCCAAAATTTCCTGGTAGACAGCTGCACTGATTTTGGACTTGATAAAACACAGTGACCCAACACCAGCAGATGACATGGTTCCCTAAATCAGGTGAGAAGTCCTGTTATTTGGAAATCCTGGTCCCAGAGTCTGGAGGAAGAGTGAAGAGGCACAGAATCCAAGTTGCTTGAGGGCCACTATGAAGTTTCTTTCCACAGTCAGTGATGATTTGAGGAGCCATGTCATCTGCTGGTTGGTCATGTCATCCAAGATCAGTTTAGCCAACTACCAGGAAATTTTAGAGCACTTCATGCTTCCCTCTGCTGACAAGCTTTATGGAGATGCTTTTTTCATTTTTTGTAGCACTTGGCACCTGTCCACACTGCCAAAAGTACCAAAACCTGGTTTAAGATAGAAAGATTTTATTTGTCTATACTACTATACGTACAGTGGCTCTCCATAAAAAACGTTACATCAAGGACCCAGTGTACATGGGTCCGCCCTCCAGTGGGTTCACCACCTGCACGAAGCATCATGGTGCTATGTGAACTGGGCAAAGTCTGGGCTACTCTGCCTGGTCTGATACCCCCGACCCGGATCCCCAGACAAGTGGTGGAAGGTGAATGGACTATACGTACAGGATATACAGGAGAATTGAGATGCCATTTCTCTTTTCAGTGGTGTGCACAATATATTTTTAAAAAGGAATAAGGCTGGAAAAACAACAGGAGTCTACAGGTACATCTCAATAAATTAGAATGTCATTGAAAAGTTAATTCAATTCAGAAAATGAAACTCCTATATTATATAGATTAATTACACACAGAGTGATATATTTCAAGTGTTTGTTTCTTTTAATTTTGATGGTTATAGCTTACAGCTCAAGAAAACCCAAATTCAGTTTCTCAAAAAATTAGAATATTACATAAAATTAATTTAAAAAAATGGATTTTTAATCGAAATGTTGGCCTGCTGAAAAGTATGTCCATGTACACATTCAATACTTGGTCGGGGCTCCTTTTGCATGAATTACAGCATCAGTGTGGCATGGCATGGAGGTGATCAACCTGTGGCACTGCTGAGGTGTTATGGAGGCCCATGTTGCTTTGATAGCGGCCTTCAGCTGGTCTTCATTGTTGGGTCTGGTGTCTCTCAACTTCCTCTTGACAATACTCCATAAATTCTCTATATAGTTGAAGTCAGGCTAGTTTTATGGCCAATAAAGCACAGTGATACCATGGTCATTAAACCAGGTTTTGACACTTTTGGCAGTTTGGGCAGGTGCCAAGTCCTACTGGAAAATGGAATCAGCTTCTCCATAAAGCTTGTCAGCAGAGGGAAGTATAAAGTACTCTAAAATTTGCCGGTAGATGGCTGCGCTGACTTTGAACTTGATAAAACACTGGACCAACACCAGCAGATAACCTCTGTTCAGATGAAAGTAAATTTTGCATTTCATTTGGAAATCAAGGTCCCAGAGTCTGGTGGAAGAGTGGAGAGGCACAGAATCTAAGTTACTTGAGGTCCAGTGTGAAGTTTCTACAGTCAGTGATGATTTGAGGAGCCAAATGCTGGTGTTGGTCCACTGTGTTTTATCAAGTCCAAAGTCAGTGCAGCCATCTACCAGAAAATTTTAGAGCACTTTATGCTTCCCTTTGCTGACAAGTTTATGGAGAACCTGATCTCATTTTCCAGGAGGACTTGGTGCCTGTCCACACTGCCAGAAGTACCAAAACCTGGTTAAATGACCATGGTGTCACTGTGCTTGATTGACCAAAAAACTAGCCTGACTTCAACTCCATAGAGAATCTATGGAGGATTGTCAAGAGGAAGATGAGAGACACCAGACCCAACAATGCAGACGAACTGAAGGTCACTATCAAAGCAACCTGGGCCTCCATAACACCTCGGCAGTACCACAGGTTGATCACCTCCATGCTACGCTGCATTGATGCAGTAATTCATCCAAAAGGAGCCCTGACCAAGTACTGAGTGTGTACATGGACATACTTTTCAGTCGGCCAACATTTCTATTAAAAAAATGTTTTTTTAAAATTAATTTTATGAAATATTCTAATTTTTTGAGAAACTGAATTTGGGATTTTCATGAGCTGTAAGCCAAAACTCAAAATTAAAAGAAATAAACACTTGAAATATATCACTCTGTGTGTAATGAATCTATATAAGAGTTTCATTTTCTGAATTGAATTACTGAATTTAACTAACTTTTTGATGACATTCTAATTTATTGAGATGCACTTGTATGTACAGTAATGCTACCTGTAGTGCAAATAATGGTAAAAGATCAAACCCAGACATCCCATAGTGCAAATAAAGATAAGCAATGAGACCCAGCAATCCTATATACAGAAAAGTAGAGCAATAATACTCATAGTTGCAGTTCAATGCGGTAATGTAGGTGCAGACAGTGACGGATAGGACTGCACATGATCAGTATGGCAATAACAGACAGCAGCAGATATTGTGCAAATGGTTGCAGTAAGGTGCAGAGACATACAGCAGCAGATGTATTACTGTTGGTGTGCCAGTCTTACTGACCATGGCATCACTGTGTTTGATTGGCCAGCAAACTCTCCTGGCCTAAACCCCATAGAGAATCTATGGAGGATTGTCAAGAGGAAGATGAGACACTAGACCCAACAATGCAGACGAGCTGAAGGTCACTATCAAAGCAACCTGGACCTTCATAACGCCTCAGCATAACACCTCTATACTACACTGCATTGATGTAGCAATTCATGCAAAAGGAGCCCCAACCAAAAACTGGGTGTATACATGGACATGCTTTTCAGTCAGCCAACATTTCTATTAAAAATCCATTTTTTTAAAAAATTGATCTTATGTAGTCAATTTTTTTTTTTGAGAAAGTGAATTCAATTCAAAATGTTAAACTCATATGAGTTTAACATTTTGAATTGAATTATGGAATCAAATCAACTTTATGATGATATTCTAATTTATTGAGCTGCACCTGTACAGCGCACTCTATTCCCCAGTAAAGCCGCTGGGTGAAAAAGGCCTGTGATTGGTCAGAGAAAGCATTACAGGTGTGAAAGTACAGCATTCCAGGCTGAGCAGAACCCAGAGGGCACAGTGGTGCACAACCTTTTTTGTCTCACGGGCAACTAAGCTAAAAAAAAAAAAAAGAAAAGTGACCCATGGGAGTTTTTGTTTAAAAGAACGGAAATAAAGTGTGTGATTTAAAAAAAAAAAAAAAAAAAAACACCTTCTGTGGGTGGCCTGGACTTGTTTTCTACAGGGGATGGTCCTGTCTAGGGGTGGTAGGGAGGAGCGACCCCCAAGGTGTATTCACCATAGGGCTGGGCATTATTTGACCCTTTCATGTCAGTTTTGGTTTTTCTGTTTTGACTAGGTAAGGGTCATAATTAAGCAATAGTACACAAGAGTGTGGTATCAATGAATATATCACTGTGGTGATTCAGTAGTAAATGAATACAATAATTTCACACACATCTAGCCAAATTTTAATTTTTCTGCTGTATTTGAATGCTTCCAAACAGGTACGATTTCAAGTCTGCCATAAGTTGCGGTCCTCAGCGGCTGGTCTTGTGCATGGTGTGCTCACACTCTTGACAACAAAGATACAGTAGGTGTGCTGTGTGGGGATTTGGCATTTAGGGCTAAGCCTGTACCGGGGGGGTTAGGGGTGATGACGTCAGGTGGGCTACGGTCAGTGGATATATTGTGTTGTGTTCCTTAATAAAGTCAGTTCAGTGTTCAGTTCAACATGGCTCCGGTCTCATGTTATTCAGCCATAACATTTTGGCGACGAGAATAAACCATGGGAGCGTGCATTAAACCGCCACCTCCATTTTTACAGTCTCCGCTTATGCCAACTATACCATGGTGCCGCTGGTGGGAGACGTTCAAGATGTATGTTGTCGTGGCCGGCCTGAGCGGCGCCGACGAAGAGAGACAGGGAAGCCTACTCATTCACTGCCTCAGTGAGGAGGGCCAACGGATATTTTTCACGCTGGGTGGCAAAGGCTCACTGAAGGAATGTTTGGCCTTAATGGCCTATTTCTTTAGGGACTATTCCAACATCACACCGTGAAGATATAAATTCTTCAACTGCCAGCAACAAGCTGGTGAGTCCACCCAATCCTTTATTATGGAACAACGTAGCCTAGCAAGAGAGTATGCCTTCATGCCGATTGAGGAGGAGCTAGTCCGGGACAAACTAGCACACGGTACGAGCAACGAGTGGTTAAAAGACAAGCTAACACTGACTACGGACGTCCTTGTGCTGGACAAAGTGGTTGAACTGACTAGGCAGATAGTCCACTGCCCAGCTGGGCCTGCCAGTGCTAGCTAAAAAGAACTAGCCACCCAAGTTTTCCCTCCAAAATATAGCTAACACTTTGGGGCAGACCTTCAAAAGGCAGCGGACTGTGGCACAGGAAGGAGCGGGGGCTAGGGGTCGGTGTGACGGCTGTGGTTTCCGTCATCACCGGGCGGGCTCGTCCACCTGCCCCACCAGAGGGAAGAAGTGCTATAACTGCGGCTGTTCTAATCACTGCACCAGGGCCCGCACCACCACTACTAAACCATCGGCGGTGGAGCCCGAATGCATGACACAGGTGTGTGTGGCGGGCGCCAAGAAGGGACCATTAAAGTGGTATGTCCTGCAGCTAGACAGAGTTGATGTGCTGCTTATGGTGGACTCAGGAGCTGGTAAGTCCATATTAAGTATGGCTACATTGAAAAGACTTTTCCTGTGCAAAACTATCAAAGCAGGGGCAGTGAAAATGTTTGGGTACGGTCACGCTGAAATTGAAATGGCGGGCACGGTCAGCTTCTCAGTGAAATGTGTGTTAAAAGTTTTTTCCCACATTCACCCTTCAGGTTTTGAGCCAGGGGACCGACTTGCTGGGAATTGACCTGCTGAGTGAACTGGGATTCTCCATCACGGATCCAGAGGGCTCAATGGTGCTGACAGTGTCCCCCGAATGGCATGTCCGCTGGCTGGCATTGTTCGTGGGCCTTGTATGCATTAAGGCGTTCTACCACCGCCTGCTCATCTACCCAAGCGTGACAGCGAAAATCCAACCATTACGGTGGCTTCCCCTCACTCTACGGGACGATGTCACAATGGAACTGAACAGACTGCTCAAAGCTGACATCATTGAGAGGGTGGACGCTTCACCCTGGATATCGAACATCGTAGTGGCCAGGAAGAAGACGGGCGGCATCCGGCTGTGAATTGACCTGAGGATGGTGAATAAGGCAATTGTGCCGGACAAATATCCTCTCCCCACGATGAAAGAACTTACCGCAACATTCAGCAGCTCAAGGGTATTCACAAAGCTGGCTCTCCACCAGGGTTACCTACAGGTGCCTCTTCACCCAGTCAGCAGGAACCTGACAGCATTCGTGACCCATGTTGGTGGTTTCAGGTACACCCGCATGCCTTTTGGTCTGACCTCAGTGCCTAGCTGCTTTCAGAAGATCATGTCCACAATTCTGGCCGGCCTCAAGGGTGTAGTGGTTTACCTGGACAACATTGTGGTCCACGGCGCATTGTGGGGAGAGCACGATGGTCGTTTGGGACGGATGATGGAGGTGCTACAGGAACACGAAGTCACATTGAACAGGGAAATGTGCAATTTTGCGGTGGACTACATCGAGTTTGTGGGATTCCGGCTGGCGGCCAAGGGTCTGAGGCCCCCGCACTTGAACGTGGAGGCAGTCCTACGTCTCCCGGATCCCACGACACCTGCACAAATTTCCTCATTCTTGGGCATGGTGAACTTTTAAGGACGTTCTATTCCCCATTATTCAGAGACAGTTGAACTACTCCGGGCTCTTTTGAAACAGGATGCACCGTAGCAGTGGATCCTGGCCTGCTCAGTGGTGGTTGCTAGGCTGAAGTCCCAACTCCCCTCCCCTCCAGTGTTGACTCACCTTGATCCAAAATGGCCAACTTTTGTGGCCTGTGATGTGTCTGGTTTGGCGGTGGGGGCGGTTATGTCTCAGGTGCAAGATGGTATCGAGCACCCAGTGGCTTTCACGTCGAAGTCCCTTTCAGCGGCTGAACAGAAATATGTCGTGGGTGAGAGGGAGCCACTTGCCTGTGTCTGGGTGTGTGAATGGTGGCACATCTATCTCTACGAGCGCCACTTCACCCTGCGAATGGACCACCGGGCGCTGACAACATTGCTGGAGACGACAGGCTCGGGACACAGGCCCCTACGGATTCACAGGTGGACGGAGCAGCTGAGAGCCTACAACTTTACTACTCAGTTCACTCCTGGAAAAGAGAACATAGTGGCAGACCTCCTGTCCTGTGCCACAGCTAGCACCGAGCAACCAGACAATGACAGTGATGACCCCACGGAGGCGGATCTGGTCAACACGCTGCACGGACCCCTCCGAGACATGGTATCCCTCCAGGAGCTCTGGACAGAATCGGAACGGGATCCCCACATTGTCACAATTGTGCTCGGTCATCAGGGAGGGTTGGCCTGCAAAAGTACAGGGTGACCTGGCACCTTTTCACCGGTTTAGGACAAACTGAGCTGTTGGAACGGTGTGTGTGTGGCAAGGGGACACTGCATGTTGATCCCGGTGTCTCTGAGATCACAAGTTCTGGCGATGCTCCACGAGGGTCACCTGGGCATGGTCAGGGTCAAGCAGCATTGCAAGGATTCAGTTTGGTGGCCTGGGATTGATAAGGACATTGAAACCATGGTAAAGAACTGTGTCCCGTGCTTGGAGAGCGGAAAGACCCCCCCCCCCCCGACCATTACCATACCTAGACAGCCCTTGGAAGCACATCCAATTAGACATCTGTGGCGAACTGCATACAGCACCCCCGAACAGCCGGTTTTTGCTTGTGGTCTATGATCTGTTCTCTAAATGTCCGGAGGTGTTGCCCAGTCACGATGGATGTGGTTACAGGTTTCCTCTCGTCACTGCCAGATGGAGGGTCCCAGATGCCATCACTACAGACAATGGCCCACAGTTCAGCTCTGGGGGGATTGAGGAGTTTTGGGGTGTTGGGGTGTGGAACACATCAAAACCGTATTCTTTCACCCCCAAGCCAATGGGGGTGTAGAGCATTTCAACAAGACTCTGAAAAACGGGCTGAGAGCTCATTTGGCAGACGGCTTCACATTCCCTGACGCCCTCCAGAGCACACTTCTCCACTACAGGGCAACGACCCATGCCACGACAGGGTGCTCCTCGGTGAAATGCATGCTGGGGTATGAACTTCACCTGCCCCTAGACCAACTGAGGCCACCCACGGCTGTTTCTCCAGGGAACACAGATCCCCCACGAGACCGGGTAATTGCCCAACAGCAGAAGATGAAACGACGGTTCGACAGGAAGCACAGGGCGAAGGCCCACAATCTCGAGGTGTTGGACTGGGTCTGGATTAAACATCCCAACCGCACGCATAAACTGCAACCTTTCTGGATGGAGCCCCTACAGATCGTGAGGCAGCGTGGCCGGGTCACGTTCAAGCTATCGGATGGGTCACGGTAGCACTCCAGCCGACTCAGGAAGTCGTTGCCTGCGCAGAGTCCAGGAGCTACAGCAGAGTGGACTGGTGTGGGTTGGGACTCATCTGATGTGGGTGTTAGGGACTCACAGGTGTGGCTGATGGAGCCTGGAGCAGGTTCCCTTTCTGTGGGGCGCTCGGCTAGGACGCGTCAGAGGCCAAAATACCTGGATGACTACGTCCTGAAAGTAGCTTTAGCAAATGCGTGTTGGGAATGGGCGGCAGAATAATCCTTCCTAACATGGCGGGGTGTCCTGGTAGTCTACCCAGGTGCCCATTTAGCTGATTAGTTTTGCTGTTCTGTGTGTTCAAAAAAAAAATTGTCTATGTTACATGTGTTCAATGGGGTCCATCATATATATACAGTATATGTGTGCGTTATTTATGGGGGGTTTCCATGTTTAGGGCTTACCGTAGCCTGTACGGGGGGGGGGGGGTGGTGATGACCTCAGGTGAGCTACTTCCAGTGGATATATTGTGTTGTTGTGGAGAGAATGATCAGGCGAGGCAATGAGCTGGATCAACACAGCCTTTATTTCTCTCCAACAGATCAGGATCACAAAAAGAGCTCCCAGGCCACTGGCCATCTCACTTATATACCTTTAATCATTTCATAGTGGCCCGGGGCTCCGACTGCATATCTATTACATAACAAAGCCTGTGCGGCGCGTTAACATAACATCGCGCTGGTGCCACACTTCACTCCTCTCCTGGCGGCCCAGGCCCAGCGTCTCGTCTTCTCCCCGGGGGGTGCCCAACCTTTGCTGTTCCGTATGGACCCCCCGGCGACCTCTTCTCATGGTCCATTATTCTCTGGGTGGAGAAGTCTAACACCTTGCTCCCCACATTGTGTTCCTTAATAAAGCTAGTTCGGTGTTCAGTTCAACACGGCTCCGCCCTCATGTTATTCAGATATAACTAACTAACTAACTAACCTACACTTATATAGCGCTTTTCTAGTCACAAAGACCACTCAAAGCGCTTTCACTAGTACTAACCCTCTATTCTAAGGGCCTATAGGAAACAGATATCTAGGGACAATTTAGAACAGCCAATTAACCTAACATGCATGTCTTTGGATTGTGGGAGGAAACCGGAGCCCCCGGAGTAAACCCACACAGCACAGGGAGAACATGCAAACTCCATACAGAAAGGTTCCAACCCCTGCCAGCCTGGGGATTCGAACCAGGAACCTTCTAGCTGTAAGGCAACAGTGCTAACCACTGCACCACCGTGCTGCCCAAACAAGGTGATATAACAAGGTGATCACACACCAGCTGGTAGAAGGGAGGCCCAGACCTGCAGGCATAAAACCAAATCACACACTGACCTTGAATTTTATTGCTACTACTGAAATAGTCGTGTGACAAGACAGCACAGACACGACAGGCAGGGAATCAGGCTGTAAAAGAATATCTGGATCAGAAGGGAAGAGAACATCAGTAAATTTTCAAAATAAAACACCTCGATAGTCAATACAGAGGAGAAGAAATGATTTATAAGATAAGATCTTTATTGTCCGTTTACACGGAAATTTGTATTGCAACACCCGTTCGTTAAAATACATAAAAACAAAACACATAAAAGACTCATAGCCAAAAAACACCAAGACACAGTCCAATCCAAACTGGGAGATGGATGGGGTAAGGGAAAGGGAAGTCCTATGTTGTGTATGTGTGTATACATTTATACGTGCCTGCATGCATAGATGTATGTATATCTATATGTATGTGTACATATGTGTGTGCAATGGAAGGGAAAAAGGAAAATCTCTCTTTATACTCCATTGTTTATTCAATAAAATTGTGGAGTAAGGAATGAAGGAATACTTGTGTCTATTCCTTTTACTTCTTGGTATCCAAAAACGTCTCCTGGAGGGCAGAAGCTGATACTTCTCATACAAGACATGCGACGGATCTGCAGCCATCTTTTTCACCAGTCTCAGACAGTGATCAGTACTGCTCTGGAAAAATCCACTCTCCACTGAGTGGCCCACCAACTTAGAGCAGATGTTCAGCAGTCTTTGTATCCTGGCTTTCAGCTGGACAGTAAGACCCCAGAACCAGACTTGACTTCCATACAGAAGGACACTTTGAACTGTGGAATAGTGGAACAGATGTAAAATGATTTTACATCTTACATTTTTTGATTTATTCTGTTCCTCTGCAGCTCTGTGCGACCCACTACCAAAAGGTCTGCAACCAACCTGTAGGTCACGACCCACAGGTTGGCACCACTGCTTTAGGGCACTTACATTACAAATTAGAAAAGCACTCAGAGAGCGCATACCTCCACCAAGGCTCCTTCCATCCCTCGTGGATCACGTCCAAAATGTAATGGGTTTGTGTGTAGGCCAGGGGTGCGCAATCATGTGCCATGGAAGGCCAAGACCCTGCAGGTTTTCTCTTCTACCCAGGCTCTTCAGCAGGTGTTTTCACTTATCAACAATCAGTGGGAAGAAGTTCAGTGGAATCTGCTGCTGAAGACACCGGTTGGAGGTAAAGCCTGCAGGGTCTTGGCCCTCCATGGCACATGACTGGACACCCCTGGTGTAGATCATGAGGCAGTTCTGGCTGGTGAAAATTGCATCAAAGTCTATTCAAGTTTTGGAGGATTCTTGCTAACACACTGTGAGAAGATAAGAGCCTTGGCGGAGGCATGCATTCTCTGATCATCACCAGAATGTAATGGCATCCTCTCTAGCCCAAGGACCACCTCTGGTGAAAATTTAATCCAAATCCATCCAGTAGTTTTTGTGTAATCCTGCTGCACAAATACAAACAAGGTCCTTGGTGAAAGTATGCACTCTCAGATCATCACCAAAGCTTAATCGGTTCCTCCTTGGCCCAAGGGTTACCTCTGGTGAAAATTTCATCAAAATCCGTACAGTAGGTTTTGCGTAATCCTGCTAACAAACAGACAAACAAACCACCCTGATTATATTACCTCTTTGGTGGAGGTAATTAATAGATGAACAATTGATTTATTTTCAGATTTAAACAGAATTATTCAGCCAGCTGCACCTTTAACCTGGTAGCAGGTTCCTGTCATTTATGATCGCTACACACTGATTCTGTTCACTGTTATTTATACTGTATACAGCATCAGTTCACAACTGCCATCTCATGGACTTTGAATTTGGTTAAGACCCCACACCCTTTACAGCAATACGCAGGAAGAAACCTACTACAGCTGGGTGGCAGTGAAGAAAAAGAGAAGAAGGAAGAATTTAGAGAGAACAACACTTTAACACACTGTTAATGAGCAGCAAAAATCCTATATCAGTGTGTGAAGGGTGAAAATCAAGTGGGAGGTCCCCAGTTAACAACACTATCTTACTGTTCCTCTCCATGGGCCGTGACACAGTCTAGCAGTTGAGGTGGTTACAATTGCCATTTAAAGCAGCGCTACGTAACTTTCTTATTCAGGGCAGGAACACTGAAAAGACTACAGCTATGGCCACTATGACTTCAGTCCTAACAACCAATCACAGGCTGCTTAGTTGGTGGTGGCTGAAGTTCTGCACTGTGATTGGGACTGAGGTCTTAGTCACCATAGTTTTAATCCTTTCAGTGTTCGTACCAAGACCAGAGCTGTTGCTGGCAATGTGATCCTGCTCAGGCTATGGTGGAAGTGACATTTTCCTGGTCAAAAGTTAATGTAGCATCACACATTGGCACCACAAATAATGTAGCATCACACGGGGGCAACATTAAATATGTAGCCTCATATGGGTTCCACCATTAATTATGCAGCATTAAGGCTATAATTACATAAATATGATTATAATAATTAATAGCTAGAATTAATAATTATTGCATTACCTCATTCTAACACTAGGAGGCACAACTTACTGTTTTGAGAGAAGTGAGAACTCTGAATAAGTAGTTAAGCTTAAGAATTTGGTAATTACTAAGCTAAGTTTAATTAACTACGATTATTTGGCCGGTCTCGTAATCTATGCGTCATTTCTTGACACTGAGTAATTCTGACTCTGGACAAAGGAAGCCACACCTTAAACTCAGTTTAGTAGTTTTAATGAAGGAACCAACGTGACAATAGACATCCGTATAGCTTGTAAAATGACAGATGATAACAATAGTGGTAATTTTGCATATTTGAAGAAAGAGCAATATTTACAGGTCTTGCACATATGAAATATGGCTGGAATATGACTGTGTATCTGAGTGGAGAATTAGTGAAAGCACCATAGGAAAATTGAGCACAACGCAAGGTTAACTAGAACAATTTGCATTTCCTAGCGGAAATGCAGTGTGAATGTTGTTAGCTGAAAATGCATTCCTGAAATGCTTAAAAATGCAGAAGTATGCTGGCATAACATAGCTTGAAAAGTATATATGTAGACATAGCTTGATGCTGCCTGAATTTAGCGTAATTTTGCTTAATATAAGCCATGGGCCATGTATATGGTCACGAGTAAACCGAACACAATCAGCTTTCTGGAGTTACCTGATTGTTCAAACTGTCATGTAAACAGAGTAATCCGATTATCTTTACCAGTTTACTCCAGTAATCAGTTTACTCGTGACCATGTAAACAGGGTCAAAAGGTCATTAATGGCTTATGAGAAAACAGATTAACACACCTAGTTTATTTGCCCAGTAAACCGTTTACCAGTGCATGTAAATACCATAAGCAGCTGTTTATTACCTTTATCTGTTTACTCCAGTAATCAGTTTGTCACTGTGTGAATGCTGAATCAGCATTCACACAAAGGGAATTTTGGTCAAATGTTCTGGAAAATGAAGAAAATGGACTGACTTTGCGTTAGGCTCAAAAGGGAACTGCATTCACAGAAAAGGTTATGATTAAGGTGAATAAAAGTCTGTTCCTGAAACTAATGCTGTTGGCTGCCTTACTTTCTCGGAATGGCTGGGGTTCTCAAGAGACCTAAATCAGAATAAAATAGTCAGGCCACATTGGGTCGCAGATGCTGGAGGATGAGGCTTCCGGAAGCCTGACTGGTCCAACCTGGGTTGGAGATAGGGCCTTGACAGCAGGGGTCCTCTCTGTGGTTCTGCACCCAGGGTCTTGACCTGGGAACCACCTCAGAGGTCAGCACGGTGGTGCAGTGGTTAGCACTGTTGCCTTACAGCTAGAAGGTTCCTGGTTCGAATCCCCGGGCTGGCAGGGGTTGGAACCTTTCTGTATGGAGTTTGCATGTTCTCCCTGTGCTGTGTGGGTTTACTCCGGGGGCTCCGGTTTCCTCCCACAATCCAAAGACATGCATGTTAGGTTAATTGGTTGCTCTAAATTGCCCTTAGATATCTGTTTCCTATAGGCCCTTAGAATAGAGGGTTAGTATTAGTGAAAGCGCTTTGAGTGGTCTTTGTGACTAGAAAAAGCGCTATATAAGTGCAGGTTAGTTAGTTAGTTAGTTAGGTCAGGGCCCAGCTTAGGGCGTGTAGCTTGGGTCTGCTTGCATCTTCGTAGAACAATGGATTGTCCTCTCTAGGATGGTGTTTTGACGTTGGAGGACAGCCCAGAAGGAAGCCTTAAGCTGGGTTACCTAGGCATGCTCTAAAGTACAGTATGCAGGTATGCTTGAGTTTACAGAAAAATATTTTGAGAATTGGGAAACATTTGAAAAACAAAAGAAAAAATATTCAAAGACTTAGGTTGCTTAGAGAAAAAGAAACAAGAGCACTCTGAGGTGAGTGCAATATCCCCCACCTCTGTTTTCTTTGAAGATCCCAGAGCAGTTTTCAACTTTTAAATATAATTACGGTGGCAGAATAAAATTATGATAAACCATCATCCATGAATATACAACAAAGTATACAACCATAGTTGTAGGTCAGGATCCCGAGGTGAACCTATGTGGCAAATACGGTGACCCTAGAGAGCATTTCACATTCTATAGTAAGAGGTCATAGGGAGTGACAACCTTGACCTTTGACCTTTTGACCTCAAACCTGTAGTCAGAGGTTATGGTCTCAGAGTGAACCTGTGTACCAGGTTTGGTGACCCTAGCTTTCTTTGTTGTTGAGATATACTGTACTTTATAAGGCATTTTGATGTTGACCTTTGACCTTGTGATCCCAAAACCACAGTCACACTTCAGGGTCACAGGGTAAACCTGTGTACCAAGTTTGGTGACCCTAAGTTTACTCGTTTTATAGTAATTGTAAATGTAGCATTTACCATAGTGCAATGTTAGCTTTAAACCTGTGACCTCCTTGACCCCAAACCTATAATTAAGTGAGGGTGTAAGTCATCCAAGATGTCTATTAGACACAACTACTGTATCGATTTGAAAAGCCTACATCATTTATTTCAGAAGTTATTGTGTTTACATTTAGGGAAAAATCTGAACTGACCTTTGACGTCAAGGTCATCTAATGAGAGTGAAATTGCAATATGTGCATCTTCAGAGTATAGCCATACTCTGAAGATGCGCATAACCATAGTAGCAAGTTTCAAAACAGTCGGACTTAAACTGTAGGAGTTGATTTCACAAAAGTGGGACAGACGGACGGACAGACAGACTGACTGACTGACCCATAACCTAATCCCCCTTCGGTCTTGACCCAAACAGCTCTTCAACCCCTTTGGGATTTGACTGGAGGGGGATAAAAACTAACTAGTCACTGCTCTCTAAATTTAGGGGAAAATTTTAAAGTGCAAAAGTTTAAGTAAAGCAAGAATCTTAAAGAGCAAAGAGCTGTATTTGCCTTGTGTAAAAACAGGAGAGCTATGTGTTGTGACCTAGCCAATGGCCAGGAGGGAAAGAGAGACACGCAGACCTCTGGCCTGGAGATGCGCTGAGGACAAACGCACAAGAGTGGTGTGTGTGTGTTTCTGGTTTAAAACCTCTACTTTGTTCGGGGGTGGAGCTTTAGGAGGTCTCAGTGAATCATGGATTGGCTCTCTGTGATTCGTCACGTGACTCACCTGGGCGCTCCTCATGAGTGAGGACAAAATTCAAGGGAACCGAAGAGATAATTCATGTAAGAATAAATGTTCATATATGGCTGGCACATGTTTGTCTACAACAACATTCTTGAATGACTTTTGTCTAGAAATTCTAATGAGGAAAAGCATGACAAATATTCTCACACACAAACAATGCAACAGTCCCAGAAACTTCTCTTCAGGTACCTGAAGTCACAAACTCCCCGAGGTCCTTTTGTTCAGCTTCTTTTCAATTCATCCATCCATCCATCCATCTTCTACCGCTTAATCCTTTCGGGTCGCGGGGGGGCTGGAGCCTATCCCAGCATCTTTGGGCGAGAGGCAGGGTACTTCAATTCAATTCAACTTTATTTATATAGCGCCATTTCACAACAACTGTTATTTTATAACACTTTCAACTGTAGGGGAAACCCCCACAATTGCAGAAAGACCCCAGCAATCAGACGATCCCCTGTGAGCAAGTACTTGGTGATGGTGGAGAGGCAAAACTCCATTTTAGCAGGAAGAAACCTCCAGCAGAACCAGGCTCAGGGAGGGGCAGTCATCTGCTGCAACTGGCTGGGGGGTGAGGGGACAGAGAAGAAGAAGAAAAGAACAGACATGTAGAGAGCAAACAGCATGATGGGGACTCAATCTATGGGAGAGAACAATTAGATGTTAATGAACAGCAAAAATATTTTGTTGAAAGTGAAGAAAGGAGTGAAGCCCATTGCATTGTTGGAGGTCCTCCGGCTGTCTAAACCTATTAGCAGAATAACTAAGGGAAGGTTCAGGGTCTCCTGATCCCACCCTAACTATAGGCTATGTCAAAAAGCAAGGTTTTAACCCTATTCTTAAAAACAGAGACCAAATCTGACTCCCAAATCCAGATTGGCAGCTGGTTTCAAAGGAGAGGAGCTTGATAACTGAAGGCTCTGCCTCCCATTGTGCTTTTAGAGATTCTAGGTATTGCAAGTAATCCAGCATTTTGGGAGCATAGTGCTCTGTTAGGATGATAGGGTAGTATCAGATCTTTTAAATAAAAAGGGGCTTGATTACAGATATGGACAAAATTGTTGGTACCCCTCTGTTAATGAAAGGAAAACCCACAATGGTCACAGGAATATGGGTGGGCAATATAAGCTGCGGCTTCAGCCATCACCCATTTCGGATAACTTATGTTGAACTGTATAACCAGAGGAGTTATTGTCTAATTTGGTCGTGGGATCGTGGGATCGTGGGTTCGATCCCAGCCCCCGACCAACAGTGATCTGTGTGGAGTTTGCATGTTCTCCCCGTGTTGCGTGGGTTTACTCCAGGATTTCTCCGGTTTCCTCCCACATGCCAAAAACATGCATGTTAGGTTAATTGGCTGTTCTAAATTGTCCCTAGATATTTGTTTCCTATAGGCCCTTAGAATAGAGGGTTAGTATTAATGAAAGCGCTTTGAGTGGTCTTTGTGACTAGAAAAGCGCTATATAAGTGCAGGTTAGTTAGTTAGTTAGTAATTTGACCTTGTTGGATTTTCTTTCCCCCTTTGTTATATTATTCAGTTTCTTTTAATCTGTACTTTTAATCTATCCGAAATAAAGATTCATTCATTCATTCATTCATTCAAAAAAAGAAATAACTTGAATCTGACAAAAGTGGTAATAAATAAAAATTCTATGAAAAGTAACCAATGAAAATCAGACAATGCTTTTGAATTGTGGTTCAACAGAATTATTTTAAAAAACAAACTCATGAAACAGGCAGTGGTTAGCACTGCGGCAGCACAGTTTACCCTTGGCCGGGGGATTGTGGGGATCGTGGGATCGTGGGTTCGATCCCAGCCCCCGACCAACAGTGATCTGTGTGGAGTTTGCATGTTCTCCCCGTGTTGCGTGGGTTTACTCCGGGATTTCTCCGGTTTCCTCCCACATGCCAAAAAACATGCATGTTAGGTTAATTGGCTGTTCTAAATTGTCCCTAGATATTTGTTTCCTATATGCCCTTAGAATAGAGGGTTAGTATTAATGAAAGCGCTTTGAGTGGTCTTTGTGACTAGAAAAGCGCTATATAAGTGCAGGTTAGTTAGTTACTTAGCCTGGACAAAAATGATGGTATCCTTAACATAATATTTTGTTGCACAACCTTTTGAGGCAATCACTGCAATCAAACAATTTCTGTAACTGTCAATGAGACTTCTGCACCTCTCAGCAGGTATTTTGGCCCACTCCTCATGAGCAAACTGCTCCAGTTGTCTCAGGTTTGAAGGGTGCCTTCTCCAGACGGCATGTTTCAGCTCTTTCCACAGATGTTCAATAGGATTTAGATCAGGGCTCACAGAAGGCCACTTCAGAATAGTCCAATGTTTCGCTCTTAGCCATTCTTGGGTGTTTTTAGCTGTGTGTTTTGGGTCATTATCCTGTTGCAAGACCCATGACCTACGACTGACACCAAGCTGTCTGACACTGGGCAGCACATTTCTCTTTAGAATACCTTGATAATCTTGAGATTTCATTGTACCCTGCACAGATTCAAGACACCCTGTGCCAGATGCAGCAAAGCAGCCCCAGAACATAACAGAACCTCCTCCATGTTTCACAGTAGGGACAGTGTTCTTTTCTTGGTATGCTTCATTTTTACGTCTGTGAACATAGAGCTTATGTGCCTTGCAAAAAAGTTCCAGTTTTGTCTCATCTGTCCATAGGACATTCTCCCAGAAGCTTTGTGGCTTGTCAACATGCAGATTGGCAAATTCCAGTCTGGCTTTTTTATGATTTGTTTTCAACAGTGATTGTCATCTCCCATGAAGTCCACTTTGGCTCAAACAATGACGGATGGTGCGATCAGACAATGATGTACCTTGATCTTGGAGTTCACCATGAATGTGTTAAGAGGTTGTTTTGGGCTCTTTTGTTACCATTCGTATTATCTGTCTCCTCCTGCGGCCACGTCCAGGGAGGTTAGCTACAGTCCCGTGGATCCTAAATTTCTGAATATGTGCAACTGTAGTCACAGGAACATCAAGCTGCTTGGAGATGGTCTTATAGCCTTTACCTTTAACCTCTTGTACTCCGTTGTACCGCGAGCAGGCAAGTCTCTGCGTCCCAGAGCGCACGAGGGCGCTCTCGTGTGCTCTAGGACACACGAAGGCGCTGCCTCCAAGCGCGCACTGAAAAAAAAAAAAAAAATGTTCTTCCACTACAGACACAGCCGCGAACAGATCGGATATGATTGACCTCTCATTCGACTAATAAGAGCCTTGAATTGGGTTTCTGAAACCTTGAAGAACCAATGACTGAAAACCTAGCAAGAAGGACCCACCTACCAACGCTGTGAATGCAGCGAGCCAATTGAAGCACAGAAGTTCGCGAGCTTTTTTGTGTAAGGCTGGGTGAAGAGAGACTGCTGCAGCAGATGAAAAAAGGACCCGCAGGAAGAACCCCACAGACCCAGCAGCACGGAGACCATCCACAAGTGCAACCTGTGTGACAGGGACTGCCATTCGCACAATGGCATGTTCGGCCACAGGTGGTGCTTTTTTTGTTTTTGTCCCAGCAGAGTAGACGTTAGGATTCTCTCATCATAGACCGACGGAGGCCGACGACGAAGGCTGAGTGACACACACGTGTTCGCCAGTCTATTTTTAATTACTACTGTTATTTGTTTTGAAAAATCGTTTGCCAAAAACCGCAATTATGGAAGCACAAAACTGCAATAATGGAATTATGTTTTGATCGGGTCGCAAGACCAGCGTCGCGTTCGTCTGACAATGAGGAAGAAGTTCGCCAGCTCTGCTTCTGCTGTGAAGAGGTAAGTGTTCTAAGCTAAATTATTCTTTATCCCTGAAAATTGTAATCAAAATGACTTTTGACCGATCGGTAAATTACAGCTGTGCGTCATCGCTGCATGACGGACCGTGGCGCAAGGGGTGATGTCCGTCCTCTGTAGCGGGGGGGGGGGACAACCCCCCACCACCACACACACGCACACACCCAGCCCTGAGTGTCACCTTTCATTAGAGCCCAAAATGAAGCTTCTATATTAAATCAAAAGTTACAGACGTTTTTCCAAACTGTGCCATTTGGCACAATTTGGCACAGTTCCAAAACGCCTGGGAACTACCTGAGGAAAAAGCTGTGTAATATATTCATTTTTTGTGGTATTGTTACAAAATTTGGACCTCAGCTGGATAACACTTGGTTCTACATTTCTGTTGCATTTTCCAGCCCGGATCTGAAGCTGTGTGTTATTTGCAAGCATTTGTATCCGAAAAAACACCCAGGCCAAATTTATTTTCTTCAAGTTCAGTATGTTTAGATGACTGTAACTCAGTGGCAGGAGCACTTAGAGAGATTATGACTGTTTTGCCAAAATATTCAAAGTGTTTTCTTTTAAATGAGACCAACCCCATGAAGATGCTGCAAAGGGTTGAAGAACAGCTTTCGATTTACTTTGGGCACGTTATTTTTGGCATTTTTAGGGAAATTGACCGGAGTGCAAGGGATTAACATGCTTGTCTATAATTTTCTTTCTAATCTCCTGAGACAACTCTCTCCTTTGCTTCCTCTGGTCCATGTTTAGTGTGGTACACACCATGTCACCAAACAGCACAGTGACTACTTGTCACCCTTTAAATAGGCCGACTGACTGATTACAAGTTTGTAGACACCTGTGATGTTAATTAGAGGACACATCTTGGTTGAACATGTCCCTATGGTCACATTATTTTCAATCTTTTCTAGGGGTACCATCATTTTTGTCCAGGCCTATTTCATGAGTTTGTTTTTTAAAATAATTCTGTTGAACCACAATTCAAAAGCACTGTCTGATTTTTCATTGGTTAATTTTCATAGAATTTTTATTTATTACCACTTTTGTCAGATTCAAGTTATTCCTGTGACCATTGTGGGTTTTTCTTTCATTAACAGAGGGGTACCAACAATTTTGTCCACGTCTGTATTTAGAGCTTTGTAAGAGAGAAGAAGGATTTTAAACTTAATTCTAAATTCTATGGGAAGCCAATGAAGGCAGGCCAGAACCGGAGAGATATGATCTCTCTTTCTAGTACCTGTTAAAACTCTTGCTGTAGCATTTTGGATCAGCTGAAGACTTCTTTAAAGATGTTTTAGGACAGCCTGATAATAGAGTTACAATAATTTAATCTAGAGCTAACAAAAGCATGAATTAATTTTTCAGTATCACTCTGAGATAAGATGCTCCTAATCTTGGCAATATTACGCATATGATAGAAGGCAGTCTTAGAAACAAGTTTAATATGTGAATTGAATTAAAGAACAGATCTTGAGCAAAAAATAAACTCCAAGGTTCCTCACAGAACTATTGAGAGAAAGAGGAACTGCATCCAAACTAAGAGTTTGATTTGGAAAGGTATTTCTAAGGTTTTTTGGACCAATTAGAATGACTTCAGGCTTATCTGAATTTAATAGCAAGAAATTACAAGTCATTCAAGCTCTGATTTCCTTTAGCCTTTTATTTGGCTAATTGATTACTATCATCTGGCTTCATTGATAAGTACAATTGTGTGTCATCAGCATAACAATGAAAATGTATACAGTGCTTTCTAATAATGTTGCCTAGTGGAAGCATATATAAACTAAAACGAATAGGGCCTAGCACAGATCCCTGTGGAACTCTGTGACTGAGCTTTGTGTTGGAAGAAAACTCATTATTGACATGAACAAACTGGAACCTATCAGATAAATAAGATCTAAAGCACTGCAATGAAATTCCACTAAGTCCAACAAGGTGTTCTAATCTATCAAGTAAAATATTATGATTGATAGTATCAAAAGCTGTACTAAGGTCTAAAAGAACAAGTACAGAAACAAGTCCATTATCAGATGCAATAAGGAGCTCATTAGTGACCTTCACTAAAGCTGTTTCAGTACTATGATGGATTCTAAACCCAGATTGAAATTCTTCAAATAAACCATTTCCCTGCAAATAATTGCGTAGCAACAACTCTAATATTTTTGAAATGAAATGTAGATTAGAGATTGGTCTATAGTTAGCTAAAACTCCTGGATCCAGTGTTGGCTTTTTGAGTAAGGGTTTAATTACAGCAGTTTTAAAAGCCTGCGGTACTGTACATGGCCTAATGTTAATGAAGAATTGATTATTTGGAGAATAGAGCTACCAATAAATGGGAAGACTTATTTAAATAACCTGGTAGGAATAGGGTCTAAAAGACAAGTTGAAGGCTTGGATGAGGAAATTATTTTATCTAACTCAAAGGTCAATTGGAGTGAACTCATCCAAACAGATATCAATTGAAGGAGTTGTAGTAGTTACTGTATTTAAGTTAACAGTGGGAAGAATCTGACTGATTTTATCTCTGATAGATGAAATTTTATTATTGAAAAAGTTCATAAAGTCCTGACTAGTAAGCTCTAAGGCAGGGGTGTCCAATCATGTTCCATGGAGGGCCAAGACCCTGCAGGCTTTGCCTCCAACCAGTGTCTTCAACAGCAGAGTTCACTGAACTTCTTCCCACTGATTGCTGATAAGTGAAAACACCTGCTGAAGAGACTGGGTAGAAGAGAAAACCTGCAGGGTCTTGGCCCTTCATGGCACATGATTGCACACCCCTGCTCTAAGGGAATGCTACGATTGACAGAGTCCTGACTCTGTCAGCCTGGCTACAGTGCTGGAAAGAAACCTGGGATTATTCTTGTTCTCTTCTATTAATGTGGAATAATAACTTGTTCTAGCTTTCCTCAGAGATTTTTTATAAATTAGAAGATGATTTCTACAAGCTAAATAAATTAATTTAGTTGAACGCCATTTTCCTTTCTAATTGACAAGTCTTCTGTTTTAAGCTACAAGTTTCTGTGTTGAACAAAGGAGTCAGAAATCTCTGATTAAACCTTTTCTTTTTTAAAGGGGCCACCCTCTGCTTGATGCAGAGAAGCTGTAACACTATCTACCATGCTATCAATTACAGAAGGAACAAGCTGTCTATAGCTTATCTCCGTTGTGTTGACACATGGCATAGAGGAAACAATCTGCTTAAATTTGGTAACAGCATCTTCTGAGAGGCATCTACTGTAGTAATATTTTTCTTTAGGAGCCAAATAGTCAGAAATAGTAAAATCAAAGGTTAACAGAATGTTCTGACAGTACAGGGTTATGCAGAGACACTACAAGATATTCTACTTCTATGCCATAAGTCAGAACAAGGTCCAACATGTGGTGGAGATAATGAGTAGAATTTCCTACTTTCTGAGAAAACTCCATTGAGTTTAATATTGAATTAAATGCCACTTTTAAATGCCACAAACTTCTCACACCTATGTGTGAAATGTGTGAAAAGTTTGTGCTGCTGAGGGAAAGGCCACAAAATGGCTCTCAGTCCTGTCCATCCCAGTGGACATCTCTGGATCCTGTGATGGGAATGAATCTAGTCGATAGTTAGGCCTGGTGCACTCAACGTTTTTGATTAGACCCAGAAAGAAACATCTGTGTGCACACGACATGTCACAAAAGCAACCACACGTGCACACGGATCCACTGAAGGTGTGAAAACTGCTGTTGGAACTAATGGATGACAAGTAGAAGTTTTACTAGCCACTTTGGATTATAACTATAAACTCCAGATTCCATCTGCAAGAAATATTTGTATTCATTCTTTTAAGCTGAAAGAATGAGGGGGTGATAAATAAATAAATTGCACCTTTTTTGTTGTGATTAGGTGCTATAGAAATAAAGTTGAATTGAATTAAATAAATAGGCTAAGTAAATAAATAACCTGTATAACAAAATCATTGCAAGTAAAAACAAAGTGAAATGATGTGATGTCGGCTGCAGCAGACGTCTCATTATTTGTGCAGCAGCACAAAAGTAAATTTGAAACCAGCAGCTCCACAATTACTTGTTCCTCATTCGACAAAGGTAGGCATCCTCCTTGGTTATAATTTTGAGGATTATTTTTCTATATAAGGCTGCATCTGTTGTGTAAAAAAAGCAGTTTTACAGATACCATTAAGAGCCATTTTTAGCCTGATCCTCACTATAAACACACCAGGCTTAAAGCTTAATCATGGAACTTGTTTTTCTGAGAAATACAAGCTCCATGTTTGTATTTCTCTGTGAGAAATACATGCTCCTTGGGGTGTGGATTGTCTGAAATCTGTTGTAAACTGGGCCTCTATCATGCTGTAGATCTTTTTTTCTGTGCACACACATGCGCAGAATCAGCACCATGGAAACCTCTCCACTCTGGAGACTGGTTTCAAATCTCTACACTGTCACACCTCCAAATACCCGGTGTAGTATGCACAGACAGCTAAACGTCCGAGGAACTTCCACGGTTTGGGATAAAAACATTGTCATGTGCACGGCCCTTAGTCTGAATAAAGTTCGTGTAAAGGGAATGAAAGAATTTCATCCTGCTCAAGTCCGCTACAGTTGATGCACCATCAAGATAATTCTGAAAGCATTATTTTAAGGTGAAAATCTTACCCAGAAAAGCAACAGTAAGATGGATTAGATGCTTCTTTTACATTCAGAACCTTTAAAAAACACAAGGCAGTCTCCCATTTTATCAGAAGTGAACTTTATTTACATATTCCACACTGCAGGGTGTTCTTTCATGCTGAAAGCCTCAAAGCAGAAGAAACAGCAGAACCGGTTAACAGACACTATAAAGCAGGGACAGGATGCTCTATCCAGTACAGTGTCTGTTGCATAGTTTGTCATGATCTATTAACTAAAAATGTCCCCAGTACAGCTGTAAGCAGGGAGAAATGTCCCAGTTTGATGACAAAGCCTCCTGGGTTTCTAGATCATTCACTGTGGGACAGGCATCACTATGAAAATCTTCCCTCTGAAACACCACTGAAGAACTAAACATGGGAACAAACGGCAAATGCAGCAGGAGCTCTACAGTAGTACAAATCTACATGTGGACCGAGCCCAGTAGTCAGAATAAAGTTTAGCATTGCACATATCTTTAGAACAAAAACATTTTTCTGTACGTGGTCACATGTGTATTTTTATCACTGTTAAAGTTATGAAAGAGCAACTGCCCCAACAGTGCACATATGTCTAGCCAACGTCTTCCCAATATGCAAACAACCTCTATCAGATGTATTCCTGGTATAAACTCTGTACGTTGCATTGATGTTGGTGCGTTGCACGTGTGCTTTTGGAGTCTACTACATATCTGGAGAATGCAAAAATGAAATAATTTGGAATATAAAAGCGTGTCATCAGAATAATAAATTGTGCTCACAATTATTGTTATTCATTATCTAACAACTGTTCTATGATAGTGATGAGCAGTGGCGAGCAGTGCTCAGATAAGGGGTTAGCTGAGAGGAGAAACGGCCATGTGGGAGCTGACTTCTGTTTTGTGAAGGAGAGCACATTTGTTGGTTCAGTTTTGGTTTTCGTCGTGGTCCGACTAAAACCTGAACTACGTAACTGTGAGAGCTAATGTGTAGGAGCTAGCCCGGGGACCAGGCGAACCATGAGGGAAGGGAGCTGCAGAAACTGACCTCGAGGTGTGAACAGGAACACACCTTGGTTGGGTGTACATCCTTTTCTCAATTCACGTTTAGACAGTCAGTTCTTTAAAACATGTAACAGTTGTCGGACCGAGTGGGTAAGGACACATGTAATATTCCACTATTTTGGGAAACTGAATTTGGGGTTTTCCTTAGCTATGAGCCATAACCACCAAAACTAAAGGAAATAAACCCTTGAAATATATCACTGTGTGCAATGACTCTATATGAGTTTCATTTTTTCAGTTGAATTACTGAAATAAATCACTGTTTTGATGGCATTCTAATTTACTGAAATGCACCCGTATAACCTTTTTCCACTTAACATTGAGAGTTTCATAAAAGTTGCAGTGTTCTCAAAAATTTGACTTTTCTCATAAATTTGTGACTTTTTCCTTATAAATTTAGTTTTTTTAATCAAACATTTGCTTGTTCCCTTGTAAATTGTGCTATTTCTTTTATAGTTGCAGCTTTTCTAGTGTTATTGTGTTTCAACATTTTTAATGGTTCTTATGAAATGTTCGACAGTTCACTGGTTTTCCTTACACCTGACCATCAATGATAGAGCAGCTCAGCCCAGCCTGATGGAGCCACCATGACAGCACCCATTTCTCCTGACCTTTGACTGTGACCTTAAACACAACTTGGATGCAGACCTGCCTGAGGATCATTTTGTGTGCGTTTGGTGAGCACTGGGGCAATTGGCTAGGAGTACTGACTTCTGTGAAATGGAGATGGAGGAACGCCGGGTGCCACCGCACTGATGGGCAGGACCACACAAGGAGGGACACAGATTTACAGAAGATTTAGAAGGGGTCACTGACTGGACAATGGTGTTTTTTGTAGGTTTTAACCAGTGGCGGACTGTATTTTACAACTAGGCCTACAGTGGTGATCTACCCGATTTAAGTGCCATTCACACAAAGCATGTTAAAGACAACTTTAACTATAAAATTATTGTTTTAAAAATCTTTACCTTTTCATTGTGGAGCTCCATTTCCCTGCGCATTTGTTTGCTGAGCTGCAGATCCACTCTTGTTTCCCCGAAGGTTTAAAAGTACTGTTGCTTGTAAGTGTCCAGCTGGCGGCTGTGCTTCGGTGTCTGGCCGCTGCCTTGGTTAAGGCCCTGTCACACCGAAACAATTTAGGCAGTGTTTGCAAAACGTATGAAAAATTAGCAGAATACGCTGGGGTATGTGAATCAGTTATGGCTGTTTTGTTAAAGTTAAGAGCACGCTGAAGAATGCTGAAGCACGCTGGTATACAGCGCTGTTCGCTGAGCTCTTCTGAAAATTAATGTTCGGCATGCTGAACATTTTCAGACGTATCCAGCATATGGCTGATACGTCCCACATTTGCGCAGTAAATGACATATTTGCAGCGTTGGTTCACAGGAAGAACCAGCACAGAGCTCTGCCTGCAGTGCATACACATGCGCGTGCGCAGACACACACACACAGTGCTAAACACACATATTTGCTTGTATAACAGGACCTGTCAGGATTTTTTATATTTGACTGAAGTTTGTACCATCAACTGTCCAGTGTTGTTCTGATAGATATGACAAAATGTCAGAACACCGCAGGAGAAGGATCCAATCAGCTGATCGCCTGAAGTGCAAAGCGCAGCTGTTTACTTTCCTGTTGGCTGCGCCTCCCAGCAAAATCACACTCCATGTATTATCTTCTTTTGTTTTTTTTACTTTATTGAAAATAAACTTTTTTATCGCCATCAGTTCGCGTGCCTTTGAGCCAGGTTGTGACAGCTATAATCTGATGTTCCTGACGTGTCACATCAGCTGTTTAAGGCGTGACTGACCTTTTTTTTCTTTTTTTTTTGTTACTTATTTGTACCCGTAGGTAGACTTGGTTTGCAGTCTGGTGACAAGCCACCGGCTGCTGGTCACTGCGTGCGCGAGCGCCCTAAACCTACATGTTTTTGACCTGACGGATGTGACAGCTCTGTCAGGTTGGTCACACCCCCCACCGTGGTCTTGGGAGGGGAGAATCATCTGGGTTGAACAGAGATGATCTCTCACACTCCTAGGATTCATGGATCAGGAGACAATGGCAGTTTGGCATGACTGTGCTATGCAGAAGTTAGACTATTGTTGCACATCCCACAATTTCATTGTACTGTACTACTGTACAATGACAATAAAACTTATTCTATCCTAAGTTGTGAATGTCAAAAACATGCTAAGCATTAGTTGGTTTAAGTTACTTATAAGTTATGGAAATATTCTATATAAGTTACTAATACGTTATGTATATGTCCAAGTAGTTATGGATACGCGATGCATACGGCCAAAAATGAAAATTTCAGCATATGCCAGCATTTTAGACCAATTTTTATACGTTTGGCGAACGCTGCCTAAATCGTCATGGTGTGACAGTAGACAGCTCAAGTTTACAAACCCTGTCTGGCTCCAAGTATCTACTCCATCAGTCCAAACAACAGGCATTGCCAGCAAGATAATTTGCAGCACTGCTCTGAGCCTGTAATCCAAGGATACCGCTCGTTGCTAATATGGAAGTGATGGACAAATCCTTTCCCTGGCTGAGATGGGCCCACTAGCATCGGTGTTGGCCAATCTCTCTTCACAATGACCAGCTTTTCTTGAAAAATCCATCTGGAAAATTGATTTTTTTTTAATCAATTTAAAATTGATATTTTAAATATAAGCGACCAAATCATTTTCCTCTCCCCTGTCAGCCATTGTGGGTGGAAAAACAGCTATTATATTTAACCAGATACAATATATTATAGCTGCTTAAGCAAGTCCTTGAACTGGTGTTTTACTAGCTAGGATCCTCTGCATTGTGGGTGGAAGAGTCTAACCATCCAATCAAAAGACGTGAAAATGTCGATGTTCTCGAATGCCTTCTATGCGTACCCCTGGACGTACAGAAGACATTTGACTGGTTAAAGCAACAGGATAAGCTTAACAGTTAACTTAACCCACAAAGCGCACTGTTAATTCCTGAAGGCCCAAGGCAGATTTGCTTCACCCTGGCAACACAGATGGCTGAAATATGATTGGACAAAAACTCTAACATGCATTACACTATTGGAAGGAGTGCAACCAAGAGAAAAGCTCCAAAATGAAGAGAACAGACTACTGGGAATAATTTAACACATCCTCGTGGAACAAATATAAGAATGTAGGTTGTAAATGTAATTCTGATAGTGTTTAGGCCAGCAGAGAATGCTCTGCTGGCCCTGAGGGTCCACCACTGAGTTTAACCTTATGAAATAAATCTATTGGTCATATGATAATAAAAAATATCAAAACAGTCACTTCCCTTAAGAAAACACAAAGCCTTTATATCGTTTTTCACTCTGGTGAGCCATTTTCACTCTTCCAGGTTTGTTTCTGTACAACAATTGGTCAGCCTAGCTATCATGTAGACAGGCTGGGAGACAAAGGCGATAGCTGCAGATCTAACAATGCTACCAAGTGTGGTTTATATTGTTATTTTGTTTAGATTTCAGTCACTACTAATCAGTAAATAATATGTTTTGCGTCATTCGAGATTATTTTGTTATATTTTTACCATTAACATTAGCTTTGCTAGGTAGTTGGACAGACTGCCTGGTGTTCATGTAACTGTTAACCCTTTGATGTTCTGGTTTCATAACACATCAGCATCACCTGCTGTCCCTGGCGCAGTTCTGCGCCTGTCAGGTGATGTGTCTCAAAAGCACACAAAACCCCGTTGTACCAAGCATTTCCTAGCACAAGATGTCACACACGTATAGCTTATTGCTCTTCACTGGTGGACTGGAGGACTTCACCCAACAAACCGTCGCAAACATCATTTCTGGTAACGTGAAGAAGAGAATATAAACAAAGACTCCATCCCAACATATATTTCCACACGGAGGAAGCATTTGCTCTAAATTTTGCCAACTATGATTCTAAAAAGAGATTATTTAGCTTCTGAAGGGAAATATTTACCTTTTGTGACAGCAGAAGATGGTCTGGAGCCTGTGCACTTTTGTCTGCCATCGATGGAGCTGCACGTGACGACAGAAAACAATACTGCCGGTTCGGTGGCATAATGTAACTGAAATTGAGGTGGAATAATTCATAACATACATGTGAGAGTTTATGGATGCGGGAGGGAAAGCGAAAATGACTGGCAGAAGAAGAAATAAGGACCGTGGATGACGAAAATGGACGAATGATGACATGACGAGCGGTAGGTCTGACCGTTTTTTATCGGTTTGTGTACATTCTACTGGTTTTCTGGTTCATATACTTTGAAGATAAGATAAAAAACCAAAACCAAAAACGAAGACAAAAAAACAAAACCATCCTTTGTGTAAATATGTTCAAAGTCCACTTTTGACCAAAAGTTATGTAATTTGATACCGGTGCTGTCACATTATGCAAATTAGATGTGTAAATTTACTCCTATCTCAAACTTTGGATCATATTCTACATCTTTCTAATTGACAGTAAGCCATTATCTCTTACCACTTTCAAGTTAGAGCCTTGGAATGTCTGACAGCAAAACTGAATATTTTCTTCAAAAAAGCCTTGATCACCAGACGGGGGAGGCTGACGGGTGCGCGAGTGCGCCGCAGAATGTTAAGAGGTTAATCTGTTCGAATGTGAGCCACTGGAATCCTTGCTCATCTACCAACACCTGACCATATATGTCCCTGTTAGAGCAAAATGCGTCATTAAGCAGTTGCTAGGATACATGGTGGAGACCCTTTTTTTAGCAGCTAGCTAGTGTTAGCAGCTGCCTAGCATCAACTAGACACTTTGGGCCATCATTCACTCATTCGTGAATGTTTCTGTGCTTATTGTACTCCCAGGACTGTCATATCCTATTAACCACTGAAACCACACACCCCTGTCCACCAAAGACACTTTAGTTCCTTAATTCTTGAAGACAAATTTACATTAGTTGGCTCAGGCTCACTATCTGAGACAGGAGCGAGCCAGCCAAATTTAGCAATAGTGACGAAAGAAAGAGGGTGGAGTTAACTGTAGTTCTTGAGCTTTTAAAGAGATATGCACTGAAACAAACCGTTCTGAGGAAGTCTGCAAAAGATGATTCACAATGATGCTGCAACAATTAAAGCTATGGTCACAAATACTCTTATGAATGGCTGTGAACACTGTACAAACGATTTTTGGACCATTTCCTAAGACCTTCTTAAGGATGCCTTAGGAGAATCCAGTGTTGGTAGACCGCAAGTTTGTGGCCAGGTCGATGGTCTTGTCCACAATTTCTACAAACGCCCCATGAAAGCCCCACATCGTAAGGCGGCTGTATGAATGCCATAGGAACAATGTAAGAACTACGCAAGATGTTGGTTGTAAGTATGCCTTAAGAACACATTACATTGTTCTTGAGGGCCCCTTACAACAGCTGTAGGAAATGCCGTATGAATCCCTGTTCGTATGGCCATTCGTACAGCAGATGTAAGGTGGTAGTGAGGCGCTCATAAGGTGGGAGTATGTCATTCGTGCCGACAAAATGTACCGAAAGCTGTAAGATCTTCCTACCAACGACTTGAGAGTACTGTGAGTTGCACGAAAATTTTCCCAAAATGGCAGTAAGTATGCAATAGGAAGATCTCAAGGCACCCTTACTAAGAACGTAAAAACTCTAGAGCCATCGTACGAGAGAAAAGCACCTCATTTCTCAAGCATGTCCATCGTTAGTAAGAATCTTTGTGACTGTAGCATAAATAATTAAAGAGATTTCGACCAAAATATGTCACAAACATTTCATTAAGACCTTTGGGAGCTGGACCCTGTTAAACTTTAAATTACACTTTTGCTATTTACAGGCAAAGATCTGGATCTCTAAAGCTGATGTTCAGCTCCAGAATCTCCAAAAGCAAAGAGAATCAGATTTCTAATTGTAGAGTTGTAGAGGTGACAGGAGAAAAAAGCCATGAGAAGATGTTACGAGGTGGGCCCGCAGTTGCAAAAGTTTCATTGTTAAGGGAAGAGATCAAAGAGATGAATGAGAACAACGTGGCTGGCCGACTGCCTGTGTGACAGTCAACTAGAAACTGATGTTCTTCAAAGTGATGAAATGTTGGATCGTCTTACACCCTGGCACAAAATACGAAATCATCACAATTAGATGTTCAGTCTTTTTTCCCCTTTTTACTTTGCAGCAAACTAAGAAATTACAAACTTGACACATTTTTTCAGCAGCACTACAATGAGAGCCAGCAACATGCAAAACCTCATTAGGGTCAGAAAACATTCAAATATGTGATGCAAATCAGGTCGTTCCTTGTTTGTTTCCTCACAACTGAGTGATTCCATACTTTTCCTTTAATTAACTGGGGTAAAATGTAACATTAAAGGGGACACGTGCGGATGAATTTCACAGTGTGAAGTGGCTAGAAATGGAAAAATCTGAAGAATACAATCCTGTCACTTTGGTGGGCGGCGGTAGATGTGACCGAACTCCCCATGAGCTTCTGAAATCAAACGTCGGCAGCACAGCTAGCCTAGCTCAGTGACTGTGTTTTTTTTTTTTTTTTATAAGTATTAATTATTTTACTCAGCCCACCAGACATCCGTCTTCCCAGCTGATTCTTTAATCTCCATCTGATCACACATTGTTTGCCCTACTTTGTTATATTTTGGTCCAGTAATCATCATCACAGAGGCTAGCTGAGTTAGCCTAGTGTAGCTAGTGCTTGACATCCACCTTTCCCAGCTGGATCATCTACCATCACTTTACCATGTATCATTGCTGGGCGTTAACTTAGCTTACTTTGCTATAGTTTATGATCCTCTGGCCATGGTGGCCCATCCAACAACCGTGGCTAGCTACAGTTAGCAGAACAAGCACCTTTAGGCTCATATGTGTGTTTATTACACCCCAGGAACCTGTCGCATCCTATGGACTACTCAAACCACTTACCCCTGTCCTGACAAATCCACGTCAGTTACCTCAGGCTAAGTCCAACAGTGGAAGCTAAAAAGCTAACATTATCGGGTACTAAAATGGATCGCTGTGAAGAAGGGTGTTTAATTTGGGTGGAAACATGTGCTGTGGTATTTAATCCCTGAGGTAAAATTATTTTGTTTGACACAATGTATGATCTATAAAACCAAGAAATCCAACTATTAAACAAAATAAGAAAATATATTTGTTATATTTTTCAGTTTGCTGCAAAGTAAAAACTAACCTGACTGGAACAACTGATCATTTCAGATTTTTTCCACAGCACAAGGAGCAGGAAGAGTGAGGGAATGGGAACATTTTCACCGTCATCATGTCATTACATAACCGACCTACACATTCTGCCATCAAATATGCATTGAGCTCTCATCACTAAGTAAAGAAGCCATGTTCCACTAAGTGAAATGTTGGATAGAAAACGCTTCAAGTCCCCTTTTAGCTCCCCTTCACTGTGGATTTTTTTGTTGTGAATTCTTCTTGAACGCTCAGCTGAAACCACCTCTACAGAGGAGATACGCTTTAAAACGAGGAACGTTAACACACAACGAGAGGGCGTGGCAGGCTGTGGCCCGGCGTGCTCACGTCTGTCTGCACTGGGAGGTGATGGTGACGCGGCCCGTCTTCGGTGCGCTGTGCGCACACGTCCACGTCAATCAGGAGTAAATGAGGCACTGCACAGGAAGCTGCGTGTGTGTACAGGGGGTGTCCTCTCAGTTGGTTCCATGGTAGGAGACAGTTGTTCCATCCACAACAAGTAATCACAGCGTAGCTAAAAAGAAAAAAAAAAAAAAACACCAGGCCAGGTCCTTTTTACAGTGCCGCCATCGTTTATGTCCTTCATCGAGTCCCTCACACTCAGTCCGTTACTTTTTGTCAACGTTTTGAAATATCTGCTCATACGGCGGCGGCGGGTGGTTGCAGTAGGACGGTGGTGGGGGATAATAGCCCATCATCGCGTGGGTGGAGTTGGGCTGTGGCGGGTAGGCCAGCTGGGTGGCGGGGTCCCCCGGTGTCGTCCCGTTGACACCAAAGCCCTGCATGCTCCCCGGCTGCTGGGACACTATGGAGAGAAGGAAAACACAAATCAGGGTTTTTCCACTGAAATTTGTTTTTTGGTGACTTCTTTTTAAACCTTTGTTAAAATGTCACACATCAATTTTTGACCCTGAAAAAGAAAAACGTCTGTATCTGTATTTTAAACTGAAAATTATATAACCATTTTTTGAATTATGGATGCACAATAGTAGAATTTTTGCTGATAGCCAATATACAGTGGCGTGAAAAAGTGTTTGCCCCTTCCTGATTTCTCATTTTTTTGTATGCTTGTGTCACTTAAATGTTTCATATCCATCCATCCATCCATCCATCTTCTACCACTTTTCTGGAGGTCCGGGTCATGGAGGCAGCAGTTCAAGCAGAAAAGCTCAGACTTCCCTCTCCCCAGCCACCTGCTCCAGCTCTTCAGAGAGGATACCAAGATGTTCCCAGACCAACTGGGAGACACAGTCTCTCCAGCGAGTCCTGGGTCTGCCCCGGGGTCTCCTCCCAGTGGGACGTGCCCGAAACACCTCAAATTGGAGGCGTCCAGGAGGCATCCTGATCAGATGCCCATACCACCTCAACTGGCTCCTTTCAATGTGGAGGAGCAGCGGTTCTACTCTGAGCCTCTCCCGGATGACTGAGCTCCTCACCCTATCTCTGAGGGTGAGTCCAGCAATCCTATGAAGAAAGCTCATTTCAGTGGCTTGTAGCTGTGATCTCATTCTTTCGGTCAATATCCAAAGCTCGTGACCATAGGTGAGGGTAGGAATGTAGATTGACCAGAAAATCGACAGCTTTGCCTTAGAGCTTAGCTCCCTCTTCACCACAATAGACCGGCACAACATCCACATCACTGCAGATGCTGCTCCGATCAGTCTGTCAATCTCTCGCTCCATTCTCCCCTCATTTGTGAATAAGACCCCAAGATACTTAAACTCCTCCACTTGGGGCAGGAGTATGTCCCCAACCCAGAGACAACAATCCACCTTTTTCTGGCTGAGGAGCATGGACTTGGACTTGGAGGTGCTGATTCTCAACCCAGCCGCTTCACACTCAGCGGCAAACCGTCCCAGTAAGACCTGTAGGTTTGATTCAAAGAAATTCAGGAACAAATGAGAAACAAAGTAATTGAGATCAGTCAGTCTGGAAAAGGTTATAAAGCCATTTCTAAAGCGTTGGGACTCCAGCGAACCACAGTGAGAGTCACAAATGGCAAAACCATGGAACAGTGGTGAACCTTCCCAGGAGTGGCCGGCCGACCAAAACTACCCCAAGAGCGCAGTGGCGACTCATCCAAAAGGTCACAAAAGACCCCACAACAACATCCAAAGAACTGCAGGCCTCACTTGCCTCAGTTAAGGTCAGTGTTCATGACTCCACCATAAGAAACAAACTGGGCAAAAATGGCCTGCATGGCAGAGTTCCAAGATAAAAACCACTGCTGAGCAAAAAGAACATAAAAGCTTGTCTGTTTTGCCAGAAAACATCTTGATGATCCCCAAGACTTTGGGGAAAATACTGTGAGGACCGACGAGACAAAAGTTTTTTGAAGGTGTGTGTCCCATTACATCTGGTGTAAAAGTAACACAGCATTTCAGAAAAGGAACATCATACCAACAGTAAAATATGGTGGTGGTAGTGTGATGGTCTGGGACTGTTTTACTGCTTCAGGACCTGGAAGACTTACTGTGGTAAATGGAACCATGAATTCTGCTGTTTACCAAAAAATCCTGAAGGAGAATGTCCGGCCATCTGTTTGTGACCTCAAGCTGAAGCACACTTGGGTTCTGGAGCAGGACAATGATCCAAAACACAACAGCAAGTCCATCTCTGAATGGCTTAAGAAAAACAAAATGAAGACTTTGGAGTGGCCTAGTCAAAGTGACCTGAATCCGATTGAGATGCCGTGGCATGATCTTAAAAAGGCAGTTCATGCTGGAAAGCCCTCCAATGTGGCTGAATTACAACAATTCTGCAAAGATGAGTGAGCCAAAATTCCTCCACAGTGCTGTAAAAGACTCATTGCCAGTTATCACAAACGCTTGATTGAAGTTGTTGCTGCTAAGGGTGGCCCAACCAGTTATTAGGTTTAGAAGGCAATCACTTTTTCAACACAGGGCCATGTAGGTTTGGATTTTTTTCCCTTAATAATAAACACCTTCATTTAAAAACTGCATTTTGTGTTTACTTATGTTATCTTTGTCTAAATTTGTTTGATGATCTGAAACATATAAGTGTGACAAACATACAAATAAATGAGAAATCAGGAAGGGGGCAAACACTTTTTCACACCACTGTAATATTAGAATATACACAGTCCAGTGTGTTATGTCCTCCTGTTGCACGCTTAATATGTTTGTCAAAACCGGGTCTGCGCTTGTCAATGGCTGCTGTTGCCACGGCAACAGAAAACTCCCGTGGCAGACTGAACGGTAGCTGACAGCATCTTTAGGGCCACTGAGCAGTACCTATTGATACCACGTAGTTTATCATAGTCTTTCTGCAATTGTGGGGGTTTCCCCTACAGTTGAAAGTTCTATGAGATGACTGTTGTTGTGAAATGGTGCTATTTAAATAAAGTTGAATTGAATTAGTTAGCAGCACGCTAGCTCAACCCTGGTGTCTATTACCTTGGGGTGTGGCCAGTTTGATGATGATCATCATTTCACTTGTAATAGCACACATGTAAAGATAAATATTAACTAAAGCCTTGGCTCTCAGACATTGCAGATATCATGCAGTACATTTTACTCTGGATGCCATAACTTTCATAACCGTGTGGAGCAGCTTAGGACAATGTGACAAATCAGATTCCCTTTCCAAGGCCTGCATGGGTGGTGGAGTGGTTAGCACTGTGGCAGCACAGTGACTCACCCTTGGCCGGGGGATCCTGGGTTTGATCCCAGCCCCGACCAACAGTGATCTGTGTGGAGTTTGCATGTTCTCCCCATGTCTGCGTGAGACATGGGGATTACTCCAGTTTCCTCCCACATGCCCAAAAACATGCAAGTTAGGTTAATTGGAGACTCTAAAGTGGCCCTAGGTGTGAATGTGCGTGAATGATGAAAGGGCTGGGCACCACACCAGTGGCTGCCTCGTCCACTCATGTGGATGCCCTGTAATTTCCCCATTCTGGGACTAAAAGGAATCTAAATCTAAAAAAAAATCTTGTAATGGACCAAAAATGAACATCATTAATATTTTCTTCTTTATCTCTTTAAGTGCTTGTCTTCAGCCCAAAGCCACAGATCAACTGTAATGGAAAGCTTTTACATTCTCAGAGCAACGCTTCAGAAATGATCAGAATAAACACCTTCTTTTCACAAAAACAAGTAATCTCCACCTCTGGGTCACCTTTTCATTATCAAGTCTGCCCATGGAACAGTTTTACTCCTCTGTTTATTATCACAGCATGCTGTTCAATTTTCCACTTGGCTGGTGTGCAGTCAAAATCTATTCAGGCAAAATTAAAACTGAAATACTTTTATCAGCTGCCCTACTTTGCTCATAAATTGCCATGTCTGAACTGAAGGATCCAAATTCTTGAACACAACGAGCAGGATTAGGTTGGTGTGATGAAAAAACCCCTCTTCTATTCACGGTGCAAAATGAGCAAACTAAGACTACAGAAGTGGGACAGTTAGCTATAAAAAGAAAAAGTTTTATGGAAGTCTACCACATCTAAACCCGAATAATTTATAAAGAAAGTCATTTTATTTCAGAGCAGTTTTCAGGGGTCAGTCACACATTTCTGTAGCTTTACTGGAAAAAGCAACACTGATTAGTGTTGGACTTGGGGTGGAGAAAATGATCATTAGACAATGGACAATTCTGAATCAATGCACAAATGTTAAGAATTCAATTCTTAAATATTAATTGATAACTTAATTGAATTGTATGGAATGAAAAAAGTGGAATTCAGAAACACAGAACTGTAGCATCTTAACCATTTATGGTGTGACACAAAAAGAGATGCATGATGGCAGAGCGAGATATTCGACCGGCACCCTCATTAAAAGCAAGTGTATGGCAGCACTTTAGCTCATGTTGTGGTGACACGGCACACTGTGGATGGACATTATCTCACACCAGAAGCAGAAAGAGGGGCTGAACAATGGACTGAGGGGGGTAGCACCCCACAGGAGTAATTACACCAGACCCTAAGGCGCCTTCGCCTCCTGCTGCTCTAGACTACAGCACAGGGAGGCGAATGTATATTAGGAAGGTAGCGTGTTATGATAATCGTGCCACACAATGCCTTTGTATGTAACTTGTGTTATGAGATTAAAGCTATATAAGCGGAATGCAGAGGGAGCTGGGAATTCTCTTCTACATGACGGCCCCAGCGTCCAGCTGTACATATGTTAGAGGGTTTAATGAAGAGTCTGTGTCGACCTACGCTCGTGCCTCGCCTCCACATCCTTCTCTTACACCCTCTACATTGGTGACCTGACGTGAGATGGACTCTCTCTCCCTTCTGCCGCGCTGTGGACTCCTTTTTCTCCACATTGGTGACCTGATGGGTAATGGACAGTCTAATCTCTCTCACCGTGCTGTGGACTCCAGAGTACCAGGGATCACCGACATCTTCTTCACCCACACGGTAGCGCGTGTGCCTAGGACTCTCGCCACAATGGCGATCGCAACGGCCAGAGAGAGAGTGCGGCACAGGGACCGAAACGCACGAGGATCAGAGAGCCGAGCACCGCACAGAGACACCCTGAACGGGGAAGATCAGTGCCGACTGCGTTGATTTCCATCAAGCTCCCCGATCCTGACTCTCCTCCCGACAGTGGGGTTCAACGCAGAGAAGCCCCATGCGCACACCGCAGGATTATGAGGACAGCACAACTGGAAGCTATCTGGCCACAGCGCATGCCACGCACCAGGGACAAACCGGCTCCATAGGCTTATACATTGTCCTCAGCCGCTGCCCAATCCCGGAAGACGGCTGATCGCCATCCTCGGAACCTTTAGGGCTGCCCTCGCACCTAAAGCAGCCGGGCAACACAGCCCACAGGACGTTGTATGGGTTTCTCAGCAGCTGCGCACCAACGGGGATGGAGCCGATTGCTTTCCCCGATGCCTTTAGGGCTGCTTCCACACCTAAAGCAAGGGTGCCACGTTCCCTGACACAGTTTCAGTTTTTTCACAGCCACTACGCATCCTCGGGGAATTAGGCTGATCGCCTTCCCCAGATCCTCGCTGGACTGGACCCGCACGAGGAGTCAGAGACTCAATTTTTTTCACAGCCACTGTGGATCACCGTAAGGTTTACCGGGAAAGTCCCTCACCCATGGCTGACCCGCACGCAATTTTTGTGCGGCCCAGACACTTTCGACGTCCCGGGCCGGCACTCCATTGATTCCCACCCATCTCCCCTTTGTCCTCCACATTGTTCTTCCCGCACCTCCCTCCCTAAAGCCTGCCGATTTCCGGTTTTGTTCCATTACACAAGACGCACACCGGCCCCCGTGCGCCCACGATCCACAGCTGTTCAATGTGTCGGAACTCAGAGTGGAGCAGACTGTGTTTTTCACCCCTTCCCAGTTCCCCCCACAGACTAACATGCCCTCCGACACTCCTCCACAGCAGGACAGTTCGACCAGAGCAGCAAACCCCCACTGCAGACACCAGGGGCGCCGTCTCGAGCACAAACGACCGGGGGGGTCACAGCCCCTTCTGGGTGTTCGGGGGGGGGGGGGGCTGTGTGGTGACACCAGCACACTGTGGATGGACATTATCTCACACCAGAAGCAGAGGGGCTGAACAATGGGCTGAGGGGGGTAGCACCCCACAGGAGTAACTGCACCAGACCCTAAGACGCCTTTGCCTCCTGCTGCTCTGACTACAGCACAGGGAGGCGAATATATATTAGGAAAGCAACATGTGTTATGATAATCGTGCCACACATTGCATTTGTGTAACCCCATGTAATATGCACCAGCCCAGCTCTCTATGCATGAGATTAAAGCAATAAAAGCAGAATGCAGAGGGAGCTGGGAATTCTTTTCTACACGACGGCCCCAGCGTCCATGCTGGGGTCACAGGCTATACATATGTTAGAGGGTTTAATAAAGAATCTGTTGACCTACGCTCGTGCCTCGCCTCCACATCCTTCCCTTACAATGTGAAGTTAAAAGTTAAAAAAGACCCACACTGTATGTAAGCACTGTCAAACTAAACTAATGTGGGTGACCCCCACAACAGACTGGGACAAGCAGAGCGCTCAGCTGGAGCAATTGGCAGAACAATAAGATGTGTGTATTGATATCAATTGGCAGCCTCCCTTTGTCTAGCTCTTTCCTGCCAGTAATCTTCCTATTGTTATGGGTGACTCTCAAATGCAAATGTCCATGCCTACTGCTGTGAATGCATTGTCTGTAGTGGGGTATTTAAACTACATCGCTCTGTAACTCTCTCTCGCTCTCTCTGACCACTGCTTCTGACTACACGCCTTGCCTGAGAGCCTGAGAGCTCGCTCCGGCGCGCCTGCACGGCGCTGGAGTGAGTTCTGTGATGGCGGGATGAAATAAAACCCACTTTTAAACCTTAATGCGCTGCTTATTATTTCATGCCACCACACTAACATATTTTCGAAATGTGACAAACATGAAACCATATCACACATGTCCACCGGACGAGGAAGGGGAAAAAACTGTGTCTACCGCCGCTGACCGGACGACTATTGAGCAAGAAATGCCACACCTTCCATCCAACTCAGAAAGGGCTCATGTACTCCGTACTTCAGAAGGTGGGCTTTCGTGCTATGTTGTGCACTTTAGAGTTGTGGTACAATGTCCCATCATGGAGATATTTTACAGACAGTGATCCAATCACTCTACAATGAGACCAAAACTGAAACCACTGAATCACTGAAGACAGCGGACAGGACTGCTTCTAATTTTCATTAGAAGCCTAAAGGTGCGTTCAGACCAAACACAAAAGTGTGACATGAATGCCTGTAAAGTTAATGTAAACATGCGGAAAACATGTGAATTCGGGCATTCACGTGTCCAAGGGATTTGGTAGTGCTAGCTAGTAATCAACCTTGAGATTCTGCTGTCATTGCAGTTAAAGTGTCAAAACTGGAGAGCAAACTGTTTTGAAAATGAGACTGAATCGAAGTGTCGGAGTTATCCACCCACAGAGTCCTGCCACAGATGTGTTAATGGGCTAGCAGGCTAGCAGTGTAAACAACCGTCATCCAGGTGAAGTTTTGGAGGCAGGGGCAACTTTTCCAGGTGAAAGCCCTATCAAATGATGTAAACCTAACCATGACGGTGTTATGGGGATTTCCACAGCAGGTAGAACACAGCTGCAGAAGTTATAAAGGCAATTCTGCCCATCTGCAACTCACTTAGATGGCAAATTCATGTCTATAGAGAATGGGCATTGACATCATGCCGCTCTGCATTCTGGGCCGTTGTCACCATCGTCATGGTGTGGCTTCTTTGTTTACCTGTAGTCTAGGCAGCTGCTAACGTGGACAGACATACGTTTGATGGAACGGCGCAAACAGAAAATTCAAATTCCTTATCCAGGGAAGCTGAATAAGGAAGCAAAGGAGTGTTACCTCTAAAAAATTTAAGAAATAAATGGGATCAATCGATGTGAGCACAAGAAATGGACCACGGATCTCGTCCAACTGCCTGGAGTCACACTGTCAGATGTGTATACCTACCTGGTTTGTGGGGTGAACACATAAACCCATGAGCAATTTAATCATTAAAGGCTCATGTTCAATTCACCAATGGATGGGTGCAGCCACCTCAAATATTCTTGCGTTGTTTAACACAAAGGTAAGCAGTCGTTGTTTCTACAAAGTCGAAATACGTCGAGATTAATGTCTAGCGTACCCAAAAATTACTTCTAACATATAAGTAATGCTCTTTGAACCCATGTGTAACTTACTGAACAGGTTTCTAACTTACAGCTACCATATAATGGTGTATTTGCAGCGGTGGTTCACAGGAAAAACCGTACAGAGCTCTGCTGCTGCCTGAAGCCGCACACACACACACACACACACACACACACACACACACACACACACACACACACACACACACACACACACTTGTTCATATAATGGGAACTGTTGGGCTGTGTCTGAGCATTTTCAAGCTACAGGATAAAAATTTTGATCTTTTACTGCAGTCTGTAACATCAGCTGTCCAGTGTTGTTCTGATAAATATGCCAAAATGTCAGAACACCGGAAGAGGTGGATCAATCAGCTGATCGTGCTGGCACACCAAAATAAATTACCGGTATAATTAGCTGCTATAAAAACATCCTCAATCAGGACAGTGACATTTTTAATAGTCACCTGAAAGAGGAGAATCTGCTTAATTTAATGAAACCAAACATTCTATGGCTTTCAGTCCCCAGATGATATTAAATCCATGTAATGAAGGCAACAAGTAATCACAACTTCAAGAAAAAAAAATCAAAGAAAATCAGCGACACGAAAAGCTCCCATTAAAAAAAAAAAACTGCTCCAGATTAGCAAGAGAAATTGGGAATAGCAGAGCTGATGTGGGAAAATGATTTGATTTTGCCCTGTGTCTTTTTACACATTATTGAGAGGTGACAAAGAGCCGTGGCTGAGGTGCAGCCAAAGGCACAGTGCACAAGACAGCTACTCTGGAGAGGGGACGTCTTTCTGCACTTCTAAATATTTTTTAAATCACAGCTTAGCTTGGTGAAAATGCCGTGAACACACGACCATGTGTGCAGGAATATTGTCAGAGCTGATGTCTTTCCTTCTGACTGCTGCAATCCATTCCATCCCACGCCTCTTTTAGGTTGAAGACCTGATTCTCTCCACTTTTCTTCGAAGTCGGGAAGTTAAAAAAATCACGTTATCAATCTTTTTCCACACCAATTTGAGAGCAGCTGTCGTATTTGATAACGCAGCAAAACTTCCCCATTCTAATGTTGGGTGGTATTCAGAGGAATAATAATGTGATTGAAAGGACCACGCTGGAAATAAGTGTTTTTACTTTCTTGTGTCATCCTGGATTTTGTATGACGTTTTATATCTATAGTTGCATTTCCTATGTTTGAATAACATATTCAGTGTCATTTTAATAAGGTTGTGTATCTACAGGGAAAGTAAAAATGCTCTCAACCGGTTTTCCTGAGTGTTTTTCATGCGCTTATTAAAAAAATACTCTGCCCGGTATCCTGGCAACTGCTTGACCTGCCACTCAAAGCGTGCCGGGGATTTCACAAATTTTGCTCTGAAACACTCCACTCACTGGAATAAATCACATCAAACTGGTAAGAAAATAAATGTCCCTCCAAGCTTTGGCTGTTAAATAATTTGGCTGTTTTTTTTTGTTTTTTTTCCGGTTCCGGCTCCGCCGGACCGGCGGCGCCACACGAGTCGGCTGCCTGTTGCAACAGCCTTTTTTTATCTTCCTTCTTCTTTCTACACTTTTCACTCTGTATATATATCACGGACGCACGGATCGCCCCGGGGGTCTCCCGGGTCGGCGGACGGAGGCACGGTTTGCAGCGGGAGACGTTACAGCGAGGAGGAGCTAGTGCTAGCTAGCACTTGGCCGCCGCCTGGTGCTAATGGGAAACTCGACATACCGGGAGCTGTAGCGAAAAGGACGCGGGTGCCAGGCTGGAGTTTAGGCGGCGTGAAAGAAATATAAGACAGAATAATAAAGAGCGATGGCAAGAACCAAGCAGACCGCCCGTAAAATCTACTGGAGGAAGAAGCCCCCCAGGAGACAGCTAGCCACCAGGGCTGCTCGGAGAGGCGCTCTGGCCACCGGCAGAGTGAAGAGGCCTCGCCGTCACAGGCCCGTGGCTCTGAGAGAGATCCGTCACTACCAGAAATCCACGGAGCTGCTCATCCGTAAGCTGCCCGTCCAGCGCCTGGTGAGGGAGATCGCTCAGGACTTCAAGACCGTCCTGCGTTTCCTGAGCTTCACCGTCATTGCTCTGCAGGAGACCAGCGAGGCCCACCTGGTGGGTCTCTTCTTCGCTAAGGGGGTCTCCATCATGCCCAAAGACTTCCAGCTGGCCCGCTGCATCCGCGGAGAGAGAGCTTAGACTTTCTGCTGCACATTCACCAGCCATAATGCTCTGCACTGTGTGTCTATATATATATATTTATAGTAATATGGACATATGTTTACTAGATGTTGTTTTTTCTTGCCTTCTGATTGTTGCTCTGAGTGTTGCTATCCCTATGCTGTTGCAATCCTGGAATTTCCCCATTGTGGGACTAATAAAGGCTTATCTTATCTTATGGTGAACTTTTAGGCTGACTGTGATCAGGTGGCGAGAGAGGTGTGCAGCTGATGAGTGCTGCAGCACTCCGAAAGTTTAACTTTTTTCAGCTTTCAGCAACATAAATGCAGCGACAAAATATGCTGACTGCTGAGAGTGTTTTTGCACCAAAGGCACTGAGTGCTTAAACGCTGGACTACATAAAAAATGAACAGAAAATAGTCGCCCACAGCAGAAAAAAACACATTTGGTGGACACGCAGCCTAACCGCATTCATTGCTCACTACTAAGCACAGACAGGCAGAACCTTTTCCCACAATTCCTTGCGGTTTTTCCGTTGGGTGACATCATGCACCCATTCTCTTTTTGTATGTTTACATTGAGTTAACATGTAATCGGGCTGTGCGAAAAATTTGCGCTTTCATGTTTGGTCTGAACACACCTTAGTATTTTTATGTTAGAAATTCTGCATGACATAAGGACTATGTTATCTGTTGCACATAACAGGAGAATGTTTGTTAGTGGTCTAACTGTTCAAATTCAGGGTACTCTGAAGTCTCTTACAACAAACATGCTGCTACAGGTGAACTTTTCATGTTGGTCTTTTGAAGTGGAATATATGCTGGAAATCTAACATTCCATGTGACTTGCAACATTTCCCTTCCATTTGTTTTATTAAATGATACTGGAAGTCATGGGTCATTGCAAATGTTTTGCTTTAAATTTTAAAGTTTAAAAGGAGCAATGTTGTCACACAGTGGGAGGAAAAAATCTTAAGCTAAAAAAAAAAAAAAAAAAAAGATGCATCATCTGAATCAAGTCTGGACCATACAGGTGAGCTGTGAAAGCCCCTTTACATACACAGCGGTCTTAGTCCCTGTCTTTTACGGTTCCTTCACACCCACTGGCTTTAGTCTGTTTCATTTGATCTCAAGTTCTTTTTCTCCTTTAGTGTTTCTTTTGTCTGGTAAGAGCCCAGTGATCCCACTCAGAAAACAACTGGACCAAGACCCGTACAAGAGATGGTCTCAATCTGAATCATCTGGTGAACTCTCCTGTGGTTCTCCAGGTGAGAGGGCATACCAAACAAAAAAGCTGCAAAACACCTAATCTGAGGGCATTACATTATGAGCAGATTTTTATTTATTTATTTTCAACACCTACAGTGCATCCGGAAAGTATTCACAGCGCTTCACTTTTTCCACATTTTGTTATGTTACCGCCTTATTACCTCCGCCAGGCCGAAAGGCCAGGAGGAGGTTATGTTTTTGCCGGGGTTTGTCTGTTTGTTTGTCTGTCTGTCTGGTCTGTCTGTCTGTTTGTCTGTTGGTTAGCAAGATAACTCAAAAAGTCTTGGACGGATTTCCATGAAACTTTCAGGCGTTGTTGGAAATGGTACAAGGAAGAACTGATTAAATTTTGGGGATGATCCGGATCACCGTCTGGATACAGGAATTTTTTAAAGCATTCTTTAACACTGTGACATACGGCTATTTTCAACATGTGCGCAGGCGCAATGGAGGGCGCTGGTCATCGTGTCTGACCAACATAAACTCCGCCTTCTTCAACGTTTTAGGCACAAAAGCACGCGGAAAACACCGTGCCTGTGTTTGCGCGACGCTGCAAAAGCTGAGACGGGCAGCTGTCCGCCGCCGGATTATTTGGCAGAAATTCCCCGGGCAGCCATAGGCGCTGCGCAAAAACGAGCTGCTCGGCAGCGTGCTGTGTGCCTGTGTTTGCGCAACGCTGCAAAAGCTCAGACAGCCAGCTGTCCGCCGCTGGATTATTTGGCAGAAATTCCCCGGTCAGCCATAGTAGCTCCGCAAAAAGAAGCTCTCTGCCGGGGAATTTTCCAAATCATCTTTGGCCGCGGAGCGCAACCCCAATAAAGATAAAGATTAGATGTACCACGAAGGTCGACTGCAAGCAAGATGTTTGTGTCTGTGAACATTCCGTCTTTTGGCGAGTTGATACGTAACGATGTTTATAGTTTGATGACAAGGTTGCTGCCATGTAACAATCATCTTATATCAGCAATTGTCAACTCGTCACTCACACGTCAGCATTTGGAAGTGGTGGCGTTCCATTTTATACTGAGTCCAGTATTGTATGTTATTGTTGTTACAAGACCGCCGACTGTCTGCTGATCTGTATATACTTTTATTTATTTATTTATTTATTTTCTACTCCTTTGAGTTCTGCATTTAATATGAACCCTGAGTTTGAAATAAACGTTTGATTTTTGAATAAAACCCACGCCAACCCGTCTACCTAATTGCCATCCGTCAGTGAAGCCCTCAGTGCTGCTTTCAGTGATCTAAAACGCTCACATAACCCATTGGCCTGTGGGTTGTACGCAGTTGTGTCATGACTTCTTTTGTTTTTTCTTTTGAATTCTTGGATGGAACATGGGTGGGCAATATAAGCTGCGGATTCAGCCATCACATATTTCGGATAACTTATGTTGAACTGTATAATCAGAGGAGCTATTGTCTAATTTGACCTTGTTGGATTTTATTACCCCCTTTGTTATATTATTCACTTTCTTTTAACCTGTACTCTTAATCTATTCGAAATAAAGATTAATTCATTCGTTCATTCAATTGCAACACCCCCAGCCTGGGAGTTTGCAGATGCAGGACATGGACACAACACCAACACTTCAGTTTATTACCTCCGCCAAGGAGGTAATGCTTTTACTACTGAACCACTAATCCTATCATTGTGAATCCAATTGCTACTCAGATGTTTTCATGGTCAAGGAATCTGACAACGTACACACAAACACTGTATGGGGGGAACTGTGGCGCTTGGCGGAGGTCTGCGCTCTCCGAGTGCTTTTCTAGTTCCAAAAGGGATTAAATTCGTTTTTTTCCTCAAAATTCTACACACAATACCCCATAATGACAATGTGAAAAAAGTTTTTTTTGAGATTTTTGCAAATTTATTAACAATAAAAAATTAAGAAATCACATGTACATAAGTATTCACAGCCTTTGCCATGAAGCTCAAATATTAAGCTCAAGTGCATCCTGTTTCCACTGATCATCCTTGAGATGTTTCTACAGCTTCATTGAAGTCCACCTGTGGTAAATTCAGTTGATTGGACATGATTTGGAAAGGCACACACCTGTCTATATAAGGTCCCACAGCTGACAGTGCATGTCAGAGCACAAACCAAGCATGACGTCAAAGGAATTGTCTGTAGACCTCTGAGACAGGATTGTCTTGAGGCACAAATCTGGGGAAGGGTACAGAAAACTTTCTGCTGCTTTGAAGGTTCCAATGAGGACAGTGGCCTCCATCATCTGTAAATGGAAGAAGTTCAGAACCACCAGGACTCTTCCTAGAGCTGGCCGGCCGTCTAAACTAAGCGATCGTGGGACAAGGGCCTTAGTCACGTAGGTGACTAAGAACCCAATGGTCACTCTGTCAGAGCTCCAGCGTTCCTCTGTGAAGAAAGGAGAACCTTCCAAAAGGACAACCATCTCTGCAGCAATCCACCAATCAGGCCTGTATGGTAGAGTGGCCAGATGGAAGCCATTCCTTAGTAAAAGGCACATGGCAGCCCACCTGGAGTTTGCCAACAGACACCTGAAGGACTCTCAGACCACGAGAAACAAAATTCTCTGGTCTGATGAGACAAAGATTGAACTCTTTGGCTTGAATGCCAGGCGTCATGTTTGGAGGAAACCAGGTACCGTTCATAACCACACCAATGGTGGTGGCAGCATCATGCTATGGGGATGATTTTCAGTGGCAGGAACTGGGAGACTCGTCAGGATAAAGAGAAAGATGAATGCAGCAATGTACAGAGACATACTGGATGAAAACCTGCTCCAGAACACTCTTGACCTCAGACTGGGGTGATGGTTCATCTTTCAGCAGGACAACAACCCTAAGCACACAGCCAAGATATCAAAGGAGTGACTTCAGGACAACTCTGTGAATGTCCTTGAGTGGCCCAGCCAGAGCCCAGACTTGAATCCAATTGAACATCTCTGGAGAGTGAAAGGGTTAATGGAAAGTTAGGGTGCCAAAATAATAATTCTGTAGGTAATCTCCCATTATGCTCTACACATATTCTATACATATTCTGTTTGCATTCTTGTGAACAAATATGTTGTGTTAAACTCTGATAAACAGAAATTAGGCAGAGCTATAGAACATTCTCATTCTGCTCTCCCTCTCTCCTTTCCTTTAGTCAGGTCTATTACATTAGGTACACACCCGAACCAACACTCACACACACACTTTTGTTGTACATCTCAGGGGATAATTAACGTGAATAGCGGATAGCCTGTTCACGTCAGAGTTAAATTGGCCAATCAGGCAGTCACGTACAAGCCCATCCTACTGTACGGGGTTGGCCCAACCAACCCGAGAAGATGAATGTAAGTTGCACCCGGAAGTCGTGATCAGTCTGATGACGTCCCCTAGGGGGCTGAATCATGCTGATCCGGCGCTGCTTGCTTTACATGTGACCTCTAAATAAATGTTACATCTTTAAATTGAAGAATTCTCCGGCTTGTTCATGGATCTTTCAATCAAAGAATTGGGTATTTATCAAAAAATTTGGTGCCGGTGACCCAGACTGAACTATTCCGAGGGGAGCCTGAACACACTGAATTATTCTGAGACGAGCCTGAACACATCACATCGGAAGGACCCCATTCAGACGACCGTGGCGCCTGAACAAAAAAAGGCAACCAGAAAACCTTTTTACATGAATTTCTGCACTTTGGCAATACTAAATTTACAGTTGTCTGATTAAGGGGTATAGCCAATCTCCAAATTTTATAATTTAGTTGGGAGTCACATATAAAGTCTAAACAAAGAGTCAAATAGTTTCAAAGGGAAGTGCTCGTGTTCTATTTTCAGTCTGAGGTAGAACGGTCGCGATCATGGACGTACAGTACAATTCACGGGTGTATGGTCCATCAAATAAAACATTTTGAAGTCAGTCTGAACCAAAATAATGAGACTTAGGAAGCCAGGGTGACTAATAATCACCTGGGTATGTCTCCTCAAATGAAAAGAGCCAGGGTTAGTGTCCTTATGCCGGGGGGAGCCATTTACAGTGTGCGACCTGATGCCACTGTAGAGCGAAGCCAAAATCGTTTAAATCTGTGCTGTAGACATGGCACCTCTTGTACTGGGGGCTGGATAATGCCCCAGTGAAAGTGCCCTCTGTTTAAAGCATTAGATATGGTGCCTCTTGTACTTGGGGGACCTGCCGAGGCCTCAGTGAAAGTGCCCTCTGTCTAACAAAAGTTAAACAGATCGGTGAGGTTTTGGGATGCAGTCTGTACCCAGAACTTAATAAGACTTAGGGACAACGGCCGTGCCAGGCTTCTCAAATGAAAATAGTCAGGATTACAACCTGATGCCATTAAGGAACGATGCCATGTGGGTGAAGTATTTCGGATGCAGTCTGTGCTGGAATTAGAGACTTAGGGAACAGCGGAATCAACCGTATTCGTCTCCTCAAATATGGGAACCAGGGCTAGCCTGGGGCCGGTAATTTCGGATGCAGTCTGTGCCGGAATAAGAGACTTAGGGAACAGCGGAATCAACTGTGTTCGTCTCCTCAAATATAGGAACCAGGGCTAGCCTGGCGCCAGTACAAAAAAAAAAATGCTAGAATCTTTTTTACATCAATAGTGAGCATAGATAAGGTACTCCAATACATTACAAGAGTCTTAAATTTAATCATGAGTGCGTAATATCACTGGTAATAAAAAAATGCAAAAATCTTTTTTTACATCAATTGTGACTATAGATAAGGCATTGTAATACATTATAAAAATCTCAAACTTAATCATGAGTGAGTAATGTAGCAAGCAGCCATAATAATAATATTAACTTACAGTACATGGAAAAAAATAGCTTGTTAAAATCAGTATAAGACTGAACTTTATGATACGATACCTCTTGTATCGATGACCTGATGAGGTCTCGATGAAAGTACCCTCTACATAAAAGTTAAGCTATAAGAAACGAGTACATGTAAATCTGTGGTATATTCTCCACATCATGCAAGCTGATCTCTGTTAAATTCTGTGTCTTTAGGGCATAAATGTGTGGTTTGAGAAATACCGGGGGTGGAAATATCTATTAAACTTTTCCCATAGTTTGATTTAACTAATGGCGCCCTTCTGGCCACATGGATAAAACAAAGGCAGGTGTGTGTTTTTCCACAAAGGAGGGAGTTAATTCGCTCCCACTCCTGAGTGGGGGTGAGATTGTTAAAAGGGGTTACTGAGGGGAGATTATTTGAGGTAACAGTATTAAAATGAAGCGCTAAATTAAAGTTGTATGGTTATTCTGCCATGTTTACAGCTGAAGTTAAGGAGGCAACGCTCCATTTTCTTAAAAAAAAAAAAGAGAGAGTGGTTGGTTTGTACACAATAGGCTCCAGGGCCACATCTTGTGCGTTCACAGTTGCGTGTGGCAGAGGGACCACGTGGCATTCAGTGCGCATGTGCGGGTAGCTGTGGCACAGTGCCTCCATCGTATGGCCGAATGTAGGAAGCGCACTTTTTCATAAATTTACTGCAAATTAGGGCTTAAAATCATCCTAATAAATGTGGAACTTCATCTCTCTGGCTGAAAGGAAAGCTTTAAGTCCGTGCATGGTAAACAAACTAAAGTCCTCCCACCCTCGCCTATGCGAGTTTGATTGTAGTGAGGCAAAAAAGCATACTCATTCAGCTGGAGAGAAAAGGCTCACATTTAAATTGGGAAGAGGGAGGTATAAGAATAATAACTATTCCTACTTATACAATAAAACTGTAGATAAGGAGATTTATTCCACAATAAGAGTGTAGAAAAACCCTAGGTACACAATATATAAAGGTGAGGTAACTTAAAGAAAAAAGGAAAATTGCAAATTGGAACAGATAAATAAGTAATATACATAAATAAACTAAAAATGAATAAATAAAAATAAATAATAGGAGGTTTTTTTTGTTGTTGTTGTGGAGATGAACCTTGTGGAAGTGAGAGTGGGCAGAAAATGGAAAGGGAAATTTGCTTTTTGAGAAAATTGAAAGCTGATGAATTGTTAAAGTTTTGTGCCGGACACAAGAGAAAATATGGAGAAACGATTGGAGGAGGGAAAGAAAAAAACGGAAGAATAAGAGACTTATGCTGCAACGGTGAGAACAAATGCAAAATAATCAATAAACGCGATAAAATGGAAAAGTACAAAAACGCGGTTTAACAGCTTGTCTGTTTCTCTATTAAATCTGAGATGATGGCAGTGACTGTGGACCCCCTCCCCCAGCGACCCTGGAAGTGGCTGCGCCCACCCTCCCCCTCCACGCCATCGCATAGCGACCCCCTCCTCCCTCCGCAGCAACAGTCAAAGAAGGCAAAACAAAGGGACATCAAAAGATGGGTCAAAGACGAACAATTGAGCACATGTAAGTACAGTAAAATTATATTGTTGCTTTACATTTACCTTAGGACATAGTCTCAAATAATGAAGCTCATTCATGAACATTTAAGTGTTAAATCTGCGTAAGCCACACATATTTGGCCAAGAAGCTGTGTTGGTGCTAACACAGCTAAAATCACACCTCAATATAATTGACCAGCAGTCTCATTTACTAAAAGCCCTATCAGAAAAGTGCCAAAATCACGTACTGAGCAAACTGAAGTATCTTTAGAAAAAGCCATACCCATGCCCCACCTAATCTGCCCTCTCAGTATCAGATGCAGGGCCACAAGAGGTCAGAGTTTTATTAATAGAGTCAGAGGCCCCCATGGGACTAACACTTCCTATGACAGCAATTTGGCCACTGGGCTCAAACAACCACAAGGGCACCCCGGCCCCGGATGCACCCAGGGGGGGTCCCCCAATTAGCAACACAATGGGTATCGACCCCTATAGGATGTTGAAAAAAAACGGCTTTGATATTAAGCCTGCCGTTCTGTTTCAAAAGGGGGAGAGTGGGACAGGAACGGATAGAAAAGTTACTAGGTCATTTAAGGTTTGCTAACAAGCAGGGAGTGAATCTAACAGTAAAACTAAGATAATTGATCACAATGTTCTCAGCCTTATAGCTGAGAGGTCGGTGTGCTTTCTCAGTCAAAAATTACACCATTTCTGCAAACTATTGAGTAGCTACATAAAGTGCGTATAAATATGAATGAATCTTTATTTTTCGGACAGATTAGATTAAAAGATTAAAAGAAAGGAACAGAACAATATATCAAGGAAAATCCAACAAGGCTGAATTAAACTAACTCCTCTGATTGTACAATTCAACATAAGTTATCCGAAAAGGGTGATGGCTGAAGCCGCAGCTTATATTGCCCACCCATGTTCCGTTTAAGAAACATCTAATAAAAAGAAGACTTGCAATTAAGACCAAAATCTGGAAAATTCTTGATGCTTGAAAGGTCATTTTTCCACAGAATATCAGACAGTCTGACCTTTTGCTACAAGAAAACTAGCCACCTGCTGGCCAAGAGGAAGGATGCAGGTTTAGGGCTCCTTTATACACAAGGGTCAATACATATTTGGAGATTCCCAGACCCTCCTATCTGTATTTTTTGCACATTTCCCAAAACTTTATGGATATGAACCAAACTTATTAGCGCTTTTTCTGGTCTCAAGGACCACCATTGGTGCTAGCCCTCTATTCTAAGGGCCTATAGGAGAAAGATGTCTGGGGACAATTCAGAACAACCAATTAACCAAACATGTGAGGGCAGTGCAACCAAGAGCTCAAGGAAAGCTAGTGAAAAGTATTGCTTATGCTTTACAAATTTGTTGAAATCTAATCACATTGTTAAAGTAAGAGATTTGCAGTAGGCATTTTTTTTTAACTTGACCTAAGGTATGAACATGTAAATGTCAATCAAGTACAAATTTGTAAGATGGAGGTGCAAAATATGATAAAAAAATGCTAATTTACAATCACAACTTAAGACAAAGGTTGAAAATTTATGTGAAAAGGTTGCAAGTTTCAGAGAAAATTGCACACTTGAGGAAATTTGCCAAATATAAGAAAATGTCACAAATTTCTGAAAAAACTTGCAAATTTACAAAGAAAAAATCCAAAACTTGTTGGGAGAAAAATGACTATTTAGAGAAAAGGTTGCAAAGTTACAAGGAAAATGTTAAAATTTATGAGGAAGGTGCAAGTTTAAATGAAAGTCACAAATTTGGGAAGAAAAAGTCACAATTATGACAAAAAGTGAACTGAAGTAGCTTTTTAAAATTTGCAAGTTTTTCTAAATTTTCAATATTGTACATTCGCAACTATACTTTCACTGACATCACTTTCACTGACATATTCTATCCTTTACACTCATTCTTTACATAGTTCCTTACACTTTGTATGGGGATGGGGGATGGCAGCTTAACAAGGGTGATGGTTTTGATCATCCGATTAGTAAAAAGGCGTTATAGAAGATGAATTAAAACAAACATGATTAGAGTAGACTAGAGAAACAAGAAGATAATTTGAGGTAAAAACAGCAAACACTCGGCTGAGTAGACTCAAAAAATGAAGCATATACATACACTACCGTTCAAAAGTTTGGGGTCACGAAGAAATTTCCTTATTTTTGAAAGAAAAGCACTTTTTTCAATGAAGATAACTTTAAACTAATCAGAAATACACTCTATACCAGGGGTCACCAACGCGGTGCCCGCGAACACCATGTCGCCCGCAGAGACCACATGAGTCGCCCGCAGGCCTGTTCTAAAAACAGCACAACTCGCAAGTGAGCTGCGTCTAAGATGTAATTTTTTTCTGCCGCTATTTTTTAAAATCACACTTGCATTTATATAGATTTTAAAATGACAATGTCTTAAAAATAAAAAAATGAAAATATGTTTATTATACGTAACGTTAAGGTGAATCTGACCTAGTTCAAAGGTCAGTATTGTGCGCATGACAAAACCTTCGCGCTTGTGGAGCGTAAGCTAGCGGCCAGTGAAGATGGTGAACGCAGTGCTGTTTCCTAGCCCAAAAACATGGCAAAAAAAAAGACAGAAAATTTATCATTTTCAAAGTGAGCAGGAGGAAGAGTTCTTTTTTACTACCGTGAAAGGAAGCTGCGTGTGTTTCATTTGCTGGGCGACGGCGAAGCGCCACTATGTGGAGCGACACTTCACTACCCACTCTTTTTTTTGTTTGTTTTTATTTTGTACCCGTAGGTAGATTTGTTCTGCAGTCCGGTGACAAGCCACCAGCTGCCGGTCGCTGCGTGCGCAAGCGCCCCTTAACTCCCTAACCTGCATGTTTTTGGCATGTGGGAGGAAACCCACGCAAACACAGGGAGAACATGCAAACTCCACACAGATCACTGTTGGAGTCGAACCCACGATCCCCGCGATCCCCCAGCCGAGGGTAAACTGCTGCCGCGGTGCTAACCACTGCACCCATACAAGCACTCTCAGTGCTTGTTTAGCTTCTCCTCATGAAAGGACAGTGCTGGTTATTACTCAAGCATGATTCTTGGCAAGAACTGTATGGATATAATTCCAGTGAAGAACACACAAAAGTGTGTTTATTAAATGTAACAGATTTTGAGCAGAATTGCAGCAGATTTGTTCAGTTAAAAATGTGATAAGATTTATTTAATATGAAAGTTGATTTTTCTTAAATGTTGCATAACTTTTTCAAACATGGTTCAACATAGTTCATGAATTAAAAGGGTTTAGTTTTTTATGGTTAAAAGGGACTGGTGAAAACTGGACATTTTTTTAATGAAATGTAGAAGTGATCATCTGAACAATTGCTGAGATTAATAAAAATAAAGTGTTGAATATTGATCTTGTCTGTTACCCACTCTAAGTTATTGATAATTATTTATTTATGTATATATATATATATATATATATATATATATATATATATATATATATATATATATATATATATACGTATACACACACACACAATTTGTTATTTTAGAGGAGTGTGTCAAGCTGGTGCCCTTCACATGACTCGATACCCATGAAGTAGCTCTTGGTTTCAAAAAGGTTGGTGACCCCTGCTCTATACATTGTTAATGTGGTAAATGACTATTATAGCTGCAAACGTCTGGTTTTTGGTGCAATATCTACATAGGTGTATAGAGGCCCATTTCCAGCAAGTATCACTCCGGTGTTCTAATGGTACAATGTGTTTGCTCATTGCGTCAGAAGGCTAATGGATGATTAGAAAACCCTTGTGCAATCATGTTAGGTCTGCAATGCTGTAATTGCTGCAAATGGAGGATTCTTTGACGAAAGCAAAGTTTGAAGGAAAAAATTATTTCAAAAACAAATCATTATTTCTAACATTGTCAATGTCTTGACTATATTTTCTATTCATTTTACAACTCATGGTGGTAAATAAGAGTGACTTTTCATGGAAAACACAAAATAATTGTCTGGGTGACCCCAAACTTTTGAACGGTAGTGTACATATAGCTGTGTGCACACCACAGAAAGGAGGTGGAGCATAAACAAGACTTTAATGTCATGTGCACATTGATCTGCAGCTCTGACACACACAAGATAACTAATTCCAAAACAAATCGAAAGGTCAGTAATGAGAAAGCATCCAACGCCAGGGTAGAGATCAACAGATGACGAGTTTTGTCACAAGACAGAATTTTGAATTGAGCCACGTTGGTATTATTATAAAGTTGACTTTCCAGAATGAAACCGAACACTTTTATGTGCAGGATCTTGCATGAAGCATTAGCTGTGGACAGTAGTCAGTAGTATGAACGATGGGACAGTGAATCGTGAAGAAGACAAGCAGGTGGTAACAGAATGTTGATGAAGGCTGAAGAGAACCGAGACCAGGTGAAAAGGAAGTTTTAATACTGAAAAAGATTATAGATGTGGGATGTACAGCTTCATCAGCTAGTCCAGGGAAACGTGAAGTCTTGTACACAGATGAAGAGTGGATGGTAAAAATGGAGTATTTCTGATGGAAAAAGTACATAGGTGAAGAGAGAAGAACGGTGGATGTAGCAAGTGTAGAAAATATTTTTGGTTTTGAGATGGAAATGGAAAAAGAAATGAAAGCAGAGTATGTGTGACCAAAGAAAAATAAAGATCTGTGTAAGATTTGCAACTATAGCTTAAAAAACAAACAATAAATAAATTAAATTTTGCTTATTCCTGAAGAGTGTCAGGAAGAAAGTACAAACACAGGCAGCCATCTTAAATGTTTCCAAGTACTTAAAGCGGAAATGAGGCATTAGGTATCTAACATTAAGTAATGAGCAAACACTCACAGCAAAGATTATAGCTTTACTGTATACTCAGTTATTTAAAGTCAATCTAACACCCCAGTTATGTTCCTCCCCAATAGAGGGTATGCATAGGATGTCACCGAACAGAACTCTTGGAAGATAAACACTGAGTGGCAAAAATGACACACTCATCACAACACAACCACTGCTTGCAGATTTCATATGGTAGACAATCACACACTCATGGCTAATGGGAGATAACTTACAACCGCACATAGTCAACCACAGATGTAGTGAAAAAGGATAAAACGGTACAGGCCCCAGCCATTGTGGTGACAACCCCTCAGGCCATTATTGGTCCTGCCCTGGCTGAGCCCTTTGTATTGGTACTCGATTAAAGGTGTAGGGTGCAAGGAAGGTGCATCATCCACCGCACCTCCAACATCCGGGGTGGAGCTAGATCAACCACATGGAGGAGACGGCATTTTCCAATGCTACCCCTCACAGTGGAAGCTACGGAGGGCGCAGGGGCTCGAGCTTCATCAATACCAGCATCTCTACCTCTGTCCAGCGACAGGGGGATGGCATCCCTGGGACAGCATCACTGAACTGTTCACTGGCTGGACTGGATGTCGTCTACCCTCTGCTGCACCCACCAGACTGTCCTATAGACCTCATGGGACGAGATGTGCCTCTGAGGGCGTGGGCACACAGTTGTTTCGAATGGTACCGGTGTGTGTAAACGAGATGGAACTGTGCTCCACAGCTGCGGATACAGGAAGCAGACTCAGAGGAAGTTCAAACCCCTGTCACATCATGTGATGACTGCAGCTGAATGATGCGAATCCTGGCAAAGGTCAACTGGTGGACAAAGGTTTCGTGGGCTTCGTGGATTGACCCTGCTCGACCTTATGACCCCCACATGGTCCACCCCACCGGACAAAGAACTATTATCAGGAGGAGACCTCGGTGGAGGTGCAGGACTTGGCATCTGGACAAGGCCCCCTTAGACATCGCCACACCACGCTGGGGTATCCACAATGGGGGAGGCAAGGGTAGCAGAACCAATGGTGCAAGCCTATCTTGGGTTGACTGACTGGGTTGACACACAATGCAGGGATCTGCCTTATTCACCATCTGTTAATCATTAGCGTCTCTCACACCATGCATGGTTGACATGATAAAATCATGTCAAAGGGGGGAGTGAAAGGGTTAATGGAAAGTTAGAGTACCAAAATAATAATTCTGTAGGTAAAATCCCATTATGCTCTACACATATTCTATACATATTCTGTTTGCATTCTTATGAACAAATATGTTGTGTTAAACTCTGATAAACAGAAATTAGGCAGAGCTATAGAGCATTCTCATTCTGCTCTCCCCCTCTCCTTTCCTTTAGTCAGGTCTATTACATTAGGTACACACCCGAACCAACACTCACACACACACTTTTGTTGTACATCTCAGGGGATAGTTAGCGTGAACAGCGGATGGCCTGTTCACATCAGAGTTAAATTGGCCAATCAGACAGTCACGTACAAGCCCATCCTATTGTACGGGGTTGGCCCAACCAACCCGAGAAGATGAATGTAAGTTGCACCCGGAAGTCGTGATCAGTCTGACGACGTCCCCTAGGGGGCTGAATCACGCTGATCCGGCGCTGCTTGCTTTACATGTGACCTCTAAATAAATGTTACATCTTTAAATTGAAGAATTCTCCGGTTTGTTCGTGGATCTTTCAATCAAAGAATTGGGTATTTATCTAACAAGAGATCTGAAAATGGCTGTGCACCGACACTTCCCATCCAACCTGATGGAGCTTGAGAGCTGCTGCAAAGAGGAATGGGCCAAACTGCCTAAAGATAGATGTGCCAAGCTTGTGGCATCATACTCAAAAAGAGCTGAGGCTGTAATTGCTGCCAAAGGTGCATCAACAAAGTATTGAGCAAAGACTGTGAATACTTATGTACATGTGATTTCTTAGTTTTTTATTTTTAATAAATTTGCAAAAATTTAAACAAAAAATTTTTTTCATATTGTCATTATTGTGTGTAGAATTTTCAGGACAAAAACAAATTTAATCCCTTTTGGAATACGGCTGTAACATAACAAAATGTGGAAAAAGTGAAGTGCTGTGAATACTCTGGATGGACTGTAAAACATGGTGCAGAATGATTCAAGATGATTATACATACACACTCAACTATGCACAACACACACAATATGGAATGTGCTCTTTAGCAGACAGCTGGGTGAAAGGGAGATTGAAAGATCTGCTGCAGAATGCTGCACCACAGTTAAAGAGCTGTATGAACAATAGAGTCTAAAATGCACTGAATAAAGTGGAGCGTTCTAAGGTCAGATTTAACAACACACTGCACCAGTGCAAAACCCTCTTTTGGTATTAAAAAACTACTGTCGAGATTTACTAAAGGGCACAGTGCAAAGTTAGCACTGGAAAGGCGTGCTGATTTACTAAGGTTTGCAGCTGTCAATTTCCTGCTAATTGCACCAGGATTTAACAGCCAAAAAAGCACATCTTACCTCATTTGTGCCTGAGATAGCAGCAATAGTTGGTGCCAGGAGGAGACACTGCCGAAAACAGAGAGCACATGGCGGAAAAGAGAGAATCTTCTCTCTGCGTGTTACCCTATTTAGCATGACAGAAGAAGAGATTATACTAACATATAGGTGTAAACAGTCTCTCAGAGACTGCTGTGATGCTGAACTGAACAGCAGCCAGCAGACGCTGAGCTGTTGACATGTATAGGAATGGCTTAGGCTATAATTTTTCATTAATTTGTTTAAATATACTAAATCAGTTTGTATTCATAAACTAATTTCTGAGTAGTAGCCCTTCCTACCTGGAGTGGACATACTAACACACGTGTCAGTGGATAGTAACTTTTCTGTTCTTGGGAGGTTCGTGTAGTGTTGTTTGTAGGACATATTATGGTGTAACACGGGTAGTGATGTCACCCGGAGTATAAGAGGGCTGTGCGGAAGAGGGGCAGTCTCTTTGACCACCTCTCAGCCTAGCAGGAGGTATTATCTGTGAGTCTATAATAAAGTCCTGTATAGTTCACCCTTCGGTCTTGTCATTGGTCCACGTTTTACATACAGTGGGGCAAAAAAGCATTTAGTCAGCCACCAATTGTGCAAGTTCTCCCACTTAAAAGATGAGAGAGGTCTCCAATTTTCATCATAGGTATACCTCACCTATGAGAGACAAAATGAGAAAAAAAAATCCAAAAAATCAGTGTCTGATTTTTAAAAAGTTTATTTGCCAATTATGGTGGAAAATAAGTATTTGGTCAATAACAAAAGCTCATCTCAATACTTTGTTATATACCCTTTGTTGGCAATGACAGAGGTCAAACGTTTTCTGCAAGTCTTCACAAGGTTTTCACACACTGTTGCTGGTATTTTGGCCCATTCCTCCATGCAGATCTCCTCTAGAGCAGTGATGTTTTGGGGCTGTCGCTGGGCAACACAGACTTTAAACTCCCTCCAAAGATTTTCTATGGGGTCGAGATCTGGAGACTGGCTAGGCCACTCCAGGACCTTGAAATGCTTCTTACAAAGCCACTCCTTCGTTGCCCGGGCGGTGTGTTTGGGATCACTGTCATAAAAGACCCAGCCACGTTTCATCTTCAATGCCCTTGCTGATGGAAGGAAGTTTTCACTCAAAATCTCACGATACATGGCCCCATTCATTCTTTCCTTTACACAGATCAGTCATCCTGGTCCCTTTGCAGAAAAACAGCCCCAAAGCATGATGTTTCCACCCCCATGATTCACAGCAGGTATGGTGTTCTTTGGATGCAACTCAGCATTCTTTCTCCTCCAAACACGACAAGTTGAGTTTTTACCAAAAAGTTCTATTTTGGTTTCATCTGACCATATGACATTCTCCCAGTCCTCTTCTGGATCATCCAAATGCTCTCTAGCAAACTTCAGACGGGCCTGGACATGTACTGGCTTAAGCAGGGGACACGTCTGGCACTGCAGGATTTGAGTCCCTGGTGGCGTAGTGTGTTACTGATGGTAGCCTTTGTTACTTTGGTCCCAGCTCTCTGCACGTCATTCACTAGGTCCTCCCATGTGGTTCTGGGATTTTTGTTCACCGTTCTCGTGATCATTTTGACCCCACGGGGAGAGATCTTGCGTGGAGCCCCAGATCGAGGGAGATTATCAGTGGTCTTGTATGTCTTCCATTTTCTAATAATTGCTCCCATAGTTGATTTCTTCACACCAAGCTGCTTACCTATTGCAGATTCAGTCTTCCCAGCCTGGTGCAGGTCTACAGTTTTGTTTCTGGTGTCCTTAGACAGCTCTTTGGTCTTGGCCATAGTGGAGTTTGGAGTCTGACTGTTTGAGGTTGTGGACATGTGTCTTTTATACTGATAACAAGTTCAAACAGGTGCCATTAATACAGGTAACGAGTGGAGGACAGAGGAGCCTCTTAAAGAAGAAGTTACAGGTCTGTGAGAGCCAGAAATCTTGCTTGTTTGTAGGTGACCAAATACTTATTTTCCACCATAATTTGCAAATAAATTCTTTAAAAATCAGACAATGTGATTTTCTGGATTTTTTTTTTCTCATTTTGTCTCTCATAGTTGAGGTATACCTATAATGAAAATTGGAGACCTCTCTCATCTTTTAAGTGGGAGAACTTGCACAATTGGTGGCTGACTAAATACTTTTTTTTCCCACTGTACATAACAGTTCAGGCAGAGTCAGGAGCTTTCCTCTTCAGCCCAGTCCTCTTCACTAAAGTCTGAAACCTCTCCATCCATCAGACTCCCCCTCGCTCAGGTCTTGGGGAAAGTGCCAAAGCCTCTTTCACATTGTAAATTTCGTTGCTTTTTTTCTCAATCCATATTTCCATATTTGTTTCTTTTTGCTATCTGGTGCATAAAATGATGATTCATTTCCCTAAAATGTTTTTTTTTAACAACAAGCATGTCAAATATGATGATGAAATACTTTATTTTGAACAAAAAAAGCAAAACAAATAATAAATGTAATAAAAAGTGACATGCTGTGTAGTGTTGGAAAAGGACAAGGAAGGAGTTAATACTTGTTTTCTCCAACTCCTTTTTCCCTAAATATAACCTATGCAAAATACATTACCTCTACAGCCCCAAACAGACATTTTTAGCAATATTTTTTATACATATCAACATTTACTTGTCTTTGTTGTTCGAACCTTAGGGTTTGTAAAGTTTAAGTCTCCTCTCAAATTATAATCATTGTCTCTTTCTTTGAATATTTTTTGTACGTTAGTTGGAAGTTGATTATTAACTGCCCTGTACATTATTTGTGCTGTCTTAAATTTAACTAAATCCATGAACTTTATGGCATGTGACTTTAAAAACAGTGTGTTGGCATGTTCTCTATATCCTCCATTATTTATTTTCCTTATCCACCTTACTCCTGGGGGCGCCACTGTAGGAACGATTATGGGCGGAGCTTCCGGTTTTGGCTGCAGTAGTGTTAAATCTGTCAATAAAAGTGGAGTAGTAGGGGCATTTAAAGTAGCGTTTTTAAAAGTTTTTCAAATTCATTTTAATGTATAGTCCACATACGTGTTTTGCATTCAAGTGGCAGCTAATTTCAGCTCTTCTAGTTTTTGTATTTTTTGAATGTTTTGACGTAGTTCTGGTATTTGTTGCTGGTGTTCATGGTTGTGCCATATTGGATAAATGAAGGCTTCTCACCACACAGTGACAGACGACTTCCAAGCACGGTGTTGTGGCATACGTCTGCTCTAAGGTAAAGTTGATTATGTCCAACATATTTTAACAAAATGCAGTCGACTTTATTGCAGTGGAAACGTGCTGGTCGGAATGCACACCGCGTCATTGTGAGTACAGGCAACAAGAAGTCATAAATCATGACTCTTTCTTTGTTTGGTAGCGGCAAAGTCCCGTGAAAACCCCATGAGTGTCTGGTATCATTGGAAAGCTTAGAAGTTGTACTTTCTAAAAATACTTTTGTTTTTGTGGAAGACGTAACTCCCAACCGATCGAACGCAAGTTTTCAACCTAGCCAAAATATAAACAAATCGTCCTTTTTCCAGGTCAGTTTTTGTGCATTTCCTACAAATTAAATATCATTTTGAAAATCTTTCAATTCAGAATATATTGAGATTTTGAAAATCTTTCAATACAGAATAAATAACGTTACATCAGTTTTGAAAATGTCCTCAAAGTGAGTCATTTTGCCAGCACGGGTCAGTTGTTTACAACGTTACCATCTTAGCACTGGCTGCACGGTGGCGCAGTGGTTAGCACTGCGGCAGCACAGTTTACCCTTGGCCGGGGGATTGTGGGGATCGTGGGATCGTGGGTTCGATCCCAGCCCCCGACCAACAGTGATCTGTGTGGAGTTTGCATGTTCTCCCCGTGTTGCGTGGGTTTACTCCGGGATTTCTCCGGTTTCCTCCCACATGCCAAAAACATGCATGTTAGGTTAATTGGCTGTTCTAAATTGTCCCTAGATATCTGTTTCCTATAGGCCCTTAGAATAGAGGGTTAGTATTAATGAAAGCGCTTTGAGTGGTCTTTGTGACTAGAAAAGCGCTATATAAGTGCAGGTTAGTTAGTTAGTTAGTTAGTTAGCAGCGGCGCTAACCAATGGAGCTACTGTCTACGAGGCCACTTTTTAGGTCATCTTCCCATCCCTCGGTAGTCATGGGAAGTAGTATGATTATATTACTGTTTTGAGGTGCAAGAGGCCGTGTTCCTGCATTTCTGATGCCAAAGTCATTGTTTTTTAACAAGGAAAAGTGTCCCGTTTCAGTGACAACCATATGTTCTAAACTAGTACTGGAAATTGCTACCATAATTCACGCAAGGCATCATGGGGCCTAGGAATAAGGTGGATAGCTTTTATTTGTAATGTGCATATTGGCTGTAGGTTGGTCTTGTAGGTGTTTCCCCAGATCTCTACACAGTAGTAAAGATACAGTGGTGTGAAAAAGTGTTTGCCCCCTTCCTGATTTCTCATTTTTTTGTATGTTTGTCACACTTAAATGTTTCATAATATCAAACAAATTTAAATATTAGACAAAGAAAACACAAGTAAACACAAAATGCAGTTTTTAAATGAAGGTGTTTATTATTAGGGGGGGAAAAAAAAATCTAAACCTACATGGCCCTGTGTGAAAAAGTGATTTCCCCCTAAACCTAATAACTGCTTGGGCCACCATTAGCAGGAACAACTCTGTCATGGCTGCCGCGTCATTGGGATGCGCCTTTCAGGCGCGCCCAATGTCAAGTCAAATTCCTCGTATGTTTACTTGTAAATGTGCTTGGCAATAAACTTTATTCTGATTCTGATTCTGAACAACTGCAATCAAGCATTTACAATAACTAGCAATGAGTCTTTTCCAGTGCTGTGGAGGAATTTTGGCCTACTCATCTTTGCAGAATTGTTGTAATTCAGCCACATTGGAGGGTTTTCCAGCATGAACCGCCTTTTTAAGGTCATGCCACGGCATCTCAGTCGGATTCAGGTCAGGACTTTGACTAGGCCACTCCAAAGTCTTCCTTTTGTTTTTCTTAAGCCATTCAGAGGTGGACTTGCTGGTGTGTTCTGGATCATTGTCCTGCTGCAGAACCCAGGTGTGCTTCAGCTTGAGGTCACAAACAGATGGCCGGACATTCTCCTTCAGGATTTTTTGATAGACAACAGAATTCATGGTTCCTGGGTGTGGCTAGAGAAATTAAACTCAGCTTTCCAAAGATGTGATAAACTGTGGAGATTTGTGGAAGGACGAGGCTGAGTTTATTTCTCAAGTCCAGTTTTATTCACAATCACATTCTCCAACATTCAAAAGCAGACAGAGAGAGGAATCCCCCACATTCTGTTCCTTAAATACCCCAGGACATCAAAGCACACATTCACATTGTCTTTTAATCCCAAATCACAATGCATCCCCCACCAGGTCTCCTCGTCTACATCTCAAGTCCTGGTGGTCAGGAAATCCCTCACGGCCATCTCTTCACATACAAAAGGCCAGACTTCACATCCTCCTGTTACCCCTAGGAGGTTCAGTCCCTTTTGTTCCTCTGAGACGTGAAGCATACAACAAGCATACAGTAATTCACATGTGAAGCATATGGAACCCACATATGTGCACCACATGACCCCCCCCAAACGTCTAAGATGGAACAACATAACCACAGATTGCATGTCATAATAAAATCACTACATATCAGTCCACATGCCGCTTGGGCCGCAGTCTTCTCCCGTATTTGCTGTAAGCAGGCTGTACCACTTCCGCGGCGTCTTCCTGCTGTGGAGCTGCTGCCTGGGGATGAGAACTGTTAGTCAACCTCTGTGGGTGTTCTGGGGAATGCTCTCTAGGGGGCCTGCCGCGCCGAGGAGCCTTAGCCAACTGCACAATTTCGTCAGCTACCACAAAAGCAGGTTTGAGCCTATTAATGCCAATCATTTCTTTTCTGCCCCCCAAATCTAGCAAAAAATGCTTATCTCCTGTTTCCAGCACTCTATATGGTCCGTCATAAGGTGGGCATAAGGGCAGATGATGGGCATCATGTCTGACAAAAACAAACTCCGCATTTTTTAAAACCTTAGGCACAAAAACACGCGGAAAACTGTGGTGAACGGGGCCAGGTAGCGTGCTCGGGCCTGTGCTATTCTGTAACCGCTAAGCCAGGGAGCACTCTGGCGCTGGATTATCTGGGAGAAATTCCCCGGGCAGCCGAAGTGGCTGTGCGAAAATTAGTTCAGCTGGGGAGGCTTCTAAATCCTCTTTAGGTGCAGAACGCAACCCCAATAAAACCCATGGTAGTTTGTCCACCCAATTTGCATCCGTAAGCGACGCTCTGAGAGCCGTCTTCAGTGACCTGTGAAAACGTTCGCATAACCCGTTAGCCTGCGGATTGTACGCGGTTGTGCGGTGGATCGTTGCCCCCAGGCTGCGAGCCATCGCTGACCAAAGTTCGGAAACAAATTGAGGGCCTCTGTCGGACGTAATGTCCGACGGGACTCCAAAACACGCTACCCATGCCGTTAAAAACGCGCGCGCAACCTCCTCGGCTGTGGTTGACGACAGTGGAACCACTTCCGGCCAGCACGTGGTGCGGTCAACCATTGTCAGAAGATGTGTGCACCCTTGTGAGGGCGGGAGGGGGCCTACGAGGTCCACGTGGAGATGATCAAACCTTTTAGCTGGGATGTGAAACGGCTCCAAGGGAGCTCTCGTGTGTCTATGAACCTTGGCCCGCTGACAAGCCATGCAGGCTGCCGCCCACACTCTAACTTGTTTGCGCAGGCTCGGCCATACAAATTTCACTCCTACCATTTTGACCGACGCACGCACTCCCGGGTGCGCCAGAGAATGAATCGAGTCAAAAACGCGGCAGCGCCACGCGGCTGGAACCACCGGACGCGGCCGCCCAGTGGAGACAACGCAGATTAGGGGGGGCATGCCGTCTTGCAGCACCCTGTTCTCCAGCCTTAACCCTGTAGGTCCAGACTGGAGCGCGTGCACATCCGCGTCGCTAACCTCCTCCGTGGCCATGCTGCATAATCTATCCCCACGCGGACCGGGGCCGCGCACACTTCCGCATCGCTAACCTGCTCTGCGGCCATGGCTGCAGAATCTACCTCCACGTGGGCTGGAGCCTCCACGGCGCGCGAGAGGCAGTCCGCCACTACATTAAGTTTACCCGCCACATGCTGGATATCGGTAGTAAACTCCGATATCGCGGCCAGCTGTCTCTGCTGCTGGACCGACCAAGGTTCTGAAATCTTGGCCATCGTGAAAGTCAGCGGCTTGTAGTCAATGAACGCGGTGAAACGGCGTCCTTCCAGCCAGAACTGGAAGTGGCGAATGGCCAAGTGGAGAGCTAACAACTCCCTGCCGAATGCGCTGTATTTTCGTTCGCTGTCGCGCAGAGTCTTACTGAAAAAGGCGAGCGGTTGCCAGGCTCCGGCTACAAACTGTTCCACGACTGCCCCTATGGCCACATCTAACGCGTCAGTAGTGAGTGCCATGCGGGCCGCTGGGACCGGATGTGCCAACAACGCAGCGTTTGCCAGGGCTGTTTTGACTTCAGAGAATGCGCGCTCTCGCTCCGGAGACCATTCGACTTTATTTGTGGGTTTTTGTTTTTTTAGTGCAGCATACAATGGTTGCATGAGCTGCGCTGCGCGGGGGAGGAAACAGTTATAAAAATTCACCATTCCCAAAAACTCCTGTAACGCTTTGACGTATGTGGTTGGGGAAAATTTGTTATTGTGCGCACTTTGTCAGGCAGTGGGACCGCTCCTTCTGGGGAGACGCAATGCCCCAAAAAAAATCAATCTGCGTCACCCCGAACTGACACTTCGCTGGGTTAATTATTAACCCGTGCTCTGCCAACCTCCGGAAAACTGCCGTGAGGTGGTTTTCGTGTTCGTCTTCGGACGCGCTGGCTACCAATATGTTGTCCAGGTAGACGAACACAAAAGAGAGATCGCGCAAAACCGTGTCCATCATGCGTTGGAACGTCTGCGCCGCGCCTTTAAGCCCAAACGGCATGCGCAAAAACTCGAAAAGCCCGAAAGGAGTTATTACCGCTGTTTTGGGTATGTCCTCAGCGCGCACTGGGACCTGGTGGTAACCGCGTACCAAGTCTATTTTAGAAAAAACGCACGCCCCCGCCAAATGAACTGAAAAATCTTGGATGTGCGGGATCGGGTAGCGGTCGTGCGCTGTAGCGTTGTTCAGCCTGCGGAAATCACCGCAAGGCCGCCACGAGCCATCAGCTTTAGGGACCATGTGAAGCGGTGAAGCCCAGGGGCTTTTCGAACGCCTGATGATGCCCAACTTTTCCAGGTTGGTGAACTCCTCGCGCGCTATGGTCAGTTTAGCTGAATCCAAGCGCCGAGCTTTTGCAAAAACGGGCGGTCCGGTGGTAGTAATAAAATGTTCCACCCCGTGTTTAGCCACGGCCGCCGAAAATGTTGGGACCGTGAGTGCTGGGAACTGAGTGAGCAGTGTGTGAAATTTACCACCTGCGGCTGTGATGTTGGCTTGTGCTGTTGGCGGGGCCACTTGAGCTGTACAGGGAATAGAATAAAAAGAGAGTGCATTAACCAGGCGTCTATTAGCAAGATCGACCAACAAACCATGTGAGCACAAAACATCAGCCCCTAACATGTTGAAATTGACTGCCGCTATGACGAAAGTCCACTCAAATGTACGGCCGTGTAAAGACAGAAGCAGAGTCCTCTCACCGAAGGTCTTAATCGCTGAGCCGTTCGCTGCTGACACCCCGGGACCACTGGAAGGCGCCAGCCGGTCAGCATAGGAAGGTGTGATGAAACTCAGCTGGGAGCCCGTGTCCACGAGGAAATGCCTCCCCGAGTGCGCATCCCTCAAGTAGAGCAGCTTGTTCTCCTCTCCGAGGGCCGCAGCTGCTAATGACCCCCGGTCTTGGAGTTTCCTGAGCGCTTGAAATGGCACGGTGGAATGCACTTGCGTGCCCTCTCTGTGAAGCAGTGATGGTAGAAGCAAAGGACGTCGTCTGCTCCGTGTTTCCTGGCCCCTGCCACCGCCGTCGTCGGTGAGTCTGGTGCTGCAGCCTCTGGCCCCCTGCCATCTCCGGACGTTGCACCTGGCTCCGCTGCCGCAGCCGTAGCCGCACGCCGTTTATTGGCGTTGACGAGTCGTTGCACCTCCTGGCCTAGCTCGTGGTAGTCTCGTCGGGCCAACAGTGGTGAACTGGCCAGGGTCACTCTCACCGCTGGCGGTAGGGTCCTGAGGAAAAGGTGGGTGAAGATGAAGCTATCATCTTCGGAGTCTCTCAAACTCAACATCTTCCCCATCAGGTCTGCAGGTCTGTCGCTCTCAAATTCAGTCAGCGCCAGGAACCTCTCTGCTCGCTCCCCACCGAGGGGGTGAAGTAACGGATGAGTGCAGCCTTCAACGTGCTGTACTTGTCGCTGTCCGGCGGGTGGTTGATCAGGCTCTCCACTCGCTGGGCTGTGTGGTTGTCCAGCTTTGCAACCACATGGTAGAACTTTGTGTTGTCTACCAAAATCCTCCGGAGGTGGAACTGTGCCTCGACTGCGTTAAACCAGGAGCGCGGATTGTTCGGCCAGAAGTCCGGTAGCTGAACTGTGGCCGCATTCGTTTGGCTGGCTCCTGACGAGTCTGGCTCGGGAGATTCGTCTCCACTCATGATACGTCGTAGGGTCACCAGTGTGGAGATTTGTGGAAGGACGAGGCTGAGTTTATTTCTCAAGTCCAGTTTTATTCACAATCACATTCTCCAACATTCAAAAGCAGACAGAGAGAGGAATCCCCCACATTCTGTTCCTTAAATACCCCAGGACATCAAAGCACACATTCACATTGTCTTTTAATCCCAAATCACAATGCATCCCCCACCAGGTCTCCTCGTCTACATCTCAAGTCCTGGTGGTCAGGAAATCCCTCACGGCCATCTCTTCACATACAAAAGGCCAGACTTCACATCCTCCTGTTACCCCTAGGAGGTTCAGTCCCTTTTGTTCCTCTGAGACGTGAAGCATACAACAAGCATACAGTAATTCACATGTGAAGCATATGGAACCCACATATGTGCACCACAAAACCACACTTAATCTATGTTTTAACGGATGAGGGGGAGGGAAATCACTTTTTCACACAGGGCCATGTAGGTTTGGATTTTTTTCCCCTTAATAATAAACACCTTCATTTAAAAACTGTATTTTGTGTTTGTGTTATCTTTGTCTAATATTTAAATTTGTTTGATGATCTGAAACATTTAAGTGTGACAAACATACAAAAAAAATGAGATATCAGGAAGGGGGCAAACACTTTTTCACACCACTGTATGGTAAAAACAGTGAATTATACAGTAAGTAAAATGATTTATGGTTCAAAATGTGTATTATCTTCCCCAGTATCCCTATACATTTTATACATTTGGCAACTTCGCCCAGATGTGACTGATGTGACGCTTCCAGCAGATTTTATTGCCTAACGTCACCCCAAAAAACTTATTTTCCTGTTCTATCTGGTATCATCTATCATTACCATTATTTCCTAATATATTTTATGATTTCCAAATAACATTATCCTTTTTTTTTTTTTCAAGTTTAGGGATAATTTGTTTTTGTTGTACTACTGCTTTTGTCATAATCGGGCACGGCCAGGGATCGTGCCCACACTTTATGTTCATTTTAGTCTGTTTTTTTCACAGTATCATTATTATTCTGATTCTGATTATCATCATTATTATTAAGTGTCCCGTGTTCTCTGATCATTGTCTGTCATGTCTTGTCATTCCCTGTCTGTCCTCATTATCATTTTAGTCTTTTGTGCATATTTGTTTACCTTGTGTCCTCAGCTCCTCATATTTCTGTATCCATAGCCACTCTTCCTCATGTGTGCATTGTTCAGTCCCTGATTACTCTCCCAGCTGTCCTGCGTCTTGTTAATTGTTCCCGACCCTATAAATGTGTGTCTCTGTGCTCTGTTCTGTGAGAGGTCATTGTCTGTCGTCCCTGCTCTGTTCCATGTCTGGATCTTTGTCAGTTATCCTTGTCTTGCCTGACTGGAGTTTTGCCTGCCAAGTTGTTGCTTTGTTAGTTTGGTTTTCAGCCCATGTGCTGCTTTGCTTTGGTTCCTGAGTTTTGTTAATAAATTATCATTTGCATCTAATCCCTGCCTGCACCCTGAGATGCATGACATGACAGTTTTAACCTTTTCATTTCTGTTGTGACTCCCTCTAAAATATGATGTAAATTCCCACCAGTGCAAAGGATATCTGTGTCATCCACAGACAAAATGAGTTCAGTGTTTTTGATACTTGGCATATGCCATTTACATATAAAATAAAGAGTTTGGGTCCTAAAACTGACCCCAGGGGCACATCACAAGTGATGTCCATGAATGGTGATTTGTGCTCACTTCTTTGTACAAACTGTTGTGTGTTACTTAAGTAACTTTCCACCCAACTCAATTTGACCCTTCTTATTCCATACCTTTCCAATTTCCTCAGTAAAATTCTGTGGTCAATGGTGTCAAAAGCTTTTTTTTTAATCTATAAATACTCCTACAGCAAACTTTTTTTTTGTCTGTACAACTTATGACTTCTTCTGTGAGTTCAATCAGTGTCAAAGATGTAGATCTGTCCGCTCTAAAACCATACTGACCGTCTGTAAGAAGGCTGTGTTTTTCAATGAAATTATCCAGTCTTTTGGTGAAAATTTTGTCAAGCATTTTGGAGAATTGTAAAGAAATTGTCCTGTAATTTTGAAAATGATGACTGTCTCCTATTTTGTATAGTGTATTACTTTTGCTATTTTCATTTTGTTTGGAAATTTACCAGTTTGAAATGACAGGTTACAGATGTGGGTGAGTGGTTTCACAATTCATTCAATTGCTTTCTTCACTATTGTCATATCAATTTCAGGTGGGGAAATTCATTTACTATTTAGTAGAAAAGCCTTTGATGGTAATACCAGCTTCCAGACACCACCTGTATACTACTGTATACCTGTATATTACTTTTTTTGTTCGAAATAAAGTATCTATCTATCTATCTATCTATCTATGTATGGAGAAACTAGGCACAGGCATTGCTCAGGAGTGATTTTAGCCTATTCTTCCACACAAACTGTCTTCAAATCTTGAAGGTTCTATGGGTGTCTTCTATGAACTCTGATCTTCAGTTTGTTCCATAGATTTTCAATTGGATTCAGGTTAGGTGACTGACTGGGCCATTCTAGGAGTTTTATTTTCCTTCTCTGGAGCCAGTTGAGAGTTTCCTTGGCTGTGCGTTTGGGATCACTGTCTTGCTGAAATGTCCACCCTCGTTTCATCTTCAGCATCTTGGCAGATGGCAACAGGTTCTTACCAAGGATGTCGCTGTACATTTGTCCATTTATCTTTCCTTCGATTATATGAAGTCTGCTTGTACCATGTGCTAAAAAACACCCCCACACCATGATGCACCCACCTCCAAACTTCACTGTTGGTGTTTCTGGGCTAATGTGCAGTGCCATTTCTCCTCCAAACATGCTGTGTGTTGTAACATCCAAAAAGTTCAATTTTGGTCTCATCTGACCAGACTATATTCTCCCAGTATTTTACTGGCTTGTCCAAATGTTGTGCGGCAAACTTCAAACAAGCTTCAAGATACTTTTTCTTCAGCAATGGAGTCTTGTGAGGTGAGTGGGCATAGAGCCCATGTCAGCTGAGTGCAGTACTTGTTTTCTTTGAAACAGCAGTATCTGCTAACTCCAGGTGTTTCTGGAGCTCTCCATGAGTGGTTTTTGGCTCTTGGATAACTCTTCTGATAATTCTTTTGACTCCTCTGACAGAAATCTTGCGAGGAGCTCCTGGTCATGGCCAGTTTATGGTAAAATGATGTTCTTCACACTTTCAAATGATGCCTCCAACAGTGCTCAATGGAACATTAAACAGTGTAGAAATGCACCTCTAACCAATGCCATCATATTTTGCAACAATAAGGTTGTGAAGATCTAGCAAGAGCTCTTTGCTTGTACCCATCGTGAGTTCTTTGTGGTGTGACAATCTGATATTCACAGATCTTTTAAAAGGCTATCAGTCAGGAATTAACCCACTGAAATTAATTTGCACTGATGGGGGATGGGATGGCTTCCTAAATTATGATGGATTTCAACTGGTTTCTTGGCTTTCTATGCCTTTTTACACCTCTTTTTCTTCATGTGTTCAATACTTATTCCATGTCATTCCATTTTACTAAATATAACTTGTTTTGTGAACACAGTTGCCTTGATTTCTTTGTATGTATGGATTACTTGGGTTGTTACTGATATCTGGTGAAAATCTCAGGTCAATGGCTTCATCAGAAATATGTTTAATGAGAAAAATGTTGATGTGTTCAATACTTATTTTCCCCACAGTATCTGTTCTCATTCTTTGACCACAAACAAGCAGACAATGTACAACATATGCAGGTACACATTCTGATGGGTCATAGATTTCCGTGTCACTCCGATAGGGAAAACAACTTCCTGTATTCACTCTTGTTTTTGCAGCAAAAATGTCTGACCAATAAGTGAAGAGGACATTTTCATGTGATGTGAAGCTATGCATTTTGGTCCGCTTGGACTTTTCTGAATAAAAAGGAACCAAAAGAAGGTGGAAACGGACTTCCGGTTATGGCTGCCACGTAGGACGGACGTGTCTCGCTCTGCTCTGCTCCTGGAAAAAAAAAAATCGGCAAATAACTCTCTCATTTGGGACAGAACGTATCCCAGCATTTGGGCGAGGATATGTCGGCGAAGCCTAAGGCTGGAAAACCAGGAAAAGGAAAAAGCGAGCCGCCGAAACAGTCCAAATTAACGGACTTTCAGGTCTGTGACGCAGCAAACAAAACTCCATATATGGCGGAGGAGGCTGGCGGCGGTGCGATATTTGCGGGGAATGGCGCAGATGCGCTGATGGCTGCCATGAGTTCAATGAGAGCGGACTTTTCCTCTAGATTTGATGGGATTATGACAGCGTTGGAAGGAATAAGAAAGGAATTGGGTGACTGTGTAGAACGAACGGCGCAGATGGAGCTCCGTCTCGCTAGTGCTGAAGATGACGTCACCCGTCTTCAATTAAAGGTGCGCACTTTGGAAAAAAAAAATAAATCTCTGGAAGATAATATTTTGGATTTGGAATCTCGGTCGAGACAGAATAATTTGAGGCTGGTGGGTCTTCCAGAGGAATCAGAAGGTCGGGACGTATGCTCCTTTCTGGAAAAGTGGATTCCGGAGGTGCTGGGCAGCGAGGAGTTGCAATCAGCAGTGATTCTGGAAAAAGCACATCGTATTGGCCCACGGAGAGATAAGGGACCGCCGAGGACCTTAATTATGAAGTTTCTTAGCAACAGAGACAGGATGAAGATCTTCAACGCTGCACGAGCTAAAAAAGGAGAGATTAAACACCAGGACCAGCAGGTGCGGTTCTACCCAGATTTGGCCACAGGAATCCAGCAATTGAGGAAGCAGTTTGATCCCGTACGTAAGGAGCTGCGCAACCTTGGGATTCGTCATGGTGTAATCTATCCTGCGAGACTGCTGACCACGTATGAGGGCAGAACCCACATCTTCAAGACCCCAGAGGAGGCGCAGGAGTTCATCAAGAAGATCAAAGAAGAAGAAGAGACTGGTGGGAGCTAAGCATGAACAAAATATAAGGTAGAATAATTAAGCATTTGCACAGGCATCTGACTGACTTGAAGTAAATAGTAAGTTTACAAAATATAGATTGTATTATATATTAAAAAAACAAAACAAAAACAAAACAAACAAAAAAAAAAACTATGATGTACAAAGTTGTTAAAAATTTTGGAGTTAAGTTGGAAAACTACAGAGGAGAGTTAATGTTACGTCATTAAAAGCAGTAGAGTTAGGGTGATTGGGAAGATGAAGAAGGAGTGGCTTAGGCTGTTCCCCGTGGGTGTGGAACGGTCGATGGCTATATCGGGAGACAGAATTTTTCTTTTGATTTTGGGGGGTTTGCCACAAGTGTGGGAAGGGGAAATTTGTTTGTGTGTAGTTTGTAGGATGAATGTTCAACCACTCATGTTTTTGCTTCTCTGTATGAGCATGTTTACACTGCAAGGTAATCCCAAACTCTCTATTGATCATGGACCAAAGTGTTAATCTTAATTTAACTTCATGGAATTGCAGAGGTCTACAAAATTTAAAAAAACTTAAACAAGTTATGAATAAAATAAAGGACATGGGTTCAAGAATTGTGTTTTTACAAGAAACTCATCTGATAGAGGAGGATGTTAAAAGAATTAGGAGTAGATGGCAGGGAAGTGTATTCACCTCTTCATTTTCATCCCGAGCCAGGGGAGTTATGACTCTCATACATAAATCAGTTCCTTTTCAAGTGAAAAATGTAATTGGAGACAAATTTGGAAGATATGTAATCATTCAAGGTTCTTTGCTATTAGAAAATATAAATCTTGTGAACTTATATGGTCCCAATATAGATGATCAGAAGTTCTTTGCTAATTTATTTCTCATCTTATCATCACTTACAGGGCAACATATAATAGCAGGGGATTTTAATTGTACATTGAATCCAGGTGTGGATAGATCAACAGGACTGGATTGTACGCACATTGGATGTAGGATGACTATTAATCATTTTATGAAAGAATTGAGATTGTTAGATATATGGAGAGAAATGAAACCACAAGTTAAAGCCTATTCTTGTTATTCCAGTACCTACAAGACATTCTCACGTATTGATTATTTTTTGATTTCCACAGAATTAAGGTCCAAGATTCAAAACTGCTTTTATGATAACATCGTGATCTCTGATCATGCACCCTGTTGTCTAATATATGTAGATAAAAAATTGACAAAGGGGACTTCCGGTTATGGCTGCCACGTAGGACGGACGTGTCTCGCTCTGCTCTGCTCCTGGAAAAAAAAAAATCGGCAAATTAACTCTCTCATTTGGGACAGAACGTATCCCAGCATTTGGGCGAAGATATGTCGGCGAAGCCTAAGGCTGGAAAACCAGGAAAAGGAAAAAGCGAGCCGCCGAAACAGTCCAAATTAACGGACTTTCAGGTCTGTGACGCAGTAAACAAAACTCCATATATGGCGGAGGAGGCTGGCAACGCTGCGATATCTGCGGGGAATGGCGCAGATGCGCTGATGGCTGCCATGAGTTCAATGAGAGCGGACTTTTCCTCTAGATTTGATGGGATTATGACAGCGTTGGAAGGAATAAGAAAGGAATTGGGTGACTGTGTAGAACGAACGGCGCAGATGGAGCTCCGTCTCGCTAGTGCTGAAGATGACGTCACCCGTCTTCAATTAAAGGTGCGCACTTTGGAAAAAAAAAATAAATCTCTGGAAGATAATATTTTGGATTTGGAATCTCGGTCGAGACAGAATAATTTGAGGCTGGTGGGTCTTCCAGAGGAATCAGAAGGTCGGGACGTATGTTCCTTTCTGGAAAAGTGGATTCCGGAGGTGCTGGGCAGCGAGGAGTTCCAATCAGCAGTGGTTCTGGAAAAAGCACATCGTATTGGCCCACGGAGAGATAAGGGACCGCCGAGGACCTTAATTATGAAGTTTCTTAGCAACAGAGACAGGATGAAGATCTTCAACGCTGCACGAGCTAAAAAAGGAGAGATTAAACACCAGGACCAGCAGGTGCGGTTCTACCCAGATTTGGCCACAGGAATCCAGCAATTGAGGAAGCAGTTTGATCCCGTACGTAAGGAGCTGCGCAACCTTGGGATTCGTCATGGTGTAATCTATCCTGCGAGACTGCTGACCACGTATGAGGGCAGAACCCACATCTTCAAGACCCCAGAGGAGGCGCAGGAGTTCATCAAGAAGATCAAAGAAGAAGAAGAGACTGGTGGGAGCTAAGCATGAACAAAATATAAGGTAGAATAATTAAGCATTTGCACAGGCATCTGACTGACTTGAAGTAAATAGTAAGTTTACAAAATATAGATTGTATTATATATTAAAAAAACAAAACAAAAACAAAACAAACAAAAAAAAAAACTATGATGTACAAAGTTGTTAAAAATTTTGGAGTTAAGTTGGAAAACTACAGAGGAGAGTTAATGTTACGTCATTAAAAGCAGTAGAGTTAGGGTGATTGGGAGGATGAAGAAGGAGTGGCTTAGGCTGTTCCCCGTGGGTGTGGAACGGTCGATGGCTATATCGGGAGACAGAATTTTTCTTTTGATTTTGGGGGGTTTGCCACAAGTGTGGGAAGGGGAAATTTGTTTGTGTGTAGTTTGTAGGATGAATGTTCAACCACTCATGTTTTTGCTTCTCTGTATGAGCATGTTTACACTGCAAGGTAATCCCAAACTCTCTATTGATCATGGACCAAAGTGTTAATCTTAATTTAACTTCATGGAATTGCAGAGGTCTACAAAATTTAAAAAAACTTAAACAAGTTATGAATAAAATAAAGGACATGGGTTCAAGAATTGTGTTTTTACAAGAAACTCATCTGATAGAGGAGGATGTTAAAAGAATTAGGAGTAGATGGCAGGGAAGTGTATTCACCTCTTCATTTTCATCCCGAGCCAGGGGAGTTATGACTCTCATACATAAATCAGTTCCTTTTCAAGTGAAAAATGTAATTGGAGACAAATTTGGAAGATATGTAATCATTCAAGGTTCTTTGCTATTAGAAAATATAAATCTTGTGAACTTATATGGTCCCAATATAGATGATCAGAAGTTCTTTGCTAATTTATTTCTCATCTTATCATCACTTACAGGGCAACATATAATAGCAGGGGATTTTAATTGTACATTGAATCCAGGTGTGGATAGATCAACAGGACTGGATTGTACGCACATTGGATGTAGGATGACTATTAATCATTTTATGAAAGAATTGAGATTGTTAGATATATGGAGAGAAATGAAACCACAAGTTAAAGCCTATTCTTGTTATTCCAGTACCTACAAGACATTCTCACGTATTGATTATTTTTTGATTTCCACAGAATTAAGGTCCAAGATTCAAAACTGCTTTTATGATAACATCGTGATCTCTGATCATGCACCCTGTTGTCTAATATATGTAGATAAAAAATTGACAAAGGAATCAGGTAGATGGCAATTTCAGCATAAATGGCTTCAGGATGAGGAATTTGTCAAGTATATAGAAAAACAGATAGACGAGTTCTTTGACATCAATACTACACAAACATCAGCATGTGTAAAGTGGGAGGCTTTCAAAGCTTTTATTAGGGGACATATTATTAGTTATACAGGATCAAAATCTAAGAAGACTCGAGAGGAGAGAGCTAAATTGGAACATAAAATAAAAAGTCTTCAGGAAAAAGTGTATGCAGGAAGTGACCCAAGGTTGGAGAATGAATTACTGATTTTGAGAGCTGAATACGACAAAAAATCAGCGAATAGAGCTGCCTCGAGTCTTCTAAGATTGAAACAATCTTTTTATGAACAAGGTGAAAAATCAGGAAAATTATTAGCATGGCAGATTAAACAATTGGAAATTAAAACACCAATTACCAGTATTATAAGTAATGGACAGGTAGTTATAGATCCTTTAGAAATTAATAGAGCCTTTAGAGATTACTATGAAAAATTATATGATACCAAAAATGAACCTGATTTAACAAAACTAAATGGGTTTTTGAACGAACTATCTATACCGTGTATACCAAATGAAAACAGGGAGATATTGGAGTCTAAAATTAGTCAAGAAGAAGTTGGGCTAGCCATTGATAATATGAAATCAGGAAAAAGTGCAGGACCAGATGGTCTTCCAGTTGACCTTTATAAAAAATTTAAGAATAAATTAATAAAACCTTTTTTGGAAATGGTTTTAGAAGCATTTCAAAATAATAATTTACCATCATACATAAATAATGCCTTAATTATACTGCTGCCAAAACCAGGTAAGCCCTCTAATAAATGTGAAAATATGAGACCAATAAGCCTATTAAACGCCGACCTTAAGATAATCTGTAAAATTTTAGCAAGACGAATACAAGAAATTTTACCAAATATTATTAATCGAGATCAGAATGGCTTTATAAAGGGTAGACAAGGCTTCCATAATGTAAGAAGACTATTTAATATTATTTATTTTAATAAAGAAGCACCGGATACAGCTCTCCTATCATTGGACGCCGAAAAGGCCTTTGATAGAGTTGAATGGCCCTTTCTTTTTGAAGTCCTACAAAGGTTTGGACTTGGAAATAATTTCATAAAATGGGTTCAAATAATATACAATAATGCTACAGCAGAAATCCTAACAAATAACAATATTTCAAAACCAATAAAAATCAATAGAGGATGTCGACAAGGCTGTCCACTTTCACCTTTACTGTTTACTATGGCAATTGAACCTTTAGCGATAGCGATACGTTTACATTCACAAATATATGGAATTAAAGTTGGACCAACAGAACATAAAATCTCCCTGTACGCCGATGATATAATTTTGTTTATGTCGAATCTAAAAAAATCAATTCCAACCTTGTTGAATTTAATAAAGAATTTTGGGGAAATATCAGGATATAAAATAAATAAAACTAAATCTTCAATATTAATGCTAAATGAGACCCAGAGAAATTACCCAGCCCCTGAGGCAAATCAATTCAATGTTGTAAATCAGTTTAAATATTTAGGAATCCAAATTATGCCTAAGCTAGAATCAGTCGCCAGCGTCAACTATGAAGCCTTAATGTCAGATATCAATGAGTTAACTCAGAGATGGATGTCACTACCAATGTCGATGATCGGGAGAATCAATATACTTAAAAGTAATATTTTACCTAAAATACTTTATTTATTTCAATACATTCCCTTATCACCACCTTTAGATCTATTCTCAAGAATAAAAAAAAAGTTAGTGGAATTTATATGGAACAACAGGAGGGCTAGATTACGTCTGTCTTTATTATATTTACCATTTGATCGTGGAGGTCTGAAATGTCCAAATTTTATGTTGTATTATTGGTCGGCACAACTGAGGTCTATGACATATTATTTTTCATCAAATGATCTCCCTCACTGGACTGAAATGGAATCATACAATTTACCTTTACCTCTTCCCATATTCATATACTCAGATTCGGCAAAAAAATTACAAAAACAAGTTAAAAATCCATTTGTAAAGCATATGATCAAAATATGGTGTGAAGCTAAAAACTATTTAAAAGAACCACAGTTATTGTCACAATTTAGTCCAATATGGGGTAATCAATATTTTAAACCAGGGAGAGCGGACGCTGTATTTAAAGTATGGAATTTAAAAGGGATACAAAAGATTCAGGATTTATATTTGCCATGTGCAGACAACATAATGTCTTTTGAAGAGCTGAGGATCAAATTTAATCTCAATAGAACACATTTTTTTAAATATCTTCAACTTAGAAACTTTATTCGATCAAATCAAAATAAAGCTCTCACTCGACCTATTTATTCATCCTTGGAAAAAATGATGATGAAAGATAGTAAAAGAAAGGGTATTATTTCAGAGTTTTATAACTCATTGACACTATCTTCAAGTGAAAATTCACTGAAAAGATTAAACTACTGGAAAGAAGATCTGCAAATTGAAATTTCAGAGGAACAATGGGAATTGGCTTGTACAGAAGCTCAAACCAAATCAATAAATGCACGCCTTAAATTGATACATTTCAAATGGTTAATGCGGATGTATGTTACACCGGAGGAGTTAAATAGATATAACAAAAATATACCAGATACATGCACAAAATGCATGGAAAGTAAAGGAACCCTATTTCATTGTTTATGGGAATGTAGATTAATAAGAATGTTTTGGGAAGAGGTGAGGGTAACAATTGAAAAAATAATCTCAAAACAAATCATACTGAATCCTAAACTGTTTTTGTTGGGTCTGTACCCAGAAAAGCATAATTTTAATAAAAGTGAAAGAACATTCATAGACCTCAGTTTGCTTAATGCCAAAAAATGTATTGCACTATTATGGAAAAAGACTCATAGACCAGATGTGACTCAGTGGTTAAGACAGATGTTAACAAACCTTCCATTAGAAAGAATAACATATATACTGAAATCAAAGGAAATTGTGTTTGAGAATATATGGAGACCTTTTATTGATTATGTAAAAAATTTAAACATAACTCTTGAAGAAGAAGGTGAATGATGTGTGTGGACCTTGTAAATTCCAAACTGGTGAACATAATATGTATACTTATGTATTGGATTGTCTAGACTAAACAGAGGAGCATTGTTGAAGACTTGATTTTGTTGGTGGTTGTTGGTGTTTTTAGTGCATTTTTTTTTTTTTGTAGTACTTTAGTGTTAGTGTTTGATTGCTTGTATCATGTTTGTTAAAAAAAAAAAAAGGTTCAATAAAGATATTGTGGAAGAAAAAAAAAAGAAGGTGGAAACGATACAAAATAAACTCATCAACTACTACTACTTTAGTTTTATGTGTGAGGTTGTAGTATTATGATGCGTGTAGCCGAATGATGTCCATCATACCTGGCGTGGTGACGAGGTGTCTGGTGAAGGACACGTTGAAGGCTGGCTCGTCTCTCAGGGGGGAAGGGTACATCCTTCTGCGGATGAAGAACCCAGTACCACAGCAGAACAACACTCCCATCATCAGCAACACCCTAAACAAAGAAACACCATGTCAACCTTTCTTTTTTCAAAGAAGATCAAAGAAATGGCTTACTGACACAGAGGTGCCACAGTGAACAGTTAGACAGCTCCAACCAAAATGCACACTGGATAACAGAGGCTTTGGATCAAATTCACCTCCCTTCACAATGGACCCCCCCCCCCACACACACACACACATCTCACTGATGTCTGTGTTCCCTGTGGGGATAGGTTAACAGCAGCCACATTTTTGTGCCCAGTGCAACTTTTACAGAGAAAAATATTGCTCCATAATCAGCCCATTAAACCACAGAGGTTGACACAGTCGCACAGCATTATGCCTCTCTTCCCCCTTAAATTACACAAGCTAAAGAAAGGAGGATAGATTTGTGCCCCTGTGTCAGCTCAAACTTTCCAGTCAGGTGGATCAACAACAAAAAAAAAAACATCCTCCCCATATGCAAAAAGGAACAACAAAATCCATCCACCCTCAACACCAGACTATTCTCTGCACCAAATTATCATCGACAACCGTCCAGTCTCAAGGGGTCGGTCCACACTGTCCAGGACACGTTGCCATATGGTGCTTTTCCACTAGTACCCAATCGGCCTTACTCTACTCTACTCTACTTGGTTCGGTTCAGTTGTGTTTCCACTGCAGCTGGGTACGCCTGGGGTGGGTGGGAATTTTTTACAGCAAGGCGGCGCCACACTCCCGTGACATAAAACACCTTTGCGACCCAAGCAAAACATAACATGGCGGCTGTACAAGGCGACTCTTCGGTCTCTGGCTTTTTGTCATTGTAAAGACCAAAAAGGACCACCAGAGAAGGGTACAGGCAGCGAGAAGAAACACTCTGGAAAACTACTGGAGTGTCTGGGAGGCCATAGAGCAGAAGACGTGAGGATATGAAGCAGATCACATATGACGGTAAGCTAATGATTGCTAATGCTAGTTTGCTTTAAGTCCACTGTACTACGTTGTAATGTCTGCAAGTTATCGCTACTAGGTACTAAAATCTGTATGCTGTGTGTGTGTGTGTGTGTTTCAGATGGCTCTGTTGTGGGAAAATTACCGCTTCAAACCGTTGGTCTGGGCGTTCAAGACAGCCTCTCACTGATGTCACCCCAGCTTCACAAACGATCAGTGGTTATAGAGCTTAAGAATGTATGTAGAAACGTTTAGCTTCCTGTACAACAAATTGCTCTGATCTGTGTGAAAATCATGGAGAGACTGTTGAAACATCATGTCATGTACCTGCTCCAGCAGCACGGAGTCTGTGGTGGTGTCATGGCCAAAACTGTTCAGCTGACACAACTTGATCGCCAGGTTGTAATTATGGGGTTATATTAGCCACAGAATATATATTCAAAAGGTAAACAATACTGAGTTAGGAATAATAAGCTATATTTGACAATTATGATGCATTTTAGGCCAAAACAAACTTGATCTAGGGTTAAAAGCAATTAAAATAATGCAGTCACAAGGTTACATGGAAAATACTTGATTTACTAGATACATGCACTGTAGAAATATATATTCTCTGCATCAACAATGTACTATACGTGAATTCATGTAGTATTGCACTGGGAATTTTGACAATAAATAAACCTTTGAAATAAACCTTTGAAATAAACCTTTGAAATTTTTGCAGATGTGTCTCTTTTGTTTTATATGTGAAGGTTACCACCAAGTGACATAAATTAAATTACTAAAAAATTGGAAAAGCTGTCTAAGAACAATCCAGGAGTTTGAGAAATCACTTTTGGTTTGGTGTAAGTCTGTCAACAGAATTATGAACCATAAAGCAGTTTGTGTTAAAATGTTAAATCGCATTAAACCCTAACTCAGGGGTGTCCAATCATGTGCCATGGAGGGCCAAGACCCTGCAGGTTCTCTCTTCTACCCAGTCTCTTCAGCAGGTGTTTTCACTGGATCAGCAGTCAGTGGAAGAAATTCAGTGGAATCTGCTGTTGAAGACACTGGTTGGAGGTAAAGCCTGCAGGGTCTTGGCCCTCCATGGCACATGATTGGATACCCCTGCCCTAACCCATAATGATAAAGTACAGATGCTAATATGGACCAGAATTCCTCCATACACTGGTACTATCACTAAAGTGTGCAGTGTCTTCTGCAGTGGCACATCAAACAATACAGTCTTCAGTAAATAAAATAATCGTTTTGGTTAATTTTTCTTATAAATGAGCCATTATTTTCAAAGTCACTGATAAATGGTTTGTACTGTTGACTCTTTTCCCACCGGTGCCTTAACAGACAAAATAGAAAATCATGACGCAAACACATAAGTCACTAAATTGTTTATTACAATCAGCAGCAAATTCCAGATTATTCATAATGTGCAAAATTCAAACTGTAAAAAAAAAACAACCTTAGAATGGGTCACACACGCCAGCCACACTGCCTCACTGAGAAGCAGCTGGGATGTGCCACTCAAGCTGGTCCCAGTTCAGCAGATCTTCAGCCTGCATCTCTATAAATAGTGAGGCAAGGTCCGGTTTGGGGTAGATCGTTTCCCTCTTGCCTAGACAAAAGTCAGAAATGGGTGGTGGTTAATTAATGCAAGTTTAAAACATATTTGGGAAATACACTTGTTGCTAAAAGCCAGTGGTGGAATGTGATAAAAAAGTGTTTCATTGTTGTATTTAACCACAATTTTCATGTAGCTGCGCTTCAGCAGATTTTACAAGGGCTGGGTTACATTTAAAATCAATTGTTTTTACTGTGGCCTCAGCAATCAGAATGAATTAATACATTCACTTGAATGGAATACAGTACTTTCACCGAGGGTGTGCATCACTGAGTATGGAGTCGCTCAGTCAAAATATGGAATTTTTATGAATAAAAATTTAGCCACCGCTCTGTCACCACTGTGTCTCTTCTTGTCCTGGCTTCAAGTGTGGGCGGTGTTTTGTACTTGTATTGCTAAAATATAAAAGGATGCAATACAATGGGTCTCAAATATTTGTAATGTGTCCTGCTTGTTACGACCCGAGCGTCGGTTCTGATCGCACTCGGGCTAAGCTATGTCTCGTTGCCGGCCTTGACAGCTGTGGGCGGTATTCTGGCCTCTCCGGGCTCTTATTGTGAAAGTACTCGGTGGGGCTTCCGCCTGTCAACGGTCGGTCGGCTGAGTGTCATCAGCGTCATTAGTGCTTTGTCAATTTAAGCCCAGCACTGGCGTCGGTAGGACGCAGCAGTGCCTGGTCACCAACCTGGTCGCTTAACTGGTTTCTAACCTGATCACTTACCTGTTCACCCACCGTCACGTTGCGGATGCCTGGACTGTTTTCACACTTCGGCTGCCTTGGGCTTGACCGTCATTCCCCGGTACCAGTAAGTGAGCTGTATTAGCCTTATTCCTCCCGGCGTGAATTGTTCTGTAAATCCCTGCCTTAGCAGCCCGTGTGCTATTATTTCCAAGCCTGCCTGTGTGTGACTGTCTCCTGCTCTGGACCTATAGTATGCTGTATAGCCCTATGCCTCCTGTTCTGTGAAGACTCCTGTCATTATCTCAGCAGCTTGTGTTATCACCCTTTTCACCGTAAATAAACTCACTGAAAAACTCACTGGTGACTCTGTGTGCGTCTTATGGCTGGCTCGTGAGGGCCAGCGCATGACAGTACACTGCTGCCAAAACAGCGTTACGGTGACGCCAACCCGAGACGCTATTCACCAGTGAGTTTGAGTTTTGGACGTTGCCTTTTCCCTGTCTGGGTCCTGTGTATGTGAGCAATGCCGTCACCGAAGAGCCACGTGCTGACGGGTGTTTTGGAAGCCGTGGATGAGCTGCTCATCTCCGCTTCCCTGTTGGACTATGACAACGGCATACATTGGTACCTGGACGCCGCCGAAGATGTTCTCTGTCATCTCTCTCCCCGCTACGCCAACCACCCGGAAGTCGACGCGAGGAGGGAGGACATCGCCGCACAACGCGAAATATTCCTGATGATGGAGGAGGAACGCGGCATGAAGCAGGTGAAGAGGCACTCCTGCTCTTCGCCTATGGATCCTGATCCTGCCTTTGATCCGTTTCGGGAGTTCGCACCATCTGGGGGCCGGCGAAGGCGTCGGCGTCACAGCCGGGCGCATCTTCAGCAAGCTCCTGCTCCGGATCCAGTTCCGGGCCGCCGGGATGACCCCCTCAACCAGCCAGCTGCTGAGAGTGAGCTGAGTCCTGTGCCGGTGGGCTCCATCCTTGGATCCTTTTTTACCATCCAGCGAGCGAGGGAAGGAGCAACGTCCGCTACAGCTGACAACATCCTCCCCCCGGGAGACAGGCAAGTCCAAGTTCACTTTTCTATTGATAATAGTGATCTGTCTTGTCTGACTCCTGGGGGTGAAGCTCGGGGTTTGCAGCTCCCTGAGTCACTTCTCCCAGCTGTAGCCACTTGTATTAAACCTGCTGCCTCTGTGTCTCCTCCTGCGGAGCGGTCCTCGGCGTCAGTCCCACGCCGTCGAACGAGAGGGAGGCCTGCAGCTCTGGGAAATATCCCCGCCCTGCAGCCTTGCTTCGGACAGAGCAGAACGGACTGCAGTGAGGAGCCAGAGCCGACGAGAGAGCGTCCCCAGGCTTCCTCAGGGACGCAGCCCGAGTCAGCAGGTCCAGGGTCCTCTGCCCCCACGCCATACGGGTTATTGGCGTGGACGCCAGCGCATGAGGATCCAGCTGCAGAGACCATCAGGCCGGCTGTGGAACCCGACGCAGCCGAGTGGGAGCCCGACGACGAGCTGCTTCTTGAACCTGGATCGGCGAAGTCCTGGACGGCTCCAGAGCCCGAGTGCAGGCAAGTGCTCTTTCTTGTTTTCCTGTATGGTGTGTTAAAGCATTTTTGCCTGCCTCATGGGGAGGCGAGTGAGGGGCAGCCGTCCGCTGCACCCGAGCTCGTCTCGCTGGGCTCTGGCGCTGCCGGTGGAACTGATCCCGGTCCTCTCCTGTTTTCTGAGCACCTCCACAGCGTTACCGGTCCGGAGCCAGTCAAGGTCACGGGACTGGGGGTTCCAGGTTCGGAGATGGAGGTCGTCGCCAGAGCAGTCCTGACCCGGTCGGGGTCCGACGCATGGGCCGAGGTGACCCGGTCGGGGTCCGACGCATGGGCCGAGGTGACCCAGTTGGGGTCCAACGTGGGTGCAGCGGTGACCCAATCAGGGCCCGTCCTGACTCAGTCGGGGTCCGACGCATGGGCAGAGGTGACCCAGTCGGGGTCCAACGTGGGTGCAGCGGTGACCCAATCGGGGCCCGTCCTGACCCAGTCGGGGTCCGACGCATGGGCAGAGGTGACCCAGTCGGGGTCCAACGTGGGCGCAGCGATTACCCAATCGGGGTCCGACGAGGTCCAGTGGGGGTCCAGCGCAGATGCGGCTGCGACCCAATCAGGATTCGAGGGGGTCCAGGTTTTTGGTTGTCCCCCTCTCAGGAGCCACTAGCTGGGGGCCATTAGTGGGTTTTGTTTGGCAGATCGGCGCTCTCCTGTTTTGTCGGTTTCAGGTGAGCGGCTGCATGCAATCCTTCCACCTGTCCTGTTGGTTGTGGGATGCGGGTCGGCCACCCGAGGAACTGCCTGGTGCGTTCGGCGTCTTGGGTTGGCCACCCAATAAACTGTGTGTGTTACGGGGTGACCTGGTTCGGCCACCAGAGGACTTGTTTCTGGGGGCCCGGGACTGGGGCAGGCCACCTGATCATGTACTGTGGGACTTTCTGTGGGCCCATACAGTGCCAAGTCATGTTTAGTACGTCAAGCAATTTTTGTTGTTTCACGTAATCATAGTCGTAGTCAAGTCTAAGCAATTTTAGATTGCCTCTTGTTCTTTTGTAAGCCACAGTCATAGTCAAGTCTAAGCAATTTTAGATTGCCTCTTGTTCTTTTTGTAAGCCACAGTCATAGTCAAGTCTAAGCAATTTTAGATTGCCTCTTGTTTTTTTTGTAAGCCACAGTCGTAGTCAAGTCTGAGCAATTTTTGATTGCCTCTTGTTTCTTTTTTCTTGTGAGCCACAGTCGTAGTCTTAGTCAAGTCGGAGCAATTTTTTGATTGCCTCTTGTTCCTTTTTTTTGAAGGCCATAGTTTAGTTATAGTCAAGTCAGAGCAATTTTGGATTGCCTCATGTTTTGTTTTTTTTTTCTGGGAAAGCCTCAGTCTTGCCATAGCCAAGTTAGGTCAGGGCAATCTGGTTTGCCCCATGTGTTTTGCAGTACTTAGTTTGGTTTTGTTTTGCTATTGTTTTGTTTTCCACTCCTTCTTGAGGGGCTATAGTATGGAGGTTTTTGTTCATAGTTTCCAGGGGTTTACTTGTATTTTTTGTCTCGTGTGTGTTTGTTTTTTCATAGTCGCCGTGTTTAGCACGTATTTCTTTTGTGTCCATAGTTGCAGTCATGTATTCTTTTTATAGTCATGTTTTTCCACAGTTGGTCATGTATTTCTTTCCTTTGTTTTTTTTCCCAGAGTCATGTGTTTGTATTTATTTCTTGTTGGTTTCCATAGTTATCATGTGTTTCCATGTATTTCTTGTATGGTTTTCTTGTCTGGTCTTTGTCTTGTTCTTGGGTTGGTTTCTCTCCCTCCGCACCTGTCCCCCAACCTCCCACTCTGGGGGGGGGGGGGGGCAGGGTGGTTCCTTGGGGCGTTCGGAGTCCGCCCGTGGAAGGAGGGTACTGTTATGACCCGAGCGTCGGTTCTGATCGCGCTCGGGCTAAGCTATGTCTCGCTGCCGGCCTTGACAGCTGCGGGCGGTATTCTGGCCTCTCCGGGCTCTTATTGTGAAAGTGCTCGGTGGGGCTTCCGCCTGTCAACGGTCGGTCGGCTGAGTGTCATCAGCGTCATTAGTGCTTTGTCAATTTAAGCCCAGCACTGGCGTCGGTAGAACGCAGCAGTGCCTGGTCGCCAACCTGGTCGCTTAACTGGTTTCTAACCTGATCACTTACCTGTTCACCCACCGTCACGTTGCGGATGCCTGGACTGTTTTCACACTTCGGCTGCCTTGGGCTTGACCGTCATTCCCCGGTACCAGTAAGTGAGCTGTATTAGCCTTATTCCTCCCGGCGTGAATTGTTCTGTAAGTCCCTGCCTTAGCAGCCCATGTGCTATTATTTCCAAGCCTGCCTGTGTGTGACTGTCTCCTGCTCTGGACCTATAGTATGCTGTATAGCCCTATGCCTCCTGTTCTGTGAAGACTCCTGTCATTATCTCAGCAGCTTGTGTTATCACCCTTTTCACCGTAAATAAACTCACTGAAAAACTCACTGGTGACTCTGTGTGCGTCTTATGGCTGGCTCGTGAGGGCCAGCGCATGACACTGCTATTATAATACTGCATTAGTTTATTGATGATAGACTATAAACTACACATATAAACTGAATTATATCGATGACTGAACAACTCCCATTCCCCAAAGTGCAACATACAGTTACACACATAGACAAAATTGTTGGTACCCCTCTGTTAATGAAAGAAAAACCCACAATGGTCACAGAAATAACTTCTGACAAAAGTGGTAATAAATAAAAATTCTATGAAAATTAACCAATGAAAATCAGACAATGCTTTTGAATTGTGGTTCAACAGAATTACTTTAAAAAACAAACTCTTGAAACAGGCCTAGACAAAAATGATGGTACCCCTAGAAAAGATTGAAAATAATGTGACCATAGGGACATGTCCAACCAAGATGTGTCCTCTAATTAACATCACAGGTGTCTACAAACTTGTAATCAGTCAGTCGCCCTATTTAAGGGGTGACAAGTAGTCACTGTGCTGTTTGGTGACATGGTGTGTACCACACTAAACATGGCCCAGAGGAAGCAAAGGAGAGAACTGTCTCAGGAGATTAGAAAGAAAATTATAGACAAGCATGTTAAAGGTAAAGGCTATAAGACCATCTCCAAGCAGCCTGATGTTCCTGTGACTACAGTTGCACATATTATTCAGAAATTTAAGATCCACGGGACTGTAGCCAACCTCCCTGGACGTGGCCACAGGAGGAAACTTGATGAAAAATGGAAGAGACGAATAATACGAATGGTAAAAGAGCCCAGAACAACCCCTAAACACATTCAAGGTGAACTCCAAGGTCAAGGTACATCAGTGTCAGATCGCACCATCCGTCGTTGTTTAAGCCAAAGTGGACTTCATAGGAGACGACCAAGGAGGACACCACTGTAGTGATATTTAATAAAATATAGGGTAATAAAGTACAGGAATTATTTATTTTATTTAACAGTGGGTGTGCGAGGGGACAGAGTTAAACCATCACTCCTACACTCACTAAATAAAATAGGAAAGCACTTGTAAAAAGGGGGCACCAGTTCTAAAGAACAATTTGTATTATTAACTTAATTTCACTTAATTAACTTCCGTACCTTCAATTACTTAATGGATCAGTCTCAAAATTTAAGGGAGTTCTTTTCCTGCCATGATCTAGGAAACATATATGTGAAAGGAAAATGCTTTAACTTCTCTCATTCATCCTTTTACTAAACTCATTCAGGTTACATGATATGGCATTCAAATGATGGAAAAACAGATTCAAATCATAACAGGTGTCTAATATCACATCAACTGTTAGTGGATTCCTGAACATAAAATCTAGTGTTAAACCTTTGTAGGACCAAGGAGAAACCAGACTTATGTTTTAACGGTAATGGAAGGCTGAACTGTCTAACAAAAACAGAACACAATTTTATGGGGAAAAGTCATAAGCTGATTATCTAAAAATGAACTTCTGAATTAATCTACAAAAATGAAAGGAAGTTACTTAAAAATGAATAAGAATATTCCTTCAGTTTATAGGTTTATCCTATGGCTGAGAGACTAACTGTACCATGAAATACTGGTTATGTTCAATTGTAATTTAGATTTTCAGGACATCACGTTTAACCCAGCAGATAGGAAAATGGGAGTCTCACTTACGAACAGCTGTAGGTCCACGTGTTCAGCGGGTCAGTGCCGGCTGGGGTTTTGAAGACGGGACACCAGGAGAAAGCGACTGCTGCTATGCTTCCTCAACAGCTGTAAGAAATGCAGGCTCAGCCGGGGGCTTGCAAAGAACAGCGGCAGCAACAGTAATGGCCGTCGTGGAGCAGGCGTGGAGAGTCCTTTTGGCAACCAGTCTGAATTTATGATGTCTCTGGCCACGGGATAGACCAAAAACTGAATGAAGAACGTTTCAGTCAGGGGTGGATGAGGCCAAAAAGTCCAAAAACACAACCTCTGCTCACTTTAAAATAGGAAAATTAAAGGTCCACCTTAATGGCATGAAAAGTCAGAAAATCTAAGAAAAACATTCAACTCGGATAAGAATGGCTTCTGAGGTGAAGAAAAAAGGATTTTGAGAGTTTGACTCTCTTTAAGATGAGCTTGTAAAAAAAAAAAAAGATGGTTTCTCCTCAGTAACCAGAAAAATGAGAAAACTAACGCAGGATTTGACAAACTTCACACACAAAAAAAGGTTTCTTTAATTTCACAGAACAATTTAGACAAAAGAAACTGCAAGGAACTTTGAAGAAGTGAAACAAAACCTTTTCTCTTAGATCTAGATCGCTATTCTGCTTCTTTAATCTTAATCTTAAACTTCTTCTCCTTCTATCTTAATCTTCTTTCTTACTCTTCTCGTTCTTAATCTGATCTATTCCTTCTTCTAACATATATTATTCTTCTCTTTCTAACATTCTTCTTCATCATCCCTCTAACATGCAGGGCGGCTCCTGCACTTTTTAACTGAAGCGTGCTGTTAGTCATAAAAAGTGGGGCCGGTCGGAGACAGGCCAATCAGCTTTCATAAAGAGGAGTTTGAACGGTCCTTTGTCCAATGCGAAAACATCTCTTTGTTTGGTAACAGCCAATCAAATGAAAAAGGCATTATCCCGTGAAAGGTAGAGAGGAGTGGTTTATCAAGAATGATATCGTACAAGGATTAATACCCATACAGTTCTTATGAAATTATGTACTCAATATAAAATCTAACTAAATTAGGTGAATTGGCTAATATTCAGTGATCATGCATTTATACCATTATTAATAATATTAACATTCATTTGACTAACACTCATGAACATAAACATTCCTAATACATGTTCCTAATACCTGCACTTCACATTTAGATCAAGGATTAATGAATTACAGCAAACCCTGGTCGGTGATCAAAAGGATGATTTTCAGTTTCCTCATCCTTGGGAAGATGATAGCTGGAAATTAGAAAAACTTACACTACCGTTCAAAAGTTTGGGGTCACTTAGAAATTTCCTTATTTTTGAAAGAAAAGCACTGTTTTTTTCAATGAAGATAACTTTAAACTAATCAGAAATACACTCTAATATCTAATATACATTGCTAATGTGGTAAATGACTATTCTAGCTGCAAATGTCTGGTTTTTGGTGCAATATCTACATAGGTGTATAGAGGCCCATTTCCAGCAACTATCACTCCAGTGTTCTAATGGTACAATGTGTTTGCTCATTACGTCAGAAGGCTAATGGATGATTAGAAGACCCTTGTGCAATCATGTTAGCACAGCTGAAAACAGTTTAGCTGGTTAGAGAAGCTATAAAACTGGCTTTCCTTTGAGCAGGTTGAGTATCTGGAAAAAATTATTATTTCAAATACAAATCATTATTTCTAACCTTGTCAATGTCTTGACTATATTTTCTATTCATTTTACAACTCATGGTGGTAATTAAGTGTGACTTTTCATGGAAAACACAAAATAATTGTCTGGGTGACCCCAAACTTTTGAACGGTAGTGTAAATGTTTAGTAAGATCAACACAAGGAAACATATTCCGTAGATGTTCACTAGGAGGTACTGTTGAGCTGTAGATAATTTTGTAGGTCTCTGTCATGGGAGAGAAATGGCCTAAAAAGCTCTGCAATCTGTCTCAGAAATGGAGTAGGCCTGTCTGGTTAAGAAGTTTATGACCTTTTAAGAGCATTAATTTCCTGTAGGGTGGATGCTATCCACATGAACTGTCTACTTTGAGATCTGGACTCCAGAGTTTATGGTCAATTTAAGCCTTTAAAAGCAAATTCTGATCCTTACCATCTATGCAAGGGGGGAGTTGTTTACATTGGGGTCCTGGGAAAGGCACAGCATTCTTGGCCAGGCCTTGAGTGGAGGTGTTTTAATATGAAGAAAAGTGAGATTCCTGTAGAATGAAGAAAAGTGATCTTCTGGATTAGCCTGAGGGGATGTTGATGCTACATATTCCCCCCTTTGTAGCAATGGTGAGCATCAGTCAGCGTTGGTACACACCCATGGCAGCTTCTTCTCCTTGGCAACACTTGATCTAAATACTGGGTTAAAGGTTTTGATGTCCATACACACTAGCCTGTAAACAGTATCTATTACTAAGTAGAGATCTTTGACTTTGGTTTACTGGAAAGACTTCCAGGAATTTCCAAAAATAATTTGGATATGGACAAATGTAGATCATAAAACTGACTAAGTAGTAAGTTAAGGTATATGTCTTGAAATGACTCAAAAATTCTGGTTACAAAAGTAAAAAGATACAAAGTACGTAGTTTTACATACCTGAGGTAGGAGTTTTGGTTTATGATGAAACAGCTATTATAATTGTTCAAAAACAGCTTGAATTGGGCATAAAAATCAAAATGGAATGCAAGGAATATATATGTTTATGTTAATATATGTTTGTATATAAGCATGCATATACATTTACAATTCTAAGAGTAAAATCAAAATGAAGAATGCAAAACAAAAATTATTGCTTATTTGAGGTAGATGTTTAGGTTAAGCAATATTGAGGTAACTCAAGGAGGTTTGAATTGAATTGATTTGATTTAGCTGGACTAAACCATGGTTCCACAGAGGTCTGACTCAGAGGGTGTTTGAGACCTTTGTTCTGGAAGACTGAGCAAACATGGAAGGTCATCATTGTTCTTTGAGTGGCAATGAGGAGTGAATTTGTAACATCTGAAACGGGCGAGAAGAGGTGAAGGCAGGCTCATTGTTAAAGTGTTAGCTGAAAAGCTAATGTTTCTAGCTACCTTTTGGAGGAACATAGACATTAGGTGTGCGTGAGCATGGTCAACCTCTAACATGAAGAGCGACAAGTTCAAGACCTTGTTGAGTTTGAATGAGGCTTTGGAGCAAACATTCAAAACCAACATCTAATTGGGCAAAAGTAGGTGAGAGTACTAGGTAGAGGGCTAAACTGAAAAACAGGAGGGCCATCGTCCTGGCAAACAAATGGAAGTGAGTGATTCTAATTTTGAGCTTCTTGTCGGTTTTCTTTTTCTTGAGGTACCTGAGTGGCAGGTGAAAGTTATTCTCAGAGGTGGAACAACTTTGTTAGAGACTGACCTCTCGGTTTTTAGTGTTTTATCACCTTTAGTGGGGTTTTGTGATTACTGACTTAAGCTAGTGATATTGGAGGTTTTGTGTGTACTATTTTGAAATAGTAAGTTGATGACACTGAATGCAATTTTGCAGGATCTTTTGAAGTTAGATTTTAAGGAAGTCAGTTAGTTTGGGTTAACTCTTCCCTTTGGAGGTTTAATGCAGTTACCTGATTGAGGGAGAGAAATGTGACCGAGTATAACTGAGGCTGATAGTTAGCTAACAGTTATCTATCGGGCGCAAACAAGATTTTAAGTTTGTTTACTGACTTAATGGAACAGTGTTGTCCCCGATGAGTCCCATGAGGTTTTTGTAAGCTATGATTTGATTCCGACGGACCCATTTGGAGATGGGGTCCTGGCAACCTTTGCGTATTTTGATTTGGTAAATGACCGGAGAGAGTTTATCTGTGATCGTATGTGGACCCGTCCACCTGGGGAGGAACTTCCGAGCGAGTTTTCCTGCTTGTGCATTGGTCTGTCCTGTCTGAGGAATGAAAGAGTAGTAGAAAACGTAGTAGGCTTTGCGTCCTTCAGCTGATCTGTCCAAGTGTTTTTGGGCAAAGGCAAAAGTCTGTTGGAGATGTTTGGTCAGGTCAGTCATGTACTGGTGAGTAGTGTAAGCTGTGGCAACACTGGCCTCTCCAGGTTGGTAGAGTAAATGCAGGGGCAAAGTCATTTGCCGGCCTGTCATCATTTCAAAAGGTGAGACCCCAGTAGCTCCATGGGGTGTGGATTGGATGGCCATCAAGACCAGCGGAAGTTTTACATCCCAGTCTTTTTGGTGTGGTGAAACATACTTCTTCAGTATGTTGAGCACAGTTCAACGGGCTCTTTCAACCTGTCCAGAGGATTGTGGGTGGTGGCTAATATGGAAGTTAGCCTTAACTCTCAAGGTTTCCCACAGTTGTCGCATGACTTCGGTGGTGAAATAAGTGCCGCGGTCAGAGTTGATTCGGCTTGGCAGACCAAATCTGGAGAATGCATTTTTTAACAACAAGTAGGCCATGGTTTCTGCCATGTCATTAGGAGCAGGCAAGCACTCAACCCATTTGGTGACAGCACATGTGACTGTGAGGAAGTATTTGTTTCCTCTGGCTGACCGTGGAAGGGGACCTACCCAGTCAATTTGGAGGTCAGACCATGGGAATGAAATGCCTCTTTTCTGTAGGGGTGCTCGGGTAATCGGGTTGGTTGGTTGAAACTGGCAACATACAAGACATCCCTTGCTGTAGACCACTACATCCTTTCGCATGTATGGCCAATATGCCACTTGTTTGAGCGCATTGTACGTCGCTTTGAAGCCTTTGTGTCCTGCAGTTGGGAGATCGTGGGCATTAACAATCATCAGCCCCCTCTGGTTACGAGGGATCACAAGCGCAGGCAGTTCATCGGAAACATGAACTAGAATGTCATTGCACAGCTGCAAGGACGATCATGTGGCATAAAGCGGTTTCAAATCTGGAATGTCAGCGAGATCCGAGTCGGATGGTGCATTGAGTGCAGGATCCGAGAGATATTGTATCATTTTATGGATTGCAGGGTCAAGGGTTTGAAGAGAGATAAGGTCAGCGTCAGTGAAAACAGGGTCAACCGCGAGGGGACCTGTGGTTTGTGTCGGGTCTTGGGCCCTGTTTGTCTGGGCCCTGGTGACCACATAGACTATAGGGGTGGGTGGGTGGGACAGTGAAGTCGGCACCTGAGCAGAATCAAAGGACAAGGCGTGCCTTGTATGGCTCCTTGTTTTGCAAGTGAGTCCACAAGGTCATTCCATTCTTTGTCCTGACCTGGTGTGCGGGAGTGACCTCTGACCTTTTTCCAGTACACCTGGAGGTTGTTGGAGGTGACCAAGTGATCACATGCCTTGAAAAGGTCTTGATGTTTAACCGGTTTGCGGTTACAAAACCTTTGGCTTCCCAGAGTGCTAAATGACACGTGAAACTGAGGCGTGCATAGTTAGAGTCGGTGCAGATGACCAATGTGCGAATTCCATGGTCTACGGCAAGTTGCAGTGTAATGAGCACACCTGCGATTTCCGCATACTGGGATGATTGGGAACCCAGTTGAAAGTTGTGGGGTTCACAAGGCTGATTGTTCAACCATGCTACTCCCACACCAGCACGGATGTGGGTTTCATGGTGGAAAGAACAACCATCGGCATAAGCGGTGACCATATCTTGACAGATGTTTTGATCAAAGTAGTGATGGTTCGGGTCTTCAGTGATTGTAGGCGGCTCTGCATGAATGGATGGTCCTGAAGTGTCCTCAGAACACTGTTGGCAGGCAGCCAAGTCTGTGCCGAGAGGGCTTCTCAGCTTCTGTGCATAGCGGACCTCCACGTCAAAGCTTTGTAGAGCCATCAACCAGGAGGCTATTCTGGCATTTGTTACAACGCCTTCTCTGATGCGTTGACTGTTAAGAAAAACCACTGGTTGGTGGTGAGTCTCAACTGTGATTCTCTGGCCTCCCTCATAGTTGGAGAAATGTTTGACTGCCCATACAGTGGCCAGAAGGGCTTTTTCGCAGTCCGAGTACTTCAGTTCCGGACCAGAGAGGGTTTTGCTGGCATAGACCACGACTCGTTTGTCATGGTCGTAGATTTGGTATAATCCAGCACTTAAGCAGTTGGCAGAGAACCCCACTTGTAGGAAGAATGGCTGGTTGCAGTTGAGATAGGCCAGACATGGTGCTGTGCATAATTTTTGCTTCAACGCTAGCATAGCCTGTTTTTGAGCCTCAGACCAAATGAAAGGGGTGTCCTTTCATAGGAGGTCTATAAGGGGTTTTGCCAAGTCTGCATAATCCTCAATGAACTGAGGTGAGTAGCTGCATACCCCTAGGAAGCTCCGGAGTTCGGAGATGTTGGTAGGGGTCTTGATGTTTAGCACACCTTGAATTCATGCTGTTTGTGGTAGGACCCCTTTGGATCCTACCAAGAGACCAACATAGTTGACTTTGGTTTTGCACCACTGGCACTTGGAAAGAGAAATTTTGTCTCCTGCTCGGGTGAGCTGGCCAAGGACATGGTCGATTTCAGTCAGGTGGGTGTCCAGAGTTGGACTCCGAATGAGAATGTTGTCAACATAGATGAGGTTACTTCTGTCTCGGGAGTCTGGACATGCTTTGTTCAAGAAAATGTTGAACTCTGCAGGAGAGTTAGCATAACCGAAAGGGCATCGGGTGAATGTATACTGGCGATTCGCAAACGCGAAGGCCAGTTTGTGTTGGTCTTCAGCTTGGATGGGAATAGTCCAGAAACCAGAAGCAATGTCCAGTGTTGAGAAGTATTTGGCATCTTTGACTCTAGGGAGTTCTTTCTCCAGTTGAGTCATAGGCCACCTAGAGAGAGGAACTTGAGTGTTCAATTTCCTGTAATCAATGGTCAGTCACCACTTACCATTGGGCTTTAGGACAGGCCATAAGGGGGCTGAGTAGGTACTGTTGCATGGCCTGATTATGCCACGGTCCAGTAGGTCATTGATTATTTCTTGCACTGGGCCATACAAGGCCAAGGGAATCTTGTACTGCCTGACGTAGGTGGGAGGAGTGTCAGGTGGTGTAGGGATGCATACAGAGTGGATTGTGGTTAGTCCACAGTCCAAGGAGTCTTTGGAGAAGGATTGTTCATACTTAAGAAGAACCTGGTGAAGTTTTTCACGTTCTTCATCAGAGGTTAGGGCATCAGCATCAGCTACCACCTGTGCAATCTCTTCAGCGATAGTGAGGACCGATTTCGGTGGAGCATCGATCGCTGAGATTGTCATTGGTCTGCTGATTGGATGCCGATGGAAGGAGTTCAATGGCTTGGACAAGCATTTGGTCATTGTTGGTCCAGTCAATTCATCCCACTGACTCTTTGTCAGGGGTTGGCATTGACACAAGATCGGTGGCCTTAGAAGGCTTAGTGTATGTGACTGTAGATTCAAGAGAGTCGGCCCAAAGTGAATCAGGGAGGCCACCTAGCACGGGCACAGTCAGTTCAAAATCGTGAAAATCAGTGGTGATGAGCTAGCCGAGAGGCGTGGCTTTGGGCAGGACGATGGTCTCTGCCGTGGGATTGTTTACCGGCAACGTGGTGGTTCTATATTCTAGACTTAAAAGGGGCGTGGCCTCTAGAGTTAAGCCTAGCTTGTCAAGCAAAGGAGTGGGTTGGAAAAATGCTTGTGGATGCATGAGTTTCTGCCCGGTCTGAATGCATAGTTGGACCGGGTAGCACGTGACGTTAGCAGGTATGAGACAGTGTTGAGTGTTCAGTACCTGGCAGGCCTCAGGGATGGTCTGGCCTGACTTTAGAGTGTCGAGATCTGGTGTAGAGTGAGGGTCTTGGACTGGGGTGAGAGACCATAAAGCATTGTTTATGGTATCAACCTGGGCTCCAAGTCTCACGAGAAGATCACTGCCGATGTAGACTGCATGTAGCAGGTCGGAAACAACCAAGAAAGGATGAATTAGCAGTCTGTGGTTCCACTGAAGGTGGAGGGCGCAGATACTTGTAGCGACCAATGTTTTGTTTGATGTGGTCCCAGCAGGGAAACGAAAAGACTTGTTAGTAGTAGTAGTAGATTAGTTTATTTGACAGGGACAGTGCAATAAACATAGACAATTAATCAAAGACAATCAATCTGATGTGTTGCACATAGAGTGTATAGCTATTAGCTAATTTGCAACTCTTGTCCCTGGATGGGCTTTAGAAAAAAGAATCAAGTAAAGATGGGAAAAAAAAAAAAATATACACAATAACCACATACATCAATGCAGAAAAATTATAAATACACAATTATAAATATTATAAATATTATAAATACACAAATATAACAGCCTGACTCACACTTAACATAAATATTATAAATATTATAAATACACAAATATAACAGCCTGACTCACATTTAACACATATAACATAACTCACATTTGCCTATTTCAGGCCTTCCTCCCTCCGTCACTCACTATAAACAAACACATTTATTCCTTCCCTTCATTCACTCTCACTTTGCAGACAATTAATTCATACATGAGTACATTCTTGTTTATTTTTCAGCCAGTTTTTAACATTTTTAGTGAATGTTTTAAAGTCCGTTATTATTTTAATTTCATTTGGCACTGTGTTCCAGATGTGACTGCCCTTTATAGAGAATGCTGTTTGTCCAAATGTGGTTCTGCGGTGGAATATTTTACAGTTATTGTTAACAGAACTCCTGGTGGCTCTGCTGCTGTCCTGTCTTTGGACGAAACCAGCAAGTGGCTCGGGTGCTGATTTATGGAAACATTTGAACATTAATTTCAGAAGACAGAGGTCAATGAAGCTCTCAAAACTCAATAGGTTGTATTTTTTTAAAACATTACAGTGATGCCACCTAACGGGCTTTTTGTCCAAGATTTTTAGGGTTTGATTATATAATGAACCTATATGTCTTATTGTGGAAGGGGCTGCTTGAGCCCAGACTGTCAAACAGTATGATATATGAGAAAAAACCATAGAATGCATATACAGTGCAGCTGCTTTGTAAGGTATGTAATATCTAATTAATTTAAAGCAGTTCAGATTTTTTTTTACTGTTTTTGAAATTTTCTTTATATGAAGATTAAATTTGAGTTGAGGATCTAGTACAATGCCAAGGTATTTGAATTCTGTAGCTAAACTGATGTCATGATCATGTATATTAACTTTAAAATGTTGCAGGTTACATTTTTTGATTGAAAAGCACATTGAGACTGTTTTCTGAAGGTTCAGCAATAGATGGTTCTTGAGGAGCCACTCTTGGACATCAACCATACTTGTAGACAGTACATCTGCAGCCTGTGCTGGAGTCTTGGCAGCTGTGTAAATAACTGCATCATCTGCATAAAGTTGGCATGTTGCAGCTGAGCAGTGTAACGGCAAGTCATTAATAAAAATGCTGAAAAGTAAAGGACCAAGAATGGACCCTTGTGGGATACCCATGCGGTTGTTTAAAAATGAGGATTTATCCTGGTGAACTTTTACACACTGTTCTCTATTCTGGAGATAAGATGCAAACCATTCTAATGTATTTGGGGAGAAGTTAAAAGATACCATTTTGGATAAAAGCAAACTGTGGTTTACAGTATCGAAAGCCTTTTTGAGATCTAGAAAAACAGCTCCTACCACATTACCCCTGTCCAACGACTGTTTGACGTGTTCAATAAGGCAACAATTTGCTGTTTCTGTTGAGTATCCTGGTCTAAAACCAAATTGATGTGGATGAAGAAGTTGACTGTCTTGTAAGTAGTCTATCAGCTGTGTAGCTACAACTTTTTCAAGAACCTTAGATAGGACTGGTAAGATAGAGATTGGGCGGTAATTGCATATATCGTCTTTACTGCCTGATTTATGAACTGGTATGACGACAGCTTTTTTCCAGCCAGATGGAAATGTACTAGACCTAATGGAGAGATTATTGAGATGGGTCAGTGGTTTGATTAATATTTTGCTGTGCATTTTGAGAAAGGAGGTGCTCATATTGTAGATATCATTAGTTTTTGAGTTTGACAGTGTTTTAACAATACCAGCAAGTGATAGTGACCATAAGGTCAGGGTATTTCTCGTGCAGAGAGTTGAAAAGTGTCTGGCTGATCGCGGATTTATCAGCCCAGAGAGCCAGTACCACGTCTTCTATGTGGGAGCTCTGGATAACCAGTACTCGTCATCGGCTTCCCCTGGTTTTAGGATGCAAAGGAATGAACTATGTTCATTTAAGGTTGAGTTGTCGGATGTGGTGACATGGGAAGGGGTGCCTGTTTCACCCCAGTCCCCAAGGTCACCTTTCGTCAAACTTTGTTGGGTCAGTAGTGCAAGTGGAGTGACTCCTGGAACATCCAAGGTGTCAAGAGTGTAGCACTGTGATCCCGTTGCTTCAGGTAGAGTGGTTGGGAGAGGTTGTCAAACTTGAGCCCATAGTTTGAGATTCTTGAAGTCTATCAGAGGCTCAAAGCGATTAAGCAGATCCTTGCCTATCAAGCAATGGAACTGAGTTGAGATTTGACACATAGACCGGATGGATCAAGGTCCTGGGCCCATTGGAGATCTTTATCAATGACATGTGTGACGCGGTCATGTTTGAGGGTGCATAAGGTTGAATAGCTAAGGACCAAGGTCTTAGTTTCAAGTCTTTGTTCGATAGCAGCGACACGTAGGTGTTCAAAAAGGTCCTGTGACATGAGTGTGATGTCCGCTGTGGTATCCAGTAGGGCTTCATGCGTCATCACATCTTCAGGGTCAATGAAAGGAAAAATTTTCGTGCAACCCCCCCTTTCGGTCAAATCACACAGAAATTGTTGGACCGGTGGTTCAACACAGATTAAGAAGTTGCCTGTTTCGGGCGAGTGAGGTTTCCCAGGTAGCTGGACTACCAAAATGGCACTGGGTGGCGTTGCATTTTGGAGCTCCTCCGGAGTTTCGGGTGGATGATGCTCGGTTGTGTCTTCGGTATCCTCCCCCTTTGTAGTAGGAGGTTCCTCAGGGTTGAGTTGTGGCAACCCTAAAGGATCGTTTGGGGTGGTCAAAATATTTATGGCTAGGACATCTGACTTCTTGTCCTCTTTTGCCTCTTTTTTCCTCTTCAGTTCGTCAAGTATACGTTGGAGAGTTTCCAGATCTTCTCGGCTGAAAATGGGCTTTTCTTTCTTCTCCCAGGGTTTGGAGCTAAACTTACCAGGGGGAGGTCTTGCTTCCCTGTCAGAGTTTTTCTAGCAGTATGAGGGAGGTGACTACCTCCCGCAGTTATGCGGGTCTCAAAATCAATATCTGTCATCCCGGGTATCCGTACCGTATTCTCGTGACTTACCTGGTGGGCTTGGCCTCCGACGGTAGTCAGATTTTGGTGATGTTGGCTTGGAGCTGGGTGTAGAAAATTTTGCCGGGTTATGACTCGACTTATCTTGACTAGAGGACTGTTGTGGTTTTACTTGTGACCGAGGTGCTGGAACAGGGGCTGGGCTTGGGGTACCCTCTAGGTCCAGGGTGTCCGATGCGGTGTTGACAGCAAACACCGTGGTAGGCTCGGTATGCTTCTGATTGCTTTGTCGCCGTTCCTGGAATGCATAACATGTGAACTCTCTTAGCTGGTTTATTGAGTTTGACCTTGGGTTAGCCATGACTCCAAGGTGGTGTCCGACCGTGGGCTGGAGATTCTGAATGAAAAGAACCTTGAAATTGTGGTCCTCTTCCGTCCCGGGCATGTTTTGAGATCCAAAATATGCATGCAGGAGTCACTGGTAGTATGCCTGTGGGGGCTCTAAGCAACCCTGTTTCACAGCTAGGGCTGTCGCTAGCCCTGACTGTAGGCAGTCGTCGGAGAACTCCTTTTCAATGGCTTCGCAGAGTTTCCGGTGGTTCATCTTGATATCAAATGGTTGCCGATCTATAAATTTTGATATTGACCTGTTGGATGTCAACTTTATCAAATAAATGCGATCGTCAACCGTAGCATCAGGATATTTACGCAACTAGTAGTCGATGTCTTGTAAATAAGCCCTGGTATCAGGTGACCCACTAATTGAGGGGTCAAATTTGACGTGGCGAGCGATCTTATTGAGGTCTCCATCGGACGGGATTTCCAAATGTCTTTCGCGTTGCCGTTCAGGTCCGAACGGGTCAGGTAATTGTGTGTCGGGGAAGTCCCCGTCCTATGAGGGGATGCCCCCCTTTGCCGAAGGAACTGGCCTGTTCATGGCTTCTGGTCTCAGGTCCCTTCGTTTGCGGTAGTCTTCCAGCTCTTCTTTGACGACCTGAAGGCCTTGTTGTGCTTCTCGTAGGAGCAGTTTACATTTCCTATAGTCGGAGTTTGTGTCGTCCAATTGACCTTCAACTTCCTTGAGTTGGTTCTCTTTGTGAAGAAGGGAGGTTCCCAATTCCTCATTTTCTTGCTGAAGTGAGGTATTGTTGTCTTCCAGTCATTGCTTTTCTTGCTTTGCTTGTTCCAAATTTAGCAACGTCTGATCAAGCGTAGCTTGGGTATCTTCTTGCTCATGCGAGCTTGTTCCTGCTTTTTCATAAGTGATTTGTTCTCTTCCTGGAGAGAGAGGATGGTTGATTGTTGTTTCACCAGTTCCTTTTCAGCGTAGAGTACTTGGGTTTCAGCTCGTCTTAGCCTTGCAACTAATGCTAGTGCAAACTTTTCTAACACACCGGGGATTTCCTTTGCTTTCGGTGGGTTGGTTTCGCATTCATCCAAAAGTTTTTTTTGTGATTTGCTTCAAATCTTTGGGTGGAGTATCCTGAACTTGTTTGGAGAAACCGGGTATAAGGTCGGAAGCCAACTCTTCTAATGTTACTTGAAGGTCATTCAATTCGTCAAGTGGACTCGACATGTTTGACTGTTTGTGTAATGCTTAGCTTGAAATGAATTCGTTGATTATAGCTAAAGTTGTGAGTCAAGAGTTAACCTTGAGTGTTGTTTTGCAGTGAGGGTAGTTATAAGCTTCTTTTTTGGAGTTTGTTTCAACTTACAGGCTTGTAGGAAGGAAAGTAAATATTTTGTAATTATTTAGAAATGTGGAATATATTTTAATTTATTTGTTGAAACTGTATTTTGATTTGTATTTCACAAGAAAAAAAAATTGTGTGGATTGACTTCTTTCAGTTCAGTTATGAAAGTGTAGTTTTGGAATAGTCCTCAATAACTATGTTACACCCAGGAGGGCAAAGGGGGGAGGAAGGATGAGGAAGCCCAAGCTGTCAGACTTCGCAGCGGCTTTTATTGACTTTTCCAGCACACACGGCACGGCACACATTTACACAGCACATCGCTATACACCATTTTCTTTTCACTCTTTCTCTGGAACATTTGCTACTCTTCTTCTCTTGTTCTCTAATACTGTACAGTATCTTATCACTACTGAGCGCCACCTCTGGCGTAGAAACGCTACTGCTTTCACTGACAGTTTACATCTAACAGTTCATATTCATTCCTTTAGTCACATTCCCCATAAATGCTCCTATTTACCATTAATAATTAAACCACAGTCTATTAGGTACATTTATTAGGAATATTTATATTAGCCATTAGCATCTAATCAACACTGTTTTCTGGGGGGTTTTCTAGAGTTTGTCCAAAATTGACTTTTTCCTACACTCGCCCCTCAAAAATTTAATGTCGTCCTGACATTACACCTTTTCCAAAACTACTGTTTTTCTCTTTTCCTTTCTCTCAGTCCACATTTGGCAATCATGAATCTCATGTAAGTAGGATATTACTAAACAGGAGTCAGAGTTCATTAACGTCCATAAAGATGCAAACTGGTAATTGTCCATAGTACAGCATGTATCTCCTATTCCATGCAATACATTTGCAGAAGAGGTCTTTGTGCACGATAACCATCAACCGCTCCATCCATTATGGTGGGTATCTGCATCTTTCCTGAGAGTAAGGGTACTCAATCTAGTCATAGCCTACCAAATAAACCTTTGTGTGATGCCTGTGCCTTAGTAACACATTGAAAATCTTTTTTTCTTTTTTTAATTTTTTTTTCCTTTTTTTCTTTTTCAATCAACCATGAAAGTATATAATTGCCAAGTTACTTTTAGTAGTCACAACTCATTTACTTTCCAAAACATCTATGTCTGAACAATGGTTATCTCTAGCTTCTACACATTTGTTAATAGACAGATGAAGTGCAAGGTTGGCCTAACTTATCATAAGTAAGTCTCAATGGCTGTTTTCTCATTCTTGAAGGATATGTTTTAGCAGGAAACTCGTCAGGTCCCTCCTGGTCACTGGAACTGGACTCTGACACCTCATCACCCTGGTCCTGGTCTGCCTCAGCTGGATCTGGGACCACCGGATTGTTGACCTCTGGTGCCAGCTGCACCTGCGTGACGTCATCTGGGTCCTGGTCTTCATCCTCCAGAGTAGTGTCACTGTGCGGGTAGAACACCGGTGCATCGGCTCTCAGTGGACGGTGATTTTGATCCTTCTCAGCTCGTAATCCGATTATGGCATTCCAACCCTCATCATCTTCATCATCCGTGCTGTTTTGTCTGTCCACATGCCTTTGTCTTTTAGAGTCTCTTTCTCTTGTTTGATTAGAGGCAGGCTCCACTGTTTCCATGGACAGAAAGTCAAAGGGTAGCAAAAGGTTTCTGTGCATGACCCGAGTGCGTCCCTTGCCATTTTCAGGTCTGATTTCATATACTGGACTGTCTGGGTACTTCTTTTGGGTCACGACATACACCTTGTCTTCCCAGAATGATCTTAATTTTCCTGGCCCACCTTTTTCGGTCAAGTTTCGAACCAATACTCTGGATCCAGGGGACAACTCAGCACCTTGAACCTTTTTATCATAAAGTGCTTTACTTCTCATCCCCACTTTGTTTGCTGTTTTAGAGGCGAGTTTGTAAGCTTCAGTCATTGTAGCTCTCCACTTTTCAGCATAGTCCTGCTGAGAAACACTCTGCTCTCTTGTTGTAAGGCCAAACATTAGATCAATAGGCAACTTTGGACTACGGCCAAACAACAGAAAATATGGCGCGTACCCCGTAGCCTCACTACGCGTGCAATTATAGGCATGAACCACTTTTGCCAGAGAGGACTTCCAGTCTTCCTTGGCTGCTTCGGGCAAATTTCTGAGCATTGCCAACAGTGTACGATTGAATCGTTCCACCCGTCCATTCCCTTGGGGATGGTAGGGCGTTGTTCGGGACCCCTGCACACCACTGTACTCTTGGAGTTTTGCAAAAGGTTTATTTTGGAACTCTCTTCCCTGATCATGATGGAGTCGTGTGGGGAAGCCAAACTTGAGGGCAAAATCTCCAAAGATCTTCTCAGCAGCGGTGTGGGCAGTTTTGTTACGACATGGGTAAGCCTGGGCAAAACGAGTGAAGTGGTCCATTAGAACCAGGATATACTCATATCCTCCTTTGCACTTCTCCAAGTGCAGGAAATCCACTGACACTAATTCAAATGGGTACGTGGTGACAATGTTAGTCAGTGGTGCCCTTGTTATCTTATTGGGACGTTTGTTCTTCAAACAACTGCAAACTTTAGTGATGTAGTACTCCACATCTCTTTGCATATGAGCCCAATAAAAACGCTCTCTTATCAAGTTCATCACTCTCTCTACCTCTAAATGGCCCATGTTTTCGTGGAGCTCTTTGAACATGAGTTTGTGAAACTTTTGGGGTAGAAGTAGCTGGTCATGCGTTGCCGTTCTCCTGTAAAGCAGTCCATCATCTTCCAAGTACAGCTTGTGTTTTTGCCTGACTAAAGTTGCAATTTTACTGTGCTGCTGCTTTACACTTCATGGCCATTGTTTTGACAACACATAGCGCAACACCTCTCCAATCACGGAGTCTTCCTCTTGAGCTCTTTTTAGATCAGTCTTTGATATTTCAGCTATAGAGCTGGCTTCTTGATCTGCTTCACTGATGAGAGTAGAAATGGTGACTGGGCAGAGCCATGGTTCATTTTCTTGTGACTTTACCTTGACTGCCTGTGTCACACAATTCATCACATCAGGATCAACATTTTGTGTACATTTGTTCATGTACTGCTCCATAGCTACAGGCATACGTGAAAGTCCGTCTGCATCTCTGTTTCTTTTTCCAGGGCGATACTTAATCACAAACTGGAAATCAGCTAGTTCTGCTACCCACCTCTGTGTGGTTGCATTTAACTTTGCGGTGGTGAGCACATACGTTAGGGGATTATTGTCCGTATAGACCGTGAATGGCGGAGAATAGCACAGATAATCCCGAAACCTCTCACAGATGGCCCACTTCATGGCAAGAAACTCCAGCTTCCCTGAATGAAGGTGGTAGTTCTTCTCTGGATTTGACAGTGTCCTGGAGCCATACGCTATCACCACCAGTTTGTCTTGTTGTCGCTGGTATAACACCGCTCCAAGCCCCTCCTGTGAAGCGTCACAGTGTAAAATGAAGGGTTCCTCAAAGTTCGGGTAACCTAACACTGGGGGTTGGGTGAGAAAGTCAACAAGCTGACAAACTACTGCTTGATGCTCTGGGCGCCACCTGATCACATGAGATGAGGGCAAGTGGCCACTATCGTTCTTTTTGACATGTTTCTTTGAGTTTTTCTTTGCTTTATCTGTGTGGTCGTTAGCAAGAAGGTCGTAAAGAGGCTTTGCTATACGGGAGAAGTTTGGGATATAGCTATGGTAATATGAAATAAAACCTAGCAATTTCCTTAGCTCTCCGACAGTGGAAGGTTGCTGCTGTTTGAGTGTCTGCACCGGGGCAATGTCCGCAGGTTCCATGGTGTAGCCCTGTCCTGTTACCATTTTACCAAGGAAACGTACCTGCTGCTTGAATAACTCACATTTCCAGGGAGTCAGCTTCACCCCATGGCTTTGATAGCGGTGCAGGACGCTTCTCAGGTCTCGCAAGTGGTCTTCAAAAGTCCACTCGAACAAACCCCAGGGAGTGATAAATGCAGTAAGGGGCCTACTTGACTCTTCCAGGAAACCCTGATGATAAGCCTTCCCTTGGTCGAGGACTGAAAACCACCCACTCCAATTTAGACTGTTTAGCATATCTTGTATGCGGGGAATTGGGTGTCTGTCAGGGATGGACTTCTTGTTTAGCTCTCTAAAGTCGCAGCACAAACGCAGACCTCCATCTTTCTTTCGCACACAGACGATTGGACTGGAATACGATGACTTGGATTTGGTGATCCAGCCCCTGTTAAGCAGGTCTTCTAAATACTCCTTTACTTTTTTATGAAGTGGTTTGGGAACAGAAACATAAGTCTTTTTGACAGGATCGTGATCTTTGAGTCGGATCTTCAACTGTAAAGAGGGAATTGTCCCTACATCATACTCATCACGGGAAAACGCTTGCCGTTCCTCCCATAGTAGCTGTTTTACTTGCTCTTGCTGTATGGGCGAGAGATGATCAAGGGGAACTGGAGGGTCCCACATGTCCATAGTCTCTTTGACAGCACAGTTCATCTCGGTCTCTTTATTTCTTCCTGTTTCACTCGTCATCGGGTCGACGGTCGCTCGGTTTACAGCAGGAGGTCTAATATCTGCCGGATAAGCAGTTTTAACTCTCTGCGTTTCCCCCAAAATGGTCTTAGCGGGCAGCTGGATATCACAGGACGTACTGTTTGTTATAGGTATTTTGAACATAGATCGCTTCCCTTTCCATAACTGCACCAACCCACTTTGCATCTGCAAACCCTCTGGTAACTGGGTGAACCGACTCGGCTCAAATAAGACGTATTGTGTGTCTGGAAGTGAGCCTGCTCTGACACAACCTTTGACTGCTTTGGTTTGGCCAGCAGGCAACTCACTGCCAACTTTTACCATTCCTTCTCCTAGCCTATCCTCCTCACTTTGCATCACTTTCAGAAATACCTCTGTTTTCTTACAGTCAAATGAGAAGGCTGCACTGACGGCTTCACTGATGGCACAAGGGGGTTTAATGCCCATCTTCAGGACATGGTCAATCACGTTGAACCCAATGATAGGCGGCTCTGCCACTCCATCCTCCTTCACCACTAGCACAGGAACTAAGAGTTCCACCGGTGGGCGACTAACTGTCGGCAGCTTGAAAGTGACTTCAACCCACCCTAAGAATGGAATCAGTGTCTGGTTCACTGCCCTCCCATTCAGAATACTTGGACCCACCAACTCGGCTAAGTCTCTGACGGTGGTGTGTGGCAGGTGCTCCTGTCTCCAGGTGTCATTCATTAAACAGACCTGTGACCCTGTGTCCCACAATGCTTGTGTCTCCTTGTCATCGAGGAAGCAGGTGATGACATATTTTTTTCCAACCAAATTGAGTAACTGTAATTGGCGATTAGGGGACAGTAGATTAACACGGACCGTTTCTTCAGAAGTGCCTCGGCCTTAGCTACCAGCCTTGCTTCCAACCTCCGAATACTGTCAGTAACGAGCTCATACAGTTCTTGTGTGTTAGCTTGTTCTGACGTGGCTGCGACAGTATTGGCCACCGTGTCTACTTGCCCTATCCTTCTTCCAAGTCTCCTCCCTATCCGACATTCCCTTGACATGTGGCCGCTGATTCCACATCTGAAGCAGTGGTCGCATTGGTCGCCATTGCTGGTGGACTGACATTTCTTGCAGCCACGTGTCCTCCTGACTTTTTGAGCATGAGGTGCTCGGGGAGACTCACGTATGGCCTTTTTGATCTCCTCCATGTCACTCTTCAGCTGCATGACTATGTCCAGGAGCTCAGATTCCGTACGGGTCACTGTGCTTTGGGATTTAAGGATTTTTCCTTTTGTCGATGGTAGGGGGTGCTCTTGGCCATCCACTTCTGCCTCTGTTGCATACTGACCCGTTTGGTTTTCCACTCGGCATTCTCGAACTTTTGGTTCTTTAATGTGCCTTTTAAATTTTTGGTGCCGTTCCCATTCAAGACTGGCTGCTGCATTCATCTTTGAAATCAGAAGCTCGTCGGTGACGGCAGGATCCTCCAAATGACGCTTCAGTTGATATTTCACAGCAACACTGATCAGTCCTGTTTCCACCGCCCTCAGAAACTTCCTCTGAATAAGATCAGAACTAAACTGCTCTTCCGTGCCAGGATCTCTGGATGCTGCTAAAAGTCTTTCCTTTAGCTCAATGGCGCGAAACAGGAAGTTCTGAGGTGACTCATTACTGTCTTGTGTGAGGTTTATCAGACGATGATACAAGTCAGTGGAACTACCCTCTTTATAATGTCCTCGCAGGATGATGTGCAGCTGTGGCAGGGTGAAATCTGACTTAATCTCCAGCATAGCGCGCAAACTCAATCCAGGACTCACTGCTCTGACAACAGCCTCAATTATCTCAGCCTCACTGTGCTTTTTCTTTAAGCCCATATCAATCTGGTGAGTGAGATTGGAATAAGACAACTTGTCTTTTTGGCCCCTCTCCCCTATCTGCCCATTTATCTTAAACTCCTGTTTAATGATCACTTCTGGTGGTAGGGGCGCTGCGGGGACCGCGGGCTGTGGCACAAAATGGCGGCGCGGCCTCGGGCTGTGTCACAAAATGGCGGCTCGGTGGCTACGCGGCCTCATCATCCGTCAGCCTTATTATTTCCTCTTCAACCCTTTTAGCTGAATCAATGATACTTTCATGCAGAGCGGCATACTGGCTCTGTAAACTGGCGAGTGCCTCTGTCTCCCGGCTCGTGCCGGCCACTGTCGCTGCCTGCGTCAACGGTTCGCTTAGCTTAGCTTCGTTAGCACATGCTATTAGCTTTAGCACAAACTCGCGGGCTACATCCTCCTCTTTGCTTTCAATGATTTTCTCCACCTCCTTGGAGAGGGTGCTTGTGTCCATTCAAGCATTTTTATTCCAAAAAACAATCTGTTCAACAGTGCTCGGACTTAGACGGTTTCTCCCCTTGTTTAAAATCTCCTGCTTTTGAAAATATTCTCTGGCAAGGGACTGATGTGGCTGGAATGGAGAGATATGTCTTAGCCTTCTGGAACATTGTTATTATTATTATTATTATTATTATTATTATTATTTGGTCACTTATGAGGCAAACGGCCACATCTCGGTTGCTTTCCAAAGCTAATACAGGGCAGGGGTCGCCACTCCTCACTGCCCAGCTGGAACAGGTGAGGGAATATAGCGGCATGTTGTTTCCAGTAATCTAGAGGTACATACTTTATATGTAAAATATATATATATCCATCCATCCATCCATCCATCTTCTACCGCTTTTCCGGAGGTCCGGGTCGCGGAGGCAGCAGTTCAAGCAGAGAAGCCCAGACTTCCCTCTCCCCAGCCACCTGCTCCAGCTCTTCAGAGGGGATACCAAGGCGTTCCCAGACCAGCTGGGAGACATAATCTCTCCACCGAGTCCTGGGTCTGCCCCGGGGTCTCCTCCCAGTGGGACGTGCCTGAAACACCTCAAGTGGGAGGCGTCCAGGAGGCATCCTAATCAGATGCCCATACCACCTCAACTGACTCCTTTCAATGTGGAGGAGCAGCGGTTCTACTCTGAGCCTCTCCCGGATGACTGAGCTCCTCATCCTATCTCTGAGGGTGAGTCCAGCAATCCTATGGAGAAAGCTCATTTCAGCCGCTTGTATCCGCGATCTCGTTCTTTCGGTCATTACCCAAAGCTCGTGACCATAGGTGAGAGTAGGAACACAGATTGACTGATAAATCGACAGCTTTGCCTTAGAACTAAGCTCCCTCTTCACCACAACAGACCGGTACAACGTCCGCATCACTGCAGATGCTGCTCCAATCCGTCTGTCGATCTCTCGCTTCATTCTCCCCTCACTCGTGAACAAGACCCCAAGATACTTAAACTCCTCCACTTGGGGCAGGAGCCTGTCCCCAACCCGGAGAGGACAATCCACCTTTTTCCATATATATATATATATATATACTATATATATATAATAAGTATATTGTGCATAGAATAGGCATTTTCATATTGTGTAATAGTAGTATTTTATTTATTATTCCATTTTAGAAACGGGATAACAAAATCAACGCATAAAACAACTGACGTTTCAAAACAGTGGGTGATGCAATGGAATGCGACATGGAACAGTCACGTGACATCCTCTTTCTGATACAGATCTCGGAACAGTGGTTTGATTCCGAAGTTCCACCTAGGTTCGGTACGTACTAAAACACTGTTTCGACTTTGCCATCACTACATATTAGCAACCAGCTGAAGAAGATGGATGGATGGATGGTGTTAGCTAGTCATTTAAAATAGCATCCAAGAACAATACAGGGTCAAGTGTTGGTGGATGAACAAGAATTCCTGTGGGGGTGAATAGAATTTATAGAAAATACTGATCCAAACCAACCGGATTAATAGTCCACCACCTTGCAGAATTAATGCTAACAGAGTTCAATGTAGCATCACGGTAAAAATATAACAAAATAAGCCAGAATGGCACAAGACATATTATCAGCTCTGGATTAGTGAACCAGGTGGCAACAGTGATATATATTAGGGTGACTGAAATCTAAATGCTTGGTAAGGAAACTTGTTAGCTTACTGTTGCCCTGATGATTGACAGCTAGGCTGGCCAATAATAGAGCAGAGGACAGGTATTAAGGATGTGCTGGGCTGGATTTACTATGTAAGTGATGTCCTGCAGCAAACCCAGAACAGTCAATTTTGCGTTTTGGAGTGAAAAACAATATAAAGTTTTTTTGAGAGAAGTGAGCATTTTGATATTTCTTTGATAATCACATGACCAGCAGACACCTTTCAGAAGGCTAAAATCTACAAAAATACTATTTTTCAGTCAATAACCCCTTTTAAATGCACTTTTAATGACTGGGTTACAATCAGGAAACATCTGACCACATTTACGTACATCTGTATTAACACATTGGCGGAGTCCCTTTTGCTATGAGCACACTCCTTGGAGCAGTCCATTGTGAATCAAAAAGGGGAATGCATGTCTGAATGGATGTACACAGATTGGGACAAAAAGAAATCAGATTTCTGACACAGCGCACAGAGGAGGGGAAAAAGGATGAGTATTTAAGCGCAGGTTACACCACACACATTTATTAGACACAGCACAGGCAAACAGTTACAGTGTCTACGATTGGCAAAGGCTCAGAAACTCCTCAGAAACTCTAGTCAGACTAGAGTGAGGTCACCGGGAATACCCGCACAGTTATACTCACAAAACTGGAGCTGTCCGAGTGAGTCCCAAATACAGCTCTGAGAGTTACAATCCTTAGATGACCTTGGCTTCAAACGGCGAATGACGACCGCATGAAGCACAATGATCCAGCAATGCATGACTGGGAAAAGGCTCCTTAAGTACATGCATTGCTGGCTCCACAAATTGAGCACACCTGGGCGAGGAGCGGGGAGATGGCACACGGGAGTGGGAACAGCTGGCAGTAATAGAGAGGGTGTGTGGTCAGACCGGCAGACAGTTAGACAGCGCTCACTTCAGCGTGAGCCCAAGAGGCTGCCTCACCGCTGCCGGCCAGAAAGCAGTGGCTATGGGTATGGCAGAGCACACAGAAATACATACTAACATACAGTATGTATGTGGCACGTACTCACAGAGAGGCCAGGACGAGCCAGGGGAAACCAAGCCGGCTCAGTTCCTGACAAGGTGCTTGTCTGTCATACGATGGCCCTTGAGTTTACATTCTTCATAAGGGTGCCTTGGGATCTTCCTATGACATACAGTGCATCCAGAAAGTCTTCACAACGCTTCACTTTTTCCACATTTTGTTATGTTACAGCCTTATTCCAAAGTGGAATAAATTCATCTATGGCACAATATGCCATAATGACAATGTGAAAAGATTTTTTTGAGATTTTTGCAAATTTATTAAAAATAAAAAAACTAAGAAATCACATGTACATAAGTATTCACAGCCTTTGCCATGAAGCTCATAATTGAGCTCAGGTACATCTTGTTTCCACTGATCATCCTTGAGATGTTTCTACAGCTTCAGTTTCTTCAGGTTCATCCACCTGTGGTAAATTCAATTGATTGGACATGATTTGAAAAGGCACACACCTGTCTATATAAGGTCCCACAGTTGACAGTGCATGTCAGAGCACAAACCAAGCATGAAGTCAAAGGAATCGTCTGTAGACTTCCAATACAGGATTGACATGAGGCACAAATCTGGGGAAGGGTATAGAAAAGTTTCTGCTGCTCTGAAGGACCCAGTGAGCACAGTGGCCTCCATCATCTGTAAATGGAAGAAGTTCGGAACCACCAGGACTTTTCCTAGAGCTGGCCGGCCATCTAAACTAAGCGATTGGGGGAGAAGGGAAGAGGTGACCAAGAACCCGATGGTCACTCTGTCAGAGCTCCAGCATTCCTCTGTGGAGAGAGGAGAACCATCCAGAAGGACAACCATCTCTGCAGCAATCCACCAATCAGGCCTGTATGGTAGAGTCGCCAGACAGAAGCCACTCCTTAGTAAAAGGAACATGCCAGCCTGCCTAGAGTTTGTCAAAAGGCACCTGAAGGACTCTCAGACCATAAGAAACAAAATTCTCTAGTCCGATGAGACAAAGATTGAACTCTTTGGCTTGAATGCCAAGTGTCATGTTTGGAGGAAACCAGGCACCGTTCATAACCATGCCAATGGTGGTGGCAGCATCATGCTGTGGGGAAGTTTGTCAGTGGCAGGAACTGGGACACTAGACAGGATAGAGGGAAAGATGAATGCAGCAATGTACAAAGACATCCTGGATGAAAACCTGCTCCAGAGTGCTCTTGACCTCAGACTGGGGTGAGGGTTCATCCTTCAGCAGGACAACAACCCTAAGCACACAGCCAAGATATCAAAGGAGTGGCTTCAGGACAACTCTGTGAATGTCCTTGAGTGGCCCAGCCAGAGCCCAGACTTGAATCCAATTGAACATCTCTGAGAGAAAAAAATGGCTGTGCACAGACGCTTCCCATCCAACCTGATGGAGCTTGAGAGGTGCTACAAAGAGGAATGGGCCAAACTGCCCAAAGATAGGTGTGCCAAGCTTGTGGCATCATATTCAAAAAGACTTGAGGTTGTAATTGCTGCCAAAGGTGCATCAACAAAGTACTGAGGAAAGGCTATGAATACTTATGTAAATGTGATTTCTTAGTTTTTTTATTTTTAATAAATTTGCAAAAATCTCAAAAAAAAAACTTTTTTCACATTGTCATTATGGGGTATTGTGTGTAGAAATTTCAGGAAAAAAATGAATTTAATCCCTTTTGGAATAAAGGTGTAACATAACAAAATGTGGAAAAAGTGAAGCACTGTGAATACTTTCCAGATGCACTGTACTTACTGCCACCTTACGAAAATTTTTGTGCAACTCATGGCACATTTTGTCACAACAAATGTTGCACGAATGACGTACTTCCGCCTTAAGAGCACCTCACTACTGCCCTACGCGTGCTATATGAACCTCTGTATGAACGGGGATTCGTACAGCGTTTCCCACGACCGCTGTAAGGACCCCTCAAGAAAAGGTGTTCTTGAGGCATACTTATGGCCACTATCTTGCATAGTTGTTATGTTGTTCCTATGGCATTCATATGACGCCCTACAATAAGGGGTTTTCATGGGGCGTTCGTAGAAATCTTGCACAAGACCATGGACCTGGCCACGAACTTACGAATGGTCTATGAATGCTGGATTCTCCTACGGCCACCTGAAGAAGCCCGTACAAAATGGTTGCAGTCGTTTGTAAGGATATTTGTGAACGTAGCTTTGGAGGAGTCATGGACAGTCCTATAATCTGTATAACAGAAGAAGCCCAAATTAACCTACACACATTAAACTAGGGCCAGCTGAGATGGTTTGGGCATCTGATCAGGATGCCTCCTGGATGCCTCCCACTTGAGGTGTTTTGGGCATGTCCCACTGGGAGGAGACCCCGGGGCAGACCCAGGACTCACTGGAGAGACTATGTCTCCCAGCTGGTCTGGGAACATCTTGGTATCCTCTCTGAGCAGCTGGAGCAGGTGGCCGAAGAGAGGGAAGTCTGGGCTTCTCTGCTTGAACTGCTGCCTCCGCAACCCAGACCTCCAGAACAGTGGTAGAAGATGAATGGATGGATGGACATTAAACAAGAGCCTCAATCTTCTAATATCCTTTGGATTTACAGAACTCACTGATGTCCATAGATGGCTACTGGTTATGCTCCAAAAGAAAAACATGACATGACACTAAAAGCTATGTGGGTAGTGCAATGTCACAGATGGATCAACAACTGTCACCTCAAAAAACATTTTTTTTAAAGTTGCAAAGTTGACAGTCTTTTTCAGCTGTTATTTGATTTGACTCACCAGAAGTACCATAGTCTCTGGATGGATAGGGCTCTGACACAGCAGCGAGTCCCACAGCAGTCTTCATAGGAGCGACATCTACAAAAAAAGTCACATAAGCGAGGCATACAGGAGGTCAGCAAAACCATTAAAAACTGAATTGTTAAAAGAACACTGTAACCTTGAACACTGGTGTTTCAAAATGGTAGTGCAGAGCAAACTCAAAACGGTGGAGAGTTCTGTTTTAAGCCCTCCACCCTCATCCACTCACACGGAGTCAAACAATACTGAAAGTACAGGGAGTTATGTAAAGTACAAAATGGCAAACAACAATCACTCCTACAGAGTCTTCTTCTTCTTCTTCTTTTGGCTGCTCCCTTTAGGGGTCTCCACAGTGGATCATCTGCCTCCATCTCACCCTATCCCTTGCATCTTCCTCTATAACACCAACCCTCTCCATGTCTTCGTTCACTTCATCCATGAATCTTCTCTGTGGTCTTCCTCTTTTCCTCCTGCCTGGCAGCTTCATCTTCAACATCCTTTGTCCATTATCTCCACTATCCCTCCTCTGCACATGTCCAAACCATCTCAGCCTTGCCTCTTTTACTTTGTCTCCAATCCGCTCAACCTGAGCTGTCCCTCTGATATACTCATTTCTAATCCTGTCCCTCCTAGTCACTTCCAGTGAGAATCTTAGGATCTTCAACTCTGCCACCTCCAGCTCCGCCTCCTGTCTTTTTGTCAGTGCCACCATCTCCAAACCATACATCATAGCTTACACAGTAAGCTTTTTTAATATATACCCTGCAATTGTTTTAGGATGGGTAGGGCTAACCTCTTGACCTGTTCTCCTGTTTGCATCAGTGACTGCAGTACACCGAGTTTTGTTTTGTTTTTTTATCACAGAAGTTTGCACATCTCTCACATACATAAATAGGATTGGTTCTGGTTCTTGGAAGGAATCTACCCCCCCCCAAAAAAAACATCAAACTAACCTTTACAGAAAGGTTGTGGACTTTACTAATAGGAATACCTGGGCTGCAATGTTACTGTTGTTGTAGAAACCAGTTTTTAACCCTATATATCTAATCTGACTCCTCATGGATATTTTTTATCTTGTACAACCACAAAACTGCCACCTTTAATGTAAAATCTAGTTAACATCATTGTACCAAGGTTTTCAGCAGTCTACTAACAATGCTCTGCACTGTGTGTGTTTATATATTTACATATTTATTCCATCTAGCTACAATGCTCTGCACTGGGTGTGTTTATATTTATATATCTATATATTTATTCCATCTAGCTACAATGCTCAGCACTGGGTGTGTTTATATTTATATATCTATATATTTATTCCATCTAGCTACATTGCTCCGCACTGTGTGTGTTTATATACTTGCATATTTATTCCACCTAGCTGCAATGCTCCGTACTGTGGGTGTTTATATATTTACATATTTATTCCATCTAGCTACAATGCTCTGCACTGTGTGTTCATATATTCATATATTTATTCCATCCAGCTACAATGCTCTGCACTGTGTGTGTGTGTGTGTGTGTGTGTATATATATATTTTATAGTAATATGTACATATGTATATTAGCTGCTCTTGCTTGCTTGTTTTTTTTTTTTTTTTTGTTTTTTTCTTGCCTTCTGATTGTTGCTCTGAGTGTTGCTATCCCTGTGCTGTTGCAATCCTGGAATTTCCCCGTTGTGGGACTAATAAAGGCTTATCTTATCTTATCTTACTTTCAAGGGATGGGGAGTAACTAGCTACATTTACTCAAGTACATGTACTGAAGTAACTCTTACTCGAGTACCTTTTAAGAAAAAAAATACCTTTAATAAAATAGATTTGGTGGTACTGTCTGGTCCGATATGCCAAGGCCAGAACGAAAACCACACTACTCCTCCTGAATCCGAGGTTCAACCAACTGTCGGACTCTCCTCTCCAGTACCCTTGCATAGACCTTCCCAGGGAGGCTGAGAAGTGTGATTCCCCTAAAGCTGGAACACACCCTCCGGTTCCCCTTCTTAAAAAGAGGAACCACCACCCCGGTTTGCCATGTCAAAGGCACTGTTCCCGACTTCCATGCAATGTTGCAGAGGCGTGTCAACCATGACAGCCCTACAACATCCAGGGCCTTGGGGTACTCAGGGCGAATCTCATCCACCCCCGTGGCCTGGCCATCAAAGAGTTTTTTAACTACTTTAGTGACCTCAGCCCCTGTGATGGGTGAGTCGTCCCTCTTGTCCGCAAACCCTGCTTCTTCTGTGGAAGGCTTGTCAGTGCGATTGAGGAGATCTTCAAAATATTCCTTCCACTGCCCGACGATATCCCCAGTCAAAGCCACCAGCGCCCCATCCGCACCATACACAGTGTGGACAGGGAGCTGCTTCTCCCTCCTGAGCCACCGGGGAGTTTGCCAGAATCTCTTCGAGGCCGACCAAAAGTCTTGTTCCATAGCCTCACCAAACTTCTCCCACACCTGAGTTTTTGCTTCAGCAGCCACCCGAGCTGCACTCCGCTTGACCTGTCGGTATACCTCAGCTGCTTCGGGAGTCCCACAAGCCAACCAAGCTTGATAGGACTCCTTCTTCTGTTTAATGGCTGCCCTCACCACTGGTGTCCACCACTTGGTTCAGGGGTTGCCACCACGAGATGCACCAATGACCTTGCTACAAGCTAGGGGCTTGTTGTTATGAGCTATCCGGTCCTTATACAACCATTACAAGAGTTTGGTTCGTATTACTAACACCCAGTCAAACTTATTTCCAGTGAAAGATGGACTCCACCAGGGCTGCCCTTTGTCACCAATCCCGTTCATACTTTTTATGGATAGGATATCTAGGCGCAACCAAGGAACGGAGGGTGTCGTGTTTGGTGACCACAGGATCTCATCTCTGCTGTCTGTGGATGATGTTGTCCTGTTGGCTTCATCGAGCAATGATCTATAGGTCTTACTGGGATGGTTTGCTGCTGAGTGTGAAGCGGCTGGGATAAGAATCAGCACCTCCAAGTCCGAGTCCATGGTCCTCAACCGGATTGTCCTCTCCGGGTTGGGGACAAGCTCCTGCCCCAAGTGGTGGAGTTTAAGTATCTTGTGGTCTCATTCACGAGTGAGGGGAGAATGGAGCAACAGATTGACAGATGGATTGGAGCAGCATCTGCAATGATACAGACATTATACCGGTCTGTTGTGGTGAAGAGGAAGCTGAGCTCTAAAGCAAAGCTGTTGATTTACCAGTCAATCTACATTCTTACCCTCACCTATAGTCATGAGCTTTGAGTAATGACCGAAAGAATGAGATCGCAGATACAAGCAACTGAAATGGGCTTTCTCTGTAGAATTGCTGGACTCATTCTTCGAGATAGGGGTAGGAGCTCAGTCATCCGGGAGAGGCTCTGAGTAGAACTGAGTTACTGAGTAGAACCCCCCCTACAGTTGATAGTGCTATGAGATGACTGTTGTTGTGAAATGGCGCTATATAAATAAAGATGAATTGAATTGAATTGAATTGAATTGAACTGCTGCTCCTCCATATTGTAAGGAGCCAGTTGAGGTGGTTTGGGCATCTGATCTGGATGTCTCCTGGATGCCTGCCAATTGAGGTTTTTCGGGCATGTCCCACTGGGAGGAGACCCCAGGGCAGACCCAGGGCATGCTGGGGAGACTATGTCTCCCAGCGAGTCTGGGAATGTCTTGGTATCCTCTCTGAAGAGCTGGAGCAGGTGGCCGGGGAGAGGAAGTCTGGCCTTCTCTGATTGAGCTGCTGCCTCTGTGACCCGGACCCCAGAAAAGCAGTAGAAAATGGATGGATGGATGGTGGTACTATCTGACTTCACTGATTTGAAAACAGATTAGAGGTGCACTTGCTTATAGTGTTATGACTTGTTCTCACCAGAAATTATTGACTATGATTTTTGTGAAATTCTCATCTTATTTCAAATAGGTTCATACTGATGTTGACATCATTGCTCTTCTATTTAAGTAAAGGAAAAAGCGAAAGGTTACAAATTTATGAGACAATCATTGCACATTTTATGAGCAAAAGGTTGCAAATTTATGTGAAAAAGTTGAAATGTTATCAATAAAACAGTCACAAATTTATGAGAAATAATATTTGAAAGAGAAATGTCTGAGGTGTATAAGGAAAAACAAACAAATTTATGAAACTAAAGTCTCTCAAAAGTCCCGTTTCCACTTCAGACACCAGGAACCAATTTTAGAGGACAGGAACCTGATAAGGGCTGGTCTTGTCTTTGGTCATCTCCCCCATTGTGTCTCTATTACAGAAGTAGGAACCTTTGGTCTCTTGAGGCTTTGTTGGTGATGTAGTTGTCTGACAGTTTCAATCGTGACACAGAGCAGCAAAGTAAAATACGTTTAAAATCATACAGAAATTATTATGCACAAAAGTGGAGTGATGGATTTTTTTTTTTTTTTTTTTTGCACGGCGCCATAAGGAGAGGCAGCCATAACAGCAGCAGCTCTCGCGTCTTTGTGCCTTTATTAGTTTATTTTTGTATATAGTGTGTTTCCTTTCATCAGGGCTTGGTAGTAAGACTTGGATTAATGACAAGACCAAGTTTTTCAATTTTTTTTTCCCGCTTTTTAAAATACTTTTATTATTTTATAGTAATATACCGAACAAACAAAAATATGAACATTAAGAAAGAAAACCCACCCACATCCCACCCCCTCTCTTCACAAAATAAATACATAAATAAAAGTAAAAAGCAAAGTTAGACTTCCGGTTATGGCGGCCGCCTAGAAGGACACGTATCACTCTGCTCTGCCCCTGGAAATAAAAATTCGGCAAATAACTCTCTCATTTGGAACAGAACTTTTCCCAGCGTTTGGGTGAGGATATGCCGGTGAAGACTAAGGCTGGGAAATCAGGAGGGGGAAAAACTGAATCGCCGAAGCAGTCCAAATTAACAGACTTTAAAGTTTGTGGCGCAGTAGAAAAAGCTGCGGATATGGCGGATGAAACTAGCGGTGGTGCGGTAACTGCTGCTGCTGACGATGGCGGCACAGGTGCAGTGCTGGCTGCCATTAGCTCAATGAGAGCAGACTTTTCCGCTAAACTTGATGGGATTATGGCAGCGTTGGATGCAATGAGAAAGGAGTTGGGTGACTGCGTGGAGCGAGTGACGCAGGCGGAGCTTCGTGTTTCAAGTGCGGAGGATGAAATCAGCGGACTTCAAATAAAGGTGCGCACTTTGGAAAAAAAAATAAAGATCTGGAAAATAGCGTTCTGGACTTGGAATCTCGGTCCAGAAGGAACAACCTGAGGCTGGTGGGTTTACCGGAGGGAGCCGAAGGTCGTGATTCATGCTCCTTTTTGGAGGGGTGGATCCCGGAGGCGCTGAACAACGCGGAGCTAAAATCATCAGTCGTCTTGGAAAGCTCCCACCGAATTGGCCCACCAAGAGGTAACAAGGCAGCACCGAGGACGCTAATTATGAAGTTTCTCAGCTACAGAGACAGGATGACGATCTCCAACGCGGTGCGGGCCAAAGGAGAAATTAAATACCAAGATCAGCAGGTGCGGTTCTACCCAGATCTGGCCTCAGGAATCCAACAATTAAGGAAGCAGTTTGACCCCATCCGCAAAGAACTGCGCAACCTTGAGATTCGTCATGGAGTGATTCACCCTGCAAGACTTCTGGTCACATATGAGGGCAGAACACGCATCTTCAAGACCCCCGAGGAGGCGCAGGAGCTCATCAAGAAGATCCAGGAAGAGACTGGAGGGAGCTAAGCATGAACAGAATATAGGGTAGAATATTTGAGCATTTAACTGATTAGAAGCATATAACAAGATTACAAAATATAGAATGTATTACATATTAAAAAAAAAGAAAGTACAAAATTGCTAAAAAAAATTTGGAGTTAAATTGGAAATTACAGAAGAGAGTTAATGTTACGTCATTAAAAGCAGTAGAGTTAGGGTGATTGGGAGGATGAAGAAGGAGTGGCTTTGGCTGATCCTCGTGGGTGTGGAACGGTCGATGGCTATATCGGGAGACGGAATTTTTCTTTTGCTTTTGGGGGGATTGCCACAAATGTGGGAAGGGGGAATTTGTTTGTGTGTAGTTTGTAGGGTGAATGTTCAACCACTCATTTTTTTGCTTTTCTGTTTGAGCATGTTTACACTGCAAGGTAATCCCAAACTCCCTATTGATTATAAATCAAAGCGTTAATCTTAATTTAACTTCATGGAATTGCAGAGGTCTACAAAATTTAAAAAAACTTAAACAAGTTATGAATAAAATAAAAGACATGGGTTCAAAAATTGTGTTTTTACAAGAAACTCATCTAATAGAGCAAGATGTAAAAAGAATTAGGAGTAGATGGCAAGGAAATGTTTTCACCTCATCATTTTCATCCCGAGCCAGGGGAGTTATGACTCTCATACATAAATCAGTCCCATTTCAAGTGAAAAATGTAATTGGGAGACAAATTTGGAAGATATGTAATCATTCAAGGATCTTTGCTATTAGAAAACATAAATTTGGTGAACTTATATGGTCCCAATATACGTAGATGATCAAAAGTTCTTTGCCAATTTATTTCTTATCTTATCATCACTTACAGGGCAACATATAATAGCAGGGGATTTTAATTGTACATTGAATCCCAGTATAGATAGATCAACAGGACTGGACTGTACGCACAATGGATGTAGGATGACCATTAATCATTTTATGAAAGAATTGAAATTGATAGATATATGGAGAGAAATGAAACCACAAGTTAAAGCATACTCTTGTTATTCCAATACCTACAAGACATTCTCACGTATAGATTATTCTTTGATCTCCACAGAATTAAGGTCCAAGATTCAAAACTGTTTTTATGATAACATCGTGATCTCCGATCATGCACCCTGCTGTCTAATGTATGTAGATAAGAAATTGACAAAGGAACCAGGTAGATGGCAATTTCAGCATAAATGGCTTCAGGATGAGGAATTTGTTAAGTATATAGAAAAACAGATAGATGAGTTCTTTGATATCAATACTACACAAACATCAGCATGTGTAAAGTGGGAGGCTTTCAAAGCTTTTATTAGGGGACATATTATTAGTTATACAGGTTCAAAATCTAAGAAGACTCGAGAGGAGAGAGTCCAATTGGAACATAAAATAAAAATTCTTCAAGAAAGAGTATATGCAGGAAGAGATCCAAGGTTGGAGAACGAATTACTGATTTTGAGAGCTGAATATGACAAAAAATCAGCGAATAGAGCTGCCTCGAGTCTTCTAAGATTGAAACAATCTTTTTATGAACAAGGTGAAAAATCAGGAAAGTTATTGGCATGGCAGATTAAACAATTAGAATCTAAAACACCAATTACCAGTATTATAAGTAACGGACAGGTAGTTATAGATCCTTCAGAAATTAATAGAGCCTTTAGAGATTACTATGAAAAATTATATGATACCAAAAATGAATCTGACTTAACAAAACTACATGGGTTTTTGAATGAACTATTTATACCGTGTATTCCAAATGAAAATAGGGAGATACTGGAGTCTAAAATTAGTCAAGAAGAAGTTGGACTAGCCATTGATAATATGAAATCAGGAAAAAGTGCAGGACCAGATGGTCTTCCAGTTGACCTTTATAAAAAATTTAAGAATAAATTAACAAAACCTTTTTTGGAAATGGTTTTAGAAGCATTTCAAAATAGTAATTTACCATCATATATGAATAATGCCTTAATTATACTGTTGCCAAAACCAGGTAAGCCCTCTAATAAATGTGAAAATATGAGACCAATAAGCCTATTAAATGCCGACCTTAAGATAATTTGTAAAATTTTAGCAAGACGAATACAAGAAATTTTACCAAATATTATTAATCGAGATCAGAATGGCTTTATAAAGGGAAGACAAGGCTTCCATAATGTAAGAAGACTATTTAATATTATTTATTCTAATAAAGAAGCACCGGATACAGCTCTCTTATCACTGGATGCCGAAAAAGCCTTTGATAGAGTTGAATGGCCCTTTCTTTTTGAAGTCTTACAAAGGTTTGGACTTGGAAATAATTTCATAAAATGGGTTCAGATAATATATAATAATGCTACTGCAGAAATTCTAACAAATAACAATATTTCAAAATCAATAAAAATCAATAGAGGATGTCGACAAGGCTGTCCACTTTCACCTTTACTGTTTACTATGGCAATTGAACCTTTAGCGATGGCGATACGTCTACAGTCACAAATATATGGAATTAAAGTTGGACCAACAGAACATAAAATCTCCCTGTATGCCGATGACATAATTTTGTTTATGTCGAATCTTAAAAAATCAATTCCGACCTTGTTGAATTTAATAAAGAATTTCGGGGAAATATCAGGATATAAAATAAATAAAACTAAATCTTCAATATTAATGCTAAATGAGACCCAGAGAAATTACCCAGCCCCTGAGGTAAATCAATTCAATGTTGTAAATCAGTTCAAATATTTAGGAATCCAAATTGTGCTTAAGCTAGAATCAGTCGCCAGTGTCAATTATGAAGCCTTAATGACAGATATTGATGAGTTACTTCAGAGATGGATGTCACTACCAATGTCGATGATCGGGAGAATTAATATACTTAAAAGTAATATCTTACCTAAAATACTTTATTTATTTCAATACATTCCCTTACCACCACCTTTAGATTTATTCTCAAGAATTAAAAAAAAGTTAGTGGAATTTATATGGAACAACAGGAGGGCTAGATTACGTCTGTCTTTATTATATTTACCATTTGATCGTGGAGGTCTGAAATGTCCAAATTTTATGTTGTATTATTGGTCGGCACAACTGAGGTCTATGACATATTATTTTTCATCAAATGATCTCCCTCACTGGACTGAAATGGAATCATACAATTTACCTTTACCTCTTCCCATATTCATATACTCAGATTCGGCAAAAAAATTACAAAAACAAGTTAAAAATCCATTTGTAAAGCATATGATCAAAATATGGTGTGAAGCTAAAAACTATTTAAAAGAACCACAGTTATTGTCACAATTTAGTCCAATATGGGGTAATCAATATTTTAAACCAGGGAGAGCGGACGCTGTATTTAAAGTATGGAATTTAAAAGGGATACAAAAGATTCAGGATTTATATTTGCCATGTGCAGAAAACATAATGTCTTTTGAAGAGTTGAGGATCAAATTTAATCTCAATAGAACACATTTTTTTAAATATCTTCAACTTAGAAACTTTATTCGATCAAATCAAAATAAAGCTCTCACTCGACCTATCTATTCATCCTTGGAAAAAATGTTGATGAAAGATAGTAAAAGAAAGGGTATTATTTCAGAGTTTTATAACTCATTGACACTATTTTCAAGTGAAAATTCACTGAAAAGATTAAACTACTGGAAAGAAGATCTGCAAACTGAAATTTCAGAGGAACAATGGGAATTGGCTTGTACAGAAGCTCAAACCAAATCAATAAATGTACGCCTTAAATTGATACATTTCAAATGGTTAATGCGGATGTATGTTACACCGGAGGAGTTAAATAGATATAACAAAAATATACCAGATACATGCACAAAATGTATGGAAAGTAAAGGAACTCTATTTCATTGTGTATGGGAATGTAGATTAATAAGAATGTTTTGGGAAGAGGTGAGGGTAACAATTGAAAAAATAATCTCAAAACAAATCATATTGAATCCTAAACTGTTTTTGTTGGGTCTGTACCCAGAAAAGCATAATTTTAATAAAAGTGAAAGAACATTCATAGACCTCAGTTTGCTTAATGCCAAAAAATGTATTGCACTATTATGGAAAAAGACTCATAGACCAGATGTGACTCAGTGGTTAAGACAGATGTTAACAAACCTTCCATTAGAAAGAATAACATATATACTGAAATCAAAGGAAATTGTGTTTGAGAATATATGGAGACCTTTTATTGATTATGTAAAAAATTTAAACATAACTCTTGAAGAAGAAGGTGAATGATATGTGTGGACCTTGTAAATTCCAAACTGGTGAACATAATATGTATACTTATGTGTTGGATTGTCTAGACTAAACAGAGGAGCATTGTTGAAGATTTGATTTTGTTGGTGGTTGTTGGTGTTTTTTAGTGCATTTTTTTTTTTTGTAGTACTTTAGTGTTAGTGTTTGATTGTTTGTATCATGTTTGTTTTAAAAAAAAAAGGTTCAATAAAGATATTGTGGGAAAAAAAAAAGCAAAGTTAAACAACAAAAGATATGAAATAAACATAAGTAAATCTTAGTCCAGGTTGAAGTCCAGTCGGGTCAAAACGTTCAAAAATGGTGTCCAGGTCTGTTCAAAGTCATCTTATCTACCTCTGACTGCATGGTGTATTTTTTCAGGAATACAGTATGACAATAGTTCATTGTTCCAATGTTTTTGGTTGGGGGGGTCCATATTCTTCCAGTTCAAGAGAATGCATTTCCTGGCTGCCGTTGCAGCCAGCAACACAAAACATCTTCCACTAGAGGTCAGCTTCAGTGCAGAAACATCTCCCAACAACCAAATCCTGGGATCTGCTCCCACAGTCGATCCACACACCTGAGAGGTTACTGCCATAACATGAGTCCAATATGGTTTCAAACAAACACAACTCCACAGCATATGCACAAGGTCTCCAACAGACACAAGACATCTTTGACATTGATCCAAAACACAATTTCCCAGTTTGCTTAACCTATATGGAGTAAAATATGTTTTATGGAAAATATTGAACTGAATTTGTCTGTGTTTAGTAGACACCAACTCCGTCTGTGCAGATTTCTGCAACCGGTTCCAATCCTCCTCTGTATATGCACACCCAAGATCAGACTCCCATTTTGTTTTGTTTAAATATTTGCTACATGCTTGTAAATTGTCAATTATAGTTTTATACACTATAGATATTAAACCCTTTGAATTTTTACGTCTGGAGTCAAAAAGGCATTTTTCAAGCAAAGATTCATCAGGTTGACTTCCGGTTATGGCTGCCACGTAGGACGGACGTGTCTCGCTCTGCTCTGCTCCTGGAGAAAAAAAATCGGCAAATAACTCTCTCATTTGGGACAGAACGTATCCCAGCATTTGGGCGAGGATATGTCGGCGAAGCCTAAGGCTGGAAAACCAGGAAAAGGAAAAAGCGAGCCGCCGAAACAGTCCAAATTAACGGACTTTCAGGTCTGTGACGCAGCAAACAAAACTCCATATATGGCGGAGGAGGCTGGCAACGGTGCGATGTCTGCGGGGGGAGGCGCAGATGCGCTGATGGCTGCCATGAGTTCAATGAGAGCGGACTTTTCCTCTAGATTTGATGGGATTATGACAGTGTTGGAAGGAATAAGAAAGGAATTGGGTGACTGTGTAGAACGAACGGCGCAGATGGAGCTCCGTCTCGCTAGTGCTGAAGATGACGTCACCCGTCTTCAATTAAAGGTGCGCACTTTGGAAAAAAAAAATAAATCTCTGGAAGATAATATTTTGGATTTGGAATCTCGGTCGAGACAGAATAATTTGAGGCTGGTGGGTCTTCCAGAGGAATCAGAAGGTCGGGACGTATGTTCCTTTCTGGAAAAGTGGATTCCGGAGGTGCTGGGCAGCGAGTAGTTGCAATCAGCAGTGGTTCTGGAAAAAGCACATCGTATTGGCCCACGGAGAGATAAGGGACCGCCGAGGACCTTAATTATGAAGTTTCTTAGCAACAGAGACAGGATGAAGATCTTCAACGCTGCACGTGCTAAAGGAGAGATTAAACACCAGGACCAGCAGGTGCGGTTCTACCCAGATTTGGCCACAGGAATCCAGCAATTGAGGAAGCAGTTTGATCCCGTACGTAAGGAGCTGCGCAACCTTGGGATTCGTCATGGTGTAATCTATCCTGCGAGACTGCTGACCACGTATGAGGGCAGAACCCACATCTTCAAGACCCCAGAGGAGGCGCAGGAGTTCATCAAGAAGATCAAAGAAGAAGAAGAGACTGGTGGGAGCTAAGCATGAACAAAATATAAGGTAGAATAATTAAGCATTTGCACAGGCATCTGACTGACTTGAAGTAAATAGTAAGTTTACAAAATATAGATTGTATTATATATTAAAAAAACAAAAAAAAAAAAAAAAAAAAAAACTATGATGTACAAAGTTGTTAAAAATTTTGGAGTTAAGTTGGAAAACTACAGAGGAGAGTTAATGTTACGTCATTAAAAGCAGTAGAGTTAGGGTGATTGGGAGGATGAAGAAGGAGTGGCTTAGGCTGTTCCCCGTGGGTGTGGAACGGTCGATGGCTATATCGGGAGACAGAATTTTTCTTTTGATTTTGGGGGGTTTGCCACAAGTGTGGGAAGGGGAAATTTGTTTGTGTGTAGTTTGTAGGATGAATGTTCAACCACTCATGTTTTTGCTTCTCTGTATGAGCATGTTTACACTGCAAGGTAATCCCAAACTCTCTATTGATCATGGACCAAAGTGTTAATCTTAATTTAACTTCATGGAATTGCAGAGGTCTACAAAATTTAAAAAAACTTAAACAAGTTATGAATAAAATAAAGGACATGGGTTCAAGAATTGTGTTTTTACAAGAAACTCATCTGATAGAGGAGGATGTTAAAAGAATTAGGAGTAGATGGCAGGGAAGTGTATTCACCTCTTCATTTTCATCCCGAGCCAGGGGAGTTATGACTCTCATACATAAATCAGTTCCTTTTCAAGTGAAAAATGTAATTGGAGACAAATTTGGAAGATATGTAATCATTCAAGGTTCTTTGCTATTAGAAAATATAAATCTTGTGAACTTATATGGTCCCAATATAGATGATCAAAAGTTCTTTGCTAATTTATTTCTCATCTTATCATCACTTACAGGGCAACATATAATAGCAGGGGATTTTAATTGTACATTGAATCCAGGTGTGGATAGATCAACAGGACTGGATTGTACGCACATTGGATGTAGGATGACTATTAATCTTCTTATGAAAGAATTGAGATTGTTAGATATATGGAGAGAAATGAAACCACAAGTTAAAGCCTATTCTTGTTATTCCAGTACCTACAAGACATTCTCACGTATTGATTATTTTTTGATTTCCACAGAATTAAGGTCCAAGATTCAAAACTGCTTTTATGATAACATCGTGATCTCTGATCATGCACCCTGTTGTCTAATATATGTAGATAAAAAATTGACAAAGGAATCAGGTAGATGGCAATTTCAGCATAAATGGCTTCAGGATGAGGAATTTGTCAAGTATATAGAAAAACAGATAGACGAGTTCTTTGACATCAATACTACACAAACATCAGCATGTGTAAAGTGGGAGGCTTTCAAAGCTTTTATTAGGGGACATATTATTAGTTATACAGGATCAAAATCTAAGAAGACTCGAGAGGAGAGAGCTAAATTGGAACATAAAATAAAAAGTCTTCAGGAAAAAGTGTATGCAGGAAGTGACCCAAGGTTGGAGAATGAATTACTGATTTTGAGAGCTGAATACGACAAAAAATCAGCGAATAGAGCTGCCTCGAGTCTTCTAAGATTGAAACAATCTTTTTATGAACAAGGTGAAAAATCAGGAAAATTATTAGCATGGCAGATTAAACAATTGGAAATTAAAACACCAATTACCAGTATTATAAGTAACGGACAGGTAGTTATAGATCCTTTAGAAATTAATAGAGCCTTTAGAGATTACTATGAAAAATTATATGATACCAAAAATGAACCTGATTTAACAAAACTAAATGGGTTTTTGAACGAACTATCTATACCGTGTATTCCAAATGAAAACAGGGAGATATTGGAGTCTAAAATTAGTCAAGAAGAAGTTGGGCTAGCCATTGATAACATGAAATCAGGAAAAAGTGCAGGACCAGATGGTCTTCCAGTTGACCTTTATAAAAAATTTAAGAATAAATTAATAAAACCTTTTTTGGAAATGGTTTTAGAAGCATTTCAAAATAATAATTTACCATCATACATAAATAATGCCTTAATTATACTGCTGCCAAAACCAGGTAAGCCCTCTAATAAATGTGAAAATATGAGACCAATAAGCCTATTAAACGCCGACCTTAAGATAATCTGTAAAATTTTAGCAAGACGAATACAAGAAATTTTACCAAATATTATTAATCGAGATCAGAATGGCTTTATAAAGGGTAGACAAGGCTTCCATAATGTAAGAAGACTATTTAATATTATTTATTTTAATAAAGAAGCACCGGATACAGCTCTCCTATCATTGGACGCCGAAAAGGCCTTTGATAGAGTTGAATGGCCCTTTCTTTTTGAAGTCCTACAAAGGTTTGGACTTGGAAATAATTTCATAAAATGGGTTCAAATAATATACAATAATGCTACAGCAGAAATCCTAACAAATAACAATATTTCAAAACCAATAAAAATCAATAGAGGATGTCGACAAGGCTGTCCACTTTCACCTTTACTGTTTACTATGGCAATTGAACCTTCAGCGATAGCGATACGTTTACATTCACAAATATATGGAATTAAAGTTGGACCAACAGAACATAAAATCTCCCTGTACGCCGATGATATAATTTTGTTTATGTCGAATCTAAAAAAATCAATTCCAACCTTGTTGAATTTAATAAAGAATTTTGGGGAAATATCAGGATATAAAATAAATAAAACTAAATCTTCAATATTAATGCTAAATGAGACCCAGAGAAATTACCCAGCCCCTGAGGTAAATCAATTCAATGTTGTAAATCAGTTTAAATATTTAGGAATCCATATTATGCCTAAGCTAGAATCAGTCGCCAGTGTCAACTATGAAGCCTTAATGTCAGATATCAATGAGTTAACTCAGAGATGGATGTCACTACCAATGTCGATGATCGGGAGAATCAATATACTTAAAAGTAATATTTTACCTAAAATACTTTATTTATTTCAATACATTCCCTTATCACCACCTTTAGATCTATTCTCAAGAATAAAAAAAAAGTTAGTGGAATTTATATGGAACAACAGGAGGGCTAGATTACGTTTGTCTTTATTATATTTACCATTTGATCGTGGAGGTCTGAAATGTCCAAATTTTATGTTGTATTATTGGTCGGCACAACTGAGGTCTATGACATATTATTTTTCATCAAATGATCTCCCTCACTGGACTGAAATGGAATCATACAATTTACCTTTACCTCTTCCCATATTCATATACTCAGATTCGGCAAAAAAATTACAAAAACAAGTTAAAAATCCATTTGTAAAGCATATGATCAAAATATGGTGTGAAGCTAAAAACTATTTAAAAGAACCACAGTTATTGTCACAATTTAGTCCAATATGGGGTAATCAATATTTTAAACCAGGGAGAGCGGACGCTGTATTTAAAGTATGGAATTTAAAAGGGATACAAAAGATTCAGGATTTATATTTGCCATGTGCAGACAACATAATGTCTTTTGAAGAGCTGAGGATCAAATTTAATCTCAATAGAACACATTTTTTTAAATATCTTCAACTTAGAAACTTTATTCGATCAAATCAAAATAAAGCTCTCACTCGACCTATTTATTCATCCTTGGAAAAAATGATGATGAAAGATAGTAAAAGAAAGGGTATTATTTCAGAGTTTTATAACTCATTGACACTATCTTCAAGTGAAAATTCACTGAAAAGATTAAACTACTGGAAAGAAGATCTGCAAATTGAAATTTCAGAGGAACAATGGGAATTGGCTTGTACAGAAGCTCAAACCAAATCAATAAATGTACGCCTTAAATTGATACATTTCAAATGGTTAATGCGGATGTATGTTACACCGGAGGAGTTAAATAGATATAACAAAAATATACCAGATACATGCACAAAATGCATGGAAAGTAAAGGAACCCTATTTCATTGTTTATGGGAATGTAGATTAATAAGAATGTTTTGGGAAGAGGTGAGGGTAACAATTGAAAAAATAATTTCAAAACAAATCATATTGAATCCTAAACTGTTTTTGTTGGGTCTGTACCCAGAAAAGCATAATTTTAATAAAAGTGAAAGAACATTCATAGACCTCAGTTTGCTTAATGCCAAAAAATGTATTGCACTATTATGGAAAAAGACTCATAGACCAGATGTGACTCAGTGGTTAAGACAGATGTTAACAAACCTTCCATTAGAAAGAATAACATATATACTGAAATCAAAGGAAATTGTGTTTGAGAATATATGGAGACCTTTTATTGATTATGTAAAAAATTTAAACATAACTCTTGAAGAAGAAGGTGAATGATGTGTGTGGACCTTGTAAATTCCAAACTGGTGAACATAATATGTATACTTATGTATTGGATTGTCTAGACTAAACAGAGGAGCATTGTTGAAGACTTGATTTTGTTGGTGGTTGTTGGTGTTTTTAGTGCATTTTTTTTTTTTTGTAGTACTTTAGTGTTAGTGTTTGATTGCTTGTATCATGTTTGTTAAAAAAAAAAAAGGTTCAATAAAGATATTGTGGAAAAAAAAAAGATTCATCAGGTTTATGGGGAAAATTTTCCTTGGTTTGAGCTTTAATCCAACTTCTGATTTGCAAATATTTAAAAAAGTTGCATTTGTCTGTGTCATAAATTTCTGACAATTGACAAAAGCTTGAAAAATCATTGTTAGTGTAAAGGTTACTAACAGTTTTTATGCCTTTTCTCACCCAGGGTCGCAAGAGGCCATCTGCTATAGCTGCTGGAATATTAGGATTGTTATCAATTTGTGTGTTAACCAAAAACTTTAAGTTTTGGCCTAATAATGCATGTAACTGTTGCCAAGCATCGTAAGTAGCAGTAATTATTGGATTTTTTGTGATTGTTGTAATAGTGTAGGCTCATTTGTAATTTCGTGTAATTTTTTTGGTAAAAGCAAAAACTCATTTGATTTTGAAAGAAGATATCATAAGTTTTAAAAAAAATTAGGGTGCCATTTTTTCTTCACATTCTAAGGGTCCAAAATCCAAGATGGCGGCCAAAATAGCCGCCGTTTAGCAATAATTCAATATCTTCGCTAGTACACATGATATAATTACAAACAAAGTATCTAAACATAGGTTTTCTGACACAAGAAAACCAATGGAATCATCAAATTTAGGCTAAAGTTGTGATTTACATGCCTAATTTCAAGATGGCGTCCAAAATGGCTACTGTTTACACTAAATTCTACTTATTTCGACACCGCAGTCCATACAATGATATTGGAAATAAATGTTCAAAGACCTTATGTGTTTGATTAAAGTAATGTATTGGTCACGTGGTACACATTATATGAACAAGTCAATAAACAAATCTATATAACTATAGTGAAACCACGTTAGTTATTGTTCAGTCATTTTACGAACGAAAAAAAATGCAAAAAGTCACATGGTATATAGATGTAGTTTTAGCAGTGGACATCAAACGTCTTCACACTCTTCATTTATCCCAGGTTGGCTTGTTTTGTTGTTGCAAGTGAAAACCCAACATCCACAGAATTCTGTACATGGGATATTGTTTTTGCGACAACTGCACCTTTCTTCACATCCACTTTTGCATCCACACTTTATCAGGTGCAGTACTGCCTCAGGAGCTGGTGGATTCAAACATCGAACAGGAGAGAAGTGACTTGAACCTGCGTCAAATGTCCAACCAAATGCAGCAGGTGCTGGGAGGCGTGGGTGATTTTCATCAGCTTTCCTCCAAATCATGGCTATGTAGTGTGCACGCCGAATATGTAAGTCCAGTGAACCAGAAGTTGGTGGAAGGTTTTCTCCTTCGGCTGCACGATTTGAGTAGAGGAACCAGCGAAGCTCTTTTACTGTTGTGTGGATTTTTGATCGATACAGCACGCAAACAAAACGTTCCAGCTGAGAGCATGCATCAGAGGGCAGATCGTTGTCATTTCCTGTATGCACACACGAACTGCTGCGCCAGCACAGATGCACTTTGATTCATAGATTCGGCCCTGCTGGTAGTTTTAACTTCATGCAAACCTTGGATAGTATGTTTGCAGAAGAGTTGGAGCAAAGCCGGTGGTTCATAATTATCAAATGTTCCTTGAAATTTCCACGGAGGTGCGTTTGCAATGTCTTTTCTCAGGATTTTAGCAGCTTTGAGAAGGACTTTCACATCTTCTCTTATATGTTTTGGGTCGCTGGCAAGAGCACCAGCTAACAGGGTTTCCTTGGCCTTTGTAGAAAGTACTTGTTCTGGTTTTGTTTTGTCTGGAGGTCTGGTGAAGTGCACATCAGGGATATTGTCCAAAATCAGTTGCTTTAGGTATGGTTTGTATCGCGGATAATCGGGTAAAGTAAACCCGTTTGCTTCCAGCAAACATACATAAGATTTTTCAATGTCGTTCATATTCAAAACAGAATCATGCATTGAGTTGTTAATTTCTGTTTCCACCATTTCGAGAATCTCTACATCAGACACTAACTGTGCGAACTTAATATCATCTTTTGGGTGTTGTCTCTTCGCCTTTTCTATGTCTCGTTTTGCATGGCTTAAGCACAGCAGGTGACACTTCATGTCCTCTGCAACTGCTGTTAAAAGATCTGATGATGCAACAACACTGCTCAGTCTGACTTTCAACTGTTCATTTGTTGTCTGTTGGCCAATTGCCTTGAGCTGAGCTCCCATGTTTTCAGTTGAGACATCATGCAAGTTGTCTGCTCTCTCTTCTTGGCAAATGACACACATCTCCTTGTCGAAAGTCTGACGTCTGGTACATATAGGTAGTGACGTAGAAGTACAGGTAGAAGTGGATTTTGATGGTCGTCCTTTTTTCTTCTGTTTTACGTCACTGACACTGCCTGTTGCTTGTCCCTTCTCATATCTCCTTTTTGCTCGTTCAACGTGTGTTTTGTTTGTGAGATCCTTGTAACATGTCTTGTGGTAGGAAACACTTTTCTGTAGCAGTTCATCGGCAGACGAACCACTTATGCGATCCTTTAATGCAGAGAACTCTTTTTTTCCCCGTATGAACATCGAACATCAGTTGATGCAATTAGTTTCTCTACTGAAAGCAAAGAAGGGTGAAGCACATAGTTTGTATAATCTGTTTGTTTGCTCCTCAGCTGACAAATGAAACAAAGTTCAAAGTCCACAGTTTTTGACTTCTTGTTAGATGAAGACTCTGCCATGTTGGTTAATATATGGACTCTAAGCTACGTTATGGTTGCTGTGGGTAATTGTTTCCTGCAAATACAAAGAAAATACATCTTTGTATACACATATACACCAAATGTTAAAACCTTAAGCTAATGCGGAAAAACTGCGTCCAGCGACTGCATTCAAACATCAATTATGGGGCCGCCGTGTTTAATTCAAGATGGCAGTCTGTCTGAAACACAAAATAAAAAGATTAGTAATCACAGGGAAGTTGTTATCCATGTGGAAATCTCTATTTAAAGTTAGTTTTATAAGTAATTGATGCTGAAAAAAATATTGGAACCAGATTTATATCAATCGTAATGTCTAATTTATGCCGTTTTTGTATCATGGCAGCCATCTTGGATTTCAGGGCATTAGAGCGTGAAAAAAAAATGGCACCCTATTTTTTTTCTTATGTTTATATCATATTCTAACAGAATCAGGCGAGTTTTTGCTTTTACCAAAAAAAAATACACTAATTTTTATTTCATGACAAATGAGCCTACACTATAAGGTTCTTCATGGATCCAAGAAATGGTATCACTGTTAATGGTTTATCCTGTAATTCATGCTGTTCTATTGAGACCCATCTTGCTTCTTCCACTTTTGAGTAACACCACATCCACAGAGCACGAAATTGGGCAGCCAAGTAGTACAGTCTGAAATTTGGAAGATTTAAGCCACCTTTTGAGTAAGGTACCTGCAGTGTAACAAGTTTGACTCGCTGAGTTTTTTTATGCCATAGGAAGGAATTTAGTGATTTATCTAGTTCCTTAAAGAAGGATGGGGGAACTTTCAATGGGATACACCAAAATAAATAGATAAATTTAGGTAGTAAATCCATTTTTATTGTGTTAATCCTACCAATTAATGATAGAGGGAGGTCCGTCCATCGCTGCAAATCCTTCTTGGACTTGGTGAGCAATGAGATATAATTTTCTTCATATACCTTGTCATGTAAGCCATGAATATTAATCCCAAGGTATTTGAAGCCCTCCACACACCATTTAAATGGTACCGGGAGTGTGTTTATATATTGATTTGTCATGTTGATTGGGAATGCTTCACTCTTAGAGTAATTAATTTTATAGCCTGATACTGCACTATATTTTCCTAGACACATAAATAATGATGGGAATGATACAGTGGCTTGGGATATAAATACTAATAAGTCATCTGCATAAAGTGCGAGCTTGTGCTCTTCCGTGCCAATTTTTATGCCAGTAATAGATGTGTCTGAATGTATGGTGATAGCCAGTGGTTCTACTGCTGTTGCAAAGAGGGCGGGTGAGCTTGGGCAGCCTTGACAACAGCCACGTGATAGGGGGAAAGCGTCCGACAGGATACCATTCGTGAAAATCTGTGACCTGGGGGCTTTAAATAGGGTCTTAATATATCTGAGAAAATTATCACCAAAGTTCATGGCCTTCATTGTCTCAAGGAGAAAACTTGGTTCAATTCTGTCAAACGCCTTCTCCGCATCCATTGATAGAACCACAGCAGGATAATCTTGAGTTTGTGCGAACTCTAAAATGTGAAACAGTCGCCGGACATTATCTGCACCTTGTCTGTTCTTAATAAAACCCGTTCGGTCTGCGTTAATAATTTCTGAAATGACTTTCTCTAATCGTGTTGCAATAATTTTGGATAATATTTTATAATCTGAATTAAGGAGGCTGAGGGGTCTATAGTTGCTACATTTTAGCAGGTCTTTTCCAGGTTTCGGGAGTAGAGTTATGGTTACAAGGTCCAGTGTTTTTGGAAGCGTTTCTCTCTGAAATGCTTCTCTGATCATGTTAGTTAACGGTGTTAATAATTTTTTTGAGAAAGTTTGGAAATATTCAATTGGATATCCATCAGGCTCTGGGGCCTTATTGTTCTGTAAGGATTTAATTGCTCGGAGAACTTCTTCTGATATCCCCTTTTCCAACATCTCTGTCCGCTATTGTAAGTATAGGCAATGGAAAATTGTGAATGAATTCTTTAATTCCAGTCTCAGTTATATGCTCAGTGGTATACAATGTTTCATAGTATTTTTTTAAATTCTAAGTTAATATCTTTTGAATTATCTAAACTTCGGTTATCATCATCAGTTTTGATACACTGTATGAATTTTGCAGCATCTTGTTGCTTTAACTGCCAGGCAAGTAATTTACTAGTTTTGTTGCCAAACTCATAATAATGGTAATTAGTTCTTGCCATCGCTGCCTCAGCTTTACTAATGCAAAGATTATCATACAAAGTCCGTTTTTGTTTTAAAGTACTGAGAGTTTCAGTTTATTTAGTTTGAGCATGCTGGATTTCTAGTGCCCTTATTTAATTTTTTTCTAATTGTAATAATTGTTCTCTCTTTTGTTTATTTTTATATGAAACATACAAAATGATGTGTCCTCTCATATCTGCCTTAAGGGCTTCCCACACAATTGAGTGAGAGGAGGTATTTCAATTTGTTTCCAAATATATATCCAACTTCGTATTCATAAAATTTATAAAATGGGGATCTTTGAGAAGGGGTGTTTTAAACCTCCACCTGTAGGGGACAGACTCAGTTTGCAGTAAATCTACTTCCATTTGAAGGGCATTATGATCAGACAAGGTAGCAGCTAAATAAGAACAATGCTTAATTTGAGGTACTGTGAAACCAGAAACATATCAGTTCTTGAGTATGCATTATGGACATTAGAATAAAAACAGAAGTCTATTTTATGAGGGTTTTAAAATCTCCATATGTCTTTCAAACCAAGTTCATTCATACCTTGACACAGTACCATTGCAGATTTTGACATTGTGGTGTTTCTGGGAGTGAAGCAATCCAACAATGGGTTTAAAACAAGATTGAAATCACCTCCCAATATACACTACCCCTCTGCTGTTGCCAGCTTCATAGTTAAGTTATTAAAGAAGTTAGGGTCGTCTATATTTGGACCGTATAATGACACAAGTGTTATTCTGTTCGCATTGATTATGCAATCAATTAGTGAGAATCTTCCGGATTTATCCTTGTCTGCAGAATTTAATTGAAATCTGAGATTTTTATTTATTAATAAAGCTACTCCCCTAGCACTAGACATAAATGAAGAATAGAAAACATGGCTTATCCAGTCTCTCTTTAACTTGAGGTACTCTGTCAGTGAGGTGGGTTTCCTGAATAAATGCAATGTCAGCACCTTGTTTCTTTAGGTATATTAACACCTTTCTCCTTTTAACGAGGTTATTTATCCCCCTGATGTTCAACGAAATACAGTCAAGTTGTCCTCTTTTGTCCATCATTCCCTGTATTCAGAATCACTTGTCAAATGAAAACAGACAGAAATAAATAAATAAATAACCTGAATGTAACATCTTAATCAACACTGTGATAATGCAAGCATGGAGAGAGAGAGAGACCAGCTGAGACCCCCCAAAAACCCAAAAGAAAAACAAAACAAAACAAAACAAAGAAAGAAAAAAAAAGACAGGTTAACACATATATCTCCCCCATCACCCCTGGTGCTGTCCCCAAATGACAAACACAAAATCCCTGAAGCTTCTCTACTTCCTCTGAGAGAGCCATTCACCTTAGAGTTACGGAAGTCCCACAATTAGGAAAATGATAATAATTTGCACATCTAGCCTTATAAAACAAAAACAAAACAAACAAAAGAGAAAAAAATAAATTTGTTCTGTTTTATATAAACTCGCATCCAAATAATAATTCTGTAGGTTTGGCCAGGTAAATTGAAGTAATTAGATTATGCTCTACATTTTTATGACACACTTATATTTGCCTTCTACATAAAAAGAGGCTGTGTTCAGACTCTCCTTGGGTGCCCAGGAGGTAAAAACTAACGCACCTTCCCTGATGACAATTTGTTATGGCAGGAAGTAACCCAAAAAACACTTTTTAACTGAATTCAAACATACAATAATATTATTTATCCTAACAGTCTGTAGAGAACATTAATAAATATATATAGGAACGTGATAGAGATATATTACTACTGCAAAATATTACCAGAGCCTATCAGATAAAATTTATTCCTTTCACATGGCTGTCTGGTGTAAACAAGCAGGCTCACATATCTGGCACTTAGGTGATCACTCGTCACATTTCCCAAATCTGGAGACAGTGAAATCCTTTGCACTTTTAGGAGAGTCAAATACCTTTGTTTCTCCGTTGAAGGAAAGCTGAAGACGGGCTGGGTAAAGGAGCCAGTAACTGACTCCCTTTTCCTGGAGTATCCCCTTTACCATGTTGAAGGCTGCACGACATCTGTTCTAAAGTCCGGGAAGGTCTCTGTGCTAAAGTCCGGGAAGATAAAAATCTGCTTTCCCCGGAACTCCAAATGACCCTTCTCACTGGCGAGGCGTTGTATTTGCTCCTTCTCCTGGTGGTAGTGGACTCATACGATGAACGGCCATGGTCGTCCTCCCTCCCTGGGTGTCGGAGCTGCCGCCCGATGAGCTCTGTCCAGGACTGGGGGTTTCACCAGACCATGTGGACCACCAAGTACTTCGTGTAACAATCCAGCGATGAATCTGGTCGGGTTTCCTTGTTCTAATCCCTCAGGTACTCCCAGTAGCCAGAGGTTGCATCGTCTTCCTCTGTTCTCCAATCCGTCCACTTTCAGCTGTAGTTTATCGTACTCATTGCTCAACTCTGTGTATCTAGTCTTCATGGTTGACATGCGAGCATCCTGGCTGTTTAGCATGTCCCCGTGTTCACGTATTTTCTCCTTACATTCTTCAAGGTCTGTTATAATTGAATCAATAGATTGCTTGATTTCTTCTCACAGACTGTCAATCTCTTCTTTAATAACCTCTTTAACAATGTCGTGAAAGGCGTGGAATGTGCTTGTATCAATAGCAACCTTGCTAGCAGCAGCTGTAGTTCTGTCAGCCTCCAGTTCCGGGATGGTGGGTTGCCCTGCTTTTGCGGCTGATTTTGAAGGCATTTTGACCAAAAGTGTCTCTTATCCCGTGGTCGTCAAATATGGCTTCTTTTAATCACTTTGTGCAAATTATTTAGTATTTCTGAGCAAAAATGTTGGGATCTCGTGACTCACACTCTACTCCATAACGCATCCCTAGTGGCTCTCAAGTTTTTCTATTTTTCTCCTGGTCTTTCTTTTATTTTTCTTCCTCGGGGCAATGGAGAACAATAGAGGTGGGGATGAACGCATTGTTTACACACGCGATCAGCTGATTGCGCTGATTGCACCCAGACATTGAACTGCTTGCTATGAGCATGCGACCCTATTATATGCCATGAGAGTTCACATGTGCCATTGTGACTGCTGTTTATGTCCCTCTGTCAGCTGATGCATCGGTGGCCTGTGACGTCATCAGCTCCACTGCTGCCACTTTACTGGCGCAGCACCCTAACGGATTTATGGCCATCACAGGAGATTTTAACCACATCTCACAGGGCAAAACACTATCAAACTTCCACTAGTTTGTCAACTGTCCCACCAGAGAAAATAAAACACTGAATCTACTGTATGCCAATGCCAGAGATGCATACAGCACCACAGCTCTACCCCCCCGCCCCGACAGATCTGATCACAACCTGGTTCTGTTAACCCCCAAGTACGTTCCCCTTGTGCAAAGGCAGCCTGCTTACACACGGACTGTGAGGAGGTGGATACAGGAGGCTGCTGATGCACTACAGAACTGCTTCGAGATGACGGACTGGAACAAACTCTGTGAACCACATGGGGTGGACATAGATAATATCACTGACTGCATCACAAAATTCATCAGATTCTGTGAAAACACAACTGTGCCAGCTCAGACCGTGCACTGTTTCTCCAACAGCAAACCATGGATCACCAGTGACCTGAAAGCACTTCTTAACAAGAAGAAGAGGGCTTTTAGGTCTGGAGACAGGAAGGAACTGAGGAGAGTGCAGCATGAACTGAGACAGATGTCGAGGATGTGTAAAGACAATTACAGGAGAAAGTTAGAGGATAAACTACAGCAGAACAATGTGAGGAATGTGTGGACTGGAATGAAACTTCACCTTCACTGGGTGTAAGGGGAGAGGCAGACAGACATCAGGGAGCCTTGAGAGAACTGAATGTTTGAACCTGGTTTTGAATAGGTTCAACTCAATGTTTGTCACCCCCAGAACACAGCCAGACCCCCACACTCTCCTGTGCAGCACCTCTTTCTCTCTCCTCCCTCACCCTCTCCCCCTCCCTTGAGGACATCAGCACAAACCCCCACATCACTGTGACTACAGACCAGATTAAGAAACAGCTGGAGAGACTCAACCAGTGGAAGGCTGCAGGCCCTGATGGCATCTCCGCCAGGATCCTGAGGACCTGTGCCAACCAGCTATCTCCTGTACTGAAACACCTGTACAACCTAAGCCTGAGTCTGGAGAGAGTACCAGTGCTGCAGAAGACGTCCTGCCTGGTTCCTGTCCCCAAGAAGTAATCTCCATTGGATTTGCACCTGGATGGCAGAGTAGACACTATGAGAATCACATTCTTTGATTTCTCCAGTGCCTTTAATACCATCCAGCCACTGCTGCTGCGTGAGAAACTGTGAGTGATGGGGGTCGACAGCTCTGTGATCTCTTGGACTACTGACTATCTGACAGGCAGGCCACAGTTTGTCTGGTTGGGCAGTGTTGTGTCTGATGTGGTGGTTAGTGGTACAGAAGATCCACAGAGGACTGCAATTTCTCCTTTTCTCTTCACCTTATACACCACCGACTTTCAGTACAACTCATGCTACCTGCAGAAATTCTCCGATGACTCAGCTGTTGTTGGGTGTATAGGAGGGGGAGAGGAGGGGGAGTACAGGGCACTGGTAGACAGATGTGTGGAGTGGATCAAACAGAATTACCTGAGGCTGAACGTCAGCAAGACCAGAGAAATGGTGACTGACTTCAGGAAGAAGAGGTCACCTACACAGTCATTGCGGATTAGGGGGGAGGATGTAGAGAACTACAGATAGTTGGGTGTTGTGATCAACAATGGACTGGACTGGAAATCTAACACCAATGCTGTGTACAAGAAGGGAATGAGCAGACTCTACTGCCATACTACAACTTACAGTCTAATTGGTACCTCCCATTTGACCCTACGCCCAATAGCCCTGCTTTGTACAGCTAGTACGATCCGTGTATCTGTATGGGTCATCATCTATTCATCTTAGTGGTGGTCTGCGATGTATATAAAGTTATCTAGGCAGTTTTGCCTTCCCTGGGTAATTCCTTTTTCTATTATGCCGTGTGTGTTTCTCTCATTTTTGGTCATCTACTGTGCCATGTTGCTGTTATGTTGTAATTTCCCAGTTTGAGATCAATAAAGTACATCTACTCCATCCATCTCTGGCATGACCCGGCTGGGACTTGAACCCTGACGTCCTGGTTGTGGGGCGGAAGCTCTACCTCTCAGCTACCACTCCGGTATTGGAAACATGGCCAAATTTATGAGACAAAAACATAAATTGATGAAAAAAGTTACAAATCTATGAGTAAAATGTTACTTGGTAAGCATCATTGACTGGCGCCTAGCGGCTGCCCCGGCCTTGGATGCGCTCTGCAGAGCGTGCCCAAATGCCAAGTCACGTTTCGTTACCTTGTATTTATACATGTGTAATGACAATAAAGTTGAATCTCATCTCATCTCATCATAAACGTAGTGGAAAGAGGGAAGAGTTACAAATTTAGCTAAAAATATTGAAAATTGGCATTTATCATTAGTACTCAAGTAATTGTTTTAGGAGATACTTTCTTACTTCTTACAAGTAACGTTTTTGGTAGCTACTCTTACTTATTATTGGGCGACTAATATCATGCTGCTTTTACTTAAGTACAATTTCTGGATACTTGATCCACCTCTGTATATTTTACAAAATGTGAAAATAGTTTGGCAGAAGGCTGTCTATACAAATAGATGTTGGCAAGCAACCAACAAATCAGCAACAAGTAATTGCAGCTAAGTAATAATAAGCTTATAGACTCAAACACAACAGTCTCAGCTGGTATGACAGAAATTGGGGTCAGGGGGCATTCTGCTGCTTTACCTGAAACACCCCTTTCACAGTGTATTGATATACAGTATCAACAGTGACTAATAGGCAACAAATATAGAAATGAAAGAAGAAAATGACTTCCTGTTTCCACAGAGACACTGCTTTATTGCAGGAGAAAGAGCTTCACTGTAGCGCTGACATTTCTGCTTCACAGCAAACAGCTACAGAGTATTCTAATGCTGCCATTAATCACGCTTTCTGCTTCATAAACAAAATAGCAAGTATGGTTTCAAATGGCAAAGCCAGCAGCCTGGGAGCCAGATATTCAGAGCAGAAGGGGCCAACTGTGATTGATCAGCCTGTGGAGAACAGCAGGAGCCCCGCATTAAAGCAGACCAAACAGTAATGAGGTGTGTATGTGTGATAAATGGCTGTGGATCACCACCATGGCAGTGCATACTCGTTCCCAGTCCTTCTGGCCTTTCAACACTAGACGAGGGATGGCCAATCCTTCCCCCGAAAGACCAGTGGAGGGTTGGCACTATGCTGCAGATAGTACAGTAGGTGTCAATTACCGTGGGTTTCTTGGAAGATTTTCAACAAGAAGAGTTTCTTTTAGTAACTGCATAAAGCACAAAAAAGGACATCTGCACAGTCAGTACAAAATTCATTTTTACTACTAAGCTTTTGGTCTATGAGACCTTCCTCAGACCATACAAGAGCAGCAATGAACAAGTAGGGCTAATTTTTTTTTTTTTTTTTTTTTCCGTTTCCTGTTCCGCCGGACCGGCGGCGCCACACGAGTCGGCTGCCTGTTGCAACAGCCTTTTTTTTTTATCTTCCTTCTTCTTTCTACACCTTTCACTCTGTATATATATCACGGACGCACGGATCGCCCTGGGGGTCTCCCGGGTCGGCGGACGGAGCCACGGTTTGCAGCGGGAGACGTTACAGCGGGGAGGAGCTAGTGCTAGCTAGCACTTGGCCGCCGCCCGGTGCTAATGGGAAACTCGACATACCGGGAGCTGTAGCGAAAACGAAGCGGGTGCCGGGCTGGAGTTTAGGCGGCGTGAAAGAAATATAAGACAGAATAATAAAGAGCGATGGCAAGAACCAAGCAGACCGCCCGTAAAATCTACTGGAGGAAGAAGCCCCCCAGGAGACAGCTAGCCACAGGGCTGCTCGGAGAGGCGCTCTGGCCACCGGCAGAGTGAAGAGGCCTCGCCGTCACAGGCCCGTGGCTCTGAGAGAGATCCGTCGCTACCAGAAATCCACGGAGCTGCTCATCCGTAAGCTGCCCGTCCAGCGCCTGGTGAGGGAGATCGCTCAGGACTTCAAGACCGTCCTTCGTTTCCTGAGCTTCGCCGTCATGGCTCTGCAGGAGACCAGCGAGACCCACCTGGTGGTCTCTTCTTCGCTAAGGGGGGTCACCATCATGCCCAAAGACTTCCAGCTGGCCCGCTGCATCCGCGGAGAGAGAGCTTAGACTTTCTGCTGCACATCCACCAGCCATAATGCTCTGCACTGTGTGTCTATATATATACATTTATAGTAATATGGACATATGTTTACTAGATGTTGTTTTTTCTTGCCTTCTGATTGTTGCTCTGAGTGTTGCTATCCCTATGCTGTTGCAATCCTGGAATTTCCCCATTGTGGGACTAATAAAGGCTTATCTTATCTTATCTTATCTTATCTTAATTGAAAGGACTTTTCCATACAAGTCATTAGCAGGACACCTGTATACACACCTCTGTGGGAGTCCCATACCCTCTGGGAAATGCCGTTCTAAATATCAAGCCTCAAAATGGAGGCAAACCATTCCCCATAAACTAAAGTAACTGTTTTATAGGGAATATGTGTGGCATCGTTTGTGTTTAAGTCAACAGAAATGACAAGATAATTAAATTCTACGTTTGAAAAGTACACAATATTTACTTTCACATATTAAATTTATTCATTAGTTCTACCCGATCAATTACATTGAGCAACAGTTAGTTCCGACCAAGCAATCTGATTGGACAACAGGGATTCCAGGAGTGACTATTCTCCAATAATTGCACTCAGATGTTTCATAGAATACTGTATATATCAGTCCACTTCAGTTATGTTCTAATAATCTTTAAATTATCGTTAATATCAAGTGTCTTCTTATAATATGTGAGAACTGTAGTACTGTGTTGGATATTTTAATATCCACAGTGAAGCACTGTTTGAAAAGAGGCGGTCCTAAAAATCCAGACCTGAAATAAGACCTGATGAAATAAGATAAACCTTTATTAGTCCCACAGTGGGGAAATTCCAGGATTACAGCAACAAAGGGATAGCAGCACTCAGAGAAATAGTTAATAAGATAAAAAGAACTGGTTAGCCAAAGCAGCAGATGAATATACATATGTACATACAGTGGGGCAAAAAAGTATTTAGTCAGCCACCAATTGTGCAAGTTCTCCCACTTAAAAGATGAGAGAGGTCTCCAATTTTCATCATAGGTATACCTCAACTATGAGAGACAAAATGAGAAAAAAAAATCCAGAAAATCACGATGAAGGATTTTTAATGAATTAATTGGTAAATTCCTCAGTAAAATAAGTATTTGGTCACCTACAAACAAGCAAGATTTCTGGCTCTCACAGACCTGTAACTTCTTCTTTAAGAGGCTCCTCTGTCCTCCACTCATTACCTGTATTAATGGCACCTGTTTGAACTCGTTATCAATATAAAAAGACACCTGTCCACAACCTCAAACAGTCAGACTCCAAACTCCACTATGGCCAAGACCAAAGAGCTGTCAAAGGACACCAGAAACAAAATTGTAGACCTGTACCAGGCTGGGAAGACTGAATCTGCAATAGGTAAGCAGCTTGGTGTGAAGAAATCAACTGTGGAAGCAATTATTAGAAAATGGAAGACATACAAGACCACTGATAATCTCCCTCGATCTAGGGCTCCACGCAAGATCTCACCCCGTGGGGTCAAAATGATCACGAGAACGGTGAGCAAAAATCCCAGAACCACATGGGGGGACCTAGTGAATGACCTGCAGAGAGCTGGGACCAAAGTAACAAAGGCTACATCTGAAACACACTACGCCGCCAGGGACTCAAATCCTGCAGTGCCAGATGTGTCCCCCTGCTTAAGCCAGTACATGTCCAGGCCCGTCTGAAGTTTGCTAGAGAGCATTTGGATGATCCAGAAGAGGATTGGGAGAATGTCATATGGTCAGATGAAACCAAAATAGAACTTTTTGGTAAAAACTCAACTTGTCGTGTTTGGAGGAGAAAGAACACCATACCTACTGTGAAGCATGGGGGTGGAAACATCATACTTTGGGGCTGTTTTTCTGCAAAGGGACCAGGACGACTGATCCGTGTAAAGGAAAGAATGAATGGGGCCATGTATTGAGATTTTGAGTGAAAACCTCCTTCCACCAGCAAGGGCATTGAAGATGAAACGTGGCTGGGTCTTTCAGCATGACAATGATCCCAAACACACCGCCCGGGCAACGAAGGAGTGGCTTCGTAAGAAGCATTTCAAGGTCCTGGAGTGGCCTAGCCAGTCTCCAGATCTCAAACCCATAGAAAATCTTTGGAGGGAGTTGAAAGTCTGTGTTGCCCAGCGACAGTCCCAAAACATCACTGCGCTAGAGGAGATCTACATGGAGGAATGGGCCAAAATACCAGCAACAGTGTGTGAAAACCTTGTGAAAACTTACAGAAAATGTTTGACCTCCGTCATTGCCAACAAAGGGTATATAACAAAGTATTGAGATAAACTTTTGTTATTGACCAAATACTTATTTTACCGAGGAATTTACCAATTAATTCATTAAAAATCCTTCAATGTGATTTTCTGGATTTTTTTTTTCTTATTTTGTCTCTCATAGTTGAGGTATACCTATGATGAAAATTGGAGACCTCTCTCATCTTTTAAGTGGGAGAACTTGCACAATTGGTGGCTGACTAAATACTTTTTTACCCCACTGTAGATATATATACAGTGCAGGAGCATTGCAGCTAGATGGAATAACAGCATTACGGTTACCCTGCAGAATATGAATTTGTACCCAGACAGTAACAAGCTCCGCCTGTGTAATTCTGGGCTGATCTCTCACCTTTCTCAGAATAATCCTTACCCCACGAGATGAAATCTTGCATGGAGCTCCAGAGTGAGGGTGACTGACTGTTATCTTATATTCCACTTTCGAATTATCACACTAACAGTGGTCTCTTTCTCACCAAGCTTCCAGCTGATGGTCTTGTAGCCCATTGCAGCCTTGTGCTGGTCTACAGTCTTGTCCCAGTCTACAGTCTTGTCCCGGTCTACAGTCTTGTCCCTGACGTCCTTTGACAACTTTGGTCTTGTCCATGGTGGTGGAGAAGTTTGAATTGAAGAGACTGATTCTGTGACAGGAGTCTTTTATACACATAACGAGTTGAGATTAGGAGGCTTTTCCTAAAGGGACAGGACTAATTTATGTGCCTCATGGATACAGAACCAGTCTGTGTGGGTCAGAATTCTTGCTGGTTGGTAGGGGTTCAAAAACTTATTTTCCTCCGTCAAATGCAAATTAATTTATAACCCTTATTTAATATTTTTCTGGATTTTTTTCTTTATCTTCTGTCTCCCTTTGTTAAAATTAACCTGCCATAAAAATGATGGACTGTTCATTTCTTTGTAAGGGGGTAAATTTACAAATTCAGCAGGAGATCAAATACTTATTTGATCTCCTGCATTAGAAAGCACTGTATACATTATTAGAAAGCACATTATTAGAAAGCACTGTATACATTTTCATTGTTATGCAGATGACACACAATTATACCTGTCAATGAAGCCAGATGATACTAATCAATTAGCCAAGTTAGAAGCCTGTCTTAAGGAAATCAAAGCTTGGATGACTTGTAATTTCCTGCTATTAAATTCAGATAAGACTGAAGTCATTCCTGTTGGTCCAAAAAACCTTAGAAATTCCTTTCCAAATCAAACTTTCAGTTTGGATGCAGTTACTCTTTCTCTTAATAGCTCTGTGAGGAACCTTGGAGTTATTGTTGATCAGGATTTGTCCTTCAATTCACATATTAAATTTGTTTCTAAGACTGCCTTCTATCATTTGCGTAATATTGCCAAGATTAGGAGCATCTTGTCTCAGAGTGATGCTGAGAAACTGATCCACGCTTTTGTTAGCTCGAGATTAGATTATTGTAATTCTTTATTATCAGGCTGTCCTAAAACATCTTTAAAAAGTCTTCAGCTGATCCAAAATGCTGCAGCAAGAGTTTTAACAGGTACTAGAAAGAGAGATCATATCTCTCCAGTTCTGGCCTCCCTTCATTGGCTTCCCATAGAGTTTAGAATTAAGTTTAAAATCCTTCTTCTTACTTACAAAGCTCTAAACAATCAGGCTCCTTTTTATTTAAAAGATCTGATACTACCGTATCATCCTAACAGAGCACTACGCTCCCAAAATGCAGGATTACTTGTAATACCTAGAATCTCCAAAAGTACAATGGGAGGCAGAGCCTTCAGTTATCAAGCTCCTCTCCTGTGGAATCAGCTGCCAATCTGGATTCGGGAGTCAGACTCGATCTCTGTTTTTAAGAACAGGGCTAAAACCTACCTTTTTGATATAGCCTACAATTAGGGAGGGATCATGTGTTTCTGAACCCTCCCTTAGTTATGCTGCTAATAGGTTTAGTCAGCCGGGGGACCTCCAGTAATGCACTGGGCCTCACTCCTTTCCTCACTCTCTATGAAATATTTTTTTTTTTTGCTGGTCATTAACATTTGTTTGTTCTCTCCCATAGATTGAGTCCCCATCGTGCTGTTTGTTCTATACATGTCTGTTCTTTTCTTTTTCTCTATCCCCTCACCCCCCAGCCAGTCGCAGCAGATGACTGCCCCTCCCTGAGCCTGGTTCTGCTGGAGGTTTCTTCCTGTTAAAAGGGAGTTTTTCCTCTCCACCGTCGCCAAGTGCTTGCTCACAGGGGATCACCTGATTGCTGGGGTCTTTCTGCAGCTGTGGGGGTTCCCCCCTACAGTTGATAGTGCTATGAGATGACTGTTGTTGTGAAATGGCGCTATATAAATAAAGTTGAATTGAACTGAATTGAATTATTTTCCCCACTGTATAAAGTGCGCAACACAAGGAGAAAACACACTGCACTGTGTATATTCTAATATTATAAAGGGATACAGAGCCTCCCTCCCCTCACACATTTGTCTGAAAATACATAACATGTATTTATTTTCATATTAAGTTTTGGTAGTTGTCTTATTTTCCTTAGGGAATGTGTCTTTATATGCCAGTTAATCATGACTGTAAAAAAAAGGAGATTTAAATAGGTGAGGGAAAAACATATGCATATATCGGTATCAGCAAACACTAGTTTTAAACTACTGGAATATCCATCATTGGCAAAAATTCTACTACAATGCATTCCTAATCACAGGGTCAGGAGTTCAAATCGCGGCATAGGTGTGAGTCTACCTTACCAAAGGGTGAAAAAGACTGCATCAGTGAGAGTCTACCTTGCTTAACAGTGAAAAAGAACAACATTAAGTATAAACAACTGGTTAGTCCACCTTGATGTTAAAGAGTCGAAACGGACAATAAAAAAAAAATCCATGGTCAACAGGCAATTCTGGCCTTGGCCTAGTAGGGCGGTAACAAGGGGTAAAGGAAGATGCCTAAAATATGGCATCTGCTGCTGGTACTTGTATTAATTTCTCAACTGAGCTTTATTTATAAAGAGTGTCACAATAGCAAAATACAACCAGAAAACACTAAACTGTTAGCAAAGATAAAAACAAATACAGAAAGAAACATTAGGTCACTAAATAAAATGCTATTAATGCAAAAGAACTACAAACTGGAGTGCTGGCTCAGTTGGTAGAGCATCCGCCCCCACACCCGGGAGGCAGGGGTTCAAATCCCGGCCGGGTCATGCCGAAGTCCATATAAAAGCAGAGCTTCCTGCCATCCAGCTTGGTGCTCAGCAATAATGGAATGGAGGAGGGAAATCTGTGGCAGCACCTTGCATGGCAGCGACCCTCTGATTCTATATATGGGTGTGTGTGTGATTAACACTGTAGATAAGAGAAACACAATTTCATTCTACTGTACACGATTGGCTGTATGAATTGAATGACAATAAAGGGTGATTTAATTTAAATAAGAAGGAAAAAAGTCTAAAATAGACAAAAAGGTAGAAGTTGGACTTAAATGGCCATCTGCTGTCTGTATGTCACAGTTGGACGGAGGTTCCTGTGGCACGGGTCGGAGCTGTGCCCAGTTTCCCTGTCCAGTGAGCGTTTTTCTGTCTGTTCCCTGTTATCTGTAAGACTATTATGATTGTTCTGAGTTCTGTAGTGTTTGTATTTTTATGGTTTCCGGTTTGTTTATTTTGACAGCGCGGTGCAGCTTCCAGCTGTCAATTTGTTCAGTGCTGGACAGCTGCTGTCCATTTTGTTACTCATGAATCCACGTCTGTCTCTGATTATGTGTTGTATTTAAGGGGTGCGACAACCTCTGCGGGTTGTCGTGTCCTTCTTGTATGTGAGCCTGTCCTCTGGATCTCTACCACCGTTTCCTTAGTGTGTTTGGGGTTCCGCTGTCGAGGTGAGTTGGAGTGCTCCGGCCAGGTGCGTTTTTCCTGTTGTCTCAGCCGTTGAGCCCCGCAGCCTTCGGAAGTGCTCCGGCTGGGTTCCGCCCCTGGTCAGGCATCCCCTGGCTTCCTGTCCCTCTGGACACTGAGCCCCACTCTCCTCCAGCATTTGTGTTTGTGTTTCATTATTGTCACTTTGCACTTCATTATTTAGTATTTGTATGCAACGTTCTTGTTTGTGCTTAAGTTAATAAATGCACCAACCTACAGTGAGTGTGTGGTGCCCTATTTGTACCCATGAAACGGGCGCTTTATGACAGTTCCAGCCCATTCAGACATTTAAAACTAATTTAATTTTTTTTTTTGCTGTGTCATCAAATTGCATATATATGTCCAATAAAATGGTTCAAGCAAACGTCTGTTCACAGCCAAAATATATACATTTAAAAAGTCACTGCATAGACTTTCCTCTGTACCAAATACGGTTAGTGATCTGTTAGCCGTCTGATCCAGGCAGGTCCTCAGTTATTAGATCAGTACCTTCTTTGGGGACTAGGTTCATTAAGCTAATCACAATAATCTATTTAATATCATCCTACAATGGATAATGATAGTAGGGGTTGTGCTGTCAGTCTAATGAGAACGACGGAGCATGTAACCATCTAATCAATGTGCTTGGCACTGATATGATCTATTTTGGAATGAAGGATATGGCAGTTTTATACTGTAAAAGAGCAGCTGTGGTGCCAGTGGGTCTGAAATCAGCTACGGCTGGTCACCATGAGGACACTGGCCCTCATTTATCAAACATGCGTAAGATAGAAAAGTGGTCCTACAATCATTTCAATGCAAAGAGCAGTACTTATCAATGCAGACGTGATCGTGAGGTGCATTCAAATCTCATGTCAGGTCTGAATTTGGGTACACACATTTTCAAGTCGCGGTAGACTCCTGTGCAGCAGAGAAACCTGGCTGTGTGGGAGAAATATTTAGTTGTATCATTTTATAATTACAGTGGTGTAAAAAAAGTGTTTGTCCCCTTCCTGATGTCTCATTTTTTTGTATATTTGTCATACTTAAATGTTTCAGATCGTCAAACAAATTTAAATTTTAGACAAAGATAACACAAGTAAACACAAAATGCAGTTTTTAAATGAAGGTGTTTATTATTAAGGGGAAAAAAATCCAAACCTGCATGGCCCTGTGTGAAAAAGTGATTGCCCCCTAAACCTAATAACTGGTCGGGCCACCCATTACAGCAACAACTGCAATCAAGCGTTTGTGATAACTGGCAATGAGTCTTTTACAGTGCTGTGGAGGAATTTTGGCCCACTCATCTTTGCAGAATTGTTGGAATTAAGCCACATTGGAGGGTTTTCCAGTAAGAACCGCCTTTTAAGGTCATGCCACAACATCTCAATCGGATTCAAGTCAGGACTTTGACTAGTCCACTCCAAAGTCTTCATTTTGTTTTTCTTAAGCCATTCAGAGGTGGACTTGCTGGTGTGTTTTGGATCATTGTCTTGCTCCAGAACCCAAGTGCGCGTCAGCTTGAGGTCACAAACAGATGGCCGGACATTCTCCTTCAGGATTTTTTGGTAGACAGCAGAATTCATGGTTCCATCTACAACAGAAAGTTTTCCAGGTCCTGAAGCAGCATAACAGCCCCAGACCATCACACTACCACCACCATATTTTACTGTTGGTATGATGTTCCTTTTCCTTCTTTTCTGTATTTATATTGTGTATATTATGTTAAGGTTTTTTTTTTGCTTTTTTGCTTTTCTGATCTGTATGCTCTTTTTATGTGCTGCTGGAAATTTTAAATTTCCCAGAGGGAGTCATCCCAAAGGGATTAATAAAGTTAAGTCTAAGTCTAAGTCTTAAATGCTGTGTTACTTCTATGCTAGATGTAATGAGACATACACTTTCCAAAAAGTTCAACTTTTGTCTCATCAGTCCACAGACTATTTTCCCAAAAGTCTTGGGGATCATCAAGATGTTTTCTGGCAAAACTGAGATGAGCCTTTATGTTCTTTTTGCTCAGCAGTGGTTTTCGTCTTGGAACTCTGCCATGCAGGCCATTTTTGCCCAGTCTCTTTCTTATGGTGGAGTCATGAATACTGACATTAACTGAGGCAATTGAGGCCTGCAGCTCTTTGGACGTTGTTGTGGGGTCTTCTGTGACCTCTTGGATGGGTCGTCGCTGCGCACTTGGGGTAATTTTGGTTGGCCGGCCACTCCTGGGAAGGTTCACCACTGTTCCATGTTTTCGCCATTTGTGGATAATGGCTCTCACTGTGGTTCACTGGAGTACCAAAGCTTTAGAAATGGCTTTATAACCTTTTCCAGAATGATAGTTCTCAATTACTTTGTTTCTTATTTGCTCCTGAATTTCTTGGGATTGCAGCATGATGTCTAGCGTTTGAGGATCTTTTGGTCTACTTCGCTTTGTCAGGCAGGTCCTATTTAAGTGATTTATGGATTGAGAACAGGTGTGGCCGTAATCAGGCCTGGGTGTGGCTAGAGAAATTGAACTCAGCTTTCCAAAGATGTGATAAACTGCAGTTAATTTATAGTTTAACGGCTGGGGGGGGGGGTTACTTTTTCACACAGGGCCATGTAGGTTTGGGATTTTTTTTCCCCCTTAAGAAAAACACCTTCATTTCAAAACTGCATTTTGTGTATACTTGTGTTATCTTTGTCTAATATTTAAATTTGTTTGATGATCTGAAACATTTAAGTGTGACAAACATACAAAAAAATCTGAAATCAAGAAGGGGGCAAACACTTTTTCACACCACTGTATAATGCGCAGTGCAACCTTTCAGGTGATATGTTTGCCTTGTGTTACATTTAGATGAGAGTTTTCACATTTTACTTTACAAGAGCACTCTGAAGCGAGTGCAATATCCCCCGCCTCCTTTTTCTTTGAAGATCCCAATACTCACTGACAGAGAGTAGTTTTCAACTTTTCAGTATAATTACTGCGGCAGAACCAAATTATGATACCCATGAATTTACAACAAAGTATACAACCCATAGTTGTAGGTCAGGACCCCGAGGTGAACCTGTGTAGCAACTTTGGTGACCCTAGCTTTCTTTGTTGTTGAGATATAGTTTATAAGCCATTTTGATGTTGACCTTTGACCCTGCAACCCCAAAACCATAGTCACACTTCAGGGTCACAGGGTGAGCCTGTGTACTGTCACGCCGCGCCGCTCATCAGCGGCGCCAGCTGCACGCACACCTGCACATCATCAGCGGCGAGGGATTTAACCACTTGCGCTCCGTTGTTCCGCGGGCGGGCAAGTCTCTGCGTCCTATGACGCACGAGGGCGCACAAGAGCGCGCTCGTGCGCCCTCATGCGCATGACGCATGATGGTGGTGATGGTGATGTAGTAGCGTCCAAGCGCCACTCAAAAAAAAACTGCAGAGACAGCCGCGAACAGATTAGTTCATCTGACTGACCTCTCATTCGACTAATAAGAGCCTTGAATTGGGTTTCTGAAACCTTGAAGAACCAATGAATGAAAATCTAGGAAGGAGGACCCGCCTACTGTGAATGCAGGAGCCAATTGAAGCACAGAAATTCTGGCTGGGTGAAGAGAGATTTACTGTTGCAACAGATGAAAACAAAGGACGCTGTACGAATCTACTACAGACCCAGGCTCACCCAGCAGCATGGAGAACACCCACAAGTGGGACCTGCACTCATTCCAGCAGAATAGACGGAGGCCGACGACAAAAGTCGTAAATCATTCGCCAAAACGGCAATAATGGAATTATGTTGATCGGGATCCACGAGCGGAGTAGCGTCGCGTTCGTCTGACAATGGGGGAAGAGCTGTTCGCCGCGACTCTGCTGCTTTGAAGAGGTAAGGTGTTATAAGCTAAATTATTATTTATCCCTGAAAACTGTAATCCAAAAATGACTTTTGACCGATCGGTAAATTACAACTGTACTGCGCATGAAGTACGTGCGCCGCGATAAATGGTTCATTTGCCGTGTTCGGACCGTGAACGTCCCCCCCCCCCCCCCCCGCTGCAGAAGAGGAGCGGGGGGGGGCCACGGTACGAACGCCCCCCGGTCCGCGGGAGGAAGCATATCAGTCTATTCCATCATGGATCATCATCATCACCATTCCATCAGGATTCACTTCCGGTTCCTGTAGGGTGAGGACGCACAAGCTGAGGCTCCCAGGCTCCCAGTTTCGTTTCTGTTTAAAACGCAGTTAAACAGTTTAGACCTGGCGTTTTTGAGCTTTTTTGAGCTTTTCTTGTTACTACCGCTGGAGATTAAACTTGTTCGTGCCAAAAAAGGAGTACAGTAATTGCCAAAAGTAACTGGTGAAGCTATCGAGCCCCCCACCCTCAGGGAGAACAAAAGACCACGAGGGCCACAGCGGAGAGAGAGGACGGTGTGGGAATTTACAGCGGCAGCGCACGGGACCGAATGACGCCGGAAAAGTGACCAGCTGGCAGCAACGCCGCAGTGCTGGATGAGAGGCGATAAAAACAGCTAAGTAAAGGAACATGCTCACTGTCTGTGTTTGTGTGGTGAATTTTTGTTAGCCACGGTGCGTTCACGGGAGGCTAAGTTGTGCTGCATTGTATGCTGTAGGTTCCCCCTGGACAACAGAACCAAAGAGCCGCTCCGCTTCTCTCCACTTGTCACCTGCCTGCCATCTCTACTCGGGCACGGAGCATTCCCTCCTCGAGGCGTACAAGAGGGCCTTGGACGAGCCCGGACACTTCGGTGCTTAACTTCCAGGCTAAGCAGGATGTTAGCGGGAGTTCCCGGCCGGACAGTCAGTGAATGCATCACGCTCGATTGAAGACAGAAGGTTTTCCTCTTGTAGCGCAAGAAGTGACTCTGGTTGAAAGAATTATATTGTTTCTTTCCCTTATGTGCTTTTTCAGGATATTCATGCTATATATAATATTTATTGTGGGGTAGTCTCTTATTTTGAGCACTTTGGGAACGTATGTATGGTTTCTATGAGAGTGTATGACTTCAAAAAAGATGGCTGCCACCGGAGTGAGGAGTAGTCTGATGGGACACTTTCTGCCTATATACTTATTCTTATTACTATCTTTGTGTCTCTGTAACTGCAACAAGAAGGACAACTCAACTAAAGGTGAAGCTAAAAAGTTTTATTTATATGGATTTGGACATGGACATTTCACCCTGTACTCTATCTGGTCTGCAAAAGCACTGAGAAAAGGCTCCCAAAACAAGACAAACATGAAGGGTAAGCAAATATCACAATATGGCAGAGGCTTTACAGTTAAAGTACTGTTAGCACTGCTACTTCTGGCAGGGGATATTCACCTTAACCCTGGACCTGCCACTATTAAACAGCAGACCACTGGGTTAGCACAAACATCTGAGCTGGCGAATTGGTTGTTTCTATCTACGGCCCTTCATAGCGAGTCGGGTGAGTCGAATTGCACTGAACAGACTCACATGTCTGATCCTGCTGTAAACAGCTGCGCTACGTCCAAACTTTTGGAAACAGGAGCGGTTAAACAAATTACAAATGAGGCGAGATCCGAAAACCGTGCTGTTCAAAAGCAAAAACAACATCTATTTTTCCAAACTGTTAATTATGCACGAGTTCTCTGGAACGCAAAGGCTAAACCAAAGGGGATCCTCGGCGGACATCTAAACATACGAAGCATAATCCCCAAAAGAGATGAGATTTCGCTGTTGCTGTCTGACTCAAATCTGGACTATCTTTGTCTCTCAGAAAGCTGGCTACACAGTAACACTGACACCAATATGATCGATATTATGGGCTATCAGTGTTTTAGAAAAGACAGGCAGCCAGGGAGGGGAGGAGGTGTTTTAATTTACATCAAAGAGAAATTTAAATGCCAATTGGTTGATTTGAATACTTCACTTGAATGTTTAGCAGTTAATGTATGTCTCTCACCGGTAATGAATTTCAACATCGCAGTATTGTACAACCCACCCTCACACAATTCTTCTTTTTATAATGAATTAAGTGATCTGGTTAAACAACTTGAGAGGAGCAGAGAAACCATATTTTATGGTGATTTCAATATCAACTGGTCTGATAATAAGGAAAAACAGAAACTGAAAAGCCTCATGACTAAATTTAATTACAAACAAATGATCAAAGGACCCACCAGGATAACCAAACAATCGAGAACACTTATTGACATGGTATTCACTAATAAACCAGAACGAATAACCAGAACCTATAATCTTGTAAATGGTCTCTCAGATCATAACATGGTTCTTGCTGTCAGAAAACTCACTAAAAAGCGACTACAATATTTTGGAGGAGTCGATATTGACAAACCAAATTTTATTATTCCCAAATCAAAAAATGAGGAGTTTGAACATTACTTAGAGAATCAAAATTGGGAGCAGCTCATGTCAATAAACGAAGTAGATGATTGTTGTAACTTTATAACTGCAACAATTACTAAGTCCATAGAAAAATTTACAAAGCAAATTAAAAGTAGACAACAGAAGATTAACCTACCATGGTTAAATAATGAAATAAGAAAACTTATGAAGAGGCGAGACTCTGCATTGAAAACATCATTAGCCTCTAAACTGCAAAATGATCACCTTGTGTACAAAAGTTTAAGAAATAAAGTGGTACAAGAGCTGCGAAAATCAAAAGTATCTTATTACAATAAACTGATAGATCATGCAAAGGGTAACAACAGTTTCCTATGGAGGCATTTAAATAACTTAACTAATAAAAAAAATGTTCAGAAGGGGGTAAAGGAACTTAGAATCAATGGCAAGACCATCAGTGACGAGGCTACATTGGCAAATGAATTTAATTCATATTTTGTGGGCTCTGTGGAAGACTTCAATTCAATTCAATTCAATTCAACTTTATTTATATAGCGCCATTTCACAACAACAGTCACCTCATAGCACTAGCAACTGTAGGGGGGACCCCCACAGTTGCAGAAAGACCCCAGCAATCAGGCGATCCCCTGTGAGCAAGCACTTGGCGACGGTGGAGAGGAAAAACTCCCTTTTAACAGGAAGAAACCTCCAGCAGAACCAGGCTCAGGGAGGGGCAGTCATCTGCTGCGACTGGCTGGGGGGTGAGGGGATAGAGAAGAAGAAAAGAACAGACATGTAGAGAGCAAACAGCACGATGGGGACTCAATCTATGGGAGAGAACAAACAAATGTTAATGACCAGCAAAAAAAAAAAAAAATATTTCATAGAGAGTGAGGAAAGGAGTGAGGCCCAGTGCATTACTGGAGGTCCCCTGGCTGACGAAACCTATTAGCAGCATAACTAAGGGAGGGTTCAGAAACACATGATCCCTCCCTAATTGTAGGCTATATCAAAAAGGTAGGTTTTAGCCCTATTCTTAAAAACAGAGATCGAGTCTGACTCCCGAATCCAGATTGGCAGCTGATTCCACAGGAGAGGAGCTTGATAACTGAAGGCTCTGCCTCCCATTGTACTTTTGGAGATTCTAGGTATTACAAGTAATCCTGCATTTTGGGAGCGTAGTGCTCTGTTAGGATGATACGGTAGTATCAGATCTTTTAAATAAAAAGGAGCCTGATTGTTTAGAGCTTTGTAAGTAAGAAGAAGGATTTTAAACTTAATTCTAAACTCTATGGGAAGCCAATGAAGGGAGGCCAGAACCGGAGAGATATGATCTCTCTTTCTAGTACCTGTTAAAACTCTTGCTGCAGCATTTTGGATCAGCTGAAGACTTTTTAAAGATGTTTTAGGACAGCCTGATAATAAAGAATTACAATAATCTAATCTCGAGCTAACAAAAGCGTGGATCAGCTTCTCAGCATCACTCTGAGTCAAGATGCTCCTAATCTTGGCAATATTACGCAAATGATAGAAGGCAGTCTTAGAAACAAATTTAATATGTGAATTGAAGGACAAATCCTGATCAAAAATAACTCCAAGGGACTTCCGGTTATGGCTGCCACGTAGGACGGACGTGTCTCGCTCTGCTCTGCTCCTGGAGAAAAAAAATCGGCAAATAACTCTCTCATTTGGGACAGAACGTATCCCAGCGTTTGGGCGAGGATATGTCGGCGAAGCCTAAGGCTGGAAAACCAGGAAAAGGAAAAAGCGAGCCGCCGAAACAGTCCAAATTAACGGACTTTCAGGTCTGTGACGCAGCAAACAGGGCTCCATATATGGCGGAGGAGGCTGGCAACGCTGCGATTTCTGCGGGGAATGGCGCAGATGCGCTGATGGCTGCCATGAGTTCAATGAGAGCGGACTTTTCCTCTAGATTTGATGGGATTATGACAGCGTTGGAAGGAATAAGAAAGGAATTGGGTGACTGTGTAGAACGAACGGCGCAGATGGAGCTCCGTCTCGCTAGTGCTGAAGATGACGTCACCCGTCTTCAATTAAAGGTGCGCACTTTGGAAAAAAAAAATAAATCTCTGGAAGATAATATTTTGGATTTGGAATCTCGGTCGAGACAGAATAATTTGAGGCTGGTGGGTCTTCCAGAGGAATCAGAAGGTCGGGACGTATGTTCCTTTCTGGAAAAGTGGATTCCGGAGGTGCTGGGCAGCGAGGAGTTGCAATCAGCAGTGGTTCTGGAAAAAGCACATCGTATTGGCCCACGGAGAGATAAGGGACCGCCGAGGACCTTAATTATGAAGTTTCTTAACAACAGAGACAGGATGAAGATCTTCAACGCTGCACGAGCTAAAAAAGGAGAGATTAAACACCAGGACCAGCAGGTGCGGTTCTACCCAGATTTGGCCACAGGAATCCAGCAATTGAGGAAGCAGTTTGATCCCGTACGTAAGGAGCTGCGCAACCTTGGGATTCGTCATGGTGTAATCTATCCTGCGAGACTGCTGACCACGTATGAGGGCAGAACCCACATCTTCAAGACCCCAGAGGAGGCGCAGGAGTTCATCAAGAAGATCAAAGAAGAAGAAGAGACTGGTGGGAGCTAAGCATGAACAAAATATAAGGTAGAATAATTAAGCATTTGCACAGGCATCTGACTGACTTGAAGTAAATAGTAAGTTTACAAAATATAGATTGTATTATATATTAAAAAAACAAAAAAACAAAAACAAAACAAACAAAAAAAAAAAAAACTATGATGTACAAAGTTGTTAAAAATTTTGGAGTTAAGTTGGAAAACTACAGAGGAGAGTTAATGTTACGTCATTAAAAGCAGTAGAGTTAGGGTGATTGGGAGGATGAAGAAGGAGTGGCTTAGGCTGTTCCCCGTGGGTGTGGAACGGTCGATGGCTATATCGGGAGACAGAATTTTTCTTTTGATTTTGGGGGGTTTGCCACAAGTGTGGGAAGGGGAAATTTGTTTGTGTGTAGTTTGTAGGATGAATGTTCAACCACTCATGTTTTTGCTTCTCTGTATGAGCATGTTTACACTGCAAGGTAATCCCAAACTCTCTATTGATCATGGACCAAAGTGTTAATCTTAATTTAACTTCATGGAATTGCAGAGGTCTACAAAATTTAAAAAAACTTAAACAAGTTATGAATAAAATAAAGGACATGGGTTCAAGAATTGTGTTTTTACAAGAAACTCATCTGATAGAGGAGGATGTTAAAAGAATTAGGAGTAGATGGCAGGGAAGTGTATTCACCTCTTCATTTTCATCCCGAGCCAGGGGAGTTATGACTCTCATACATAAATCAGTTCCTTTTCAAGTGAAAAATGTAATTGGAGACAAATTTGGAAGATATGTAATCATTCAAGGTTCTTTGCTATTAGAAAATATAAATCTTGTGAACTTATATGGTCCCAATATAGATGATCAGAAGTTCTTTGCTAATTTATTTCTCATCTTATCATCACTTACAGGGCAACATATAATAGCAGGGGATTTTAATTGTACATTGAATCCAGGTGTGGATAGATCAACAGGACTGGATTGTACGCACATTGGATGTAGGATGACTATTAATCATTTTATGAAAGAATTGAGATTGTTAGATATATGGAGAGAAATGAAACCACAAGTTAAAGCCTATTCTTGTTATTCCAGTACCTACAAGACATTCTCACGTATTGATTATTTTTTGATTTCCACAGAATTAAGGTCCAAGATTCAAAACTGCTTTTATGATAACATCGTGATCTCTGATCATGCACCCTGTTGTCTAATATATGTAGATAAAAAATTGACAAAGGAATCAGGTAGATGGCAATTTCAGCATAAATGGCTTCAGGATGAGGAATTTGTCAAGTATATAGAAAAACAGATAGACGAGTTCTTTGACATCAATACTACACAAACATCAGCATGTGTAAAGTGGGAGGCTTTCAAAGCTTTTATTAGGGGGCATATTATTAGTTATACAGGATCAAAATCTAAGAAGACTCGAGAGGAGAGAGCTAAATTGGAACATAAAATAAAAAATCTTCAGGAAAAAGTGTATGCAGGAAGTGACCCAAGGTTGGAGAATGAATTACTGATTTTGAGAGCTGAATACGACAAAAAATCAGCGAATAGAGCTGCCTCGAGTCTTCTAAGATTGAAACAATCTTTTTATGAACAAGGTGAAAAATCAGGAAAATTATTAGCATGGCAGATTAAACAATTGGAAATTAAAACACCAATTACCAGTATTATAAGTAACGGACAGGTAGTTATAGATCCTTTAGAAATTAATAGAGCCTTTAGAGATTACTATGAAAAATTATATGATACCAAAAATGAACCTGATTTAACAAAACTAAATGGGTTTTTGAACGAACTATCTATACCGTGTATTCCAAATGAAAACAGGGAGATATTGGAGTCTGAAATTGGTCAAGAAGAAGTTGGGCTAGCCATTGATAATATGAAATCAGGAAAAAGTGCAGGACCAGATGGTCTTCCAGTTGACCTTTATAAAAAATTTAAGAATAAATTAATAAAACCTTTTTTGGAAATGGTTTTAGAAGCATTTCAAAATAATAATTTACCATCATACATAAATAATGCCTTAATTATACTGCTGCCAAAACCAGGTAAGCCCTCTAATAAATGTGAAAATATGAGACCAATAAGCCTATTAAACGCCGACCTTAAGATAATCTGTAAAATTTTAGCAAGACGAATACAAGAAACTTTACCAAATATTATTAATCGAGATCAGAATGGCTTTATAAAGGGTAGACAAGGCTTCCATAATGTAAGAAGACTATTTAATATTATTTATTTTAATAAAGAAGCACCGGATACAGCTCTCCTATCATTGGACGCCGAAAAGGCCTTTGATAGAGTTGAATGGCCCTTTCTTTTTGAAGTCCTACAAAGGTTTGGACTTGGAAATAATTTCATAAAATGGGTTCAAATAATATACAATAATGCTACAGCAGAAATCCTAACAAATAACAATATTTCAAAACCAATAAAAATCAATAGAGGATGTCGACAAGGCTGTCCACTCTCACCTTTACTGTTTACTATGGCAATTGAACCTTTAGCGATAGCGATACGTTTACATTCACAAATATATGGAATTAAAGTTGGACCAACAGAACATAAAATCTCCCTGTACGCCGATGATATAATTTTGTTTATGTCGAATCTAAAAAAATCAATTCCAACCTTGTTGAATTTAATAAAGAATTTTGGGGAAATATCAGGATATAAAATAAATAAAACTAAATCTTCAATATTAATGCTAAATGAGACCCAGAGAAATTACCCAGCCCCTGAGGTAAATCAATTCAATGTTGTAAATCAGTTTAAATATTTAGGAATCCAAATTATGCCTAAGCTAGAATCAGTCGCCAGTGTCAACTATGAAGCCTTAATGTCAGATATCAGTGAGTTAACTCAGAGATGGATGTCACTACCAATGTCGATGATCGGGAGAATCAATATACTTAAAAGTAATATTTTACCTAAAATACTTTATTTATTTCAATACATTCCCTTATCACCACCTTTAGATCTATTCTCAAGAATAAAAAAAAAGTTAGTGGAATTTATATGGAACAACAGGAGGGCTAGATTACGTCTGTCTTTATTATATTTACCATTTGATCGTGGAGGTCTGAAATGTCCAAATTTTATGTTGTATTATTGGTCGGCACAACTGAGGTCTATGACATATTATTTTTCATCAAATGATCTCCCTCACTGGACTGAAATGGAATCATACAATTTACCTTTACCTCTTCCCATATTCATATACTCAGATTCGGCAAAAAAATTACAAAAACAAGTTAAAAATCCATTTGTAAAGCATATGATCAAAATATGGTGTGAAGCTAAAAACTATTTAAAAGAACCACAGTTATTGTCACAATTTAGTCCAATATGGGGTAATCAATATTTTAAACCAGGGAGAGCGGACGCTGTATTTAAAGTATGGAATTTAAAAGGGATACAAAAGATTCAGGATTTATACTTGCCATGTGCAGACAACATAATGTCTTTTGAAGAGCTGAGGATCAAATTTAATCTCAATAGAACACATTTTTTTAAATATCTTCAACTTAGAAACTTTATTCGATCAAATCAAAATAAAGCTCTCACTCGACCTATTTATTCATCCTTGGAAAAAATGATGATGAAAGATAGTAAAAGAAAGGGTATTATTTCAGAGTTTTATAACTCATTGACACTATCTTCAAGTGAAAATTCACTGAAAAGATTAAACTACTGGAAAGAAGATCTGCAAATTGAAATTTCAGAGGAACAATGGGAATTGGCTTGTACAGAAGCTCAAACCAAATCAATAAATGCACGCCTTAAATTGATACATTTCAAATGGTTAATGCGGATGTATGTTACACCGGAGGAGTTAAATAGATATAACAAAAATATACCAGATACATGCACAAAATGCATGGAAAGTAAAGGAACCCTATTTCATTGTTTATGGGAATGTAGATTAATAAGAATGTTTTGGGAAGAGGTGAGGGTAACAATTGAAAAAATAATCTCAAAACAAATCATATTGAATCCTAAACTGGTTTTGTTGGGTCTGTACCCAGAAAAGCATAATTTCAATAAAAGTGAAAGAACATTCATAGACCTCAGTTTGCTTAATGCCAAAAAATGTATTGCACTATTATGGAAAAAGACTCATAGACCAGATGTGACTCAGTGGTTAAGACAGATGTTAACAAACCTTCCATTAGAAAGAATAACATATATACTGAAATCAAAGGAAATTGTGATTGAGAATATATGGAGACCTTTTATTGATTATGTAAAAAATTTAAACATAACTCTTGAAGAAGAAGGTGAATGATGTGTGTGGACCTTGTAAATTCCAAACTGGTGAACATAATATGTATACTTATGTATTGGATTGTCTAGACTAAACAGAGGAGCATTGTTGAAGACTTGATTTTGTTGGTGGTTGTTGGTGTTTTTAGTGCATTTTTTTTTTTTTTGTAGTACTTTAGTGTTAGTGTTTGATTGTTTGTATCATGTTTGTTAAAAAAAAAAAAAGGTTCAATAAAGATATTGTGGAAAAAAAAAAAATAACTCCAAGGTTCCTCACAGAGCTATTTAAGAGAAAGAGTAACTGCATCCAAACTGAAAGTTTGATTTGGAAAGGAATTTCTAAGGTTTTTTGGACCAACAAGAATGACTTCAGTCTTATCTGAATTTAATAGCAGGAAATTACAAGTCATCCATGCTTTGATTTCCTTAAGACAGGCTTCTAACTTGGCTAATTGATTAGTATCATCTGGCTTCATTGACAGGTATAATTGTGTGTCATCTGCATAACAATGAAAATGTATACAGTGCTTTCTAATAATGTTGCCTAACGGAAGGCAACATTATTAGACTTGACAAAAAACTTTGTGCCGCCAAATGTGCTCAACAACACGAATTCAATACTTCCAACAGATTCTTTTCACATCGATGAGGTAAATGAGGAGTTAATTGCTGGTATTGTTAAAACACTGTCAAACTCAAAAACTAATGATATCTACAACATGAGCACCTCCTTTCTCAAAACGCACAGCAAAATATTAATCAAACCACTGACTCATCTCATTAATCTCTCCATTAGGTCTAGTACATTTCCATCTGGCTGGAAAAAAGCTGTCGTCATACCAGTTCATAAATCAGGCAGTAAAGACGATATATGCAATTACCGCCCAATCTCTATCTTACCAGTCCTGTCTAAGGTTCTTGAAAAAGTTGTAGCTACACAGCTGATAGACTACTTACAAGACAATCAACTCCTTCATCCACATCAATTTGGTTTTAGACTAGGATACTCAACAGAAACAGCAAATTGTTGCCTTATTGAAAACGTCAAACAGTCCTTGGACAAGGGTAATGTGGTAGGAGCTGTTTTTCTAGATCTCAAAAAGGCTTTCGATACTGTAAACCACAGTTTGCTTTTATCCAAAATGGTAACTTTTAACTTCTCCCCAGATACATTAGAATGGTTTGCATCTTATCTCCAGAATAGAGAACAGTGTGTAAAAGTTCACCAGGATAAATCCTCATTTTTAAACAACCGCATGGGTATCCCACAAGGGTCCATTCTTGGTCCATTACTTTTCAGCATTTTTATTAATGACTTGCCGTTACACTGCTCAGCTGCAACATGCCAACTTTATGCAGATGATGCAGTTATTTACACAGCTGCCAAGACTCCAGCACAGGCTGCAGATGTACTGTCTACAAGTATGGTTGATGTCCAAGAGTGGCTCCTCCAGAACCATCTATTGCTAAACCTTCAGAAAACAGTCTCAATGTGCTTTTCAATCAAAAAATGTAACCTGCAACGTTTTAAAGTTAATATACATGATCATGACATCAGTTTAGCTACAGAATTGAAATACCTTGGCATTGTACTAGATCCTCAACTCAAATTTAATCTTCATATAAAGAAAATTTCAAAAACAGTAAAAAAAAATCTGAACTGCTTTAAATTAATTAGATATTACATACCTTACAAAGCAGCTGTACTGTATATGCATTCTATGGTTTTTTCTCATATATCATACTGTTTGACAGTCTGGGCTCAAGCAGCCCCTTCCACAATAAGACATATAGGTTCATTATATAATCAAACCCTAAAAATCTTGGACAAAAAGTCCATTAAGTGGCATCACTGTAATGTTTTAAAAAAATACAACCTATTGAGTTTTGAGAGTTTCATTGACCTCTGTTTTCTGAAATTAACGTTCAAATGTCTCCATAAATCAGCACCCGAGCCACTTGCTGGTTTCATCCAAAGACAGGACAGCAGCAGAGTCACCAGGAGTTCTGTTAACAATAACTGTAAAATATTCCACTGCAGAACCACATTTGGACAAACAGCATTCTCTATAAAGGGCAGTCACATCTGGAACACAATGCCAAATGAAATTAAAATAATAACGGACTTTAAAACATTCACTAAAAAGGTTAAAAACCGGCTGAAAAATAAACAAGAATGTACTCATGTATGAATTGATTGTCTACAAGGTGAGAGTGAATGAAGGGAAGGAATGAATGTGTTTGTTTATAGTGAGTGACGAAGGGAGGGAGGCCTGAAATAGGCAAATGTGAGTCAGGTTGTTATATTTGTGTATTTATAATATTTATAATATTTATAATATTTATAATTGTGTATTTATAGTATTTATAATATTTATAATTATGTATTTATAATCTTTTTGCATTGATGTATGTGGTTATTGTGTATTTTCTTTATTTCTTTTCTTTTCTTTACTTGATTCTCTTTTCTAAAGCCCATCCAGGGACAAGAGTTGCAAATTAGCTAATAGCTATACACTCCATGTGCAACACATCAGATTGATTGTCATTGATTAATTGTCTATGTTTATTGCACTGTCCCTGTCAAATAAACTAATCTATCTATGTAGCGATGGCCCTCTTCTGTAGCGAGGGGGGGGGGGGCGTTCACGGTCCGTTCACGGTCCCCCCTCCCCCCACACACACACACAGTAGCGAGGGGGGGGGGAGCCGCTGTGAAAGCATGCAAGGAGTGTAATCCGTCATGTAGAGGGCCGAATTTGGTCCTTGGTAGCGGGGGGTGGGGAACGACCCCCCGCCCACACACACACACACACACAGACACAGCCCTGAGTGTGACCTTTCATTAGAGCCTAAAATGAAGATTCTACATTGAATTATTCAAAAATTACAGACGTTTTTCCAAACTGTGCCATTTGGCACAATTTGGCACAGTTCCAAAACGCCTGGGAACAGCCTGAGAACAAAGCTGTGTAAAATATTCATTTTTTGTGGTATTGTTACCAAATTTAGATCTCAGCTGGATAACACTTGGTTCTACATTTCTGTTGCATTTTCCAGCCGGATCGGACAGCTGTGTGTTATTTACAAGCATTTGTATCCAAAAAAACACTGTGTACAATTTTTTTTTCTTCAAGTTCAGTATGTTTAGATGACTGTAACTCAGTGGCCGGAGCACGTAGAGAGATTATGTTTTTTTTGCCAAAAAATTCAAAGTGTTTTCTTTTAAATGAGACCAACCCCATGAAGATGCTGCAAAGGGTTGAATAACAGCTTTCGATTTACTTTGGACACGTTATTTTTGGGCATTTTTAGGAAAATTGCCCGGAGTGCAAGTGGTTAAGCCGCCTCGCCCTGGGCTTCGGCCTGAAGCCGTCAGACTTCGCTCAACGGATTGCTGTGAGTTCCCTATCATACTTCAGCAAGCATTGTGGTAAGAAGCCCTTACCTTTCCTTCTCCAAGTCTGCTCCCCTGTGCACAGGTGGATTTCCCGGCGGCGGACCTTTCCTCTCCATCGCCTGTTCCTCGCTGCTGCACCGGGCCTTCCAGGTTGCTGTCTTCCGGACCTCGTTCCTTGCTGTGCCAGCCACCTGCCCTTTCCAAGTAAGCTCCTCTCCAACTTGTACATCTCCTGTGTTGGTGTGTGCCTTTCACCCTTCTCCCTGTGCTTTTCCCATAGGGTTGTCCGGCTGTACGATCTCCTGCCTCTGTGCCCAAAGCAGACGCCACCACCAACACATTTACACTTCGCAGACACACATTCATACACCCTTGTTGTCAATAAAGCTATTTGAGCTACTCTGAGCCTGTGTGTGTGTCCCCTGAGCCGTGCATTATGTCAGTACGGCTTCAGCAGAGCGGCTCGGCAGACGGTGGGCTTGCACACCGGCTTACCACTCTCGAGGCTCGGGTGGACCAAATAGCTTATCAGCAACAGGTGATACTCAACCAATTGATCAACATAACTAACCGATTGGACCGCTTGGACCCCCAACAGCCGTTCCCCCCGGCTCGTCAGGGTGGCGCGGCTCCTGCTGCTCCAGCGGCCGTCCAGCAGGCTCCGGGAGCACCGACTCGGCTCACGCCCATTCCAACCCCCGCCCGCTTTAGCGGTAAGCTCGGCGGAGCGCGGGGGTTCATAATGCAGTGTGAGTCCGTGTTCCACCGTGTGCCCGGAGACTTTCCCTCAGATCATAGCCGAATTGGTTATATTGGGAATCTCCTAGAGGGGCGAGCACTAACCTGGACTTACGCCGTAATGGCGAGGCCCAGTTATGCCACCCCCACTTATGACCAATTCGTGAGACGCTTTCTGGAGGTCTCTGATCACTCTCGTACCGAGACAGTCCAGGTCGATCGGCTTCTCAGCCTCCAGCAGGGGAGCCGGTCGGCAGCGGACTATGCGATCGACTTCCGGGTAGCGGCGGAGGAATTGGGCTGGGATGAACGCTCATTCTGCGGCCTTTTCCTCCGCAGTCTCAACGATGATCTGAAGGATGAACTGGCTGGGCGGGATATCCCGGAGACTCTAGCGGAGCTAACGTCCCTTGCTATCAGTTTGGATAACAGGCTGCGCGAGCGCTCCTCGGGGCGGAAGTCGTCTTCTTCTCACCCTCGAGGAGCCTCGTCACGCCAGTTCCAAGCTCGCCCCCTGGCGACGCCGCCACCATCACGCCCCAAGGAGTCGGAGCCGATGGTGACGGGCTGGACAAAGCTTTCCCCGGCAGAGAGACAACGCCGCCGTGAGTTGAATCTCTGCATGTATTGTGGGGATAGTCAACACACGGTGGAGCTTTGTCCACAAAAGCCAAACGGCGGGGTCCGCGAGTCACTGTAGGGGGCCTCGCGGACATCAATCGGTTAAGTCCCCTCACCCAATTGAAGCTGCCCATCCAATTTTGTCACAACTCCACTGGGCATTTCACTCACGCACTGGTGGATTCGGGCGCGGAGGGCAGTTTTATTTCACAAAGCCTGGCAACCCGATTGGGCATCCGCTACCAGGCACTGAAAACTCCTCTCACCCTGGTCAACCTCTCCCGTGCCTCCTTGGGGAGAGTAACACACCAGACCGTCCCCGTTCCGGTTATCATCTCTGGAAACCACGGGGAGGAGATAACATTCTACGTCCTGCCCAACTCTGTGTCGCCTGTTATCCTGGGGTACCCCTGGCTACGCCTCCACAACCCCGTTTTGGATTGGAAGTCCGCCAGGGTATCGGCATGGAGCACATTTTGCATGAGCACCTGCTTACAGTCCGCTGCCTGCTCCCCGTCCTCTTCTCCATCACCTACGGACGCCGCGCCCCCGGACCTATCCCTGGTGCCATCAGAATTTCACGACCTGGTTATGGTATTCAGCAAGTCCAAGGCGATGTCTCTTTCTCCACATAGACCCTATGACTGTGCTATAAACATCCGCCAGGGGGCACCCTTACCCTCTGGGCGGCTCTACAGCCTGTTGGCGCCGGAGAAGGAGACCATGAACGCTTATCTCAAGGAGTCGCTGAGTGCTGGGATTATCCGTCCCTCGTCATCACCTGTGGGGGCAGGATTCTTCTTCGTGGGCAAGAAGGTCGGTTCCCTCCGTCCTTGCATCGACTATCGCGCCCTAAACGACATCACGGAGAAGGATCGCTATACCCTGCCCCTCATGGACACCGCCTTCCACTCCCTCCAGGGGGCGACTTGGTTCACCAAGCTGGATCTACGCAGCGCATACCACCTCGTCCGGATCCGGGAGGGAGATGAGTGGAAGACAGCCTTCCGTACCCCGAACGGCCACTTTGAGTACCTTGTGATGCCGTTCAGGTTGACCAACGCTCCAGCCGTCTTTCAGCGCCTCATAAATGACGTCCTCCGGGATTTCATTGGCCTATTTGTGTTCGTCTACCTGGATGACATTCTCATCTTCTCCAAATCCAGGGACGAGCACCGGGTCCATGTGAGGCGGGTCCTTCAAAGACTGTTGGAGAATCGGTTGTATGTGAAGGCCGAGAAATGCGAGTTCTACGCTAAGACAACATCCTTCCTCGGGTTCATCATCTCCCACGACCAGGTGCTTCCGGACCCAGTGAAGGTGAAGGCGGTGGTGGAATGGCCCACACCTGCATCAAGAAAACAGGTGCAGCAATTCATCGGGTTTGCAAATTTCTACCGCCGCTTTGTCCCTAACTTTGGCACCATCGTCGGCCCGTTGACCCGCCTCACGTCCCCTAAGGTCCCGTTCTGGTGGACTGAAGAGGCCGCAGCTGCTTTTCAGGCGCTGAAGGCGGAGTTCTCCTCCTCCCGGGTCCTTAGCCAAGTCAACCCTGCGCTGCAGTGCATCGTGGAAGTGGACGCTTCGGACACAGGAGTGGGGGCGGTTCTATCCCAGCGGTCGCCAGAAGATGGAGTCAAACGGCCCTGCGCCTTCTTCTCCCGGCGCTTGTCCCCGGCGGAACGGAATTACGACGTGGGGGACAGAGAGCTCCTCGCCATCAAGCTCGCGCTGCAGGAGTGGCGTCACTGGCTAGAAGGGGCGGACCTGCCGTTCATGGTCCTGACGGACCACAAGAACTTGGAGTACCTGAGATCTGCCAAGCGTCTGAACGCCCGCCAGGCGCGTTGGTCCTTGTTCTTTGCCAGGTTCCGATTCAACATCACCTTCAGGCCTGGCTCCAAGAACGACCTGCCCGACGCCCTCTCTAGGCAATTCGCCCCTGAGGAGTCGGAGGACACGGTCCACACCATCCTACCCAGGTCGTGCGTCGTGGGAGCCGTCACCTGGGACATTGAAAGCAAGATCCGGAAGGCGCAGGAAGTGGAACCTGACCCTGGCGGCGGACCGGAGGGGAGGCTGTTCGTGCCATCCACGGTTCGGGGGGAGGTCATCCACTGGTTGCACACATCCAAGCTCACCTGCCACCCTGGCTCCTCCCGGATGATTGACCTCCTCCAGCGGTCCTTCTGGTGGCCGGGCCTGCGGAGGGACGCTGCCCGCTACGCCCGGGCCTGCCCAGTGTGTGCCACCAGCAAATCAGGTAATGCCCCTCCAGCGGGTTTGCTCCAGCCTCTGCCCGTCCCTGGCAGGCCCTGGTCGCATATCGCCCTGGATTTCGTCACTGGACTCCCAGTCTCTAACACCTTCGACACCGTCCTGACCATCGTGGACCGCTTCTCCAAGGCGGCACACTTCGTTCCCCTACGAGGTCTCCCAACTGCCCTGGAGACGGCGGACCTCCTAATCCAGCACGTGGTCAGGCTGCATGGGATTCCGGTGGACGTGGTCTCGGACCGGGGGCCCCAATTTTCTTCAGAGGTTTGGAGGTCATTCTGCAATGCCCTGGGAGCCAAGGTGAGCCTCTCCTCCGGCCATCACCCCCAAACCAATGGGCAGTGTGAGCGGACCAACCAGGAGCTGGAGGCTGCGCTCCGCTGCGTCACAGCGTCCAAACCAACGTCCTGGAGTAACCACCTCGCCTGGGTTGAATACGCCCACAACACCGCTCACTCTTCTGCTACAGGGATGTCCCCCTTTAAGGCATCCCTGGGTTACGACCCCCCGCTGCTCCCGGCGCAGGAGAGTGAGGTAACTGTCCCCTCAGTACGGGCGCATCTCAGGCAGTTCCGCTCCATCTGGGCGTCAGCGCGCAATGCGCTTTTACGCACGGCGGAGCGCAACAGAGCCGTGGCGGACCGGCACAGAAGACCTGCCCCGGCGTACAGAGTTGGTCAGCAAGTCTATGTGTCGACCCAGGACGTGATTTTAAAGGGCGAGAGGAGGAAGCTGGCACAGCGTTTTATGGGCCCATACCCCATCACCAGAATCATCAACCCGGTGGCTGTGCGTGTAGCTATTCCCCCCTCCCTCCGCAGCCACCCCACCTTCCACGTATCCAAGGTGAAGCTGGCAGTCTCCGACCCCCTTTGCCCTCCTCCTGCTGCGCAACCCGCGCCCCGGATGATTGATGGCCATCCGGCCTGGCCTGTCTCCTCCATCCTGGACTCCCGGCGCCGGGATCGTGGGTTGCAGTACTTGGTGGACTGGGAGGGCTATGGGCTTAAACATCGGCAGTGGGTACCCTCGTCGTTTGTGTTAGACCCATCTCTCATTACTGAGTTCCACCGAGCGCACCCGGAGAAACCATCGCCAGGAGGCGCTGCTAGAGGGGGGAGTACTGTCACGCCGCGCCAGCTGCACACACACCTGCACATCATTAGCGGCGAGGGATTTAAGCCGCCTCGCCCTGGGCTTCGGCCTGAAGCCGTCAGACTTCGCTCAACGGATTGCTGTGAGTTCCCTATCATACTTCAGCAAGCATTGTGGTAAGAAGCCCTTACCTTTCCTTCTCCAAGTCTGCTCCCCTGTGCACAGGTGGATTTCCCGGTGGCGGACCTTTCCTCTCCATCGCCTGTTCCTCGCTGCTGCACCGGGCCTTCCAGGTTGCTGTCTTCCGGACCTCGTTCCTTGCTGTGCCAGCCACCTGCCCTTTCCAAGTAAGCTCCTCTCCATCTTGTACATCTCCTGTGTTGGTGTGTGCCCGTCACCCTTCTCCCTGTGCTTTTCCCATAGGGTTGTCCGGCTGTACGGTCTCCTGCCTCTGTGCCCGAAGCAGACGCCACCACCAACACATTTACACTTCGCAGACACACATTCATACACCCTTGTTGTCAATAAAGCTATTTGAGCTACTCTGAGCCTGTGCGTGTGTCTCCTGAGCCGTGCATTATGTCATGTACCAGGTTTGTTGATCCTAAGTTTACTCATTTTATAGTAACAGTAAATTTAGTGTTTACCATAGTGCAAATGGAATGTTAACTTTGACCTTTGGACCCCAAACCCATACTCAGGTCAGAGTGTAAGTCATCCAAGATGTATCTTAGATACAACTACTGTATCAATTTGAAAAGCCTACATCATTTCATTCAATACTTATTGAGTTTAGAAGATTTAAGGAAAATTTGACCTCTGACCTCAAGGTCATTCAGTGAGAGTGAAATTGCAATATGCGCATCATCAGAATATATCAAACCATGGTAGCAAGTTTCAAAACCTTTGGAACAAAACTGTAGCAGTTGATTTCACAAGACTGTGAAGTCAGACATAATAGGCATTTAAATGACATGCAGTACAGAAACGTGCACGGGGGAGAAGTGAGAAATCACAGTCGAAGAAAAACATCAAAAAGAAAAGAGGGAGAAAAAAACAGTAATCTATCACTACCCTAGACAAGAGGCAAAACATTTTCTACAGAGTTGAGAGAACACTGTATTATTGTAGTCAGTCATTAATTCATATGAAAAATAAAATATCTAAAATAATAACAATAATAATCAGGAAGTGGATATACTCTTGCTACATGAAAAAAACAAGCAAATTTAGCATAAAAAGTGATAAATTTACACAAGGTTAAATCGACCAGGAGAATTTATAAATTCACAAAGTAAAAAAAAAAAAATGCTACAAAAAAAGAAAAAAATAGTTCTCAATGTAGTCAATTAATGAAGAAACCTTAGAGATTTATATGAAAAGAAATACAAATTTAGAAAAGATCAAATTTACAAGTGAAATTTCTAAATCTAGACATAGAATTACAAAAATAAGAGGAAAAAAAGTTGCTGATCTACAAACAGATATGGTCAATTAGTAAAAATTACAGATTTATGAGAGAAGCTGAAAATTTTCATGGAAGAGTATAAGCTTATGTTGGTGCTGATACTTACAATACATTTTATTCCGTTATATAGCATAATATAGACAGGGGCGTGTCCCCCTGTTGTCCCCTGATCTACGCATGCACCTACAGCATGGCACAGCTACAATAGAACTTGTGTAACTGAGGAGGAAGAGAGAAGAGGAGGAGAAATCAGCAAAGGTAGATCTGACCTGTGTGTTCTAAATCGCCATGGAGTGGTTTCTTGGTCAGGACATAAATAACCATTTACATACTGTACAGCTTTTCCACAGCGATGACAGCCCGGGATCCTTCCGCTATAAGTTGTTTTTTTTTTGTTTTTACAATTATCTTTATTGAATTTTACAATTTTTTGTTATAACAACAATTGGCTCAGCACAACATAACACCTGGTCAGAGTATATAAAATGTCTAGAAAGAAAGACAAAACAATATAACAAGCTGGTTCAGGATAAAGTAAATAGGACACACCACAGTCTGATGGCAAGGACCGGACAGACATTCAGTAACGTACGGGTTTCTCAGTGAGACTCTAAGTAGCCATATAAGGTTTTCAGTGATTGATAAGATTTGAGAGTACAGAAGTGACTGAAGAATGAGTGAAGCGTAGGTATGGAGCCCAGATTTTCATGAACTGCTCCCTTAAGACGTGAAGCAAACAGGTCAAGTATTCCAGTGGGAAGCATTTCATAAGGATTTTGTGCCAGGTTGTTTTGGTGGGGGGGTTTGTCATTTATCCAGGACATGACGATGTTTTTTCCTAGCAGCGAAAGTGAGAATATCATAAAGTCTTTTCAAACTGGTGTCAACGATAATATCTCGACTTGGCTGTCCCAAGAGTAAAGACAAGGAATCCAATTTCAACGACACTCCAAGTATCTTTTCTATCCATCCATCCATCCATCTTCTACCGCTCAGTCCTTTTCAGGTCGCAGGGGGGCTGGAGCCTATCCCAGCATCTTTTGAGCGAGAGGCAGGGTACACCCTGGACAGATAACCAATCCATTGCAGGGCCAACACAGAGAGACAGACAACCATTCACTCTCATAGTCATACCTAAGGAATTTAATTTAGAATCCCCAGTTTGATGCCAATTAACCTAACTTGTATGTTTTTGGCATGTGGGAGGAAACCGGAGAAATCCCAGAGTAAACCCATCTTTTATCTTTTATCTTTTCCATATCCTGTAGAATGTCTATCCAGTAGGTCTGAATCTTTGGACATGACCAGACACAGTGTGTATAGATTCCTACGGCTGTCTTGCACTTCAGGCATAAAGGTGAATTGTCGTTGATTTATCTGGTGCCGCTTATTGGGGGAAATTTGCACACAGTGCAGAATTTTAAATTGCAGCAGTCTTGCACGATTACGCACTGATTTTTTTTTTTTAGTATGGGCCTAAATTACATCCCATTCGCCTTCACTGATGTCTAAGCCAAGTTCATTTTGCCACATTTGTGCTACATTATGAGTATTTATTACATTTAACACATCAGTTTGATTCAGCACATTGTAAAAAAGAGATATAGCTCTCTTGGCTGGGACTAGGAGAACTAACTGCTCCACTGCTGATATTGTACTGTTAGTACTGAAAGTAGTATTTTTGGTTATGAAGTCTCGAACCTGAAGGTATCTAAAAAAAATGATGTTTAGAGAGATTATATTTATTTTTCATCTGTTCAAAGGACAGCAGAGTTGAGCCTTCAAACAAGTTACACATTTTTTTAATCCCTTTGAGTGCCCAAACAGCATATCCTTTATCTGACATTCCTGGGAGGAAGCAAGGGTTACCCTGGATCAGGATCAGCATGGAAGTCAATTTAGATCTTCCTTCATATTTCCGTGTCATGAACCGTGCTTTTAGAGTATTACAAATTATGGGGTTATTACTGCAATGGTCTCTGGCTGATTTTAAATTTTTACAAGATAGAAAGCCTAGTAAACAGCCAGGGGTCTGAGACTTCTCCAGGCCCAACCACACAGAGGTGGGGTTGTCTTTGATCCAGTCTACAATAAACCTTAATTGAGATGCCAGTTGATACCATTTGATATTGGGAACATCCAGACCTCCGCTTAGACTAGGAAGTTGCAGTTTTGATATATTTAATCTTGGTTTTCTTGTGTTCCAGATAAAGTCACTTAACCAGCTACTGAATAATTTTTGCACCTTGTTTGATATAAGCAATGGAATCAACTGCAGATGGTACAGCAATCTTGCCATGACACTCATCTTAATCACAGATATTCTATCAAACAAAGAGAGGGAAAGTGAAGCCCATCTGTCTAGGTCATTCTTTATAATAATGCAACAGATTTATATAGCGCTTTAGCATAGACACTCAAAGACACTTTACAAGTAGATACATTATTCATTCACTCCAGACAGACAATGGTAGTGGCAAGCTACTACTGTTGCCACAGCTGCCCTGGGGCAGGCTGACGGAAACGTGGCTGCCAATCCACGCCAACGGCTTCTCCAGCCACCACCGAACATTTATACACATTCATACCCATGTTATGGACACTGGAGGCAAGGTGGGTAAAGCGTCTTGCTCAGGGACACAACGGCAGGATATCTGGGGAGAGCAGGATTTGAACCGCCAACCAGCCGGTTATTGGACAACCTGCTCTACCTCCTGAGCCACTGCCGTCCCAGCCACATATATATATATATATATATATATATATATATATATATATATATATATATATATATATATATATATATATATATATATATATATATATATATATATATATATATATATATATACATACATACATATACACACACGCGCGCGTGTGTGTGTGTGTGTGTGTGTGTGTCTATAGAGAGAGAGAGTTTCTAAGAGAGGACTGAAATTAGCTCTGAACATTAGGTGAAACATTGGAGTGATCCGAATTCCCAGATATACAAAACCAAACAACAACCAACGGAATGAGAATGGAGTTAAGGAGCAAGTTTTGGTTGTAAGACTTCCGAGGGGCATAGCTAAAGATTTAGAAAAGTTGATTTTATAACCTGAAAAGGTTCCAAAGTGAGTAATTACACTGACAAGGTGTGGAACGGAGGTAAGAGGTTCTGATATGTATATCAACACATCGTCGGCATAAAGAGAGATTTTGTGTTGGGTTTCCCCTATATCCATACCCTTGATTTTTACATCCTGCCTAATAGCTTCTGCTAAAGGTTCTACTACAAGAGCGAAAAGAGCGGGACTAAGTGGGCAGCCTTGTCATGTGGAGTGGTGAAGTGGAAAACTGCTTGACCTGTAGCCATTGGTGACGACAGACGCTGTGGGATTGGTATATAAGAGTTTGACGCATTTAATAAAGTTGTCTCCCAAACCAAATTTATGTAAAACGTAAAACATATATGGCCATTCAACACGATCAAAGGCCTTTTCAGTATCTAGTGAAATGACAATGCTATCAATATTTTGTGTATGACAGAGATTAATAACATTGAGGAGCCTTCTAATACTGTGACTGGAATTTCGGCCTTTTATAAAACCTGTTTGGTCTTCCTTGATGATGTACAGCAAAACCTTTTCTAGCTGCCATACCAATATTTTAGATAACAGCTTAAAATCCTGATTCAAGAGAGCAACTGGCCTATATCCTAAACAATCTTCAGGGCATTTGTCCTTTTTCAAAATTAAGGTTATATCAGCCTCTGTTAGTAATTTGGGGAGGCTGCGAACTTGAAAAAGTGTGTTCCAGTATCTCCATAAAGAGGGCCAGGAGTAGATGCTGGAACCCCTTATAGAATTCATAACTCAGGCCAACAGGCCCTGGTGATTTACCCTATTGAAGACTCTGAAGAGCCAGAAGTGCCTCTTCCTTAGTGATGGGTGCATTTAGTTCAGATCTTTGAGCGTCTGAAATAGTAAGTATAGATTTAGACCTTCAAAAAATAATTCCATCTCTTTATGTGCTTGTTCCGATTTATCTGATTCATATAACTGTGTATAAAATTGTCTAAAAGTGTTATTAATGTTTATGTAATCGTTATGTCTAACACTATTCCTATCTGCAACAGAGACTGTGACTTGGGGTCCTGATTTAGATTTAATGAGGTGAGATAAATATTTGCTGGGTTTATCACCATGTTCATATAACCTCTGCTTTGAAAAGAGTACAGCACTCCTGGCTTGTTGAGTTAACAAGGTGTCTAAAGCAGTCTGTGTCGTACATTTATTTTTAGCAATATGGGGTCTGTTGAGTTATTGAGTGCTTTCTTAATGTTCTCCAATTGTTTTTCAAGTTTTCGTTGTTGTTCTGTATTTTTCCTACTTTTTGCTGCTGCGTAAGCTATCATTAGTCCCCTGATATAGGCTTTAGATGTTTCCCCACAGTAAAGAAGGGTTATTGGTAGATTGTGAATAAACAGCAAAGAATATTTCAAGTTCACTACACAGATATGTAACAAATGTCTTATCTTTTAGAAGGTATGTGTTGAATCTTCGTCTGCTTATTGCGTGATTTCTACCAGTATGTAAATCCATAAGTAAAAATTGCATGATCGCTCACAATAATGTTTCCTATTTTACAGGATAATACATGCTGCATCAATAATTTGGGTAGGAACGGTAGGAACTAGTCGATTCTAGTGTGACATTTATGAGGAGAAGAGTAGAATGTGAATTCCTTACCAGAAGGATAGAGGGTTTGCCATACATCAACAAGGTTCAGTTCTTCACAAATACCAAACAGTGCATCTGCTTGCTTAGTTAAAGATGAGTTTCGGGAGGGAAGCTGATCAATTAAAGGATTTAATAGACAGTTAAAATCTCCTCCTATCAAGGCCTGTGTTGAGGGAAATTCTATGAATTCTGTAAATGCTTTGGTTAGGAACTCTGGTGAGTAATTTGGTGGACAGTAAATATTCATGATAGTGATTTCATTATCATGTCAGACTCCATGAAGAATCACAAATCTCCCGTATTTATCTTTGGTGCATTTTACCAACTGGAATGGGGATTTTTATGTAATAAAACAGCAACCTGGTGTGAAAGAGGAAAAAATATACCTATCAAACCCAACTAAACTTTAACTTAAGATGTTCATTATCGTCTGGATGAGATTCTTGTAATAAAACTATATCCACTCCTTCCCTTTTAAGCAAATTATATACCTTTTTCTGCTTCACTTTCCCCCTCAGCCCTCTTACATTCCAGGAATAAAACCTTATTTTAAGAGGTTGCATAGTTATACTAATAAGATAAGATAAGATAAGATAAGACAAGCCTTTATTAGTCCCACAGTGGGGAAATTCCAGGATTGCAACAGCACAGGGATAGCAACACTCAGAGCAATAATTTAGAAGATAAGAAAATAAGAGCAGTGAATATACGTATGTACACATAAATATATAAATATATATACACAGTACAGAACATTGTAGCTAGATTCAATAAACAGCATAACCGTCTACTTAGTTATCCTACATAGTATGAATATGTACCCATACATATTGTCACCCTCCGTAGCGACTGATATTGTCCTAGTTGTATACTGGAGGGGACCATTTGTGTAAGTCTGTCACGTCTTTTACATTCAATACTATTAGGTTGTCACATTTTTTTTTTTTTTGCTATCTCTGCGAGCAGCCCTGCTTAGGTTATAAAGACTGACAGCCGTAGGTAGGAAGGACCTGCGAAACCTCTCGGCCGCGCACCTAGGATGATGTAGTCTACTGCTAAATGAGCTCCTCAGTGCGTTCAGCATATCCTGCATAGGGTGGGACTCTGACTCCAGCAGAGATGACAGTTTAGCCACCATCCTTCTCTCCTTCTCTCTCCTATCTCCCCCACTGGGTCAAGGCGTTGCCCCAGAACAGAGCTAGCTTTCTTGATCAGTTTGTTCAGTCTCTTCCTATCTGCTGCTGTAATGCCGTTGCCCCAGCAGACCACTCCAAATGTGATGGCCGATGCCACCACCGTATTGTAGAATGTCTTCAGGAGCACCCCTTGTACACCAAAAGACCCGAGCCTTCTCAGTAGGAACAGCCTGTGCTGTCCCTTCTTGTAGAGTGTGTCGGTATTGTGTGACCAGTCTAGTTTATTGTTCAGATGAACACCCAGGTACTTGTAGGATGTCACCATCTCAATGTCTGTTCCCTGGATGTTTACTGGTGCTGTGAGGGGTTGTCCTTGCCTGCGGCAGTCCACCACCAGCTCCTTAGTTTTCCTTGCGTTGATCTGGAGGCAGTTCCGATGGCACCAGTCCACAAAGTCCTGAATAAGTCCTCTGTACTCAGCTTCATCTCCGTTGGAGATGAGGCCGACGGTCACAGAGTCGTCAGAGAACTTCTGTAGATGGCAGTGTGTTGTGTTGTGTTGTGTGAGAAGACCGCAGTATAAAGGGTGAACAGGAAGGGAGCCAAAACCGTTCCCTGGGGGGCCCCCATGCTGCCGATGATCGTGTCGGGCACACAATCCCGGGTTCTCACAAATTGTGGCCGGTTTGTGAGGTAGTCCAGGATCCATGATGACAGGTGCTGGTCCACCCCTGCGCACAGCAGCTTGTCCTTCAGGATCATCGGTTGGATGGTGTTAAAAGCACTGGAGACGTCAAAGAACATGATCCTCACCGCGTTCCCAGATCCTCTTCTTTTCAAATACAAATAGGCACATAAACTTTATGCTGCACTGCCAGTTACTTTTGTACTTATGTTAATAAGTGTGCTGTGTAAATGTAGCTACTGTTAAACAATAGACCACAGCTGAGCATAGAACACACACAGAACAGAAACATAAAAACATCCAAAAACACACTTCCGAACAATAAAACAAAGGAAATGGGGTCCTTCCCCAGATAGTAGGGGATTGCTTCTGGAGGCTATGCTTCACAAAAATAAGGGAAAAAAAGGGGGAAGAGAAGAAAAAAAAAGAGCAACTGACCAAACTCAGAAAGGGCTGGGAGCAGTCCGCAGCATCAGTAATACAGTATAATGATATATATAAAAAAGGAAAAGATTGTGCTGAAAAATAACACCTTTAAATCAGATAAAAATATAAAATAATATGAAAACTTAACCTTGAATAGCCATCTAAGTATAGGACCTCTCAATGTCTCGCTATATAATAGCCAGTATTATAAACTGGTGGTATTACAACATATGGACTCACTCTCCAGGTTTGCCGATCCTGTTATCCTCACCCCTGATTTAGCATGCTGGTCACAAATGACAGGACTTCAGCTGGGGAGAGAAAAGTTTTTTTTTTAATCCCGTTTATGGATGCCTGTAGTTTCGCTGGGAAAAGCATGGAGTATTCTGCACCGATTTCACTAAGCCGCTGCTTTGCTTCATAAAACTCCTTACGCCGTCGGAACACCGTGACAGACAAATCATGGTAGAAGGAGATCTTTTTCCCCTTGTAAGTGATGTTTGCTGCTTTATGTCTTACCACAGCCATCACCCTCTGTTTGCCAAGAAAAGCATGGAATCGGATGGTGACCGGGCGTGGCCGCTGATCTGATCCGGGATTGGGTGCTAGTGAACGGTGGGGTCTTTCCAACTTGATATGGCTGCCTTTGCTGTCCACGTCAAGTAAAGTCGGGAGCCATTTCTCAAAAAAGGCCAGACTGTTACTTCCCTCCATGTTCTCTGATAGGTTATAGATGTGCATGTTCTTTCTTCTCTCCCTGTTTTCCAATTCATTGATGTGCTCAGTCAGAGACTCCATTTTCTTTTCCAATGCTAAAATCTTAGCTGTTTGAGGCCCGCTAGTTGTTTCTAGCTTTAGCAACCTAGCTTCGGCCTCATCCAGGTGATGTTTAATCTCGTTTAACTCTTTGGAGGGTGTAAGAATTGTCTCGGTCAGAGGGTCGAGTTTGCTGTCGATGGCAGTTTCATTTATTGGTCATCAGTTCAAAAGCTTTAGCAAGACCAGGTTAGAGTTCCATTTCACTGTTGTCTTCTGCCTGTTCGCAGCCATGTTGGGCTAGCGGTGTTGCTGTAGCACTGCTATCGCTGGCTTGCTGTCTCGATTTAGCCTGGCTTTGGTCTTTGATGATGGCATTGTTTGGTGTTGTTTAGTCCAATATTGTTTCAGTGACATATTACTGCACATGTACCAGTAAAAAGATCTGTGTTCCAAGTGAGAATGCTGAATAAATTCCAAATGCTTACGGAGTTTCCCCCGAAACCGACCTTCTTCAAAGCAGCCATCACGTGACCCCCTCATAAGTTGTTTTCTGATTGGACACAAGACCCTGCATCAATCTAAAATTTCTTTTGAGAACTGATCATTGACACTGAAGTTTGTTCCTCTTAGCTCTTGGCCTTTGTTTTTGATGAACTCAATCTGCTGTGGTGCAGGTACAGTGTAGCCGACAACTAATCAAAGGGTTAGTGGTTCGATTCCCGCTCTGTCTGCAGTCTGCATGTCGAAGTGTCCTTGAACAAGACACTGAACTCCCAGTTGCTCCTGGTGGGTCAGGCCGGTGCCAATGCACGGTAGCTCTGCCGCCATCAGTGTGTGAATGGGTGGATAGCAGGATCTGAAAAGTGCTTTGGTCTTCCAGAGACGAGTAAAAAGTGCTATATAAATGAACGGCATTTGCCATTTACATTATTTGAAATATGGAAGTTTGACCACATTTGGACTTGGTCTGTGATCACCGGATCTCTTGGCACCCAAGCGATGTATCCTCTCAAAGCTGATTTTATTTACCATCTCAGCTGGCAATTTTAGCTGCTTCTCCAGGAAGATTTTCACCATTTCCACTGTGTCTTCCTCTGCCTCCTCTTGAATTCCAGATAAAATCAGGTTGTCCCACATGCTCCTTTCTTGGAGCTCTATGATTGCTTCCTTGTTTTATTTTAAATTTTCTGCTGAAAACTGGTTCATCCCCTCGGTGAGAGGTTTTACCAACACTTTCAAAGTGAGCAGCTTCTACCTGTTTTTGGCTGAATTCCAATAAGTCACAGAGAGCTTGGAATTCCTTATGGATAATTTCTACCAGGGATATACGGGTGTTGAGACCGGACATTTTCCCATCTATGGAGTCTAAGATACCTGCCCAGTCTTTATTGGGTGATGAAAGAGTTTCTGGGGAGTCTGAGTCCTCTGGTCGGCTCTGTTTGGAACATGAAGTCGATTTAGCTGTAGGAGTGGGAGTTTTTGGCTTCCCACTGACCAACTTCTGAAGGGACTCCTATAAGAAATGCTCCAGACTACTCAAATCTTCTGCAGTGTCCTCCAGAATGGTAAGGGTATCAACCGTCTTTTTATTGTCTTTTAGCCGTCTAGTGTAAAATAGTAAATCCGTCACTTGTTTGTATTTAGATGTGCACCGCTGTGTTTGATGTTGCCGACAGTTACATCACTACTGCATCACGCCATCCTACCTCCTTCCCGACCAAAAGACCTTTGATAGCATGCATTTTTTAAATTAAAATAACGCAATTAAAATTTGTCTAAGGAAATTATTCAAAGCCATAGAACACAGGCTTGTGTTTTGCTACCATTGTGTCAATGTTGTGTATGGAGTCTTCTTCTTAGAGTCATCTCCTACAGGATCACAGAACTTTACCAACCAATAGATAAAATATTTCATACATGTACACTGTGGGTACAAATGTGGTTTAAGGTTTTAAAAAGAACTTACATGAAGTAGATGGGGTATCCACCCTCAAAGTACCAGCAGTACTTCTTGGCTTCTATACACTGTAAGACAGAGAGAGTTAAAGGTGACAAAAGTTTTTTTCCTCCCTTTTTCACAGTCTGGCAAAAAGCCAAAATCGATTAACCCTTCAGCATCATTTGATTTACAACACCAAATCAGTTCAAATCAGTTTTTTCCTCCCTTTTTCACAGTCTGGCAAAAAGCCAAAATTGACTAACCCTTCAGCATCATTTGATTTACAACACCAAATCAGGAAAAGTTGGGATGGTAGGGAAAACCAAAGATTGCAGACGGTATGAACCCAAGCTATTTCATGTTTTGTTGGTCAATTTTGTTTCATTTGTTAATATACATAAATTTCTGCATTTCCAGTCTGCAACACATTCCGAAAAAAGCTGAACCATTAAATCATTTACTACTTCTGAAATGATCCCATAGAAACATTGACAAGTGATGACACACGGGCGGGGGGGGGGGGGGACAACCTAGGTAACATTGGCTGGCAAAAATTGATGGAAGGGATAAAGGATAAGGACTTTGGCCTAAGGATGAACCCATTAGATTTTAAAGATGATCCAAGAATGCAGACCACCGGCAAGGCCTTATCTTCTCGCAACGTGTTAGCAAGATTACACAACACTGGATTTTTTTTATTTAACCTTTATTTGTACAGAGAAGGCCCATTGAGAGGGAACCTCTGTTTTTCAAGGTCACCCTGTTCACACACACACAGACACACATTCATACCTGGAAGCTGCCCAGTACAACCACAGACTGACCTGTGGCCACTGAGTAGCTCCACTGGAACATCCATTCATCCATCCATCTATCTTCTACCGCTTTTCCAGAAGTCCCAATCGCAGACGCAGCAGCTCAAGCATATAAGCCCAGATTTCCCTCTCCCCACCCACCTGCTCCAGCTCTTCAGAGAGGACACTAAGGCGTTCCCACACCAGCTGGGACACGTAGTCTCTCCAGCATGTCCTGGGTCTGCCCCGGGGTCTCCTCCCAGTGGGACGTGCCCAAAACACCTCAAGTGGGAAGCGTCCAGGAGGCATCCTTATCAGGCGTCCAAACCACCTCAACTGGCACCTTTCGATGTGGAGGAGCAGCGGTTCTACTCTGAGCCTCTCCTGGATGACTGAGCTCCTCACCCTATCTCTAAGGAAGAGTCCAGCAATCCTGCAGAGAAAGCTCATTTTAGCCATTTGTTTCTGCAGTCTCATTCTTTCAGTCATTGCTGGATGAAGCCAACAGTACCACATCATCTGCAAACAGAAGAAATGAGAGATCCTGTGGTCACCAAACATGGCACCCTTTGTTCCTTGGCTGCACCTAGAAATTCTGTCCACAAATATTATGAACAGGATTGGTGACAAAGGGCAGCCCTGATGGAGTCCAACTCTCACTGGAAACAAGTCCAACTGGGTGCTGGTAATATAACCAAACTCTTGCAACGGTCGTATAGAGACCAGATAGCTCATAGCAACAAGCCCAATACCCCATACCCTCCACAAGAGACCAGGAGAGACGTGGTCGAATGCTTTCTCCAGATCCACAAAACACATGTGGGAGGTTGCCCAACACAATGACTGGGCAAACTCCCACCAATCCTCGGGGATTCTTGAGAGAGTAAAGCGTTGGTCCAATGTGCCACAGCCTGGACGAAAGCCACATTGCTCCTCATGAATCCAAAATTCGTCCAATGGTTGGGCTCTCCTCTGCAGTACCCTGGCATAGACCTTCCCCAGGAGGCTGAAGCGCGTGCTCCCCCTAAAATTGGAACACACCGTGTGGTCCTCTTTCTTAGAAAGAGGAACTACCAGCCCAGTTTGCCATGCCAAGGACACTGTCCCCGACCTCCATCAGCCAGCCAGGCCTATCTGTATGGAGTATGCATGTTTTCCACATGCTTGCATGGGTGTGGGTGCTCTGGTTTCCTCCACGTTCCATTCTCCCGTGTTCCTTTTCGACAAATATCACGAGTACAGAACGCATTGTACACTGATTCTGGCCTGCCTGAGAGGCTCTTCAGTTAACGCTCTCTGAAATGATCAACTCCTATGAAGACACATCCTGCATTGTACAGTTATATAAAAGATGTTTAAAGATATTCATCTTCATCATTTTGCACATTAGAGGCCTATGACAGACTGTGCATGCTGAAAAAGAGAGTGAGTGCAAGAGTCAAGGTAAGATAGAAAAGCCTGCTAAATTAGCATGAAGGGCATTAAAGGCACACGTGTTGCCTCGGGGTGGCTGGAAGCAGATATGCCATTGCTTTCCACTGCACTGAAGAACTCTCCTCAGTGATAATAAAAAGCTGAAAGGGAGCTAATATATCATGCAAGACATGGACAGGCTTATGAAGATATGTCATTCAGTCTCACCATTGATGAGCAAATATAATAAATAATAATGTTAATAATAAAAAAGTATTAGAACTGCACCCAGGTCTCAGTCACATGAAAAAACTCGAGCAACTGTCTGCACTGTAACAAGTAATGAAAAGCAGTATGTAGTCTTTCTACTTGCAATTCTTCTTGACATAAAAAAACCCAGACCATCAATGGAGGAGTAGCTCATTCCAGCCTGATGAAATCACCCCCAAGATCTTTCTCAGATCTCCTGACAGTTGACCTTGAGCACAGCCTAAATGCAGACCCACCTGAGGATCAATGTGTATGAATTTGCCAAACATTGGGGAAATTACCGAGGAGGAGTAACCTATTTTCTGAAATGTTAAATGCCCAGATCTCCTGATCTTTGACAATGGCCTTGAGCTCAACCAGGATGCAGACCAACCTGAGGATCATGGTGCATGAGATTTTTGAGAGTTGGGGCATTTGCCTAGGAGGAGTAATGATTTTTCTGTAATCACATACAGTTAAAACCAGATATTTACGTACACTGTAAAACCATTTTCCCCCTCACTTTCTGACATGAAATCAAACTCAACTTTTTCTGTTTTAGATTTAAGGAATACCAAAATGATTTCTATTTGCAAAACAATTTTTATATTTACTAAATAATATTTTAGAGAATTATTTATTACTTTCTTCAAAGGCAGAAGTTTGCATACACCAAGATTACTATGACTTTAAACAGTTTGGGAAAGCGTAGGTGATGATGTCATGCCTTTGGAAACTTCTGATAAGTTAACTGACAACATTTGGGATAACTGGAGGCACACCTGTGGATGTATTTTAGGCACACCTCAAACACCCTGCTTCCTTGTATGATATCATAGGAAAGTGCGGTTCATCCTTCATAAGAAGGATGAACTGCATGCCTGCAATGCCTGAAGGTGCCACATTCATCTGTTCAAACAAGGCAAGCATAAACACCACGGAAATGTTCAGCCATCATACCACTCAGGAAGGAGACAGGTTCTGTGGTCCAGAGATGAACATGTCCATCCATCCATCCACCTTCTACCGCTTTTCCGGAGGTCCAGGTTGTGGAGGCAGCAGTTCAAGCAGAGAAGCCCAGACTTCCCTCTCCCCAGCCACCTGCTTCAGCTCTTCAGAGAGGATACCAAGGCGTTCCCAGACCAGCTGGGAGACATAGTCTCTCCATCGAGTCCTGGGTCTGCCCCGGGGTCTCCTCCCAGAGGGGCGTGCCCGAAACACCTCAAGTGGGAGGCGTCCAGGAGGCATCCTGATCAGATGCCCATACCACCTCAGCTGACTCCTTTCAATGCGGAGGAGCAGCAGTTCTACTCTGAGTCTCTCCCGGATGACTGAGCTCCTCACCCTATCTCTGAGGGTGAGTCCAGCAATCCTACGGAGAAAGCTTATTTCAGCTGCTTGTATCCGCGATCTCGTTCTTTCGGTCATTACCCAAAGCTCGTGACCATACAGTGGGGAAAAAAAGTATTTAGTCAGCCACTAATTGTGCAAGTTCTCCCACTTAAAAGATGAGAGAGGTCTCCAATTTTCATCATAGGTATACCTCAACTATGAGAGACAAAATGAGAAAAAAAAAATCCAGAAAATCACATTGAAGGATTTTTAATGCATTAATTGGTAAACTCCTCGGTAAAATAAGTATTTGGTCAATAACAAAAGTTCATCTCAATACTTTGTTATATACCCTTTGTTGCCAATGACAGAGGTCAAATGTTTTCTGTAAGTCTTCACAAGGTTTTCACACACTGTTGCTGGTATTTTGGCCCATTCCTCCATGCAGATCTCCTCTAGAGCAGTGATGTTCTGGGGCTGTCGCTGGGCAACACGGACTTTCAACTCCCTCCAAAGATTTTCTATGGGGTTGAGATCTGGAGACTGGCTAGGCCACTCCAGGACCTCGAAATGCTTCTTACGAAGCCACTCCTTCGTTGCCCGAGCGGTGTGTTTCGGATCATTGTCATGCTGAAAGACCCAGCCACGTTTCATCTTCAATGCCCTTGCTGATGGAAGGAGGTTTTCACTCAAAATCTCACGATACATGGCCTCATTCATTCTTTCCTTTACACGGATCAGTCATCCTGGTCCCTTTGCAGAAAAACAGCCCCAAAGTATAATGTTTTCACCCCCATGCTTCACAGTAGGTATGGTGTTCTTTCTCCTCCAAACACGACAAGTTGAGTTTTTACCAAAAAGTTCTATTTTGGTTTCATCTGACCATATGACATTCTCCCAGTCCTCTTCTGGATCATCCAAATGTTCTCTAGCAAACTTCAGATGGGCCTGGACATGTACTGGCTTAAGCAGGGGGACACGTCTGGCACTGCAGGATTTGAGTCCCTGGTGGCGTAGTGTGTTACTGATGTAGCCTTTGTTTCTTTGGTCCCAGCTCTCTGTAGGTCATTCACTAGGTCCCCCCGTGTGGTTCTGGGATTTTTGCTCACCAATCTCGTGATCATTTTGACCTCACGGGGCGAGATCTTGCGTGGAGCCCCAGATCGAGGGAGATTATCAGTGGTCTTGTATGTCTTCCATTTTCTAATAATTGCTCCCACAGTTGATTTCTTCACACCAAGCTGCTTACCTATTGGAGATTCAGTCTTCCCAGCCTGGTGCAGGTCTACAATTTTGTTTCTGGTGTCCTTTGACAGCTCTTTGGTCTTGGCCATAATGGAGTTTGGAGTCTGACTGTTTGAGGTTGTGGACAGGTGTCTTTTATACTGATAATGAGTTGAAACAGGCGCCATTAATACACGTAACAAGTGGAGGACAGAGGAGCCTCTTAAAGAAGAAGTTACAGGTCTGTGAGAGCCAGAAATCTTGCTTGTTTGTAGGTGACCAAATACTTATTTTACCAAGGAATTTACCAATTAATTCATTAAAAATCCTTCAAGGTGATTTTCTGGATTTTTTTTTCCTCATTTTGTCTCTCATAGTTGAGGTACACCTATAATGAAAATTGGAGACCTCTCTCATCTTTTAAGTGGGAGAACTTGCACAATTGGTGGCTGACTAAATACTTTTTTGCCCCACCGTAGGTGAGAGTAGGAACGGAGATTGACTGGTAAATCGACAGCTTTGCCTAAGAACTCAGCTCCCTCTTCACCACAACAGACCGGTACAACGTCGGCATCACTGCAGATGCTGCTCCGATCCATCTGTCAATCTCTCGCTCCATTCTCCCCTCACTCATGAATAAGACCCCAAGATACTTAAATTCCTCCACTTGGGGCAGGAGCCTGTCCCCAACCCAGAGAGGACAATCCACCTTTTTCCGGCTGAGGACCATGGACTCAGACTTGGAGGTGCTGATTCTCATCCCAGCCGCTTCATACTCAGCGACAAACCGTCCCAGCAAGAACTGTAGGTCATTGCTGGATAAAGCCAACAGGACAACATCATCTGCAAACAACAGAGATGAGATCACGTGGTCACCAAGCATGACACCCTCCATTCCCTGGCTGTGCCTACAAATCCTGTCCATAAAAATTATGAACAGGATCGGTGACAAAGGGCAGTCCTGGTGGAGTCCAACTCTCACTGGGAATGAGTCCGACCGAGTGCTGGCAATACGAACCAAACTCTCACAATGGTCGTACAGAGAACGAATAGCTCGTAACAACAAGCCTGATACCCCATACTCCTGAAGCACCCCCCACAAAAAACCATGAGGGACGCGGTCGAATGCCTTCTCCAAGTCCACAAAACACGTAAACTGGTTGGGCAAACTCTCACGAACCCTTGAGAATTCTCAAGAGAGTAAAGAGCTAGTCTGATGTGCCACGGCCAGGTCAAAAACCACATTGCTCCTCCTGAATCCGAGGTTCGACCAACGGCCGGACTCTCCTCTCCAGTACCTTGGCATAGACCTTCCCAGGGAGGCTGAGGAGTGTGATCCCTCTAAAGTTGGAGCACACCCTCCAGTCCCCTTTTTTGAAGAGAGGAGCCACCACCCCGGTTTGCCATACCAAAGGCACTGCCCCCGACCTCCACGCAATGTTGCAGAGGTGTGTCAACCATGACAGCCCTACAACATCCAGGGCCTTGAGGTACTCAGGGCGAATCTCGTCCACCCCCGGGGCCTGGCCACCAAGGAGATTTTTAACCACCTCGATGACCTCAGCCCCTGTGATAGGCGAGTCATCCCCCTCGTCCACAAGCCCTGCTTCCTTTGTGGAAGGCATATCAGTGGAATTGAGGAGATCCTCAAAGTATTCCTTCCACCACCTGACGATATCCGCAGTTAAAGTCAACAGTGCCCCATCCGCACCATACACAGTGAGGACAGGGAGCTGCTTTCCCCTCCTGAGCCGCCGGACAGTTTGCCAGAATCTCTTCGAGGCCAACCGAAAGTCTTGTTCCATGGCCGCACCAAACCCCTCCCATACCCGGGTTTTTGCTTCAGCAACCACCCGAGCTGCACTCCGCTTGGCCTGCCGGTACACGTCAGCTGCTTCGGGAGTCCCACAAGCCAACCAAGCCTGATAGGACTCCTTCTTCAGCTTAATGGCCCCCCTCACCACTGGTGTCCACCACTTGGTTCGAGGGTTGCCACCACGAGATGCACCAACCACCTTGCGGCCGCAGCTCTGGGCCACCGCTTCAACAATGGAGGTGGAGAACGTGGCCCATTCACACTCCATGTCTCCAGACTCTCTCGGAATGTGGTTGAAATTCTTCCGGAGGTGGGAGTCGAAGACCTTCCAGACAGGGGCCTCAGCCAGACATTCTCAGCACACCCTCACTATACGTTTGGGTCTACCAGGTCTGAATGGCTTCCTCCCCTGCCATCGGATCCAACTCACCACCAGGTGGTGATCAGTTGACAGCTCTGCACCTCTCTTTACCCGAGTGTCCAAGACATACGGTCGCAGGTCTGATTACACGATAACAAAATCGATCATCGGCCTGCAACCTAGGGTGTCCTGGTGCCAGGTGCACATATGGACACCCTTATGCTTGAACATGGTGTTCGTTATGGACAAACTGTGGTTAGCACAGAAGTCAAATAACTGAACACCACTCGGGTTCAGATCGGGCAGGCCGTTCCTCCCAATCACCCCCCTCCAGGTTTCACTGTTGTTGCCCACGTGCACATTGAAGTCCCCCAGTAGGACAATGGAGTCTCCAAGAGGAGCACCCTCCAGCACCCCAGTCACAGACTCCAAAAAGGGTGGGTACTCTGTAACATCATTTGGTGCATAGGCACAAATGATGGTCAGGACCTGTTTCCCAACCCAAAGGTGCAGGGAAGCAACCCTTTCGTGCACCGGGGAAAACTCCAATATAGAGGCAGCAAGGTGGGGGGATACAAGAATACCCATCCCTGCTCATCGCCTCTCGCCCAGGGCAACTCCAGAAAAGGCCAAGCTCCAGCCCCTTTCCAGTAGACTGGTTCCGGAACCGGAGCTGTGTGTTGAGGTGAGGCAGACTATATCTAGCCTGTATCTCTCAACCTCGTACACCTGCTCAGGCTCCTTCCCCACCAGAGAGGTGACATTCCATGTACCAAAAGCCAGTTTAGAGAGCTTGGGATCAGTCCGCCAAGGTCTCCGCCTTTGACCGCCACCTAATCCACATAGCACCGGACCCCCATGATCCCTCCTGCAGGTGGTGAGCCCACAGGAGGGCAGACCCATGTAACTCCTTCGGGCTGACGATCCCCTCATGGATCGTCACCTTATCGTGGTGGGGGGTTTGCGTGCCCCAGTGATCCCAGGAGCTACTGTATGTTGTCTGGGGCAATTTGCCTCTGATAGGGTTACCCAAGACAAACTGGTCCTGGGTGAAGGGCCAGACTAAGAACGATCCAACAGACTCTCATGATAAATTCTAGATCAAGGAGATGAACATGTTTTGGTGTGAAATGTGTGTATCAACCCCAGAACAAAAGCAAAAGACCTTGTGACGATGCTGGCTGAAGTTGGTAAGAGTGTCCGTATCCACAGCAAAATGAGTCCTGCACCAACATGGGCTGAAAGGCCACTCACTTTCCATCAGAACCAGTTTGGACAGCCAAGCGGGTAGCGACAGTCAAACAGGAGGGTTGGCAGCCTTCCAGCACAAGCCAGTTCTGCAGCGATCATTTCATTAAGGGTAAATACATGTACAAACCCATGGGCCTAGACTATGACTGATGACCCAGGGACAGCAACGGTTGGTCTCAGACTTAAATTTTTGAGAAATCTGTTTACCCATTGTCTCCAGACTACGTTGCCACGGAGTTTCAACATAAAGATTTACCTCAAAAAAGAAATGCAAGACTGGCCCGGGATATTTTTCATAGATGGACATCAACAAAACAGAGTAGGCGATTAGGCAGGTTATTTTATTGCTTTAGAACTTTGGTAACATGAAAAGCATACCATTAGCACACTTATTTCCAGTGTGGTCCTCAAAAGAGAGCTAGCATATCTACTATAAGAACAATCTAACATTTATTCCCGATGTGGTGCTCTTAGGTAGACTGGAACCAGTTTTTGTTGAGTAGAGACCCTGGTTTGGTTGGGGATTTGTATCTGAAGTATGTGGTGCTCATCTAAAATGAAATATTGTGAAGGAGGCAAAGTTGGGTGGGAAGCTCAACTGTGGCGCAGTTTTCATCTTTATTTCTCATTAATTTGCTGTTTTTTGGTAAATTTGTGACTTTTTTCCCCCTAATTTGATCTTTTTTTTTCACTGTATGAAAGCACAGTCAACCTGATTCAATTTTTTTTTTACTCTGAAACGTTTCACCATTCATCCAATTCACCATTCAGAGTAAAAAAAAATCCTCGATTCCAGTTGATGAAACTGAGCTTTCATACAGTACACTGACCCACCTGGATGACTGAGAATCTTCAAAGTGTGGACTATGTCATTACTGCAGAAATGCTCATTCTACAGAGAACTAGCTACATTGTGTTAACATTTTCTCTTCTGTTCTACAGGTAACTCCAGATACTCAGACATTCCTGACATCTCCTGGACCTGTCTGCATCACTGCCTCTTTGTCTTGTTTGTCTTAAATTGTCATTGTCTTAAATTGATTATTAATGTTTACAGTCATTAATGTACATGGTCAGTTCAGCTGGAGTTAATCAGATTAAAGCTGCTTACTCATCATTCGCTTTAACTGATTTTTGTCTCATTTTTCGGGCTCTCAGTATTTCTTTTATTAGTTTACTGCATGTAGCATTGTCTATGAAAGCTGATGTGGACTGGCACATCTGAAGTGTGGCTATCCAGCAGCTTATATTTTTATGTGTCTTTTCAGTTATTTTGCTTTCCTTTGTATCAAGATTCACAAAGTCCAGAGAACGCTCCTATCTGAATATTGAATTGTATTTACAAATGCAGCACTCCACAGATGGCCCTGCTGACCAATGAAACCAATGAAAACGTGGGTCTGATCTGACACCAGAGACATTACCAATAAAGATGGGGCCATACCAAGGCAATAAACTGGGTAGTAGACAAAGAGCGAGACAAAGTAGTTTATTTTGATATTCTGATCAGATTTAAATCCACAAATGATGATGGTGTGTCAGTTATGAATCAATATTAAATTTGATAATGATGCTGTGATAAAATAGTCCTGTGGTATTATGGATTTTTTTTTTCAAAGAATAAACCAAATAATCTAGGTAATGATCTCAGGTAATGAATCAGGGCTTATTAATAAATATGTTATGTTTTATAATTTTGCTCTTTCCTTTTTGTTTACTTCAACCAATGTAATACTTTTTTAGCCAGTCATAAATATTATTATATTTCTTAAACTTTATTGGAGAACAAACAAAGTAGAAGAAAGTCAGTACATACACATAATCAGTTAAAATCATGTACAGTAGAATACAGGGGACATATGTAGATTGAAAACAGAGAAAACAGTCCAGGGGGTATCAGATAAAAATAATAATAGACCAGAGTTAAATAAATATGTAGAAAAAAGCAGTGAAGTAAAATTCAACAGTTTCAGTGGCGGTACAGATCATTACAGTCTTTACTGCTTTGTTTTTTTGGGGATTTTTTTGAGAAATTAATTCTTATTAATAAGCTGTCAGAAAGACCGGCCCACTTTACCCTCAGGGTCCAGATTAAGTTGAATGTGATTGGTGTACATGGTCGCTTGGGAGACAAAACTGCAACCTGATTGGTTCGCCAACTAGTGCTGCTCTGAAAAATGCTGGAGATTCCTGACGATAAAAAAGCAAGTTTATTAAAAAAAATATGATCAAACTGAGGATGCCAACAAATTTTCTCAGATTTACCAAAAATAGAGAAAAAATGGCGTACTCTTTCGATGCGGATCGATCAATGACACGAAAATGCACTTGGCCCACCATCTATATCATGTTACACAACTGAACAAAATGCTTTTTAAGCACCAGTGCTAAGCATAAATGCAGTTGGGTTTGGGGTTTTTTTTTCGGAAATTTGCAGTTTTTTTTCATAAATTTGTAACTTTTTCCCATTAATTTATGATATTTATAACTTTTTTCCTGTAAATTGACTTTTTTGTGAATTACTGTAAATACTTTTTTCTTGTAAATTCACTACTTTATGCATCTTAAATCTGCAATTTTTTTTTCTTATAAATTTGCAACTTTTTTCTAATAAATTCGACTTTTTGTGAATGTGCAGCTTTTTTCTTTTAAATTTGCAGCTTTTTTCCCCCGTAAGTGTACATAGTATCCCTTCAATATTTACTCTGGAGAAAAGCTTGCCACAAATAAGCCCCTTGTTTTAATGGTAGCGCATTTTTTTTGTCTATATCCAACACCTGAAGTACTCTGACAAACACCGTCCCAGGCCCAGCACAATAGAAGGACATCCAACAGTCACTGAGGCCACGACTAACAGAGCTGCAGGGAGGCATGGCAAGTCGAGCTGCTTTACTGGCTCACAACACAGCGACACAACAGGCTATTTGTCAGGCTACCGGCGGAGAATAGAACACACACAGCGTGAGTACAGAAGAGACAAATAGCCTAACCTTTGGGACAATGTCCATCCACCCTTTGCAGACTGTATTCCAGCATTGCTGCTTGAGAATTTTATACAGGAAATACATAATCAAATCTTCACAGCATTAGTGTCTCTCCTATTTTTTTTCTTATTCCCTGGCATTCTAATCAACCACATTTGGAGACTGGTCAGCTCTCTGAATGCTTGTTAAATTGGCTTAACACATACATCGAGGGTAAAAAAAAAAAGTATTATGCAAAGCATATAAAAAAAAGCATAACTGACCTACATATATGATTTTAATGGTTCGGGTTTTTTAATGATTATTCAAAGGTCATTAGAAGACAGTTTTGATGACCTTAGTTCTTACTAAACTATATAAACAACAGTACATCAAGGCCACGGAAACTATTGAGTTAATTTATCACACAATAAGTCGATGCAGTTAATATCATGACAGGCCAAGTGAAGAGGGCATTCCAATATTATAAAGAGTAAAGTACAGCTGTTTTCACCCCACCCCCCCTTTACAACAGTAATTCAGCCTGTTGTTGTGTGAGAAGTTCAGGGTTTCCTCTGGTAACATTTCCGTGTGGTGGATCACCACTCTTGAAGTTATGCCACCAAGGCAAGGAAATATAAATTTCAGAAAAAAATATTAAGGAATGACGGTCCGCCAGCGTTCAAACAAACAACGCGCGTGACCGTCATCTGCACAGAGTTCAGAAGCGCAGCCTTCAGAGGCAGAGTGTCTCTCTAGCGTCACTGTCCAAGAGAAGCTTGAGTTTATTAAAGTACTTTAACCGAGGGAAAAAAGCAGAAGCGGTATGTAAGCAGTAGAGGCATTTGTGGTGGTTTTAACCCGCTGGTAATGGGAACAATAATGAAGAGTCGCTTAGCAAACAGCTGCGGTTAGGCTTCATATGCAGGGAGAGGCAAGAGTGACTGAATTGCTGAGGATTTCCTTCACCAGCCACTACAATATTAACTAATTTATGTTCATTATTATGTAACCTGGCAAGTTAAGATGACTGAAATTCACAAAGTCAATAACTTTAATCCGTCAGCAGTCTTCAGACAAACTAAACGTGCCAACATTTGGATTTCAAAATAAGGGAGGTTTTTCCTGCTGTCTGGGTGGTGAGGAGATTTCTTAAAAAAAACTATAAATATATAGAAATATTATAACACAAATAACTGCATCTTATTAATTTAAGTTAATTTATTTCATTAAATATAATTTTATTAATATTTTTTCTTTGAAATCAGAGTTAAATTATTGTTCTGTTGTGGCTCTGCACACTGATGGTCAAAAGTGTAAATCGTGTAAGGAAAAAAAGTCAAAATTTTACCACAGTCTGTTTCAAATTTATTTTAAAAAACTGTTATTTTATTTTAAAAAATAGACAAAAATTAGCCATAAAATAATGTACAAGAAAAGTCAATTTTACAAGAGGAAATTACAAATCTGAGGAAAATACTTTCAAATTTAGATAAATTTACTGAGATTAGTAGAAAACTACAAGAAAATTGTTATACATTTTGGAGAAAACCTCAAACCTTCAAGGCTGAAGTCATTACTCAAGTTTTTAAGTGGTGCTCTTTGTACCCTTAACTAAGAAATTTTTGGTTGTCTACTTTTAATTATTAATTTCATAGCACTGCTTTTACATGAGCAGAATTTCTGGTTACTATACCCACCTCTGATCATGTCATTTAAGTATGCATGGGTACATTACTATTATTAATGGGGTTTTTTCCTTCTCTTTCCTACTCTTTCTCAACAGAAAAAAGAAACACTAGAATAAAAATACAAAAAATACACATTTTTTGTCATTTATGTAAACCATGACAAAAAATCCTGCAGGACAAAACATGACACTTGGTATTTTCTAACCTGTTTGTATACCAGCATAGACAGAGAGAGAACCTAAATTACACAGGGCTCAGAGAGGGCAAGATGAGACAGAAGAGAGGAGCCAAGGAGGGGAAAGTGTTTAGGCAGAGGATCCAGGAGAGGTGAGCGCAGAGGAAGGAGAGAAGGATGACACCAGTAAAAAGTCCAAATACAGGACATCTGGGTGGGACCCCAACTGGCCCAATATTCCTACATTCAAAACTTGGACGTACAATACTTCAAATGGTAAGTTCCATATGCAAAGTTACTGTGCAAAATTAAAAAAAAAGAAATAAATAGTATAAAGTTAACATATTACAGTTACAATAGTGTCATGCGTTTTCTGCCACTCCCCCATCCCCCGGAAATGTATGCTGCCACCGTGCCAAGGTCTTTAAGCCAGAGGAACAAACTGAAGTTACTGCAAGCCTTTCTAAATAATATCCAAACCCAATGTGTCACTTAAGGCTGAGTGTCCATTGAGCACGTAAAAACACTCTGGAACAATTTTTGTGGGTGCTTCACAGGCACATCGCCCTGTATGCTAGCAGCTCACTGTCTGCGTTTCACACATTTTGCACTGAAAATCTCTACTAACTACACTAAACTGCAAGCTCTTGCTTTCAAATACTGATAATAGTATCTTTTTAGTCTAATTCTGGTTGGATGGTGGGAAAGGTGTGCCTCTGCTGAGTGATGCAGCACTCCAAAAGTTGAACTTTTTTCAACTTTAAGCACTCTGAGCTCAGCAGCAAAAACTGGTGAATGCTGGGTGCATTAACACTCAACATAGAAAATGAACTGGAAATAGATGCTCCCGGAGGGAAAAAAGCTCTCTGTGGACAGACAGCCTAACACAGTAGCCCCTAATTCTATTAAACTCTCAGTGTTTGTAAAGGAGATATGCAACTGAATCTGAAAAAAGGATGTTAGTAGACACTCTGGGAATGGCTCTGCTAAATAAAAAAGAAAAAAATAAAATTCCCTCCCACTCAGAACCGGGGCTGGGGGGAAAATTTATACAGTGCAATACCACAGTTCAATGATACTTTATCAATTTAGAGGCACGAGCATTCAAATATTTTGATAAAAATAATAAATGTTGCAAATACAAACTCAACATTTTAGAAATACACTGCTGAAAAAAGATTTGCCCCCTTCCTGATTTCTTATACTGTATTTTTGCATATTTGTCACACATTTTTCCCCTTGTTCTGTCAGGCAGCTAGGTGAGCAGAACAGAAATCTGCTACCTTTATTGTGCCAAAACAGATTTATTTTGCCAAAAGGAGCTTTGTACAGTACATATACTGTATATGTACTGTATATTGTTGTAAACTCCTCTTGTAATAACTTTTAATACTTTATTTAAATTATTTTACCCATGAAGGACCCGACAGGATGGGGAATGGGGAAAGGAGGTGTGGGGAGGAGGAAAGAAAAGGGAGAGGAACAGACAAAAAAGACAAACAAACCAACAACTATGCTCAATGAACAATGCTCAGCACTGGGTGTGTTTATATTTATATATCTATATATTTATTCCATCTAGCTACAATGCTCCGCACTGTGTTTTTATATATCTACATATTATTCCATCTAGCTACATTGCTCCGCACTGTGTGTGTTTATATACTTGCATATTTATTCCACCTAGCTGCAATGCTCCGTACTGTGGGTGTTTATATATTTACATATTTATTCCATCTAGCTACAATGCTCTGCACTGTGTTCATATATTCATATATTTATTCCATCCAGCTACAATGCTCTGCACTGTGTGTCTGTGTGTGTGTGTGTGTATATATATATTTTATAGTAATATGTACATATGTATATTAGCTGCTCTTGCTTGCTTGTTTTTTTTCTTGCCTTCTGATTGTTGCTCTGAGTGTTGCTATCCCTGTGCTGTTGCAATCCTGGAATTTCCCCGTTGTGGGACTAATAAAGGCTTATCTTATCTTATCTTATCTTATCTAACTAAAACAAACAGAAGACAGACTGCTTCTTCCACTGAAGAGGTCTCAACACGAGTCTGGTATCCGCACCTGTTAAGAGACATTTGTGTGTGTGCATCCGTGTATGTGTGTATGAGAGTGCGCACAAAATAATTGTGTGCATGTAAGTGGTTTGTCAGGAAACAAGCGAAGAGGGCGGCCTGTCACAGCAACCCCCATCGAAAACCCCAAGCAAGCAGGACAATGCCACCAACTCCCACAGGGCACAAATGTCTGAGGCCAACATGCCCCAGGAAAGCCAGGCACCCACCCCAGGAGGGATGGCTGAGGGGTGCCGGGCTGCCAGGCGGCTGGGGTGGCGAGCCCATGGCCCTGGACCGCCCCCCCCCCCCCAGCAGGGCCAACACCAGCCCCCAGGCCAGCGCCCCCACCCCTCGGGCCGGAGACTGGCCCGTGCCCTTGGTGTGAGCCCCCCTAGGCACCCCCACAGCTTCAACCCTTTGCAGCATCTTCATGGGGTTGGTCTCAATTAAAAGAAAACACTTTGAATTTTTTGGCAAAAAAAACATAATCTCTCTACGTGCTCCGGCCACTGAGTTACAGTCATCTAAACATACTGAACTTGAAGAAAAAAAATTTGGACACAGTGTTTTTTTGGATACAAATGCTTGTAAATAACACACAGCTGTCCGATCCGGCTGGAAAATGCAACAGAAATGTAGAACCAAGTGTTATCCAGCTGAGATCCAAATTTGGTAACAATACCACAAAAAATGAATATTTTACACAGCTTTGTTCTCAGGCTGTTCCCAGGCGTTTTGGAACTGTGCCAAATTGTGCCAAATGGCACAGTTTGGAAAAACGTCTGTAACTTTTGAATGATTCAATGTAGAAGCTTCATTTTAGGCTCAAAGGAAAGGTTACACTCAGGGCTGTGTCTGTGTGTGTGTGTGGGGGGGGGTCGTCCCCCCCCCCGCTATCAAGGACAGAGTTCGGCCCTCGCTACATGACAGATTACACTCGTTGCATGTTTCCACAGCAACGCTGTCACAGCGGCTCCCCCCCTCCTCGCTACTGTGTGTGTGTGTGGGGGGGTTGTCCCCCCCCCGCTCGCTACAGAGGATGGACTTTAGCCATCGCTACACAACGGATTAGCCTTATGTGGTGATGTAGGACAGCAGTGCAGTCACCGCGGCTCCCCCCCCCTCGCTGCAGAAGAATAGCGAGGGTGGGGGGGCGTTCACAGCCTGTACACTGCGAGCAACCCCTTGTACCGCGGCGCACGAACTTCAGACTTCGTGAACCGCACAGCTGTAATTTACTGATCGGTCAAAAGTCATTTTGGATTACAATTTTCAGGGATAGAGAATAATTTAGCTTCTAACACCTTACCTCTTCACAGCGGAGTCTTGGCGAACTTGTCTTCCTCATTGTCAGACGAACGCGACGCTGGTCCGCTCTGGTTCTGGTCTCGCGACTCGATCAAAACATAATTCCATTATTGCGGTTTTGTGCTTCCATGATTGCGGTTTTTGGCGAACGATTTTTCAAAACAAATAACAGTAGTAATTAAAAAAAGATTGGCGAAGGCGTGTGTTTCACTCAGCCTTCGTCGTCAGCCTCCATCGGTCTATAATGACCATGGAAGAAATCATAACGTCTACTCTGCTGGAACCAATACAAAATAAGCACCGCCTGTGGCCGAACATGCCAATCCACGAATGGCACTCCCTGTCACACAGGTTGCATTTGTGGATGGTCTCCATGCTGCTGGGTCTGTGGAGCTCTTCCTGTGTCCTTTTTTGATCCGCTGCAGCAGCCAGTCTTCACCCAGCCTTAAAAAAAAAACAGCTCACGAACTTCTCTGCTTCAATTGGCTCACTGCATTCAAAGCGTTGGGAGGCGGGTCCTCCTTCCTAGGTTTTCATTCATTGGTTCTTCAAGGTTTCAGAAACCCAATTCAAGGCTCTTATTAGTCGAATGAGAGGTCAATCAGATGAACTAATCTGTTCGCGGCTGTGTTTGCAGATTTTTTTTCCAGTGGCGCTTGGAGGCCACACCACCTACACCACCACCATCAATATCCTTATCATGCGTCATGCGCACGAGGGCACACGAGTGTGCTCTCGTGCGCCCTCGTGCGCCCTAGGACGCAGAGACTTGCCCGCCCGCGGAACAACGGAGTGCAAGTGGTTAAATGTTTCAGATGAAACAAATTTTAATATTTGACAAACACAGCCCAAGTAAATACAAAATGCAATTTTTAAATGATGATTTCATTTACTCATTTCTAAGGCTTTGGGACTCCAGCGAACCATGGTGAGAGCCATAATCCACAAATGAAGAAAACATGGAACGGTGGTGAACCTTCCCAGGAATGACCGGCCTGCTAAAATTACTTCAAGACCACACTAACGACTCACCTGCGTCACAAAAGAACTCAGAACAACGTCTAAAGAACGGCAGACCTTACTTGCCTCAGTTTGGACACTGGTCCATGATTGAACAATAAGAAAGAGAGAGAGTGGGCAAAAAATGGGAGAGTTTCAAGATGAAAACAAATGCTAACCAAAAAGAACACAAAGGCTTGTCTCCTATTTGCCAAAAAAAAAAAAAAACCCAGCTTGATGATCCCCCAAGACTTTTGGGAAAATATTCTGCGGACTGATGAGACAAAAGTTGAACTTTTTGGAAGTTCATCCCATTACAGCTGGTGAAAAATTAACAGCATTTCGTAAAAAGTACATCATATCAAAAGTTGTGTCGTGGTAGTGTCATGGTCTGGGGCTGCTTTGCTGCTTCGGGATGGCCTGGACGATTTGACGTAATTCATGGAACCGTGAATCCTCTTCTCTACCAGAAAATCCTGAAGGAGAATGTCCAGCCATCAGTTCATGACCTCAAGCTCAAGCCCTCCAATGTGGCTGAATTAAAATAATTCTGCAAAGAAGAATGGGCCAAAATTCCTCAATTGCAGTTGTTCCTGCCAAGGGGTTTAGGGGCAATTACTTTTCACATAGGGTAAAGTCGGTTTGGGTAACTTTTTTCCCCTCAATAAATGAAGTCATTATTTAAAAACTGCATTTTGTATTTACTCAGGTTATCTTCATCTAATATTAACATTTGTTTAATGATCTGAAATTGTCACGACTCGCCGCTCATCAGCGGCCTCAGCTGCGCGCACACCTGCGCCTCGTCAGCAGCGGGCTATTTAGCCCACTCATCCCAGTGCTGCGGTCTGGAGCCGTCTGTTCGCATCGGCTCTTTGTAGCTCGTGTATCAACCTCTGATCACTAGCAAGACTTCAACCCCACGTAAGCATACCTTACCTTTCTCCAAGTCTTCACCCCTGTGCACAGGTGGATTCCCCGGCGGCGGATTTCCCCGTCATCGCCAACCAATCCCCACCATCAACGCAGGCTCTGCAGGACGCTGTCTTCCGGGCTTCTCCCTTGCCAACGCCAGCCACCTGTACCCACAAGTAAGCAACACACAACTCATTATCCCTGTCCAGGTGTGGTGCCCTTTACCCCTTGTCCTCTGCTCTCTCTCCATAGGGTTGTCCGGCTGTACGGCGCGCTGCTCTGCTTCCTGCGCATCGGCGTTCACCCCCAACACATACACATACCACATACATCCATTCAGACACACCTGCTTGTTGAATAAAGCTGTTAAATCTATCCTGAGCCTGAGTGCGTGTTTCCTGGGCCAGACATTATGTCAGTACGGCTCCAGCAGAGCGGCTCAGCAGACAGCGGGCTCGCACGCCGTCTTTCCACCCTCGAGGCTCAGGTGGATTTAATAGCCCATCAACAGCAGGTGATTTTGAACCAGTTGGTTAACATAACTCACCGGTTAGACCGCTTGGACCCCCAGCAGGCGTTCCCCTCGGCTCGCCAGTGGGGGTTGGCTCCTGCCGCTCCAGTGCCCGGTCAGTCTGCCACGGGGACGCCCACTCGACTCACACCAATCCCAACCCCCGCCTGCTTTAGCGGGAAGCTCGGCGGAGCACAGGGGTTCATTATGCAGCGTGAGTCGGTGTTTCTGCGCGTTCCCGGGGATTTTCCCTCGGACCACAGCCGAATTGGCTACATTGGAAACCTTCTGGAGGGGCGAGCGCTAACTTGGGCTTACGCCATTATGGTGAAGCCCAGTTACGCAAACCTCTCCTACAGCTAGTTCGTGCAGAGCTTCCTCGAGGTGTTTGACCACTCCCGGCGTGATAGTGTCCTCACTGACCGGCTCCTTGGCCTCCAACAAGGAAGCCGGTCAGCGGCGGATTACGCAATCGACTTCCGGGTCGCAGCCGAGGAGGTAGGCTGGGACGAGGCGGCCCTCTGTGGCATCTTCCTCCGCAGCCTCAGCTCAGGTCTGAGGGATGAGCTGGCCGGTCGAGATCTTCCGGAGACGCTTGCGGAGCTGATCTCCACAACCATTAGTTTAGATAACAGGCTGCGTGAACGGTCCACCAAGCGGAAGTCTAGCAGCCGCTCGCGTGGATGCCCCGTCCGCACGCCTCAAGACCGACCCCTGGCGTTACCTCCACCGGAGTCTTCCAAGGAATCGGAGGTGATGGTGGTTGGTCGGTCAAAGCTCCCCCTAGCGGAGAAACAGCGCCGCCGGAAGTTGGGCCTCTGCATGTATTGCGGAGGAGATCAACACACCATGGAGCATTGCCCGGAGAAGCCAAACAGGGAGGTCCGCGAGTCACTGTAGGGGGCCTCGTGGGCTCTAACCGGTCAAATCCCCTCACAAGTCTATCCTTGCCCATCCGATTTTGTCACAATGCCACGGGGCATCTCACACACGCACTGGTGGACTCAGGAGCAGAGCAGAGCTTCATTTCAAAGAGCCTGGCAACCCAATTGGGCATCCCCTGCCACCCTCTGGCCGCTCCTCTCAGCCTGATCACCCATTCCTGTGCGCCCCTCGGACAAGTGACTCATCGCACGCAACCAGTCCCTGTCATAATCTCTGGTAACCACCGAGAGGATCTCACCCTGTACGTCCTGTCCTCCTCTGTGACGCCTGTCATCCTTGGGTACCCCTGGTTGCGTCTGCACAACCCCGTGCTGGATTGGCAGACAGGAAGAGTTGCCGCCTGGAGTTCCTTCTGCATGGGCACCTGTTTACAATCCGCAGCCTGCTCCCCGTCTTCTCCTCCCCCGGCTAAGGACGCCGCGCCTCCCAGATCTCACTCTGGTGCCCTCGGAGTTCCATGACCTGGGCCTCGTATTCAGCAAGTACAGGGCGATGTCTCTTCCTCCTCACTGGCCCTACGACTGCGCCATCAACCTCCGCCCGGGGGCGCCCCTGCCTTCCGGACGCCTCTACAGCTTGTCAGCGCCGGAGCGGGAAGCGATGGATAGTTATATCAAAGAGTCACTTAACGCAGGAATCATCCGTCCCTCCTCGTCTCCGCTCGGCGCAGGGTTCTTCTTTGTGTCAAAGAAGGATGGGTCACTCCGCCCATGTATCGACTTCCGGGCCTTGAATGACATCACGGAGAAGGACCGTTACACCCTGCCACTGATGGACACTGCCTTCCACTCCCTGCAGGGGGCGACCTGGTTCACCAAATTGGATCTTAGCAGTGCATACCATCTCGTCCGGATCAGGAAGGGGGATGAGTGGAAGACAGCCTTTAGAACGTCTAGTGGGCACTTTGAGTACCTGGTGATGCCCTTTGGACTGACCAACGCCCCTGCTGTATTTCAACGCCTGATTAATGATGTCCTGCGTGATTTCCTCGGCCTCTTCGTGTTCGTATACCTGGATGACATCCTCATCTTTTCCAGGTCACGGGAGGAACACCAGGTGCATGTGAGGCGGGTCTTGCAGCGGCTGCTGGAGAACAGGCTGTACATCAAAGCCGAGAAGTGTGAGTTTTACGCCAAGACCACCACCTTCTTAGGGTTTGTAATCTCACACAACCAGGTCCTACCTGACCCCACAAAGGTTAAAGCGGTGGTTGAATGGCCCACGCCGACCTCCAGGAAGCAGGTCCAGCAATTTATTGGGTTTGCCAATTTCTACCGCCGTTTTGTGCCTAACTTCGGTGCCATCGTTGCCCCGCTGACCCGTCTCACTTCCCCCAAGAACACCTTCCGCTGGACCGAAGAGGTCGCTGCGGCGTTCCAGGCATTGAAGACGGAGTTCTCCTCCTCCCGAGTCCTGACCCAGGTTGACCCCGCACTGCAGTGCCTGGTGGAAGTCGACGGGTCTGATACGGGAGTGGGGGCGGTGCTATCCCAGCGATCACCCACCAATGGGGTCAAGCGACCCTGCGCTTTCTTCTCACGGCGTTTGTCTCCGGCCAAGCGGAATTACGACATCGGGGACAGGGAGCTTCTCGCCATCAAGCTCACCCTGCAGGAGTGGCGCCACTGGCTGGAGGGGGCTGCATTACCATTCGTGGTGCTGACGGACCATAAGAACTTGGAGTATCTTCGATCTGCTAGACGTCTGAATGCCCGCCAGGCGCGCTGGTCCTTGTTCTTCGCCCAGTTCCGCTTCACCATTACCTATCGCCCTGGCTCTAAGAACGGCGTACCCGATGCCCTCTCCAGGCAGTTTGCCCCTGAGACGTCAGAGGAGCCGGGTCATACCATCCTGCCCAGCTCGTGTGTGGTAGGGGCAATTTCCTGGACCATCAGGGACAAGATCCGGAGGGCGCAGGAGACCGAGCCGGACCCTGGCGGCGGACCAGAGGGAAGGCTGTTCGTTCCATCTTCTGTACGGGGGGAGGTCATCCATTGGGTTCACACCTCCAAACTCGCCTGCCACCCTGGCGTATCCCGGCTAGTGGATCTCCTCCAGCGTTCCTCCTGGTGGCCAGGTCTGCAGAAGGCCGCCGCCAACTACGTCCGGGCGTGCCCTGTGTGTGCCACCGGCAAGTCAGGAAATTCTCCCCCCGTGGGTCTGCTCCAGCCCCTGCCGACCCCTGGCAGGCCCTGGTCTCACATAGCCCTCGACTTCGTCACCGGTCTCCCGACCTCTAACACCTATGACGCCGTCTTGACCATCGTGGATCGATTCTCCAAGGCCGCCCATTTCGTGCCACTTCGGGGGTCTTCCAACGGCACGGGAGACAGCGGACCTTCTGGTTCAGCACGTGGTCAGGCTGCACGGGATACCGGTGGACGTTGTCTCGGATCGGGGGCCCCAGTTTGTCTCAGAGGTGTTGAAGTGTTTCTGTAACGCCTTGGGGGCCACAGTTAGCCTCTCCTCTGGTCACCACCTGCAATCCAGTGGGCAGTGCGAACGGGCCAACCAGGAGCTGGAAGCTGCCCTACGCTGCGTCACTTCCTCCAACCCGTCTTCCTGGAGCACGCACCTGGCTTGGGTAGAGTACGCCCGCAACACGGCTCGGTCTTCCGCCATAGGGATGTCCCCTTTCAAGGCGTCCTTGGGTTATGATCCACCTTTGTTCCCGGAGCAGGAGGCGGAGCTGGCGGTTCCTTCCATCCAAGCGCACCTGAGACGGTGTCGGGCTCTGTGGACCAAGGCGCGCGACGCGCTCTTACGCACGGTGGCGCGCAACAGCACCACGGTGAATCGCCACAGGAGACCGGCCCCTGCCTACCAGGTGGGTCAACAGGTCTGGTTGGCCTCTCAAGATATCCACCTTAAGGCTGAAAAGAGGAAGTTGGCCCCACGCTTCATTGGCCCCTTCACCATTTCTAAAATTGTTAACCCGGTGGCTGTGCGTCTGGCCCTCCCCCCCTCCCTCCGCATTTGTTCCACCTTCCACGTGTCCAAGATTAAGCCCTTTGTCTCCGATCCCCTCTGCCCCCCGCCCACAGCGCCGCCCGCGCCTATGATGATCGACGGCCACCCAGCCTGGAGAGTCGCCTCCATCATGGACTCCCGGCGCCGAGGTCGCGGGCTGCAGTACTTGGTGGACTGGGAGGGATTCGGTCCTGAGTGGAGGTCCTGGGTGCGCTCTTCTTTGGTGTTGGACAGGAGTCTCATCACAGAGTTCCACCGGGCGCACCCGGACAAACCAGCGCCAGGAGCCGCTGCTAGGGAGGGGAGTACTGTCACGACTCGCCGCTCATCAGCAGCCTCAGCTGCGCGCACACCTGCGCCTCGTCAGCAGCGGGCTATTTAGCCCACTCATCCCAGTGCTGCGGTCTGGAGCCGTCTGTTCGCATTGGCACTTTGTAGCTCGTGTATCAACCTCTGATCACCAGCAAGACTTCAACCCCACGTAAGCATACCTTACCTTTCTCCAAGTCTTCACCCCTGTGCACAGGTGGATTCCCCGGCGGCGGATTTCCCCGTCATCGCCAACCAATCCCCACCATCAACGCAGGCTCTGCAGGACGCTGTCTTCCGGGCTTCTCCCTTGCCAACGCCAGCCACCTGTACCCACAAGTAAGCAACACACAACTCATTATCCCTGTCCAGGTGTGGTGCCCTTTATCCCTTGTCCTCTGCTCTCTCTCCATAGGGTTGTCCGGCTGTACGGCGCGCTGCTCTGCTTCCTGCGCATCGGCGTTCACCCCCAACACATACACATACCGCATACATCCATTCAGACACACCTGCTTGTTGAATAAAGCTGTTAAATCTATCCTGAGCCTGCGTGCGTGTTTCCTGGGCCAGACATTATGTCAGAAATATTTAAGTGCGACAAATATGCAAAAATATTTTTAAAAAATCAGGAAGCAACAAATACCTTTTTCACAGCACTGTAGGAGTAAAAACCAAATTAATTTTTTGTCCACTAGGTGGTGATAAATGCTCACTATCTGGTTAGGTCAGCACAGCAACGGAGTGATCTGTGAGATCTAGTCAAGAGTTGGACAAAACCAGTGTTTCTGCTGCTAACATTTCTGAGTGGTGGGCCACCACACCAAAAACTGAGCCACCACAACAGAAACACAAAATGACTGCGTACACAAACACAAAATGATCCGTAAGCCTACATACACACAAGAAAAACAGCCACCCCATTTGTGTCTACAGGTCCATAAAGAGTCTGAAATGTGATTATCCAACTTCAGAGCCTTAATTATCCTTACAAATGAGAAACAACCCTTGAATTCCTGTTCAATAATCTTAAAATTAGTACACCATACACTACCGTTCAAAAGTTTGGGGTCACTTAGAAATTTCCTTATTTTTGAAAGAAAAGCACTTTTTTTTTCAATGAAGATAACTTTAAACTAATCAGAAATACACTCTATACATTGCTAATGTGGTAAATGACTATTCTAGCTGCAAATGTCTGGTTTTTGGTGCAATATCTACATAGGTGTATAGAGGCCCATTTCCAGCAACTATCACTCCAGTGTTCTAATGGTACAATGTGTTTGCCCATTGCGTCAGAAGGCTAATGGATGATTAGAAAACCCTTGTGCAATCATGTTAGGTCTGCAATGCTGTAATTGCTGCAAATGGAGGATTCTTTGACGAAAGCAAAGTTTGAAGGAAAAAATTATTATTTCAAATACAAATCATTATTTCTAACCTTGTCAATGTCTTGACTATATTTTCTATTCATTTTACAACTCATGGTGGTAAGTAAGCGTGACTTTTCATGGAAAACACAAAATAATTGTCTGCGTGACCCCAAACTTTTGAACGGTAGTGTAAATCAGTGAATGTCAGTGGGTGGCCCGCCAGAGCTTTCAATCCGGCCCCCAGAGTGTCAGTGAATTCAGGAATAATTTTGTTGCAAATCAGGCACACAGGGAGAGACTGTGCCATGGGGGATAATTCATGGGCCGTATCCCCCCAAATGAGCTACTGGTCCCCCAACAATAACTAACCCAGTATTTCCACTGACTCTGAATGCAGTCCATTGTGGATACAGTGCGTCCAACTCTACCAGCTCCGTTTGTGTTTTGAAGCAGCATGGATAAGAACGGGGTTCAAAATACAAGATCATGCGAGAATTATATAAAATAACGCGATATCTCAAGAAAAACCTGAGAGAAACTGAGGAGAACTGACACGAGTTCAGTTCACAAAACAGTTTGCCAAACATAGTTTGCAAGGCGAACTAACCTAAATGAAAGGGCAGTTCTCGGCGAACGGTTTTTCTGTTCGGCTCGCGCATCAAGTTTGGTGTCAGAGATCTCACTTCTGGAATTAAATCTCTTATAAAATAATATCAAAGTAGTAGAATGTTGAAGTAAAGGTGTAGAACACAAGATTAGAGGTAATTGCAGCTGAGAGTGGTAACAAAATCATGTGATAAATGGGTTTACATAGATTTTTTTCTCTTCCACCACTTTTTATTGAAGGATCACCTATGGTCCTCTGTCAGCTGGTAAGAGGACCATTATACAGTAACTACGGCATAGACTGCAGCCCACTTCAACTTCATATTACCTAAGAATTCTCCGTTACACCCCCACCAAAAACAATACTTTACAAGCGAGGTGTGCCGAAGCCAAATCTCTAGCATGCTAACGAGCCACCAGCTTGGTCTCACGGTACCGATTCAGCAGGCGACTGGTATGTATTATAAACCCTGACTTTTGCACTTTACATCCATCCATCTGTCCCACAAAAGTGGGACAGACGGATGGATGGACAGACAGATGGACTGCCCCATGACATAATGTTACGCCCAGATAACAGGTGAAGGATATAGATTTGTATTATATTAATAGATAGGAATAAGGAGCATAAGGAGAATAAGGAGCACAAGTTTAAAAAGTAGCTTCTTCCAAATGGATCAAAACTGTAGTCTCTAATTTATTAAAATATGAAGAACTAAAGCTGTGTGATCACTGCTGAAAGTAAGAAAGTAAGTAAGTTGATATTTTTCAGATTTGAAAAATTTATGAATGTGCTGATAATTAAAAACTATGCAAAGAAAACTTAGTCAGATATAGTCTATTTTTCAGCACAAAACACTTTATAATGTGACCATATACTTTTTATTTCATGAATGAAAGGTCCTAAATGTTATCCCCCCAACACACATACACAATGCTCAAACTATGCTGCCCCCACGTCAAAGTGGGGAAACACTGCAAATAGGGTTGTACAATATGACGATATATATCGGATGATGATATAAACGTCTATTGTTTCATAGAATATTCTATTGTTTATATTGTGATTTAAAATGCACATACTCCTGTTTATTCAGTAAAGCTCCTAACCACTACTTGTCAGCACCCTGTCTTTTTTCTGCAGCGCACGACTGCGCGCAGCGGAGCAGGGATGTGGTGGGTGGCTTGGCTTCAGTCCGGTGGCTGCTAATGCTAACTCCAAACTACCGGTTCAGATAGCTGCTACTCCTGTTTGCCAGGAATGTGGGACAGTTTTTCATCGCGCTGCGTCAGACAGGATCGTTTGCTAACCTCGACTTTGATTTTCACATCATGACCAATCTGAAATATTTTTACTAAATGCAAACAGGTTAAATCAGGCCAGAATAGCAGGCATCAGGCTGTGGATCTACACTTAAATTTTCACTGATTTAACCTAACAGCTAATTTATATCTGTAGATGCAGTGATGGGTAATTTTCTCATTTTCAGACTTTTTTTTTAGGTTATCTGATTGTTGTTGTTTTGTTTTTTTTTTGTTTTTTTTGCTTTTCTCCTCTGGCTCAGGAAATCTTTAACTTACTGATGTTTACTTTTTATTCATATATGATTTTGAAGAAAAACCTGAAATTTTTGAGAATCAAGTCTCAAATGCACATTAAAAAAAACTATTTTATATCAACACCGCAAAATTATAAGGGGAAAAGGTGCATGTAAAAAAAGTAAAAAAAAAAAAAAAGAGATGGTCCTTTGTCCTTTTAATGTGATTATCTAAACTGTAGAATTTACAGAAAATGCATATTGTGATATACTATATTGTATTGTATTATATTGTGATATTCTGAATGATGATATGAAATTCTTGTCATATCACACAGCCCTAACTGCAAAACATATCACAATATTGTGTTAATATGGTATCGAGGCCCATGTATCAGAATATTATCATACTGTGGGGCCTCTGTCCTCAACTGTACATACAGTATCAAAAGACTATAAAAAGTCTTTGAGATTGACCTTTACAGGGCATGAATGATCAGGCCATGCCTGACATTAAAGACCTGTTAACCAAGCGATGAGGGCTGAATATGCTTGACAAAGGTCACACCAGAGTTAATGTGAGTACTTCATGTTCCTATCAATGATATGTCACCTTTTCCGGCTCATGAGCTTGGATATGGCACCTCTCCATCCTTGACTGAATCTCACAGCTTTAGGCCTCTCATCTCACAGCACTCGGGGCTGACTCGCTCCAAAATGTCACCCCTGGCATAACAAAAGTGTAGGCCAAATAATTGACAGCTGCATACAGAGCACAGAAAGCAGCAGCAGAAAAGTGGAGCACATGTGTAATATACTACATTTATGATATAAAAACAATGGAATTATTTTTATTTGACCCAGTTCTTATCCTTTGCCAGCAACAGTCACCATCCACCTCTATTCATTGTCTTTTCCCCATGATTAGAGCACATTAAGAGAGCTGGCTGTGGAGGAAGTGTTCCTCTGAGCTCCCGTGGGACAAAACTGATCGTTACGCAATCAAAGAATGTGCCTTCCTACTTTAAAAGCAACTCAGACAGCTTCTTGCTGGAGGACATACAGGGGGATGAAGGGTACAAATGGATATGCTGCACAGTAAAACCTTTATAGAAGACAGTGTGAAACTTCTGGCTTTGAAGTTCCAGGGAGCTGGAGACTGCCGAGTCCAGTTTTGTTCTAATGCAACAACTTCAAACTCATAAAAAGGTTCAGCTTGTTAGAAACTTCACCCTTAATTGGGCATTCTGCTCATACTGTACACAAACCCCAGAAATTCTTACCATTTTTATGGATTTGGAGGCAGTTAGTTTATCATAATGGCACAAATAAAGCCATGAAATAAGCACTAAATTTGTGCTGCCTGGACATGAATACGGCCACAAAGACGTTATGAATGCTCTTTTGCTTAATTTTCACATTCTGTTTCATCCCCCCGCTGTACATCTCCACCTCCCCCAGCTCCTTCGTATTGATCTCTCCTGACCAACCTGATGTCTTCACAGTTACTGAGCAGCAACAGGCTACAGAGCATCATGTGATTGCCAGTTTCTGTTAGGTTTAAAGTGGAGGCAGCAGCTAGCAGGAAACACGGCCTGTGGAAGGGAAAGGGGAAGACAAGGTAAGGTGGCTTTTTGCCGTGTTCTCTCAAGAACCAGCAGCCGCAACTCCTTTTTTGCAAGTACATGGAAGCACTGATTGCACTTTTTCCACAAAATGCGTCAGGGTTTTATTATAGCAGACCCATTTTGACACATATTTTGCAGCCTTCCTGAGAATGGCTTATTTCAGTGCATGTTTCTTGAAACGCTCATGAACCCCAGTTCACCCCGCCCTCCCTCTTTTGTCACTTTTGTCACAGATCTGTAAAGCACTTTGGTCATCCAGAGTTGAGAAAAAGGGCTATATAAGTATTGCCATTTACCATTTAACTTATTATTAGTTTAGCTGTTGATGCCATATTGCTAATGTTAGCTGGCTAGTTCCCTAGCTGTGGTAGCGAATACAGCCTGAGCTAACCAATGTAAATTTGTCTGAATTAATGAATGAAATAAACATCACTAGTGGACAGGAGTGTGCTTTCAGTGGTTGAATGGATATGACCAGTCAACAAGCACAGATACAGCCCTGAATGAATGAATGGTCAGCTGCTAATGGTAGCTAATCCTGATAGCCTTTGGTCCTGATTAGAGCCAAAATAACTTCTAAGAATGACATACACTACCGTTCAAAAGTTTGGGGTCACGCAGACAATTATTTTGTGTTTTCCATGAAAAGTCACACTTATTTACCACCATGAGTTGTAAAATGAATAGAAAATATAGTCAAGACATTGACAAGGTTAGAAATAATGATTTGTATTTGAAATAATAATTTTTTCCTTCAAACTTTGCTTTCGTCAAAGAATCCTCCATTTGCAGCAATTACAGCATTGCAGACCTAACATGATTGCACAAGGGTTTTCTAATCATCCATTAGCCTTCTGACGCAATGAGCGTCACATTGTACCATTAGAACACTGGAGTGATAGTTGCTGGAAATGGGCCTCTATACACCTATGTAGATATTGCACCAAAAACCAGACATTTGCAGCTATAATGGTCATTTACCACATTAACAATGTATAGAGTGTATTTCTGATTAGTTTAAAGTTATCTTCATTGAAAAAAAGTGCTTTTCTTTCAAAAATAAGGAAATTTCTAAGTGACCCCAAACTTTTGAACGGTAGTGTATATATGGTCAAGTGTTTGTATGTTGGTAGATGAACAAGGATGTCTGGTGAGGTTAGACAAAAATGTAACAATAAAGCCCGACCGCAGTCCAACAGCTAAGCTAGTGCTACGCCTCTCCTCACGAAGGCAAACATTTTTTTTTCTAAAACTCTAATGTTGTTACACAGACAGCGCCAACCATCCAGCCATGGTAATGCTAAAGGCTAGCGACAGTTATTGTTTTTACCTTTTAACTAGTGGTGTTGGCGTTATTGCGTTAATTGCCCATTAACGCTTTGCACCCCTTAACGGTGACAAATTTTGTGATCGTGGTTAATGGCAGAAAGTGCAAACAGTACTTTTTTGGCCTAGCGGCTCTCCGTACCAAAGCCGCTCTGGCTTCAACACTGTGCACGCCACGCAGACATTGCGAAGTCAAACAAGCTGGATAACAGCCATGGAAATCCCCAAAGTTCTGTCATGTTTAAGTTTACAACGTTGTCCGTCAGAGCTCTCACCTGGATAATTGTTACAGCCTCCTCCACAACTTCACATAGATGTTGGGTTGTTCTTCTTCTGTGGAAGCTAGCTAGCTGGCTAGTAACTACATGCTAGGTTGTAGCTGACCTCCAGCAGCTGACACAGACAGAAATTCGCCTGTTTTCATCCTCACAGCTTTGGGTCCAACTGTTGGTGAGTACCAGTCTAAAAAAATTCTCCAGCTGTGTTCACAATGTCCCTTCACTCCCCCGCTGTTTTTGCAGCACAATGGGGTATATCATCATGGGCAAGACAGTTGTTTGTTTGTGTTTGCAGTTTTTCTGCTAAAAGGGAAATTGTGGCTGTTGTGACACACGAGGTCCATGGTTTTGTGTTGATCTGCTTAAACGTTGTGGATGTTTGCTATGGGAGAAAGAACAAGCTCCTTTTATGGCTGCTAGCTGGTTGGATGCTGAGTTGTGTTGCAGTGACATTATTGAGCCCTGGCATTCCGTTGTCTGCACATGCAGTCTACTTTTGAGAATTTCCTGGAGAATATGCTGAATAGTTTTTGCCATTTTGAGCAAACCTGCAGGTGAAGACAGAAAGCATATTTGTCCACTCCCATGTTCATAACAGTATGACAAACTTGAAAAATTAACAACTTCAGGTACACTGTATCTGTATGGAAAAACACACGATTAGTGCATTATTAATCGTGATTCACTCAGCATTCCAAAAGATTAATCGCGATTAAAAATTTTCATCGTCCAACACCAATACTTTTAACTGGCAAGATTTCATGGACAGATCGCGCAGTCCCACAGTTGACAGTGCATGTCAGAGCACAAACCAAGCATGAAGTCAAAGGAATTGTCTGTAGACCTCCAAGACAGGATTGTCTTGAGGCACAAATCTGGGGAAGGGTACAGAAAAATTTCTGCTGCTTTGAAGGTCCCAATGAACACAGTGGCCTCCATCATCCATAAATGGAAGAAGTTTGGAACCACCAGGACTGTTCCTAGAGCTGGCCGGCCGTCTAAACTAAGCGACTGTGGGAAAAGGGCCTTAGTCAAGAGAGGTGACGAAGAACCTGATGGTCACTCTGTCAGAGCTCCAGCGTTCCTCTGTGGAGAGAGGAGAACCTTCCAGAAGGACAACAATCTCTGCAACAATCCACCAATCAGGCCTGTATGGTAGAGTGGCCAGATGGAAGCCACTCCTTAGTAAAAGTCACATGGCAGCCCACCTGGAGATTGCCAAAAGGCACCTGATGGACTCTCAGACCATGAGAAACAAAACTCTCTGGTCTGATGAGACAAAGATTGAACTCTTTGGAGTGAATGCCAGGCATCATGTTTGGAGGAATCCAGACACCACTCATAACCACGCCAATGGTGGTGGCAGCATCATGCTGTGGGGATGATTTTCAGCAGCAGGAACTGGGAGAACAGTCAGGGTAGAGGGAAAAATGAATGCAGTAATGTACAGGACACCCTGGATGAAAACCTGCTCCAGAGCGCTCTTGACCTCAGACCGGGGTGACAGTTCATCTTTCACCAGGACAACAACCCTAAGCACACAGCCAAGATATCAAAGGAGTGGCTTCAGGACAACTCTGTGAATGTCCTTGAGTGGCCCAGCCAGAGCCCAGACTTGAATCCAATTGAACATCTCTGGAGAGATCTGAAAATGGCTGTGCACCGATGCTTCCCATCCAACCTGATGGAGCTTGAGAGGTGCTGCAAAGAGGAATGGGCCAAACTGCCCAAAGATAGGTGTGCCAAGCTTGTGGCATCATATTCAAAATAGCTAAAAACTATTTAAAAGAACCACAGTTATTGTCACAATTTAGTCCAATATGGGGTAATCAATATTTTAAACCAGGGAGAGCGGACGCTGTATTTAAAGTATGGAATTTAAAAGGGATACAAAAGATTCAGGATTTATATTTGCCATGTGCAGACAACATAATGTCTTTTGAAGAGCTGAGGATCAAATTTAATCTCAATAGAACACATTTTTTTAAATATCTTCAACTTAGAAACTTTATTCGATCAAATCAAAATAAAGCTCTCACTCGACCTATTTATTCATCCTTGGAAAAAATGATGATGAAAGATAGTAAAAGAAAGGGTATTATTTCAGAGTTTTATAACTCATTGACACTATCTTCAAGTGAAAATTCACTGAAAAGATTAAACTACTGGAAAGAAGATCTGCAAATTGAAATTTCAGAGGAACAATGGGAATTGGCTTGTACAGAAGCTCAAACCAAATCAATAAATGCACGCCTTAAATTGATACATTTCAAATGGTTAATGCGGATGTATGTTACACCGGAGGAGTTAAATAGATATAACAAAAATATACCAGATACATGCACAAAATGCATGGAAAGTAAAGGAACCCTATTTCATTGTTTATGGGAATGTAGATTAATAAGAATGTTTTGGGAAGAGGTGAGGGTAACAATTGAAAAAATAATCTCAAAACAAATCATATTGAATCCTAAACTGTTTTTGTTGGGTCTGTACCCAGAAAAGCATAATTTTAATAAAAGTGAAAGAACATTCATAGACCTCAGTTTGCTTAATGCCAAAAAATGTATTGCACTATTATGGAAAAAGACTCATAGACCAGATGTGACTCAGTGGTTAAGACAGATGTTAACAAACCTTCCATTAGAAAGAATAACATATATACTAAAATCAAAGGAAATTGTGTTTGAGAATATATGGAGACCTTTTATTGATTATGTAAAAAATTTAAACATAACTCTTGAAGAAGAAGGTGAATGATGTGTGTGGACCTTGTAAATTCCAAACTGGTGAACATAATATGTATACTTATGTACTGGATTGTCTAGACTAAACAGAGGAGCATTGTTGAAGACTTGATTTTGTTGGTGGTTGTTGGTGTTTTTAGTGCATTTTTTTTTTTTTTGTAGTACTTTAGTGTTAGTGTTTGATTGTTTGTATCATGTTTGTTAAAAAAAAAAAAAAAGGTTCAATAAAGATATTGTGGGAAAAAAAAAAAAGACTTAAGGTTGTACTTGCTGCCAAAGGTGCATCAACAAAGGATTGAGCAAAGGCTCTGAATACTTATGTACATGTGATTTCTTGGATTTTTTTTAATAAATTTGCAAAAATTTAAAAAAAAAAAAACTTTTTTCACATTGTCATTATGGGGTATTGTGTGTAGAATTTTGAGGACAAAAATGAATTTAATCCCTTTTGGAATACAGCTGTAACATAACAAAATGTGGAAAAAGTGAAGTACTGTGAATACTTTCTGGATGCACTGTATCTACATTTGCCCTGGGCCCCAAAATGAGTACGTAAATCTGTCCCTGTTTCCATCAAGAGTACCAGAGATCATTTCAGTCCCTGGAAAAATCTTTTTAGCTTCTACTCCACAGCAGAAACTCTCAGAACATATTGGAAAGCTTAGGCGATGTTGGTGTATGTCACTGATCTAAATATAATCAACGCCTCTGAGGCATCTGTGTAAAAGCTACAACAACCATTGTCAAAGGAAAAGACAAACTGAGTAAAATACATCAGCAAACAACAAGCTACAGTTTAAACCAGACGTTTACCTACACTGTATAAAAAGGCAACCTTTTTCTCACTGACACTGAATCAGACTAAACTTTTCCTGTTTTAGGTCGGTTGGGGTTACCAAAATTATTTCTATTTACTAAATATTTTTTATATTTGCTAAATATTTTTTGAGAATCTTTTATTACTTTTTTCAAAGTCAGGAGTTTCCATACATTTCCTTAGTATTTGGTAGCATTGCCTTTAAACTGTATGACTTGGGGCGAACATTTTGGGTCTCCTTCCACAAGCTTCTCACAATAGTTTGCTGGACTTGTGGCCTATTCCTCCTCACAAAACTCGTGGAACTGAGTCAGATGTGTAGGCTGTCCTGCTCACATGTCTTTTCACCCTGCCCACAACTTTTCTATGGGACTGAGATCAGAGCTTTGTGATGGCCACTCCAAAACACTGACTTTGTTGTCCTTAAGCCCCTTTGTAACTAATTTGGTGGTATGCTTCGGGTCATTGTCTATCTGAAAGACCCATTCGCACACAAGCTTTAACTTCCTGGCTGATGTCTTGAGATGTTGCTTCAATATTGCCACATAATGTTCTTTCCTCATAATGCCATCTACAACCCCAATTTCGGTGAAGTTGGGACGTTGTAGCATGGCATTGGGCAGCACAGTGGTGCAGTGGTTAGCACTGTTGCCTCACAGCTAGAAGGTTGCTGGTTCGAATCCCCAGGCTGGCAGGGGTTGGAACCTTTCTGTGTGGAGTTTGCATGTTCTCCCTGTGCTGCATGGGTTTACTCCGGGGGCTCCGGTTTCCTCCCACAATCCAAAGACATGCATGTTAGGTTAACTGGCTGTTCTAAATTGTCCCTAGATATCTGTTTCCTATAGGCCCTTAGAATAGAGGGTTAGTACTAGTGAAAGCGCTTTGAGTGGTCTTTGTGACTAGAAAAGTGCTATATAAGTGCAGGTTAGTTAGTTAGTTGTGTAAAATGTAAATAAAAACAAAATACAATGATTTAATAATCTTTCTTGACCTATATTCAATTGAATACACTACAAAGACAAGATATTTAATGTTCAAACTGATAAACTTTATTGTTTTTTTGCAAATATACACTCATTTTTAATTTGATGCCTGCAACACATTCCAAAAAAGCTGGGGCAAGGGCTAGAAAAGACTGGGAAAGTTGAGGAATGCTCAAAAAAACACCTTTTTCGAACATTCCACAGGTGAACAGGTTAACTGGAAACAGGTGAGTGTCATTATTGGGTATAAAAGGAGAATCCCTTAAAGGCTCAGTCATTCACAAGCAAGGATGGGGTGAGGTTCACCACTTAGTGAAAAACTGTGTGGGAAAATAGTCCAACAGTTTAAGAACGTTTCTCAATGTACAAATGCAAGAAATTTGGGGATTTCATCATAAACAGTCTACAATATCATCAAAAGTTTCAAAGAATCTGGAGAAATTTCTGCACGTTAGTGGCAAGGCTGAAAACCAACAATGAATGCCCATGACCTTCAACCCCTCAGGCGGCACTGCATTAAAAACTGACATCATTCTGTAAAGGATATTACCACATGGACTCAAGAACACTTCAGAAAGCCATTGTCAATTAACACACTTTGTCACTACATCTACAAGTGCAAGCTAAAACTCTGCCATGCAAAGTTAAAGCCATATATCAACAACACCCAAAAACGGCACCAGTTGTTCTGGGCCCAAGCTCATCTGAGATGGACTGATGCAAAGTAGAAAAGTGTACTGTGGTCTGATGAGTCCACATTGACCTGTCCTGGTCCTGACAGACCTGTTGCCCTGACCTCTGTGGTCATGAAATCCTTGGAGAGATTGGTGCTGAACCACCTGAAGGTCATCACAGGCCCCCTGATGGACCCACTGCAGTTTGCCTACCGGTCAAACAGGTCAGTGGATGATGCAGTGAATATGGGACTACATTACATCCTGCAACACCTCGACTCCCCAGGGACGTACGCCAGGATCCTGTTTGTCGACTTCAGCTCAGTGTTCAACACCATCATCCCAGGCATTCTTCATCAGAAACTCCTCCAGCTCAAGGTGCCCCCCTCCACCTGCCAGTGGATCTCCAGCTTTCTGACTGACAGGTGGCAACAGGTGAAGCTAGGGAGATTTACATCCAGCTCCCAAAAAATTAGTACTGGCGCCCCCCAAGGATGTGTCCTTTCCCCACTGCTCTTCTCCCTCTACTCCAACGACTGCACCTCAGAGGACCCTTCGGTGAAGCTCCTGAAGTTTGCGGACGACACCACAGTCATCGGTTTGATCCGGGATGATGATGAGTCTGCATACAGGCGGGAGGTGGAGCAGCTGATCCTCTGGTGCAGCCAGAACCATCTTGAACTTAACCCAGCCAAAACGGTGGAGATGACTGTGGATTTCAGGCGACACCCCCCTTCATTCCCCCCACTCACCATCCTCAACAGCACAGTGTCCACTGTGGACTCCTTCAAGTTTCTGGGTACCACAATCTCCCGGAACCTGAAGTGGTCCTCCCATATAGTCACTGTCCGGAAAAAGGCCCAGCAGAGGTTGTTTTTTCTGCGTCAGCTCAGGAAGTTTGATTTGCCTCAGGAGCTGCTGGTTGTCTTCTACACCGCCATCATCCAATCTGTCCTCTGCTTTTCCATCACTGTCTGGTTTGGATCTGCCACTAAACAGGACAAGACCAGACTGCAGCAGATCATTAAGTCTGCGGAGAGGATCATTGGTACCGACCTACCCTCCATTGAGAACTTATATCGGTCCATAACCAGGAAACGGGCGGGAAACATCTGTGCTGACCCATCACACCCCGGCCACAAACTGTTTGAACTTCTATCTTCTGGTCATCGTTACAGATCACTGAAGGTCAAAACCACCCGTCACAGGAACAGTTTCTTTCCTCAAGCCATCACTCTGATGAACTCCTAACATTCACCTAGTCCTACCTGTTGCTGTACTCATGACTTTTCATCCATTATTACATCGCACATAACTCTCACACTGCTTTTTACTTCATTCACATTATATCACTGAATCTGAGTTCACATTGAAATACTGTGTGACTGTATATTTTTTCATATATTTCTGCAAAGTGTGGTTAGTCTGAGTAAATAACTGCATATATTCCTGTATATATTTGCATCCTTTTATAGAAACGTGGACAGACTGTAATTTACTGTACATACTCTGTTGTCATTGAATCCTTATTTAAATCCTCCACCTGAACAACGAGAGCAAGTTTTTAGCCAAAGTCAAATTCCTTGTATGTGTTGTGCATACTTGGCCAATAAAGCTGATTCTGATTCTGATTCTGATTTCAAATTGGTTTTGGAAATCATGGGCGTCATGTCTCCAGGCTAAAGAGGAAAAGGAACATCCAGGTTGTTACCAGCGTTAAATTCTAAAGCCAGCATCTGTAATGGTATGAGGGTGTGTTAGTGTCCGTGGCATGGGTAACTTGCACATCTGTGAAGACACCATTAACACTGAATAGTACATACAAGTTTTGGAATAACATACTGTGGGGAAAATAAGTATTGAACACATCAATATTTTTCTCATTAAACATATTTCTGATGGAGCCATTGACCTGAGATTTTCACCAGATATCAGTAACAACCGAAGTAATCCAGACATAAAAAGAAATTAAGGCAACTGTGTTCACAAAACACGTTATATAGCAGATAAAGTGGAATGACACAGCGAATAAGTACTGAACACATGAATAAGAAGAGTTGCAAAAAGGCATAGAAAGCCGAGAAACCAGCTGAAATCCATCAGAATTTAGGAAGCCATCCCATCCCCCATCAGTGCAAATTAATTTCAGCTGGTTAAGTCCTGACTAATAGCCTTTAAGAAGGTCTGTGAATATCAGTTTGTCACACCACAAAGAACTCATGCTGGGTAGAAGCAAAGAGCTCTCTCTAGACCTTCACAATCTTAATGTTGCAAAACATAATGATGGGATTGGTTATAGACACATTTCTAAACTGCTGAATGTTCCAGTGAGCACTGTTGGAGCCATCATTTGGAAGTGGGAAGAACATCATTTTACCATAAACCGGCCACGACAAGGAGCTACTTACAAGATTTCTGACAGAGGAGTCAAAAGAATTGTCAGAAGACTTATCACAAGAGCCAAAGATCACTCATGGAGAGCTCCAGAAAGACCTGGAGTTAGCAGGTACTGCTGCTTCAAAGAAAACAGTAAGTAATGCACTCAAACAACATGGACTCTATGCCCACTCACCTCGCAGCGTGTTGAAGTGCCTTTAAAGTTTGCTGCACAACATTTGGGCAAGCCAGTAAAATACTGGGAGAATACAGTCTGGTCAGATGAGACAAAAATTGAACTTTTTGGATGCCACAACACACAGCATGTTTGAAAGAGAAATGCCACTGCACATCCCATCATGGTGTATAAGTGATTTTTTTAGCACACGGTACAGGCAGACTTCATATAATTGAAGGAAATAGAATGGACAAATGTACAGAGACATCCTTGATAAGAACTTGTCATCATCTGCTTAGATGCTAAAGATGAAACGAGGGTGGACATTTCAGCAAGACAACGATACCAAACACAGAGCCAAGGAAACTCTCAAAGGGCTCCAGAGAAGGAAAATAAAGCTGCTAGAATGGCCCAGTCAGTCACCTGACCTGAATCCAATTAAAAATCTATGGAACAAACTGAAGATCAGAGTTCATAAAAGACACCCACAGAACCTTCAAGATTTGAAGACAGTTTGTGTGGAAGAATGGGCTAAAATCACTCCTGAGCAATGCCTGCGCCTAGTTTCTCCATACAGGAGGCATCTGGAAGCTGTTATTACCAACAAAGGCTTTTCTACTAAATATTAAATGAATTTCACCAAGCGTGTTCAATACTTATTCCCTTTGTCATTCCACTTTATTAAATATAACTTGTTTTGTGAACACAGTTGCCTTGATTTCTTTGTATGTTTGGATTACTTGGGTTGTTACTGATATCTGGTGAAAATCTCAGGTCAATGGCTCCATCAGAAATATGTTTAATGAGAAAAATGTTGACGTGTTCAATACTTGTTTTCCCCGCTCTGTGTGTACGTGTGTGTGTACACATATACATATACGGGCTGCACGGTGGCACAGTGGTTAGCACCGCGGCAGCACAGTTTTACCCTTGGCCGGGGGATCGCGGGGATCATGAGATCGTGGGTTCGATCCCAGCCCCCAGCCAACAGTGATCTGTGTGGAGTTTGCATGTTCTCCCCGTGTTTGCGTGGGTTTACTCCGGGATTTCTCCGGTTTCCTCCCACATGCCAAAACATGCAGGTTAGGGAGTTAAGGGGCGCTTGCGCACGCAGCGACCGGCAGCTGGTGGCTTGTCACCGGACTGCAGAACAAATCTACCTACGGGTACAAAATAAGTCCAAAAAAAAAAAATATACAGTATATACACATATACAGTCAGTCAGAAAAGTGCAGTCAGTGACCCCTTTAAGCTGTTGGGGGCAAAAAATATGTTCGTAAAAAGCTGCTGGGACTTCTGTTTTTCACACAGTCCATCAACCGAGGGACCTAACCCAGATTTTAAAAGCGCACTTGTATCCACATTAGTACTCCACGCTTTGAGTCCACTCTATCACATTCAGTCACTCAGCATTTGGTCTGACCGTCTTTTGCTTTGATGGCAGTATTCAATTAAGCAACATGGACTACCTGATAATCATAATCCTTTCACTAACAGACACCCATTAGAGCTTTGATTATAGTAATCTGACTTAATATGTGTGTTAACACCACACTGATGGAGTCTCTGCATTAAAGTGCAAAATTCACAAATTAACACTCACAGCCACCTTCTCAGACAGGATATGTTAAAATCTTCCACTTTTGTGTCATACCATTTTATCTGATGTAGTGTTAAATTATCAAAAAAAAAAGGTGTTACAATTTTTTTTAATTAAAACACTGACTTAATGTAACATGTTAATTATCATCCTGCAGTCTCGGGTAGATTTATAATTCAAATCCTCAGTGCACTGGAGTAAACACTGACTAAGGAGCAAGCAATAAATAGAAAAAGAGAAAACAGTTAAGACATTTTCTTCTTTTAGACCAGGTGTGTCAAATTCCATTGGGGGTTTGTTGTTCTAACATGGACCAATGGCAAAATTACCAGGAGAAAATGTCCTGATGGGCTAACTGGTGGTGCTAAGTGCTCACTGTCTAAGGCAGGGGTGTCCAATCGTGTCATGGAGGGCCAAGACCCTGCACGCTTGACCTCCAACTAGTGTCTTCAACAGCAGATTCCACTGAATTTCTTCCCACTGATTGCTGATAAGTGAAAACACCTGCTGAAGAGACTGGGTAGAAGAGAAAACCTGCAAAGTCTTGGCCCTCCATGGCACATGATTGGACACCCCTAGTCTAAGGCCAGCAAAGCAAAGGAGTAAAATGTAGTTGAGTTGGGCAAGAAAAAGATGGGGGATCGGAAACCACAATGTATGATTTTACAATACTCAGCATATCACAAGATCATGACGATATTGTCAGTGGGTCCCTGGTTAATATCAACCATGAATGATCAGTGGCTAATCAAATGAAGGCTTTTTTGTGCCATTCCCACTGAGATGAAAAGCTGCTCAATGAAATTAATGGTGCAAGACTGGGGAAAGTGATTCTATGGGCAAATAGCAGTTTCTGAAAGAAATAGTGTTGTCTGAGCTTCGTTACATTTTTGTTGTCACCAAATTTTCTGCAGTAGACCTTTTTGGGTCAGTTGATCAGCAGTACTTCTAGAGAAGGAAGGCGAGAGGGAGAGACATGGAAAGCTCTGAAAAAGTAGTGTAGTGGTTATGCGGGTACAAATAATATAAATATACTGTATATGTGAGTGGGAATGAAGATTTTTTTTCATTAGCAGCACACACACCAGTTGTTCTGCTCGTGTATGATTGTTTGTTTGTGTGTTTTTGTGACCCGCCCGGGGACTACAGATGCAAATTAGCAGTATTGCTAAATCTGGCATACTTACATTTGTATTAATGTTCATTAGTATGTAATATCCCTTTCAAATACACAAACTAAACACATAAACTCAATTGAGGCACCAGTCCCGAAGGAATGGACAATTTTATTAATAATTCAATATTTGTACCATCGATGAATCAGTCTCAAAACCTGAGTTCTTTCTGCTTTTAATCAAGAAGATGGACATGAAATTACACAATAACTCCAATATGCCTTTTAACACTTCAATAAGAAATTTCAGGATAGATGAGCACATTCAGATGACTTTACGACAGTGAATTCAACATGTATCATGAGCACATTAAACTGTTCGTGGATTACTGAGCATAAAGTGTATTATCAAACATTTGTGGAACCAAAGAAAAACATAGCTTAATTGGCACTGTAATGGAAAATGAAAAACCATAAAATAGCTGTAAAGCAGTATGGTTAGGAAAACTGGATGCAATTTTATGAAGAAAATGGTGATAAAAATTAGTTTATAAAAAGGAAAATTTGTGTTACTCTGAAAAGGAATGCTATCAATGAAAAGATAAATGTATTTGAAGTTCTGAAAGGAGTTTGAAGATGTTAGGGTTATAGGGCTTATAAAAGAATATTCTGAAGAATTAAATTTAATCTGGACAACAGACCTTAAGCACAGCAGATGAAGTCTGATTGTGCCCAATGGTGGTAGCAGGCCTTTCAAGTACCAACTTGATCCAAATGGATGTTCTGTTTCCTCTGGTAACATTTCTGCATGGCGGGTCACCACCCTTGAAGTTATGCCGCCACGCTAAGAGGAAATATAGATTTAAGAAAAAAATTAATTAAGAAATGAAGAAATGATGCTCCGCAGGGCAGCGTGGTGGCGGAGTGGTTAGCACTGCGGCAGCACAGCAACTCACCCTTGGCCGGGGGATCCTGAGTTCGATCCCAGCCCCCGACCAACAGTGATCTGTGTGGAGTTTGCATGTTCTCCCCGTGTCCGCGTGGGTTTACTCCGGGATTTTCTCCGGTTTCCTCCCACATGCCAAAAACATGCAAGTTAGGTTAATTGGCATCAAACTGGGGATTCTAAATTGTCCTTAGGTATGACTGTGAGAGTGAATGGTTGTCTGTCTCTCTGTCTTGGCCCTGCGATGGACTGGTGATCTGTCCAGGGTGTACCCTGCCTCTCGCCCAAAGATGCTGGGATAGGCTCCAGCCTAAAACGTCTGTAACTTTTGAATAATTCAATGTAGAATCTTCATTCACTTCATTTTAGGCTCTAATGAAAGGTCACACTCAGGGCTGTGTCTGTGTGTGTGTGTGTGGGCGGGAGGTCGTCCCCCCCCCCGCTACCAAGGACCAAATTCGGCCCTCTACATGACGGATTACACTCCTTGCATGCTTTCACAGCGGCTTCCCCCCCCCGCTACTGTGTGTGTGTGTGTGGGGGGGGAGAACCGTGAACGGACCGTGAACGCCCCCCCCCCCCCCGCTACAGAAGAGGGCCATCACTACATGATGGAATAGACTGATATTATTGTCATTAAAAAATACAGTGTTAAAAGAAGTTGAGTGTTCTCGGAGTAGTCATTGCACCCAGATGGAGAACGGTTGTAGTAACTAATGTATATTTTAATTCAGACTGGTCTAATGAAGGCTATGGGGGGAGGGAGCTGAAAAGTTCATAGGCTGACTAAGGAGTAACGCCACACCAACAAAACTAGTCATGCATTAAATTCAACCTTTTCTAATGCTAACTGCATTGTTTCTTTTCAGATACACTCGCATTGGACAGTAATCCAGGACTTTGAAAAAGAGACCTACAGCCACTTCGTGAAGATGGATAAACCAGATCCAGCTGGTTTCCTTGAACGTTTCCTCACCCAAGATGAGTGTTGGGTCCACAACTTCAAACCAGAGACCAAACAGCAGTCTAAGCAGTGGAAACACACCTCTTCTCCCCCTCCAAAGAAGGCTAAGATGGTGTCATCAGCAGGGAAGGTGATGGCCTCAGTCTTTTATCCATCTTAATGAATTGGCTCTAGGTGTACTTTTCAAAGTCCTGGATTACTGTCCAGTGTGACTGTATCTGAAAAGAAACGATGCAGTTAGTATCAGAAAAGGTTGAATTTAATGCATGACTAGTTTCGTTGCTGTAGCACAACTCCTTTATAGTCAGCCTATGAACTATTCAGTGCCCCCCCCCCCATATGGACTATTTGAAGTCACAGAATTAACACTATCAGAGTTAAAATCAACACTTCTTGGACTTCCGGGAAGATGGCGGAGAGACATAACACTTAAACAAAGAGCTCTCCCTAGCCGGATTAAAAATCATCGGTAAATGGCCAACTCGACATAAACAAATCAATAAACTAAGGGATGAAAACACGAAGGAACCGGGCACAAGGACAAAAACAGGGTAAAATTGAAGAATTCCTCTCCAACAACGCAGGAAAAACCGCTGTACGCAAAGCCCAAAAAAACGAGATGTCCACAGCAGAGAAAATGGAGGACACCAGACTCGACAACATGAACGCTGGCATCGCCAGTTTGGGTGAAGAGTTGAGAGAATTCAAGCGACAGCTACAACAGGATTTAGCGGCTCTTAAGGAGGAACTGAAAAAAGAAATTAAGGAGGAAATCATGGACCTCCGAAGAGAAATGGAGCGTAAATTAACGGAAAACATGGAGGAGCTGCGCTCCCAGCGGGCGTGTATGACAGAAGCGCAGACCCGAATTTCGGAACTAGAAGATTGGAAAAGCAAGGCAAACGAACAACTACAGACCCTGACGACGCAAACGCAGAGGATGCAGGAGAAAATAAACGACTTGGAGAGCAGATCCCGACGAAGCAATATGCGCATCTTTGGAATTCCGGAGGGCATTGAAGGCAACTCGATGACAAAATTCATGGATCAGTTCTTAAAAAAAGAGCTGGAAATACCCGGAGAAACGGATCTGCAGATTCAACGGGCGCACAGAACACCGGCACAAAACAAACGAAAACAAACTCTCCACCCAGGTCAGTTGTGGTAAACTTTGTGAAATATGACATAAAGGAAAGAATCCTGACGCAAGCATGGAAAAAAAAGATACGAATCGGCGACAAACAGGTATTTTTTGACCATGACTACCCGACAGAAATCGTGCAGCAGCGGAAGAAATATGCCAATATTAAAAAAACGCCGAAAGAGAAAAAAATTAGATTCCAAACGCCGCTAACGAAAATGAGGATTCATTGGGAGGAAGGCACAAGAACCTACAACACGGCCGAAGAGGCAGCGCGGGATATGATGGAGCGGGGCCTTGAGGTGAGCGTGCCGAAGGAGACGGCTGGAGCAGCGGCGGCCCTGAACGCACCACGACAGACGGAGTGGAGACGAGTGAACGGCGGAAGAAGGGGGAGAGACGTAGAGCAGCGGGCCCAGGACAAGCTACAAGGCTTTCAACTGAAAGCCTAGATCATAACAAAGATTAAGAAAGGCACAGAAGAAATGAAGGCCAAGAAGACAAGGTAAAAGAGAAACAGACGGCTAGGAGAGGTTTAAGTGATATTTGTTGGACATTTCTAGACTTATGACTATTACTTTGATAGTAATTAGAAGTCTAGGGAGGGCCCTTCACTCTGTGAAGACAACCCCCCCACCCACCAACAGGGACCAGTGGGCAGAAGAAAGGCCCAAAGTACGGAGGTTGAGTTTTTTTAATGTGTTTTTATATAAATATGTGTTATTTTTGTTGTTAAAGGGGCTAGGAGCACAAGTTAAAAAAATGGAAAAACATGAATATGGGTAAAAATCTTAAGATAATGACACTAAACGTGAATGGTCTGAACTCACCTGTTAAAAGGGAAAGAATAATAAGAAAATTCAAGAAGGAAAAAGCTGAAATTATATTTATGCAAGAGACACATTTGAGCAAGGCAGAACATGTGAAACTAAAGAGATTTGGCTATAAGAACTCCTACTACAGTTCATTTAAGGGAGGAGCAAAAAGGGGAGTTATGATACTAATCTCAAACAAAATACAATTTGAAAGTGAACAGGAAATCCAGGATAAAGAAGGCAGGTATGTAATAATAAAGGGAAGAATAGATGGTATGCAGATCACATTAGTGAACATCTATGCCCCACCAGAAAGTGACAAGGGTTTTTTTCAACATCTGTTTGATCTCATAGCAACACACAGTGAAGGAGTCCTAATTTGTGGAGGAGACTTAAATGCTGTCATGGATCATGAAGTTGACACAACAAGTGTTAAGAAGACAAAAAAACATGTAACAAAGTTCATAAGAACCTCACTGGCAGAAATGGGTATGGTAGACATATGGAGGGACCTACACCCACTCGAAAAAGACTATACACATTATTCAGCAGTCCATAAAGTACACTCTAGAATAGATTACTTCCTTATGAATGAAGGTGACAGACACAGGGTGAGAAATTGTTGGATTGGAGGGGCAGAAATATCAGATCATAACCCTATATACATGGAAATATATTTAAACAATAGAAAACGACAAACAACATGGAAACTTAACGTAGGACTGTTAAATGATGAGAAAATGAAAGAAAGAATAAAAATAAACATAAACGAATATATCCAAGAGAATGACAATGAAGAAGTGGACCCAACAATACTATGGGACGCACTAAAAGCCGTGTTAAGGGGTAAATTAATTGTTGAAACAGGAAAAGCAAATAAGACTAAACTGGAAGCGTATGAACAAAGATGTGAGAGACTGAGGGAATTAGAACGTAAACATCAAAGCACAAATGATCCAAAAATATATCAAGAAATTAAAGAAGAAAAAACAAAGATAAAAGAAACACAAATGGATGAAATTGAAAGGAAAAATAGATATCTAAAGCAAAAATATTATGAAACGGGGCCAAAAGCCACAAAACTGCTGGCAAAACGGTTAAGAAAACAACAAACAATGAACAATGTATACAAGATTAAAGACCCCACCACAAATAAAACCACAGTTAACCCAGAAAACATCGAAGAAATTTTCCATAATTTCTACCAAGAACTATACTCGCAACCTGAAGAAACAAATACTAAAGATATCAAAAAATTTCTAGACACATTGGACTTGCCATCAATAGGAAATCAACAAAATGAAAAACTAACAGCAGAAATAACAACACAAGAGATCAGAGATGTGATTAAGTCACTTAAAAACGGTAAATCACCAGGTAGTGATGGATACCCATCTGAGTTTTATAAACTGTTTATAGAAGAACTCACGCCACAACTCCTAAAGTCATTTAATTGGACGCTGAACAACAACAAAATACCTCCAACATGGAACGAAGCAATCATTTCAGTTATTTTAAAACCAGGGAAAGATAAAGAACAATGCGGAAACTATAGACCAATCTCTCTATTAAATGTAGATTATAAAATATACACAACAATTATATGTAAACGAATAAAGACATTCTTGACGGAATTGATAGAAGATGATCAAATTCATTGGATCATAGAGGGACGCCAAACACATGACAATATCAGGAGAACAATACATATAATTAACCAAATACATAAAGAAAAGAAAAGCGCAGTAATAATGAGTTTAGACGCAGAAAAAGCATTTGACAGGGTTAACTGGAAATTCCTATATAGTGTACTGGAGCGCTTTGGATTTAACGAAAAATCAGTACAATGCATAAGGACGCTATATCAAGAACCTGTGGCAAGAATCAAGATAAACGGTAGCTTAACAGACAAAGTAAATATACAAAGATCAACTAGGCAGGGATGCTGCTTATCGCCCACCTTGTTTGCTCTGTTCATAGAACCATTGGCTCAAGCGATACGACAAAATAAGAAATTAAAAGGTGTAACAATAAAGGGGGCGGAACACAAGATTGGGCTATTTGCAGACGATATTATAGTTTACCTTGAACAACCAGATAAATCAATAATGGAAATGATGAACTTGATAGAAAATTTTGGAAAATTATCAGGATACAAGATAAACATAACAAAAACACAAATACTGACATTCCACTATAACCCTCTAAACCAGATAACTGATAAGATCAAACTAAACTGGAAGCAAAAAGAAATAAAATACCTTGGAGTGAACATACCTAAAGACCTAAGCAAAATATATAAAGCAAACTATGATAGGTTGGAACAAGAAATAAAAAAAGATATTGATAGATGGTCAATCTTAAATATGGATCTGAATTCAAAAATTGAGACAGTCAAAATCAGCATACAACCTAGATTACTTTACCTCTTCCAGGCTATACCAACAGAGATTCCAGATGCCCAATTCTCAAAGTGGGACAGGATGATATCGAGATTTGTTTGGGGAGGTAAAAAACCAAGAGTGAAATATAAAACCCTCCAATTACCAAAAGAGAAAGGAGGCATGGGCCTACCGAGTCTAAAGGAATATTACTACTCAGCACAAATAAGATATATCATATGTTGGTGCGACGAGGGATATGAGGCAAAATGGAAAGAAATGGAAAAGGAAATTGAGGGACTCCCAGTACAAAGCATAATAGGGGATAAAGATGCATATAAGCAAATCAAACAAATAGACCCAATCACTAAATTTACTTTAGAACTGTGGTATAAAATAGTACAAAAATATAATATAAGGGAAGACATAAAACTATTGAAATGGGTAGCATTTGACAGTCAGTTTGAACCGGCAAAACAAGATAGGGGATACAAAAATCTGGTGAACAAGGGAATCACAGCATGGGGCAATATCGGAAAAAAAGATCTCGGGAGCTTTGTAAATATCAGGAGAAAATTTAAATTAGAAAGATCGGAATTTTTCAGATATCTGCAGATGAGAGATTACTATATGAAGAAGATTAGGCATAACCTCCAAACAGATGTGAACGAGATTATACAACTTATTTTAAGCTCATATGCAGGAAATAAAATAAGAATTATTTCAAAACTATATCAGAAACTTATGACAAACAATCATACAAGTAACTATATAAAGGAGAAATGGGAGAAAGAGCTCAATTTAAACATAACAGAAGAAAGCTGGCAGGAAATATGGAAAACACAACACACATCAACAAATTCAAGGGCATGGAGGGAATTTGGATGGAAAAACCTGATTCGCTTTTTCATTACACCACAGATTCAAGGAAAATATTCAAATACCCAATCTTTATGCTGGAGGGGATGTGGGGCTCAAAATGCAGACCACTCACATATGTTTTGGAAATACTACAAAATATCATCATTTTGGAAATCTATGCATGTGACAATACAGAGGATATTAGGATATAATATACCAATGAACTGTAACCTGATGTACTTATGTGATCTTAAAAAAGACAGTGTTATACAGGCTGAGGACAGATATCTAGTTAAAATCTTGTTGATTGCATGTAAAAAAACTATCACAAAAAAATGGTGATCAGAAGTTCTTCCTGACCAAGAGCAATGGACTGACATTGTTGAGGACATACGTATGATGGAAAAACTAACATATCGACGAAGAATGCAAGAAGGAATATGGGAGAAAAAATGGCGGAAATGGACACACTACAAAGTGCAACAACGAGGCAGAAATTGAAAGAATAACCAAAGACACTGAAAAAACCAGAAGAATTAAGAGATGGAAACTAAAAACTTGATGCTCCAACATTTGTCCCCCCCCCTTTTATTTTTTATTTTTATTTTGTTTATTTTTTTTTATTTTTCCCTACCCTAACCCCTTTGTTTTTTAAATGTAGAATGTGATCTGAATGCATTATATATGATGAAAAATGAATAAAAATCTAAGTTACAAAAAAAAATCAACACTTCTTTGGAGTTTATATGGGAACCACTACTGCAGTGTTAAATTAACACTTTTGAGAGAATTAACATTATAACACTATCAAAGTGTTAACTAACCAACTCTTAGAGTTAATATATAACACTGTAAGTGTTAACTAATCAACTCTTACAGTGTTAATATTTAACACTATAAGAGTTGGTTAGTTAACACTTTGATAATGTTATAATGTTAACTCTCTCAAAAGTGTTAATTTAACACTGTATATAAACTCGGAAGGAGTGTTGATTTTAACTCTGATAGTGTTAGTTCTGCAACTTCAAATTTGCTGTGTAGGTTTCAATTAGCGTTCCCTCTGCTGGCAGACTCTATACTTGCATTTAAGAATGTGGTTCCAAATACGGCAAATGTGATATAAATAAATAATTTTGGAAAGGGACTGGCGGGCCGCAGCGGATGAGGGGGCGGGCTGCCATCTGCCTATCGCTGACATGCACCATAAAATTGGTGCGCATAAGACTGTGCACTGCCACACCTCTTTGAAATGACTCTCCTCCTCAGTGCAAAGCGGGCGTATGGTCTACTGGTAATTAGATGGTGAGACGCAAGGCTTAAAAACAGACAAAAACAGCCAGCAACTAATAAAAACACTGGCGTACGGTGGGAAGTCTGGCGGAAAAGTTCGCTGAATGAACCATCAAAATGGGAACCATTGAGTTCTTCTGGAGTTATGAAGACAAGTTTTCTCTTGCGGGTCAGTCCAAAAGACAGATTCTCTGATTTGAATCCATTCACGTTTGAATGAGCCAGTATCGAGTCACAAAATCGTGGACCAATATTTTAAGATAATGTTTTCTATGTATGTAGGTTGACCTCTTGCGTGGTTCAGGATTCGTGTGGGAGTTCAGCCCCAACTGCGTGTGTATCATCATGGCTGCACACTGTGCACAGCAAATGGTGCCTGCCAAGCCCGGGGAGGACAGCGAGGAACTCGACAGAGCCAGGACCAGGGCCAGGAGTGGGACCCATGGAGCGGAGGTGAAATACTGCAGGTCTCAGGGCATATTCAGTCACTGTTTGGTCCGGATCAAAGAACCAAACAGTGGATTCTGCGGATAGTTCAGTTCGTTTGGTGCCGTCTGAACACGTGTTGGAACTCTGGTGCACACCAAACAAGCGAAGTCTGGTCCCCCTGAAAACGGTGGTCTCGGTTCTCTTGCAAAAGTAGTCTGGTGCGCTCCGCTTGCAGTGTGAATCCAAACAGAGTATCCAGTTGACCAAAGGGCAGAAGTGCCCTTTGGCATTTGTGTAACCATAGCAACACATAATCTGAGAAGAGAAGTGGCCTTTACTGTAGTACACTTTGAGTAGAAAATAACAATAAAGACAACCGTACAAATCCGAGAAATCCTTTTACCAGTGAAAGCCGAGGAGAAAAGTTAAAAAATGTCTAGTTTGTGGTGGACAAACAACCCGGATCAAGGGAATGAATTTCCATTTTCGGTCCTGGCCAATTGATGAGGCTGATTTTTCTTCTTCGCTGAGATTTTTTTTTCCTGGTCTGTGGTGGTTTCGGCTACAGTGCCCCAAACGAGCAGTTGTGGTGACTGCATGATGTCGTCCAGGCAGTTTGGTACACTGCAGTGTGAATGCAAACCAAACCAAACAAAGGTGTGAAAATTCTCAGCATTCCCCAACCGGTCGAACCAAGACCCACCACTACCCTGGTCTGAATGCAGCCTCAGATTAATATGGTACCGATGGAAATGCTCGACCGGAGGCAGGCGGCACTGGACGGGGTGTCTGCTGCATGACTGGCATTCACATTTCAATGTGCCCACCTGGAGGCTGTCACAACTTGTGTAGGTAGGGCTGTACACTGCAGGGTTATTGAGGATGATGGCTTCCAGTCTCATAAATATGCTGCGTTTTACTGGTATGGAATCATTTCAGTGAAACAGTAATCCCTAGCTTGTATGAGGAGGTGGGGCACCGTGTCGTAGCTTTGCGGTCAGTGGAGAAAGTTTCACATTCAGAACTGGTTTTGGGTCAGTTCTTCATTTGATAATTTATGTACTTAATTAACCAGGTTGGGGGTACAATTTGCAGTGTTGTCTCTGAGAATTTTTTTCCCTACTCAAGTAAAATAGTTATTAATATGGTAATTTCCCTGGGTGACTCGATATCCAATCAGATCGTGTCAAATCAAATTGATTTGGAACCTCAAGAATTGGAATCAAATTAATTCTGTAAATTACTGATGATTCCCAGCACTAGTCCCAGCAGTCATGACTTCATATTGTAGCGAACTCAATATGAGCACCCTACTTGGCTTGCCAAGTGGGTTGACCCTATTGGCGACACAGGTAGGGTGCGGGACTCCGGAGCGGGAGGCGTGAGTTCGAATCTCCCGGTGGGACGTCGCCATGTCGAGCAGCACGTTACACTGGTGTCAGAAGTGGGATCTCCTGTCCAAAGCAGTAATGGGGCGCTGACATCGGGACAATGTCGAGAACCAGAGGGGAGTAGTGTAGCGAACTCAATATGAGCACCCTACTTGGCTTGCCAAGTGGGTTGACCCTATTGGCGACACAGGTAGGGTGCGGGACTCCGGAGCGGGAGGCGTGAGTTCGAATCTCCCGGTGGGACGTCGCCATGTCGAGCAGCACGTTACAATATTCTCATCCACTGCTCTGTGGTCTTTTGTATGACAGCATCATATGACATAAGATTGTCTCCTACAAGGATTTAAGTTTTGTGACTTAAGCATGTGCAAATGCAATGAAGTACTTTTAATAACCAGGATATGTGTGTGACCATGTATACAGGGATATGACCAACCAGGCTTTTCTTGTGCCATGTAAACATCATAACCAGCATATGATCGAAACAGAATAAGGCTCTTAACCGAGGCTGAAGGAAATCAAATAGTAATGAAAGAAATCAAAATTACATGAACAGACATGAGTGTCAGTGATGCAGGACTGGCAGACAGAGACCATGGTGGGCTACACTGCCTATAAAAAGTATTCACCCCCCTGGATGTTTCAGTCTTTTATTGCTTTATAAAATGAAATCATGGTCAAAATAATTTGGCTTTTTTGCGAAAAATTTGCAAAAAAAAGGTTCTTTCATGTCAAAGTGAAAACCAATTTTTACAAACTACTGTCAATTAATTAAAATTATATAAAGTACATGATTGCGTAAGTATTCACCTCCTTCTGGTCAGTATTTAGTAGATGCACCTTTGGCTGCAATCACAGCACTGAGTCTGTGTGGACATGTCTCACCCAGGCTGGCACACCTGGACACTGCAGTTTTTCTCCATTCTTCCTTGCAAAACAGCTCCAGCTCTGTCAGGTTGCTTGGGGATCAGGCCTGAGCAGTTCTTTTCAAGTCCAGCCCCAAATTTGAGATCTGGACTTTGACTTGGCCACTCCAGAACATTTACCTTGACATCTCTGAATCATTTCTGTGTAGCATTTACTGTATGCTTGGGGTCATTGTCTGACTGGAAAATAAATCTCCCAGTCATAGTTCTCTTGCTGATTGAATCAGATTATCCTCCAGGATTTGGTGATATTTTTTCTACATTCATGTTCCCCTCTACCTTTACAAACCTTCTAGGGCCTGCTGCTGAGAAGCATCCCCAGAGCATGACATGACCACCACCATGCTGCACGGTGGAGATGGTGTGTTTGTGGTGATGTGCAGTGTTTGGTGGTTGCCAAACATAGCATCTAGTCTGATGGCCACAAAGCTCAATTTATGTCTCATCAGACCAAAGAACCTTCTTCCAATTGACCTTGGAGTCTCCCACATGCCTTTGGGCAAATTCCAGGTGATATTTCATGTGAGCTTTTTTCCCTTATTTTCAAATAAGGGAGAAACAATATCATTTCAGAGGAACATGTATATTTCAAAAACCTTCAGTAAGAACTACCACCAAGCAACACTGTGTTTCAGTGCAAGGAGTCAGATTATGGAACGATTTTGGACCTGAATTAAAATCATGTACAACGCTTGGACAATTTAAACAAAAACCAAAGGTAGAAATACTCCAAACATTTATACAAGATGGCATGTAAAATCACATAAGGATTGTCATATCCAGTCTGCGTTGTGTTGTAGCTTAGTTTTTTGTCACATTTTGTCTTAGCTTTGTTCTGAATTGTAATCGCTCTTGTTTTGTTTTTCTTTTGAATTCTTGGATGGAATATGGGTGGGCAATATAAGCTGCGGCTTTAGCCATCACCCATTTCGGATAACTTATGTTGAACTGTATAATCAGAGGAGTTATTGTCTAATTTGACCTTGTTGGATTTTCTTTCCCCCTTTGTTATATTATTCAGTTTCTTTTAATCTGTACTTTTAATCTATCCGAAATAAAGATTCATTCATTCATTCATTCAACAGTGGCTTTCTCTTTGCCACTCTCTATACAGCTTGGACTGGTGAAGAACCTGGTCAACAGTTGTTGCATGTAGTCTCTCCCATCTGGGCCACTGAAGCTCTCAACTCCTTCAAAGTGGTTGTAAGTATCTCGGTGGGCTCCCCCAGCAGTCTTCCATCCATCCATCCATCTTCTTCCGCTTAATCCTTTTCGGGTCGTGGGGGGGATGGAGCTTATCCCAGCATCTTTGGGCGAGAGGCAAGGTACACCCTAGACAGATCGCCAGTCCATCGCAGGGCCAACACAGAGAGATAGACAACCATTCACTCTCACAGTCATACCTAAGGACAATTTAGAATCCCCAGTTTGATGCCAATTAACCTAACATGCATGTTTTTGGCATGTGGGAGGAAACCGGAGAAAATCCCGGAGTAAACCCACGCAGACACGGGGAGAACATGCAAACTCCACACAGATCACTGTTGGTCGGGGGCTGGGATCGAACCCAGGATCCCCCGGCCAAGGGTGAGTTGCTGTGCTGCTGCAGTGCTAACCACTCCGCCACCGTGCTGCCCCCCCATCAGTCTTTTTCTTACTCAATCACTCAGTTTGTGAGGTTTACAGTCTTTTAATGCTTACTTTTCTCCTGCTGAGACCAACACAGACTCCGGTGCACACTGCTCCCTCACTCGCTCTCTTGCTGGACCACTCCCACAGATCGTCACCTAGGTTTTGATTAGCACTCCCTCTGCTGGCAGACAGTATAATTGCATTTAGGAATCCAATTTCATAAACAATCAAAATTATCAATTTTCGGTGAAGCGGTCAGTGAAACTTGTCAGGTGCACTCTTCAGGTATTGTAGCATTACTATGCAAAAGATGAGAGCCCGCGGTGAAGTGGCTTCTGAGTTAGTAGGGGGAAAAGTTTGCCACATACATACATACATACATACAGAGGGGGAAAAGGTAACATGTCAACATTTTTCTCATTAAACATATTTCTGATGGAGCCATTGACCTGAGATTTTCACCAGATATCAGTAACAACCCAAGTAATCCAGACATACAAAGAAATCAAGGCAACTTTGTGCACAAAACAAGTTATATTTAATAAAGTGGAATGACACAGGGAGTAAGTATTGAGCACATGAAGAAAAAGAGGAGCAAAAAGGCATAAAAAGCCAAGAAACCAGTTGAAATTCATCGGAATTTAGGAAACCATCCCATCCCCCATCAGTGCAAATTAATTTCAGTAGATTAAGTCATGACTGATGACTTTTAAAAAGGTCTGTGAATAGCAGATTGTCACCCCACAAAGAACTCATGATGGGCAGAAGCAAAGAGCTCCCTCTAGACCTAGATCATCGGGCAGTGGTGGCCTAATGGTTAGGGATGTGGACTGGTGAATGGAGGGTCGTGGGTTTGATCCCTGGACTGGCAGGATTAGATCTGGATGGGACAGATAACATAGCAGTGTTTTCCCCACCCTCCTTAACCCCACTGTGGTGCCCTTGAGCAAGACCCTTAACCCCAACTACTCCAGTGGAGCTGCTCAGTGGCCACAGATCAGTCTGTGGTTGTACTGGGCAGCTTCCTGGTGTGAATTTTTAACTGTGTGAGTGTGAACAGGGCGTCCTTGAAAAAGAGAGGTTTCCTCTCAGTGGAACAACCCTGCATAAATAAAGGTTAAATAAAAAATTTAATAAATCCTTCCCAAGCTTATTCAGTCTCACCAGGATTTCGCAAGATTTTTTTTTGTTTTGTTTTGATTGTTGTGGTAAGTTGCGGGGCTCTCCTTGGGGACTGCCTGAATTACGCATTGGCCCATGCCCAGGCTGGAGAGTCACAGCTTTAAAACTCATTGGCAAGATGTAGTAGTGACTTTTACCTCTAAAGATTTATAAACTGTTACAACACTAGCTGTAGTAATTGATTTGCTCATTTATTTTTTTTTTGTGGTTTTACAACGTGTCTCCTCACACGCTTTTCTGAGACAGGGGTGTTTTCAGGCAGGTGGACACTTTTCAACACAAACCCGGCACTTCATACACGCAGTCATTACGGAAACTCAAGGAGACGTTCACCAGCAGGCCAGGGGAGATGGCGGAAGGAGCGATGTGGGAAAACTCACAGGTGAGTGTTTTTTTTTTAAATCACATACTGTTTTTTGCTGATGTGTTCTGTATATATACTCAGTGTAAACACAGAAGTGAGCGCGGTGCAGCGCAGCATTTGATTGGTCAGACTGATGACGTCTCTGATGACCAAGCTACTCAGGGACAAATTTGATTGACGAAATTGGCAGAAGTTGATGACAAAATTGGCCAAAATTGCGGTAAAGTTACGGTGACTGGACAAAATTCAAATTATGCAGGACCTGCTGAAGTCGCGGGAACTGGCAGAATCGCAACATCACGAAATCCTGGAGGGTCTTGCTTATTGTTGCAAAACATAATGATGGCATTGGTTACAGATGCATTTCTAAACTGCTGAATGTTCCAGTGAGCACTGTTGGAGGCATCATTTAGAAGTGGAAAGAACATTTTACCATAAACTGGCCACAACCAGGAGCTCCTCACAAGAATTCTGACAGAAGAGTCAAAAGAATTATCAGAGTTATCCAAGAGCCAAAGACCACTCATGGAGAGCTCCAGAAAGACCTGGAATTAGCAGGTACTGCTGTTTCAATGGAAACAATAAGTAATGCACTCAACCAACATGGGCTCCATGCCCGCTCACCTCGCAAGACTCCAGTGCTGAAGAAAAAGCATGTTGAAGCTCATTTAAAGTTTGCTGCACAACATTTGGGCAAGCTAGTAAAATACTGGGAGAATATAGTCTGGTCTGATGAGACCAAAATTTAACTTTTTGGATGCCACAACACAAAGCATGTTTGGAGGAGAAATGGCACTGCACATCAGCCCCAAAACACCATAACAACAGTGAAGTTTGGAGGTGGGAGCATTATGGTGTGGGGGTGTTTTCATTACATTGTACAGGCAGACTTCACATAATTGAAGGAAATATGAATGGACAAATGTACAGAGACATCCTTGATAAGAACCTGTTGCCATCTGCCAAGATGCTAAAGATGAAATGAGGGTGGACATTTCAGCAAGACAACGATCCTAAACAAAGCTGCTAGAATGGCCCAGTCAGTCCCCTGGCCTGAATCCAATTGAAAATCTATGGAACGAACTGAAGATCGGAGTTCAGAGAAGACACCAAAGGAACCTTCAAGATTTGACAGTTTGTGTGGAAGAATGGGCTACAATCACTTCTGAGCAATGCCTGCACCTAGTTTCTCTATACAGGAGGTGTCTGAAAGCTGTTATCAAAAAGGCTTTTCTACTACATATTAAAGGAATTTCACCAAGTGCATTCAATACCTATTCCTTGTGCCATTCCACTTTATTAAATATAACTTGTTTTGTGAACACAGTTGCCTTGATTTCTTTGTATGTATGGATTACTTGGGTTGCTACTGATATCTGGTGAAAATCTCAGGTCAATGATTCTATCAGAAATATGTTTGAGAAAATGTTGATGTGTTCAGTAGTTATTTTCTCTGCTCTGTGAGATTTCTAACTGTGAGAGAGATTTCTAACTCCTTGGTTCAACACAGAAACTCGTAGCTTAAAACAGAAGACTCGTTAATTATAAAGAAAATGGCGCTCCACTAATTTAGATGAAATCTATTTAGCTTGGAGAAATCATCTTTTAATTTATAAAAAATCTCTTAGAAAAGCTAGAACGAGTTATTATTCTGCATTAATAGAAGAGAACAAGAATAATCCCAGGTTTCTTTTCAGCACTGTAGCCAGGCTGACAAAGAGTCAGGAGTCTGCCAATCCTAGCATTCCCTTAGAGCTTACTAGTTAGGACTTTATGAACTTTTTCAATAATAAAATTTCATCTGTCAGAGAAAAAATCAATCAGATTCTTCCCACTGTTAGCTTAAATACAGTAACTACTACAACTCCTTCAATTGATATCTGTTTGGATGAGTTTACTCCAACTGACCTTTTAGAGTTAGACAAAATAATTTCTTCATCCAAGCCTTCAACTTGTCTTTTAGACCCTATTCCTACCAGGTTATTTAAAGAAGTCTTCCCATTTATTGGTAGCTTTATTATTCAAATAATCAGTTCTTCATTAACTTTAGGCCATGTACCGCAGGCTTTTAAAATGGCTGTAATTAAACCCTTACTCAAAAAGCCAACGCTGGATCCAGGAGTTTTAGCTAACTATAGAACAACCTCTAATCTGCCTTTCATTTCAAAAATCTTAGAACGAGTTGTTGCTACGCAATTATTTGACCACTTGCAGGGAAATGGTTTATTTGAGGAGTTTCAATCTGGGTTTAGAATCCATCATACTACTGAAACAGCCTTACTGAAGGTCACTAATGAGCTCCTTATCGCCTCTGATAATGGACTTGTTTCTGTACTTGTCCTTTTAGACCTTAGTGCAGTTTTTGATACTGTCAATCATAATATTGTACTTGATAGATTAGAACACTATGTTGGACTTAATGGAACTTCGTTGCAGTGGTTTAGATCTTATTTATCTGATAGGTTCAGTTTGTTCATGTCAATAATGAGTTTTCTTTCAACTCAAAGCTCAGTCATGGAGTTCCACAGGGATCTGTGCTAGGCCCTACTCTTTTTAGTTTATATATGCTTCCGTTAGGCAACATTATTAGAAAGAACTGTATATAGTTTCATTGTTATGCAGATGACACACAATTATACCTGTCAATGGAGCCAGATGATAGTAATCAATTAGCCAAGTTAGAAGCCTGTCTTAAGGAAATTAAAGCTTGGATGACTTGTAATTTCCTGCTATTAAATTCAGATAAGACTGAAGTCATTCTAGTTGGTCCAAAAAGCCTTAGAAATTCCTTTCCAAATCAAACTTTTAGTTTGGATGTGGTTACTCTTCCTCTTAATAGCTCTGTGAGGAACCTTGGGGTCATTTTTGATCAAGATCTGTTTTTCAATTCACATATTAAATTCGTTTCTAAGACTGCCTTCTATCATTTGCGTAATATTGCCAAGATTAGGAGCATCTTGTCTCAGAGTGATGCTGAGAAAATGATCCACGCTTTTGTTAGCTCTAGATTAGATTATTCATTCATTCATCTTCTTCCGCTTAATCCTTTTTTCGGGTCGCGGGGGGGCTGGAGCCTATCCCAGCATCTTGTAACTCTTTATTATTAGGTTGTCCTAAAACATCTTTAAAAAGTCTTCAATTGATCCAAAATGCTGCAGCAAGAGTTTTAACAGGTACTAGAAAGAGAGATCATATCTCTCCGGTTCTGGCCTCCCTTCATTGGCTTCCCATAGAGTTTAGAATTAAGTTTAAAATCCTTCTTCTCACTTTCAAAGCTCTAAACAATCAGGCCCCTTTTTATTTAAAAGATCTGATACTACCCTATTATCCTAACAGAGCACTACGCTCCCAAAATGCTGGGTTACTTGTAATACCTAGAATCTCCAAAAGTACAATGGGAGGCAGAGCCTTCAGTTATCAAGCTCCTCTCCTGTGGAACCAGCTACCAATCTGGATTCAGGAGTCAGAGTTGATCTCTGTTTTTAAGAATAGGGTTAAAACCTTCCTTTTTGATATAGCCTACAATTAGGGAGGGATCATGTGTCTCTGAACCCTCCCTTAGTTATGCTGCTAATAGGTTTAGACAGCCGGGGGACCTCCAATAATGCAATGGGCCTCACTCCTTTCTTCACTCTCAATGAATTTTTTTTTTTTTTTTTTTTGCTGGTCATTAACATCTGTTTGTTCTCTCCCATAGATTGAGTCCCCATCGTGCTGTTTGCTCTCTACATGTCTGTTCTTTTCATCTTCTCTGTCCCCCAGTCGCAGCAGATGACTGCCCCTTCCTCAGCCTGGTTCTGCTGGAGGTTTCTTCCTGTTAAAAGGGAGTTTTTCCTCTCCACCGTCGCCAAGCGTTTGCTGATAGGGGATCGCCTGATTGCGGGGGTCTTTCTGCAATTGTGGGGGTTTCCCCTACAGTTGAAAGTACTATTAGATGACTGTTGTTGTGAAATGGCGCTATATAAATAAAGTTGAATTGAATTGAACTGAATTGACTTATCGATTGATTAACAATTAATTGATAACCAGCATTTTCCCTGAGAATCTGAATTTTCCTCGATACAATATGGTCTTTAACATATAAAAAGTTGCTGTTTTTTTATATACTGAATAAAACATGAACATCATATTCCTCAATGATTTATTGTACCATTTGCATTTTTTGTACTACAGACAATGGCATTTTTTGTAGTTTAACAAATTTTGTACTGTATAGTGTGTACTATGTGGTTGTACAGCTCAGTAAATTACAAATGTCATGAGTTTTTATTTATTTTAAAAACTACTACCAATATCATAAAATTTATCTTTTTTAGTTATATTAAAAAAAAACTATCATGCTCTAATTTACCAAGATGCACTGGTAGACTGTTTTAACAGGAAAATAAATCTTGAGCTGCTTCATCGGTTGCATGTTGAACATTATTCCAGTCCCCCAGCAATCCAGGCAAACCCTGTATGATCTGGGCTCTTCCGTCTGTTAGTGGTGACTTGAGTCCGGTCTGTTTTCCCATCTAGTGAGGATAGGCTTTTGCGCTCATGTAGCCTGCTGCAGTCTGTTTCTCCGCCCTGTTGATTTGAAGTAGGCAGGTGGACATTGGAAAGTGCCATTGGAACTTCTTATGGCTCTCTGTCGTAACCTGGAATGGTAAGGGGGTTTTTTTTCGCTCTACACAGCGCATGCATGTGCTCTGGGGGCTCAGCATTGTCTTCTGCTTTTTCAGTTGAAATGCAGCAGTGGGTGACCATGTGCCATCCCGCCTGGATGATGACGCCACTACATTTCATAGAATAAGCTATCATTGAAAAGGACTACTGAGTTATCAATTAACTGACAACTAATTTAATTTAGTTGACTGAATTACTATCGACAATTAATTGAAAGTCAATTAATCATTAACATCCCTAATATACAACAAATCATCTGGTACCTTTATGTACAGGTATCTTTGTCTAATATTTAATTCTGTTTGATGATCTGAAACATTTAAGTATGACAAACCTACAAAAAAATGAGAAATCAGGAAGCGGGCAAACACTTTTTCACACCACTGTATACTGTGTATGTGTGTGTGTGTGTGTGTGTGTATATATATTTGGACTTTTACATTGTCACATTTAGCACATTTTACGTTACTTAAACAAATCAGCTAATGTCAGCCTCTAACATGGCGCTGCAATGGTTGGCAGATCTCAGAGAAATTATGACAGGAAGGGTGGTGTGATCTGGGGCTCATGACCATTTAAGGCAAAACATCATAAAATAGCCTGTTTTGAGGAGAGCGCCTCCCCAATATTCACAATAAATCAGCAATAATTACACGCTGAGTTGTTTTGACCAAAGCGTGTCACAGACATTTCATTACCACCCCTGGGAACTATGTCAAGATGTGGAAAAATAGTGCATAATAAGGGTTCTTTAATATTAATGCGCAAGTTGAAAACTGATTCAGATGGGGCTTGACAGACAGCTTTTTCTTTTTTTTTTTTGGTGAGCTGCAAAACAACACAGAAATGTTTTTTGGTCTAAATCTACAGGTGTGTTCTTGCGGATGTCAAAACTTAAATCTAATCCCATGGAAAATGCACAACATTTAACCTTTAAACGGGTCATTGACTGAAATGTGTTTTTATTGGTTTTAATCTTCTGAAATGTGTCTATTGTTCATGTGAATAATGAAAAAATATAACGCTGACTTCTCTTAAAAAAAAAAATACAATCTTTATATTGTTTCTGTCTGATGAGCCGTTTTAACTCTTCTGAGTTGGCTACGGACCATCATAAATATGGTAAGCCCAGCCTTGATAACCACCCGCTGTTCTATTATTGGTCAGCTGAGCTGCCTGTCTGCAAACATGAGCTAACAGTGCTACTAGGGAGTTAGCTTACCATACACAAGTTAGCTTACCATACACGAGGGAGTTAGCTTACCATACATGTCTTCTGGCAAAACTGAGACGAGCCTTTATGTTCTTTTTGCTCAGCAGTGGTTTTCGTCTTGGAACTCTGCCATGCAGGCCATTTTTGCCCAGTCTCTTTCTTATGGTGGAGTCATGAACACTGACCTTAACTGAGGCAAGTGAGGTCTGCAGTTCTTTGGATGCTGTTGTGACATCTTTTGTGACCTCTTGGATGAGCCGTTGCTGTGCTCTTGGGGTAATTGTGGTCGACCGGCCACTCCTGGGAAGGTTCACCACTGTTCTATGTTTTCCCTATTTGTGGATAACGGCTCTCACTGTGGTTTGCTGGAGACCCAAAGCTTTAGAAATGGCTTTAGAACCTTTTCCAGACTGATAGATCTCAATTACTTTGTTTCTCATTTGCTCCTGAATGTCTTTGGATCGCAGCATGATGTCTAGCTTTTGAGGATCTTTTGGTCTACTTGACTTTGTCAGGCAGGTCCTATTGAAGTGATTTCTTGATTGAGAACAGGTGTGGCAGTAATCAGGCCAGGGTGTGGCTAGAGAAATTGAACTCAGCTTTCCAAAGATGTGATAAACTTAATTTAAAAATTAATTAATTAATGTTTTAACAGGGGGGCAATCACTTTTTCACACAGGGCCATGTTGGTTTGGATTTTTTTTCCCTTAATAAAAAACACCATTTAAAAAAATGCCTTTTGCGTTTACTTGTGTTATTTTTGTCTAATATTTAAATTTGTTTGATGATCTGAAGCATTTAAGTGTGACATACAAAAAAATGAGAAAGAAAGGGAAGGGGCAAACACTTTTTCACCCCGCTGTACATGACTATGACAGGTGGTTTGTTGTGGTGCTCAAAATTTTAATTGTACTGCTTTTAGTCTATGCATATGAATCGTAAAAGGTACTACTAGTAATTATAGGACAGCTCCCCCACTGTCCTCCAGTGCTCCACGTGACTCTGCTTCACTCTCGCAGGCAGCGTAGGAGAGCCGCCTCGTGACAGGGGGTCCCCAGCTGGCTGTGTGAGCAGAGTGGAGTTCCACAGAGTGATCGGGGAGCGTGTGCTGCACGGTGTTAGCAATTTGTTATAGAATCACGGCAAAATTATTGGGAGATAGGCCGGAGTGACTTGAGATACACCACTGAGCCCAAATTTTCTGACCGTGTGGCCTGACTGCACATGTGCAAGACTGAACCTCTCATTCATGAGGTGGCGCTACCAACACAGCATACAAAGCCAAAGTAGACAAAGAGGACAACAAGGAAGACGAGAATAAACCTACATGAATCGTTTTGCAGCAGCAGCCGCTTAAGCAGAGCACTGAAAAATGGTAATTCCTCCTCTTCCTTGAAACAATGCCATTGTTGTTGCTACAAAAAATGTGCGTCACTCTCGCGTTTATAGCCAGTGAACAAACGGGTGCGTTAGCGTATTTGCGGTACCCACAGGGCTGGGGTGAAACCAAAAATAACAGCAGTGTGCATGCATCAACCGCCTGGCCTGGTAGATGAAAAACGTGAAGCATATACAGAGCCGTGTGCGCCCTGGCCTCGTCCACAGCGGACGTGGACCAAAGTGGACTAGAGAGGAAACGCAGCATGAATCCAGATTCAGACAACAACTTACACCGTTATTTACGTGGAAGATTATATTTTAAACTGACATATGTGTAACTCGTAGCAAAATTTGATCAAAAGATAATTTTGTTCTTGCCCTTCATTCCCCTATAGCTGCCTGTGTCCTACAGGCCCAGCAACCTACTGAGGGGCAGTGATGAGGGTCTGAGCGCAAAGACAAAGGATGGCAAGCAGGTAGTCTCCTCTCTCCGCCAACAACGTCAGCTCAGGAAGCCTTTTGTTCCACTCCATTTGAGCTTCAATAAACCTTAAAGATGCACTTTTAATATACACGCACTGCACGCTTTTTGATGGGTTCCTTTCACGCCGAAGTTAACAAGACGTGCGATAAAGACAGCCAGCCCTCACTTCTGCCGCCTCCGCTGTCTGCACGCTGAGTGACATGAGAGGAAATATTAAATTGAGCCAATTTTGGACTGAATTTGGCGCACAGCGTTCGGAGCCCGTACACGGTCAGGAGCCCCATCACAGAGGCAGCAGAGCCCCCAGCACAAACAGCACCGGCCCAACGAAAGCTGCAGAGTAGAAATAATCCGGTCAGAGCCGGTAGCAGCGACGGGCAAACGCTCACCTCCACCAGGAGCCACAATGTCAGGGCGACGTCGGCCAGGGGGCGCCTCATGTCTCCGCCGGGAGGAGCGACGAGGCTCCGCTTCTGGAGAGGAGAAGGACGAGGAGGAGGAGGAGGAGGAGACGCTCCGTTATGTCGGTTTCATCCCGCTACCGGAGACACTCGGGATGTAGCCGGTCCCGCTGAGACGGACGGGCCGGATGAGGGCGGGCGGGACGGCGGTGAGACGGAGATGGATGTGACGGTGGCGCGTTCTCCACCCCCCCACACACGCACGCGCGCACACACACACACACACACACACACAAATAGATGTTGACGTTCTATTGCTGTTATTTTACAGTTTTAAAAATGTTCTTAAAATCTGAAAAAAGTGAACAGTAAAAATATTGTGACGTTTGCAAGGTTCACACAAAGAAAATGGAGCAAGATGGTTGTGATCAACGGGCTTTATTTTACACACCTCTGAGCACAGGCAGGAGGGGAGGTCATTCTCCCAGACCTCCGTTTAAATCACGGTTACACACACATAATAAATCTTGCCTATGAAATACTGCTGGGTAATTATAACGCAGTTATAATTACACAGCAGCAGAATAGCTCAGTAATAACATTTACTACACACACACAGTAACGTTTCAGTTGTCAAAGCATGCTGGGAAACCCCTGCCCCCCTTAACATGGCCCCGACGTTACACTGCCCCCCCCCCCCCGGACTGGTTTCTGTCCCCAGAAAAATTAAAGTCCAATTTAAAAGTCCAATACAAACTCATCCAGGTGTCGGGGCGGTCTTCGGCGCCGGCGGCCAACACGTACAGGCCCCCTAGAGTCCATCTGGGTCTCGGTCGGGGTATCGGGCCGGGATGAAGGCTCCGGTTCGTCCACCAGCGGTGCAGATGGCCGGTACGGGGTGAGACGGTCACGATGAAGGACTACAACCTGGTCCCTTTTCCTAAGCCTCACCCTGTACACCACATCCGACAGTCGCTCCAGGACCACGCACGGCCCCGACCAATGGCTCGCCAGCTTCGGTGATCATCCTCTCTTCCTCTCAGGGCAGAAAACCCAGACTCGATCTCCCGGTGCGAAGTTCCTCCCCTGGCAGCGGGAGTCATACGCTCGCTTCTGCCGACCCCCTACCGCTGCCAGGGCCTCTCGAGCCAGCTCATGCACCGTGTGGAGACGTTCTTTCAAACAAAAAAAATAATCCAATCCGGGTTTTCCCTCCACCTCCGGCTCAGGGGGGGAACCGAATACCAAATCCACCGGTGTACGCAGCTCGCGTCCAAACATCAGCGCTGCAGGGGTGCACCGGGTAGATTCCTGAGCCGCCGTCCGGTACGCCCACAAAACAAAAGGCAGATGCAGGTCCCAGTCTCGCTGTCGCTGGTCCACTAGGATAGCGAGCTGGGTGGTGAGGGTCCGGTTGAATCGTTCGACCAGGCCGTCGCTCTGTGGATGCAGCAGGGTGGTCCGGGTCTTCCGGATGCCCAGCCTCTTGCAGACCTCCCCGAAGACCTCCGCCTCGAAGTTCCGACCCTGATCGCTGTGCAGCTCCTCCGGTGCGCCGAAACGACAGAACATTTCGTCCACCAGCTTTGATGCCGTCATAGCGGCGCTTTGGTCCGGGACCGCGTACGCCTCTGGCCACTTAGTGAAATAATCCATCACGACCAGCACGTAGCGGTTCCCCCGGTCCGTGGTCGGAAAAGGGCCCAGGATGTCCACTCCCACTCGCTCCATCGGCGCTCCCACCTGGTACTGCTGCAGGGGAGCGTGGGATCGCTGAGTTGGCCCTTTCTGAGCTGTGCACGTGTCGCAGCGGTGAACGTGGAGCTCCACGTCCTGATGACAACCGGGCCAGTAGAACCGGGCCCGAAGGCACTGCAGCGTCTTTGTCACTCCGAAGTGGCCCGCTCCTACCGCCCCATGAACCAGCTGGAGTACGTTGGGCCGGAGTCGACGAGGAACCAGCAGCTGCCAGACGTGCCGCTGCCCAGCTGGAGTCTGCCACTGTCGATACACCACGCCCTCGTGGCAGCGGAGGTTGGCCCACTGGGAGTGCAGGGCCTTAGTCTCTGGGTCCAGCGGTGACACAACCTCCCAGGCGGGCCGCTGTCCTGCGTCCAGCCACTGCCGAACCCGCGAAATGACCGGGTCTCTGTCCTGCTCGCTCTGCAGCTGCTGCGTGCCAAGAACCTCTGTGACATCATCGCTGGGGAGAACTGCCTGATCATCTGAGGGGCTGCGCGTCGCGGCGTTATTCCTGCTCGCAGCGGCTCGGAGAGCGGCAGCCCGTGGGGCGGCTTGGTCTCGATCTTCAGCCCGTTGGCAGTGACGACACTCCTCTGTCGCACAGGGGCGCCGGGATAGCGCATCAGCGTTGGCATGGAGGCGGCCTGCCCGATGCACAATCTGGAAATTATAATCCTGCAGTGCCTCCAGCCATCTCGCCAGCTGTCCATCCGGTTCTTTGAAGTTTAACAACCAGGTCAGGGAAGCGTGGTCCGTCCTGAGCTGGAACCTCCCCCCGTACACATACGGGCGGAAATGACGCAGTCCTTGAATGACAGCCAGCAGCTCTCTGCGAGTCACACAGTAATTCCTCTCGGCTCTGCTGAGAGTGCGGCTGAAAAAAGCGGCTGCCTGCTCTCCGTGTTCTCCCTCCTGGGATAGCACCGCCCCGATGCCCTGATTGCTGGCGTCCGTGTCCACGATGAAAGGGCAGTTCGGGTCAGGATACTGCAGGACGGGGGCTCCAATGAGCGCTGCGCGGAGCTGGAAGAAAGCAGCAGCACAGCTGTCACTCCACTGGAACGTGCGTCCTTTCTGCGTCAGCTGATGCAGCGGGCTGGCGATGGTGGCGAAGTCTTTCACAAACCTCCTATAATAGGAGGCCAATCCAAGAAAACTTCTCAGTTCTCCGACGTTCCGCGGCACTGGCCAGTCTCTCACTGTTGCCACTTTTTCTGGGTCGGTGGCGACCCCTGCTGCGCTGACGATGTGGCCCAAAAAGGTGGTCTCCCGCCGGAACAGGTGGCATTTCTTAGGGTGTAACCGTAGCCCCGCCTGCTGGATGGCTCCCAGCACCTCTCGGAGATTTGACAGGGCGCTGTCAAAATCAGCTGCATGCACCAGTAGGTCATCCAGGTAAACAACGCAGCGACTCCGGGGCACATGAGCCAGCACTCGCTCCATCAAGCGCTCAAAGGTGGCCGGAGCGTTGCAGAGTCCAAACGGCATCACTTTAAACTGGTACAGTCCCTGCCCGATGGAGAAGGCTGTTTTTTGGTGGGCCTCAGGTATACTGAGGTATATTGGCTCTACCTGCCAATATCCGCTGCGTAGATCCAGCAAGCAGGAATCTTTCCTGGTGGCATCGTTCAGGCGCCGGTAATCCACGCAGAACCGCCACGACCCCTCCTTCTTCTTGACCAGCACCACAGGCGCCGCCCAGGGGCTGCTGGAGGGCTCAATAACATCTGCCTCCAGCATTTCTCGCACTTTTTGTTCCGCCGCTGCCCGCCTTGAAAAGGGCAGCCGGCGTGGGTGGAGCCGAATCGGCCTGGCCTCACCGGTGTCGATCTCGTGCTGCACCAACCCGGTCCGGCCGCATTCCTCATCCTTCGCGGCGAAAACACCCATGTAACAGTCCAATAGCTCCCGCAGCTGGCGTCTCTGTTCCGGGTCCAGCCCGCTGCAGCTCCGTTGAAATAATTCCTCCACCGCCTGCTGCGTCTCTGCTGACACGTTGACCCCTCCCCTTGCTGACCCTGTGTGCGTCCGTGCTCCCTCTGTCTGCGCTGGTGACGTCATCGTATCCGGTCCTCGCGGTAGCCTGCCTGGTCCGGTCTGTCTTGGCGATCCATCGATTGCGCGGGCCCCCGTGTTCCTTCCCTGGGTTCTGCTGTGGAGCGTGATGGTCCGGTTTCCCAGCTGGAGGGACGGTCCCGCGGTGTCGATCTTGGCATTCCAGGCTGTGAGCAGGTCTAGTCCAATAATACAGGGGTCTTGGATGTCAGCCAGCCAGAACGGGTGTCTTATGTTCTGACCGGCCACCCCCACCACCAGAACTCTCCGCCCCCTCAGTCTGGCGCGCTCACCGGTAGCCGTGGTGACGCAGCGCTTGGTGGGTTCCCACCCCCGTGGAGCCGTCTTGTTCGTGCCCGGCAGCACACCGGGTCGAACCAGGGAGATTGTAGAGCCGGTGTCAATCAGGGCCCGGATCGACGTCTTCCCCAAGCTGCACTGTAGATACATCCCTGAAGAGTGTCCAATTCGGCCCACGCGTGGTGCCGTCTCCTCGGGGGAAACATCTGCGGGAGGCGGCCTGACCCCGTTCACGCCACCTCGCTCTAGTTTAACGCCGGCGAGGGGCGTTCTCCTCCGGGGACGCGCCGCCGTGGTCTGCCGTAATTCCTCCTCTTCCTCCTCGCTCTCCATCGTGGCCTGGAAGGTTCTCTGTCTGTGCGTTGGTGCTTCAATCGTGCGATTCATCAGCGGCTCCACCCGCTCTGCTTCTGCCACTGCAGTCTCCCAATCGCTCGCGGCGTGGATCCGTACGTGGCTCTGGAGCTGGGCCGGGCGGAGACCTTGGATGAAGCTCCAGAGGGCGAGCTTCTCTACCGCCTCCGGTGCGAAATCTGGGTAGCTGCGCCGGGTTAGCAGCCATATGTCTGCAGCATAGGCTCCTAGGCTTTCCTGGTTGCTTCGACGGCGGCGGGTCAGCTGTTCCTGGGCGTGCTCAGCGTCCGCCGTTCTTCCAAATCGTCTCCGGAGCGCCCCTTGTAGCGCTGGCCAGCTGTAGCGCTCCTCAGGCAGGAGATCAGAGAGCGTGCAGAGAACTCTCCCTTCCAAGGCCAGCGCGACCTGCACGGCGGTTTCCTCCGGTGACCAGCCGTTCAGCGCAGCGGCCAGCTCGACCTGGGTCAGGTAGTCATCCAACGTGGCCTCGCCGTTGAAGCAAGGAATCTTGGCCCGCTGCCGAACAGATGGGATGGCCGCCTCTTGATCGATCGTCACTCTTGATCGCCGTGGGATCGCCAGCCCGTCCTGTCCTGAAAAGGGCGGAATGCGGGGCTGGTTTGCTCTGCTCTGCCCGCTCTGTCTTGAAAAAGACAGAAGGCGGGGTGCGCTGGCCCCATCAGGTCCGCCGCCGCTTCGTTTGTCCCGGCTCCCGGCTCCCGGGGGTGGTGTCTCGGTCCCATCGTCCATCATCAGCTGAGCAATGAACTGCTCCAGCTGCTGGATCTCCATTCTGATCCTGGCTTCCATCTGCTCCATCCCACTTCTGACACCAGTGTGACGTTTGCAAGGTTCACACAAAGAAAATGGAGCAAGATGGTTGTGATCAACGGGCTTTATTTTACACACACCCCAACACCCACACTCTGAGCATAGACAGGAGGGGAGGTCATTCTCCCAGACCTCCGTTTAAATCACGGTTACACACACATAATAAATCTTGCCTATGAAATACTGCTGGATAATTATAACGCAGTTATAATTACACAGCAGTAGAATAGCTCAGTAATAACATTTGCTACACACACACAGTAACGTTTCAATTGTCAAAGCATGCTGGGAAACCCCTGCCCCCCTTAACATGGCCCCGGCGTTACACTATTTCAAACGTGGAATCATCCATGTGTGGAGCAAAATATAAACACAAAATAATACAAACGGTTCCCCTTAAATGACAACAGTGGCATAAAAACACGGTGATCGTAACACAGGTCATTCCGGCCCACTGATGGAAGCTCCAGACCAAGGGTGTCAAACTCATGTTAGCTGGGGGCCACATCCCGCTGGCGGGCCGCCGTGCCAGTGAAATCATGGCAAAACAACCGGCTCCAAACTTAGTACAAACAAGCACAAGTACATCAGGAAATGTTTCCATTTATTGAACCATTGATCTTTTACAAAACAAGAACAACCTGAATGAGTTGGAGTAATGACCCCAGTGACATGGCCTTTATCGGATTATCCTGTTTACATGGCCACTTGAATAATCAGATAACTGAAGAAATCCAATCATAACTGGTTTATCAGTGTACATGCAAACATTATCAATGACCATGTTTATGGTTGGATTTCTGGAGTTTCAATCCAGATTAAGACCCTTAATCATTTTTTGGCAGGCAAAATACAGAATAGTCCTTTGAGACTATTTCACAAGTGCAAGAGAGCAAGTTGCAGTATTGTGACGTCGGGGCTGTGTTAAGGGGGGGGGCGGGGATTTTCCCAGCATGCTTTGCCAGCATTCTTTCGTCACAGCTATCTTCTCCTTTCTTGTGTGAACCCCTAACACGTCACACTGGTGTCAGGAGTGGGATATGGAGGAGATGGAAGCCAGGATCCGAGCGGAGATCCAGCAGCTGGAGCGGTTCATCGCTCAGCTGGGGATGGACGACAGAGCTGAGACACGACCCCCGGAGTTGTTCGCCGGGATGAACGGAGCAGCAGACCCGACGGGACCAGCAGACCCCGACTTCTGCCTTTTTCAAGGCAGGGCGGGCTGAGCAGAGCAAACCAGCCCCACTCCCCGCCCTTTTCAGGGCAGGACGGGCCGGCGATTCCACTGCGACCAGAAGCGGCGATCGACCGAGAGGTGACCGTCCCACTCATCCGACAGCGGGCCAAGATTCCCCACTTCAACGGTGAAACCCTGCTGGATGACTACCTGGTCCAGGTCGAGCTGGCTGCTGCACTGAACGGCTGGCCACCTGAAGAGACCGCCGTGCAGGTCACACTGGCCCTGGAGGGAAGGGCTGTCCACACGCTGTCCGATCTCCGGCCCGAGGAACACCGCAGCTGGCCAGCACTACAAGGAGCGCTCTGGAGGTGGTTTGGGAGAGCGGCCAACGCTGAGCACGCAGAGGAACAGCTGGCCAACCGCCGGCGAGGCAGCCGAGAGAGCCTGGGAGTCTACGCAGCGGACATACGGCTGCTGACACGGCGCAGCTACCCGGATTTCGAGCCAGAAGTGGTGGAGAAGCTCGCCCTCCGGAACTTCATCCGGGGTCTCCGCCCAGCCCAGCTCCAGACCCACATCCGGATTAATGCCGCGAGCAGCTGGGAGATGGCTGTGGCAGAAGCGGAGCGGGTGGAACCGCTAATGGATTGTACAGCTGATGCATCGGCACCGAGACAGAGAGCCTTCCAGGCCACGGCTGAGAGCGAGGAGGAGGAGGAGGAGCTGCGGCAGACCACAGCGGTGCGCCCACGGAGAAGACGGCTGTGGCTGCGTGAGGAAGGGTGCTTTCGCTGCGGGGAACCAGGACACATCGCGCGGTACTGCCCTGCACCAACCCCACAACAAACCGATGAGCTGTCACCGCGTGTGGGCCGGATTGGACACTCGCCAGGGATGTACCTACAGTGCAGCCTGGACAACACGCCGATCCAGGCCCTGATCATCACCGGTTCTACCATCTCCTTTGTCCGACCCGGTGTGCTGCCAGGCACAGACGAGACAGCACCGCAGGGGTGGGAACCCACCGGGCGCTGCATCACCACAGCTACCGGTGAGCGCACCAGATTGGGAGGGCGAAGAGTTCTTGTGGTGGGGGTGGCCGGCCAGAACACAAACCACCCGTTCTGGCTGGCTGACATCCAAGACCCCTGCATTACTGGACTCAATCTGCTCGCAGCGTAGAGCACGAAAATTGACACCGCCAGATCGTCCCTCCTGCTGGGAACTCAGACCATCACGCTCTGCAGCGGGACCCAGAGGAGGAACCCGGAGGCCTGCGTGATCGAGTGACCGCCGGGACGGACCGAACTGGATGGGTCACCGCAAGAACTGGACACAACGGCACCACCAGCACGAGCAGAGGGAGCACGATCACAGATAGAGACAGCAAGGGGGAGGATCACAGCGGAGTGGGTCAACGTGTCAGCAGAAACGCAGCAGGCGGTCGAGGAATTGTTCCAGCAGAGCTGCAGCGGGCTGGAATCGGGACAGACACGCCAGCTGTGGGAGCTGTTGGACTGTCGTCACTGCCAGCGGGCAGAGGATCGAGACCAGGCCGTCCCACGTGCTGCTGCTCTCCAAACCACTGTGAGCAGGAATAACACAGCGGCACACAGTTCCCTTCAGATAATCAGGCAGCTCCCCCCAGCGATGACGTCACAGAGGCCCTCAGCGCGCAGCAGCTGCAGAGTGAGCAGGACAGAGATCCGGTCATTTCCCGGGTTCAGCAGTGGCTGGACGCAGGCCAGCAGTCCGCCTGGGAGGCCCTGGCAGTGGCGAGGAGTTGGCAGAAGCGGGCATATGACTCCCGCTGCCAGGGGAGGGACTTTACACCAGGAGATCAAGTCTGGGTTTTCTGCCCGGAACGAAAAAGGGGACTGTCACCAAAACTGGCGAGCCATTGGTTGGGACTGTGCGCGGTCCTACAGAGACTGTCGGATGTGGTGTACAGGGTGAAGCTGAAAAAAGGGACCGGGTCGTGGTACTCCACCATGACCGTCTCGTGTCATGTTGAGTGCCTGCAACCTGTGCTTTAATGTTTTGGAGTCTGGTGGATGTGTGAGAGAGAGAATAAAGTTTCATCTGCTCTGAACGCTCGGCCTGATTAGTCATCTCTCCACCCTAGGAACCCAGCGAGACGGCCAGCGGACAGCGACGGTGGTTGCAGCGGAGGCCAAGAAGCACCGGAGAGAGATGCTCTGTTTCTACCACCACTGTTTTGGAGAGGACGCACACCGATGCGTGCCACCATGCCAATTCAAGTGCTCGGGAAACACCAGGGCCGGCAGTCAGTAACAGCTGCGACCGCCGGTGAAGCAAGCAAGCTGCTCTATGTGACAGACTGACGATTCCTCGTGGACTCCGACTCCCAAAAGAGCCTCATCCTGCCGTCCTACACCGACTGGCTGGCAGGAACTAGCAGCCCCGAACTGATGGCCGCAAACGGCTCAGACATTAAGACTGTTGGTGAGAGGACACTGACTGTAACCTTGCACGGCCGCACATACTAATGGACATTAGTCATAGCGGCATGCAGCTTCCCCATTTTTGGCGCTGATTTTTTGTGTGCACACGGACTACTAGTCAATGTGGCTAACAGACACCTGATTAACGCAATGTCTTTTGATTCTCTCCCCTGTACAGCTAGAGGAGCCGGGCCCACAACACTAGCCAATGTCACAGTTCCAGGTGGTAAGTTCCACACACTACTCACCCAGTTCCCAGCACTCACGGTCCTGACGTTTTCGGCAACCATCACTAAACACGGGGTGGAGCACTTCATTACCACCACGGGGCCACCCGTTTTCACACGACCTCGGCGCCTGGACACAGCTAAACTGGCCATAGCGCGCGAGGAGTTTGCCAACTTGGAAAAGTTGGGCATCATCAGACGCTCAAAACAGCCCATGGCCATCCCCACTACATATGGTTCTGTTAGAAAAATACCCAATTCTTTGATTGAAAGATCCAGGAACAAGCCGGAGATTTCTTCAGTTTAAAGAAGGAACATTTATTTAGAAGTCACAAGTAAAGCAAGCAGCGCTGGATGCAGCATGACGCAGCTCCCTCTGGAGCGTCGCCACACTGACCACGACTTCCGGTGCGACATACATTTATCTTCTCGGGTTGGCAGGTCGGACCAACCCTCCGTACAATAGGATGGGCTACGCGACCGTCTGATTGGCCAGTTTAACTCTGACGTGAACAGGCCATCCGCTATTCACGTTACCAGTCTCCTAAAATGTACTAACTAACTAACTAACTAACCTGCACTTATATAGCGCTTTTCTAGTCACAAAGACCACTCAAAGCGCTTTCATTAATACTAACCCTCTATTCTAAGGGCCTATAGGAAACAAATATCTAGGGACAATTTAGAACAGCCAATTAACCTAACATGCATGTTTTTGGCATGTGGGAGGAAACCGGAGAAATCCCGGAGTAAACCCACGCAACACGGGGAGAACATGCAAACTCCACACAGATCACTGTTGGTCGGGGGCTGGGATCGAACCCACGATCCCACCATCCCCACAATCCCCCGGCCAAGGGTAAACTGTGCTGCCGCAGTGCTAACCACTGCGCCACCGTGCAGCCCGATCAAAAGTGTGTGTGAGAATGTTGGTTTGGGTGTGCAACTAATGTGATAGACCTGACTATAAAAAGAGAGAGAGAGAGAGAGAGAGAGAGAGAGAGAGAGAGAGAGAGAGAGAGAGAGAGAGATTTGATTTTTTCAACACACCTTTATTGTCACAAGTTCAACAGAAAAACACAACAATTAAAACAACTAAAAGAAGCAATGGAAAAGTAAAATGACTCACTGACAAGAAATCAAAGACATAAGTAACCAAACCAGGAAAACTAAAAAAAACTTGCTTCTTACATCAGGACCATACCATAGGTAATTTTCCCCTCCTTAACACAACACAGGATGTGCTTAAAGCACCACATAGCCTCAAAAGTTTCAACATTTTGCATCAGATGATAGTAATTGTAATCAATCACTATTCAAGCCTTGATCATGTCAACCAGCATGTCTTTTACATTACAATCCAGCATTTGTTCAATTTTTCTTTTCCTACTAACATAAATAGCCATTTTAGCCTGACCCAGGATGAAATTTAAAAGTTCACTCTTTTTCTTAGTCCTCTGTCTATATGGAAAGCCCAAGATAAAAATCTGCAGGGAAAAGACTTCTCCAAACAGATAAAACAGCTTCCCCAAAAAAACAAACAACAATTGCAGTCTGTTACAGTCCAGAAAACAATGGAACACAGTTTCTTTCTGAGGACAAAATGGACAAACCTCAACAACATTTGGGTTTAAAAGAGAGATAAAAGCATTTACAGCCACAGCACCATGTAAAACTCGCCATTGTAGGTCTCCAACCTTCTTAGTTAATGGTGGTTTATAGAGTGCTCTCCAGGCAGGCCTCACCTCTGGACCCAGACCCAAGTGTTTCCTCCATGGTGTATCAGCTTGACCTTTTAACTTATTCACATTTAGAATTTTCACCAAAAGTCCATACATTTTTTTACCAGGAGAGTCACAAATGTTAATGTGTTCAGAGTTTAAAAACACACCAGTGCCATCTTTAAAATCAGGAGATAAAACACTAAAAGGAAAAGGTTCATCAGCAGTTTGCACAGAGTTTTCGCAGTGTAAAACAATAGCAGAGTGTTCTTCTGCGGACAGGCAGTCTCTCCAATCTTTCAACAAGTTCATTATAACTCTGACTGAAGAAACGCCAAGAGCCGAGCACAGGGCAACAGCATTGTCCAAGTTAGGACCACATAAATTCACCAAATGTCCCAGCGTTGTAACCTTTGCAGAAATGAACTTTTTTAAAACAGAAGGTCCTAAAACATTGCCCACATCAAAACGGGTCCCGAACACAAGTGGTTCCTTTAAAAGCCAGAAAGGCGACAAGGAAGCCTGGGGAGAGTTCTTTTTAAAAAGTCCCCAGATTTTAAAAGCACTTTGGTAAAACTGGGGAAGTTCTGGGAGTTTTTGGCCCCTTAAATCCATTAAAAGCAGCGACTCCTCTAGTCCAAGCCCTCCACAGCGAGCCAGGACAGCCCTGGCAATAGGTCTCCACACAAGGTCAAGGGGGCCACTCAGCAGTCGCTGAATGAACTGCAGGCGAAAGACAGCCCCCCTGCTGGCCAGATGGATGAGCCCTTGACCACCTTCTTCCCTCGGTAAAAACAGGATACTCTGTGGAACCCAGTGAAGACGGTCCCAGAAAAAGTCCATGACTATAGATTGCGCTCTGGCCAGCAAATTGGGTGGACGGTCCAGACAAGACAGTCGATGCCACAGCATTGAAGCAATCAGGTTGTTGATAATTAAAACACGACCTCTGAAGGACAAGTTTGGCAGAATCCATTTCCATTTTTTTAGTCTTCCTTCAGTTTTTTCTAAAAAACACTCCCAATTTTTCTCAGTAAAAGTCTGATTTCCTAAAAACACACCAAGATATTTAAAACCACCTTGTGTCCATGAAAGGCCACCAGGTAGGGCAATTTTTTGTGGTCTCCCCCCCACCACAACAGCTTCACTCTTACCCCAATTCACTCTTGCTGAGGAGCACTCACCAAAAAGATTAACAGTTCTTAAAAGGTATACATCATTTTGATTTCTTGTAAAAACAACAACATCATCAGCATAGGCAGACACTTTAAAAACAGAGTCAGAGTTGGGGATTTTAAAACCAGTGAGGCCTTGCCTTAGTTTACAAAGGAGGGGCTCGATGGCAAGAGAGTACAGCATACCTGAGAGGGGGCAGCCCTGTCGGACACCCCTCTCAACTTTGAAAGGAGCACTCAAACCACCATTAATCTTAAGAATACTCTCAATGTCTCTATACAAAGCCTGGATCTTGGCGATGAACCCTGAGCTGAAACCAAAGGCCTCTAGTGTCTGCCACAGGTATGGATGTTCAACTGGGTCAAACGCCTTTTCTTGGTCTATTGAAATAAGACCAAGTTCCTTGACCAATGAGCTGGAGAGGTCCAAAACATCACTAATTAAAAAAATGTTGTCTGTAACCAACCTACCAGGTACACAGTAGGTCTGGTCTACATGTATGACCTGCTCCATCACCTTCCTCAGCCTGGTAGCCAACACACTAGTTTTTAATGTCTTTCAAGTCGCCTTTCTTGGGAAGGAGGGTCAGGACTGCTCTCCTACAAGTTAGGGGCAGGTGACCCTTCCGCAGACTGTCAGACAGTACTTCCAGCAAGTCCTCACAGATCTCAGACCAGAATGCCTTGTAGAACTCCGATGGTAGACCATCTATCCCTGGGGCTTTTCCACACTGAAGAGACTGGACAGCTACTGCTAGTTCCTGCAGAGTGATCCCACTCTCCAGCTCTGCATTCATGCTAGCCATCACTTTTGGTAAGTCCGTCAAAAAATGACTCAGCACATGTGGATTCTCAACAAATTCTTTCTTAAAAAGATCTTTGTAGAAAGCAGCTGCAAAGCGACGGATCTCCGCAGACTCATGGATTAGCCGCCCGTCCTCGGAGCTGAGAGAGTGGATCATCCTCCTCTGACCATTCTTCCTCTCCAAACCAAAGAAAAAATGAGATGGAGCATCCATTAGTGCGATGTTCTGGAACCTACTGCGTACTACAACGCCCCTGGCGGCCACACCTAGTAGGTCAGTTAAAACAAACTTTTTGCCATTGAGGGCCTCAAAATGTCCTCTTTCTCCTGTGGAGCCTGCCAAAGACTGCAGCTCCACTACTTCTCTCTCCAGGTCCCTGACAGACCTGGCCAAGTCTCCAGAGACATTGCGAGTATACTGTAGGCACAGATTCTTTATTTGGTTCTTCCCTACATCCCACCACTGCTGCAAAGAACTAAAACTTGATTTTGTTAATTTAAAATTACTCCAAAAAAACATAAAAGCAGTTTTAAAACTGTTATCCGATAAAAGTGATGTGTTAAAATGCCAGTATGCACTCGTCGTCGTCGTCGGCCTCCGTCGGTCTATGATGACCATGGAAGAGAATCCTAAACGTCTACTCTGCTGGAACAGCACCGCCTGTGGCTGAACAGGCCGATGTGCACCAGTGTTCTACCTTCCAGCGTTGGTAGGATTCAAGCCTGGGCAGGAAGATATGGAGGACAAGATGTTACCCATGCAGCATGTCCCCCCTCTCCACATCACTGATGAATCCAAAGAAACAGCAGGGCTGCTATAGTTTGGCACCAGCGCCGTCGCAGGAGCTGCCAGAACGATGTTGAGCACAACAGAGAACTGCCTTAGGGGCTCCAACTCCGGATTTTTCCTCAGGGTTGACTCCCGAAGCCTTTCCCGTGACCGGGTGTGCCGCAAGGCAGCGGAGGTTTAAAATAAGGGTTTACCTTCCCCTAGATGGGCTACCTTCCCAGGTTGACGAGCCACCATCTACCCGAAAGTATGCACTACTGCACTTTATATTCTTGATAAAAACACAACACTGAACCAGAGAGTGATCTGTAAAGCCAACAGGGACTATAAAAGCACTTTTAAAAATGCTAAAATGGTGCTTAAAACTGTAAACCCTATCCAGTCTAGCTAAGGACAGAATATCGTCCTTTCTATGGCTCCACGTGTACTGTCTAGCCTTGCCATGAAAATTCCTCCACACATCACACAGATCATGAGCTTCTATGAGACCTTTTAAACTTTTCTTGGATGCAGCATGTGGCTCTGGGTGATTCCTATCCATAAGAGGATTTTCTGTGCAATTAAAATCACCACCCACAAATAAAAAGTCATCATTACTGCAATTTCTGATCGTGTCATCTAAAATATTTAAAAAGGCCAATCTTTCTGTGCCTACGGTTGGAGCATACACATTTATAAAAACAACTTTCACATTCTCAAAAACAGCTCGAACTTTTAAAATGTGGCCTGCAATTACCTCATCAATGTCATAAGAAAGTGGAATAAAATCTCGAGAAAATAAAATACCCACTCCACCACTACTGCTGCTTTTATGACTAAGAATAATTTCCCCTCAAAATTCCCTCCTCCAGTCAGCAGCATTGTCCTCAGAACTATGAGTCTCCTGAACAAACAGAACATTAATTTTCTTGCATTCTGCAAGAGTAAAAACACACGCTTGCTTGGACATTTCTCTTGCTCCATTGATGTTGAGTGTGCCAAAATTAAAACTGCCCATGCATATAAAAGGGTAAAACCAACACAAAAACAGAAAAGAAAGAATGAGCGATAAAAGACTAATCATCCTGGGCAATTTGGTTCTTAACTTTTAGCACAAGCTTTTTTAGTCTGTAGATCTCCTGATCAGTGAAACTTTCCTGCTCAAGCTCTCCCCTATTTTTCATGTAGGCCCGAGCAGAGTCAACAAAACGTTTTAGATCGGGGAAGAAATTTTCAACTCTAACCATTCTGGATCCCTTAGTGTCCTGCAAAAACTTCTGTATTTTTGTGAAGGGGTAACCACCTCCACTGGCCACATCATCACTGCTTTCACCATCACTCTCTATCTCAGACCCAGCATAAGAATTTGGCTGAGATAGAGAAACCTCAGAACTGTCTTTGACAACCCTTTTTACTTTGCTCCTCTGCTGTTTGGTTTCCAAATTCTTCCGCTTGATTGAGATTTTACATAATTCTTCATCTATTTCAATGTCATCCTCGTCCTCCAACACTGACTCAGCCACCCTGGTAGCTGTTTCTTCCTGTCTTTCGTTCACCCTGTGCTGTGGTTTTATATTCATTTTTCTAGTCCCACCATCTACCTGGGCCTCATTTGGCTCATCTGTCTGATCCTCAGCGTGATCCCTCTCGGTAATCTCACCCTTGTCCACAATGTTGGTCAGTGCAGCAGCCCTGCGATGTGCTTTAACTTTTGCTGCTGTTTCATTTATGATCGACAGGCCAGCTGCGGAGGGCGGCAAAGCCGCCCCACCACCAGATGGCCTCGCAGCCTCGGCCGAAGCGCCGCCGCCAGACGGCCCCGCGGCCTTGGCTGAAGCGCCCGACAGCGCGGCAGCGCCGCCGGCCTCAGAGAGCGGCAAAGCCGCTCCGCCGCCAGACGGCCCCGAGGCCGCACTAGCGGCCTCCCCCGAGTGATCACCCCACACCCCCTGAGGGCATGATCGAATCAAGTGTCCCTCCATTCCGCAGCCGAAACACTTCATATTGTCAGAGGTGACGTGGATGGTGTAATCAAAGCCATCAATCCGGTATTTAAATACGAGGTTGAAGCTTTCCTCGCTATTCTTTAAAATCATGAGCACCTGTCGCCTAAAAGACATGACATGCTTTAAACGCGGGGACTTACAACCGAGAGGGATGTGCTTAATCGGGGACAAAAGCTGCCCGTGTCTCGACAGCTCCTTCTCCAACAGCTCATTCTTTAAAAATGGTGGGACATTTGAGATCGTAATTCTCTTCGCGGGATTCACCAGAGACAGAACAGGAACCAGTGTGTCTTTAATCACAACCCCGCTCTCCACTATCTGGTTAACTTTTTCAATACTATCCAGGAAAATCACCACGGCACTATTCATTCTCGAAGCTGATCTCACGCTTTCATAACCGACCAGCTCCCCCACAGCCAGACTACATTCCTCTACTGAGCAGCTGACAGCCGGTGTCAGTTTGACAGCATGCCGGCGTGTCAGCTTCTCGAACCCAGAGCCTCGCTCCAAAACCATGCTGACCAGCAGAGCTGGCAGCAGAAACCCCCCTCCCAGAACGCCTACCCCACCCCAGCTACAGAAAACAACAAAACTTAAGATTATTTAGCAAAAAAAAAAAAAAAAAACACCTTAAACACAAAAAGATAGAAAAAAGTTTGAGATAATTCACTCACGCTGTCACACACTCCCAGCTCGCACTCACGACCACACCCACTCAGAGAGAGAGAGAGAGAGAGAGAGAGAGAGAGAGAGAGAGAGAGAGCTCTGTAGCTCTGCCTAATTCCAGTTTACCAGAGTTTAGCACCACATGTTTGTTCATAAGCATGCAAGCAGAATATGTATGGAATATGTGTATAGCATAAAGGGAGATTACCTACAGAATTATTATTTTGGCACTCTAACTTTCCATTAACCCTTTCACTCCCCCCTTTGACATGATTTTATCATGTCAGCCATGCATGGTGTGAGAGACACTAGCGATTAACAGATGGTGAATAAGGCAGGTCCCTGCATTGTGTGTCAACCCAAAAGGCTTGTACCATTGGTTCTGCTACCCTTGCCTCCCCCCTTGTGGACACCCTAGCGCGGTGCAGCAATGTCTAAGAGGGCCTTGTCCAGATGAACTGTCAATCCACGATGCCCACGAAACCTTTGTCCACCGGTTGACCCTTGCCAGGGCTCGCATCATTCGGCTGCCGTTGTCCCACGGTTGCGACAAGGGTTTGACCTTCCTCTGTTTCTGCTTCCCATACCCGCAGCTGTGGAGCACAGTCCCATCTTGTTGACACAGAAGCGAAACAACTGTGTGTCCCCGCTCTCAGAGGCACACCTCGTCCCATGAGGTCTATAGGACAGCCTGGTGGGTGCAGCAGATGGTAGGTAACATCCAGTCCAGCCAGTGAACAGTTCGGTGATGCTGTCCCAGGGATGCCACCCCCCTGTTGCTGGACAGAGGTAGAGATGCTGGTGTTGGTAAGGCTCGAGTTCCTGGTTCCACCCCGGATGCTGGAGGTGCGGTGGATGCGCTTGGGTACCAGTCCATTCTTCTTCTAGGGACTGAAGTCGTACAGTCACTCACCCTACGACCTTTTTCTACGTTGCAGGTACACGTTGTGATAGTCTGGTGTTCTCCAGCATGCATTTTCCCTGTACCCTACACCTTTAATCGAGTGCCGATACAAAGGGCTCGGCCAGGGCAGGACCAATAATGGCCTGAGGGGTTGGCATCACAATGGCTGGAGCCCGTATCGTTTTATCCTTATTCACTACATCTGTAGTTATCCATGTGCTGTTGTAAATTATCTCCCATTAGCCTTGAGTGTGTGATTGTTGACCATATGAAATCTGCAAGCAGTGGTTGTGTTGTGATGAGTGTGTTGGGTGATGGAACCTATATGTTCAGCAGTGGGTAAGCAGTAGACAACATCGTTCAAAGTTAGGAGACATCCTTATCCATGCATTGTTGTATTCAGGCATTCAGAGCTTCTAACCTTCACCCTTATCCAGACTACCTAACCGTAATTAGCATGATGGGAATAAATAACGCAGGAATGCTATAAGTCTCACACCCGTACCTATGTGTGGTGAGCTATGTATGATTTATGTATTATCAGTAGCACACTGTGTTTACAAATAATCTGTGATGGCAGAATGGTCCTCATCTTCATCATCCTCCGTCCTGAGGTCCTCAGCTCTTCCTCTCCACCCAGCAGATGACTACCACTGTGGAGAATTGCATTTGTTAACACCTTTCCCCATAATCAATTTGGAATTTGCTTCAAATTTCCTCATCCCCTCGGTTGCTAATGTTAAGATTGGTCATGTAGGAGATTTCTGGGCGTCAATGTCTACAGCCCTCTGTGCTGTGGTCACCCAGCTAAGAGACAATGCGTATGTTGTAATTTGGGAGGATGCCACTGACAGTGGCAACCCCGGAGAGGGAAAGGGAGAGAGAGAAAACACAACAGGATACAAATATGATGTTGTGGACCCACTCAGTATGTCAGTATGTTTCCACTCAGACGGAAGGACAAGGGGAATCGTCATGGGGGGTTTGTGTGTTGATGCCGGGGTTGGTGTGTTGACGCAAACAGTGACAAAGAGAATGGGAATTGCAAAGTCTTTCATGTTAGTCTTTCATGACCGGAGTGGTGGCTCAGTTGGTAGAGCATCCGCCCCACACCCGGGAGGCAGGGGTTCAAATCCCGGCTGAGTCATGCCAAAGACCATATAAAAGTGGAACTTCCAGCCGTCCAGCTTGGTGCTCAGCAATAACGGAATGGAGGAGGGAAATCCGTCGCGGCGCCTTGCATGGCAGTGGCCCTCTGATTCTGCACTGGGGTGTGTGTGATTGACACTGTAGATAGGTAAAGCACAATCTCGTTCTACTGTACATGATTGGTTGTAAGGTTGAATGACAATAAGGGTGATTTAATTAATTTAATTAATTAATTTACTGCAGCACCACAGGTGACTGAGCGGGTCGTAGGCTATAAAAGGAGAGGTGCCTACGACCTGTGACTTTTTCTGATGCTTGTGATTCTGGATGATGTGAGAGAGAGAAATTAATAAAGCCTGCTTTGTTCTGGACCGCTCTGCCTGGTTATTCCTGTCTCCACACTGGTGACCCTTGACGCACAATGGAACTCGCGGTGAACACCGCGGAGACGACCCAGACTGGAGGTGCCAGCAACGCGTGTGCCGTTTCGGTCAAACTCCCAGACTTTTGGCTACTCGACCCGAAGACTTGGTTCCTCCACACAGAGGCCCAGTTCGCGCTCCGGGGAATAACGGCGGATGACACCAGATACTACTACATGGTTGCAGCACTGGACGCACGCACAACTCAGCAGGTGGTGAGCTTGCTCCAACGGCCCCCAGCCCACGACAAATACGAGGCTCTCAAAACCACGCTGACCCAGCGCTATACGCTCTCAGATTGCAAGAGAGTGGAAAGGCTCCTGACGCGCTCTGAGCTGGGAGACGGGTCGGCGGTTGAGTTAATGGAGAATATGTTGGCGTTGATGGGCACAGATGATGGGCATTTCCTCTTTGCCCACCTTTTCCCCCGGAACCTCCCGACAGCGACCAGGGCGGTCCTTGCCAATTCGCCGCTGCTGGCCGCGTGCAACTACAGGGCGCGAGCGCAGGAGGCAGATCGGATTATCCTCACCACCAGAGCCCTCACAGTGAACGTAGCGGCGTCAGAACCCAGCGAGACGGCCAGCGGGGGTGAGGAGCCAACGACGGTGGCTGCAGTGGAAGCCAAGAAGCACCGGAGAGACACACTCTGCTTCTACCACCGCCGTTTTGGAGAGGACGCACACCGATGCGTGCCACCGTGCCAATTCAAGTGCTCGGGAAGTGTCAGGGCCGGCATTCGGTAGCAGCTGCGACAGCCGGTGAAGCAAGCACGCTGCTCTATGTGACAGACTCACACTCAGGGAGACGGTTCCTCATGGACTCCGGCTCCCAAAAGAGCCTCATCCTACCGTCCTACGCAGACCGGCTGGCGGGAACTAGCGGCCCTGAGCTGACGGCCGCAAACGACTCAGACATTAAGACTTTTGGTGAGAGGACACTGACTGTATCCTTGCACGGCCGTACATACCAATGGACATTGGTCATAGCGGCATGCAGCTTCCCCATTTTTGGCACCGATTTTTTGTGTGCACATGGTCTACTAGTTGATGTGGCAAACAGACGCCTGATTAATGCAATGTCTTTTGATTTTCTCCCCTGTACAGCTAGAGGAGCCGGGCCCACAGCGCTAGCCACCGTCACAGCTCCAGGTGGTAAGTTCCACACACTACTCACCCAATTCCCAGCACTCACGGTCCCGACTTTTTCGGCGACCGTCACTAAACACGGGTTGGAGCACTTCATTACCACCATGAGGCCACCTGTTTTTGCACAACCTCGAGGCCTGGAGGCAGCTAAACTGGCCATAGCGCGCGAGGAGTTTGCCAACTTGGAAAAGTTGGGCATCATCAGATGCTCAAACAGCCCATGAGCATCCCTGCTACATATGGTTCCTAAAGCCGAGGGATCGTGGCGACCGTGCAGAGATTTCCGCAGATTGAACAACGCCACAGCGCACGACCGCTATCTGATCCCCCATATTCAGGATTTTTCCGTTCACCTCATGCATTTTTTCCAAGATAGACCTGGTCTGCAGTTACCACCAGGTCCCGGTGCGCACTACCTAAGACGGCAGTAATAACCCCGTTTGGTCTTTTTGAGTTTTTACGCATGCCTTTCGGGTTAAAAGGCGCAGACATTGCAACACATGATGGATGCGGTGTTGTGCAATCTGCCGTTTGTGCTCATCTACTTGGACAACATCCTGGTGGCCAGCGTGTCTGAGGAGGAACACGTAGCTCACCTCAGGACAGTTTTCCAGAGGTTGGAGGAGCACGGATTAATAATCAACCCGGCGAAGTGCCAGTTCGGGGTGACGGGAATCGATTTTTTGGGCCACCGCACCTCATCGGAGGGCGCAATACCCTTACCGGACAAAGTGCGTGCAGTGGCAGATTTTCCCTGGCCTCAGACGGTCAGGGGGCTGCAGGAGTTTTTGGGGATGGTTATCTTTTACAACCGTTTCCTCCCCCACACAGCCCAGCTCATGCAGCTGTTGTACGCCGCGCTTAAGAAACGGAAACCAGCGGATAGAGTCGACTGGACTCCTGAGCGAGAGCAGGCGTTTTCCAAGGTTAAAACAGCCCTGGCGAACGCCGCACTGCTGGTGCACCCGGACCCGGTGGCTCGGATAGCACTCACTACCGACACATCGGACGTGGCCATAGGGGCCATCGTGGAGCAGCGCATCGCAGGTTCTTGGCAGTTGCTTGCTTTTTTTAGCAGGTCTTTGCATGATAGTGAGTGTAAATACAACGTGTTCGACAAGGAGTTACTGGCTCTCCACCTGGCCATACGCCACTTCCAGTTCTGGCTGGAAGGGCGCACCTTCACTGTGTTCGTGGACCACAAGCCGCTAACGTATGCGATGGCCAAGGTTTCGGAACCATGGTCGAGCCGGCAGCAGAGACATCTGGCTGCGATCTCGGAGTTTACGACTGACATTCTGCATGTGGCCGGTAAACTCAACGTGGTGGCGGACTGCCTCTCGCACGTATTAGTGGCCCCAGTCTACGTGGGGATAGATTACACGGCCATGGCCGCTGAGCAGATCAGCGGTGCGGACGTTTGCACACTTCAGTCTGGACCAACAGGGTTAAGGCTAGAGAGCAGAGTACTGCAAGATGCCCCCTCCAATCTGTGACGTCTCCACGGGCCGCCCACGCCTGGTGGTCCCACGCACTTGGCATTGCCGCATTTTTAAGTCGGTTCACTCCCTGGTGCACCCAGGAGTGCGTGTGTCAGTCAAAATGGTGGGAGCAAAGTTCGTCTGGCCAAGCCTGCACAAACAGGTGAAAGAGTGGGCTGCAGCCTGCGTAGCGTGCCAGCGAGCCAAAGTGCACAGGCACACAAAGGCCCCTTTGGAGCCCTTCCATATCCCGGGTAAGAGGTTCGACCACGTTCACGTGGACCTTGTGGGCTCCTTCCCGCCATCGCAGGGGTTCACGCACCTCCTGACAGTGGTGGACTGCACCACGCGCTGGCCTGAAGCAGTCCCACTAGCTTCCACCGTGTCCGCAGATGTTGCACATGCTTTTTTGACGACATGGGTAGCACGTTTCGGCACACCTTCGGATATCACGTCCAATCAGGGCCCACAGTTTGTTTCCGACCTCTGGTCCACCATGGCCCGGAGCCTGGGTGTCACACTTCATCGCACGACCACGTACAACCCCCAGGCCAATGGGTTATGCAAGCATTTCCAAAGGTCGCTTAAAGCAGTGCTCAGGGCTTCGCTTATGGATGCAAATTGGGTGGACCGGTTGCCGTGGGTTCTATTAGGGTTGTGTTCAGCACCAAAGGAGGATTTGGCAGCCTCCCCAGCAGAGCTGGTTTATTCCCAGTTGCTAAGGCTCCCAGGGGAATTTTTGCTGGACAGCCCGCGCCGAACACCGATCCACCCGCACAGTGACAGGGACGGTACCCGGTCCGGTCCACCACTGTTTTCCACGCGTTTTTGTGCCAAAGGCCTTGAAGGACACGGCGTTCGTATTTGTCAGGCACGATGCCCACCGGACCCCCTTGTGCCTGCCCTATGATGGTCCATTCAGAGTGCTGGAACCCGGGGAGAAACATTTTGTGTTAGACTTGGGGGGACGCAGGGAAACAGTGTGTATAGACAGGCTTAAGCCCTCTTTCGTTTTAGCAGACGAGCAGGTGGTGTTGACTCGAGCTCCTTGGCACAGATGACCCCCACTGAGAACTCCCCAGGTAAATGACTCATCAGATTAGTCACAATGGCATGCTAAAGATGTTTTTCCCCCTCTCAATGCCCCCCCCCCCCCACAGAGGGACGCACCCCCAAGAGCCCCCCACCGACACAGCAGCGCCTTGGAGCCGTGGACCCCCCGTTACAGCCGCTATGGACATAGGCTGAAGCCCAAAGGACATGAGGGTTAAGGCTCAGTCTGAGTTTCTGGGGGGGGGGGGGGCACTCAGTATGTCAGTATGTTTCCACTCAGACGGAAGGACAAGGGGAATTGTCATGGGGGGTTTGTGTGTTGATGCGGGGGTTGGTGTGTTGACGCAAACAGTGACAAAGAGAATGGGAATTGCAAAGTCTTTCATGTTACTGCAGCACCACAGGTGACTGAGCGGGTTGTAGGCTATAAAAGGAGAGGTGCCTGTGACCTGTGACTTTTTCTGATGCTTGTGATTCAGGATGATGTGAGAGAGAGAAATTAATAAAGCCTGCTTTGTTCTGGACCGCTCTGCCTGGTTATTCCTCTCTCCACAATGTGATGGCAAATAAAGACAAGTAACCTCAAATATGTAAATAACAAAACTATAATGAACGTAAACAGGAAAATATATTGTTACACCCAGGAGGGGCGAAGAGGGAGGAAGGATGATTGAGCCAAGCCTTAGCAGAAACTCGCGGACAACATCCTCCTCTTCGCGTTCGATGGTTTTTTTAACCTCCTCGATTAACAGTTGTATCAGCGTGTACTTCTTAGACGGTTCGGCTGGGCTTATCTTTGCAAATAAACAGACCTCATTTAGCTGTTCGGCCCGTAACGGCACCAAGGCCTCAGTTAGCTTAGCTTGTAGCTGCTCCAGCTCCATTGTTACGGCCTTTTTTTTTTCTTTATTTGCTCACTCACCGTCTGAGACACACTGAACCATCCTCTGCTACCAAGTTTTGTTACACCCAGGAGGGGCGAAGAGGGAGGAAGGATGATTGAGCCAAGCTGTTAGACTTTGCAGCGACTGTTTATTCACTTCTCAGCATCCACGGCACATCACTTACAGAGCACATCGCTATACACCATCTTGTCTCAACACACTCTCTCTCCGTCTCTCTCTGCTTCTCTCGAACATTCTCTGGAACACACACTAGAGCGCCTACACTCTTCTTCTATGGTGTTCTCTAACACTACACAGTGTCTTAACATTACTGAGCGCCACCTCTGGCGTAGAAACGCTACTACTTCCATTGACAGCTCATATCTAGACAGTGCATATTCAGTCCTTTAATACATTCCCTATAAATGCTCCCATTTACTATTAATCATTACATTATAGTCTCTTAGGTACATTTTTTTCCACAATATCTTTATTGAACCTTTTTTTTTTTTAACAAACATGATACAAACAATCAAACACTAACACTAAAGTACTACAACAAAAAAAAAAATACCCTAAAAACACCAACAACCACCAACAAAATCAAGTCTTCAACAATGCTCCTCTGTTTAGTCTAGACAATCCAATACATTAGTATACATATTATGTTCACCAGTTTGGAATTTACAAGGTCCACACACATCATTCACCTTCTTCTTCAAGAGTTATGTTTAAATTTTTTACATAATCAATAAAAGGTCTCCATATATTTTCAAACACAATTTCCTTTGATTTCAGTATATATGTTATTCTTTCTAATGGAAGGTTTGTTAACATCTGTCTTAACCACTGAGTCACATCTGGTCTATGAGTCTTTTTCCATAATAGTGCAATACATTTTTTGGCATTAAGCAAACTGAGGTCTATGAATGTTCTTTCACTTTTATTGAAATTATGCTTTTCTGGGTACAGACCCAACAAAAACAGTTTAGGATTCAATATGATTTGTTTTGAGATTATTTTTTCAATTGTTACCCTCACCTCCTCCCAAAACATTCTTATTAATCTACATTCCCATAAACAATGAAATAGGGTTCCTTTACTTTCCATGCATTTTGTGCATGTATCTGGTATATTTTTGTTATATCTATTTAACTCCTCCGGTGTAACATACATCCGCATTAACCATTTGAAATGTATCAATTTAAGGCGTGCATTTATTGATTTGGTTTGAGCTTCTGTACAAGCCAATTCCCATTGTTCCTCTGAAATTTCAATTTGCAGATCTTCTTTCCAGTAGTTTAATCTTTTCAGTGAATTTTCACTTGAAGATAGTGTCAATGAGTTATAAAACTCTGAAATAATACCCTTTCTTTTACTATCTTTCATCATCATTTTTTCCAAGGATGAATAAATAGGTCGAGTGAGAGCTTTATTTTGATTTGATCGAATAAAGTTTCTAAGTTGAAGATATTTAAAAAAATGTGTTCTATTGAGATTAAATTTGATCCTCAGCTCTTCAAAAGACATTATGTTGTCAGCACATGGCAAATATAAATCCTGAATCTTTTGTATCCCTTTTAAATTCCATACTTTAAATACAGCGTCCGCTCTCCCTGGTTTAAAATATTGATTACCCCATATTGGACTAAATTGTGACAATAACTGTGGTTCTTTTAAATAGTTTTTAGCTTCACACCATATTTTGATCATATGCTTTACAAATGGATTTTTAACTTGTTTTTGTAATTTTTTTGCCGAATCTGAGTATATGAATATGGGAAGAGGTAAAGGTAAATTGTATGATTCCATTTCAATCCAGTGAGGGAGATCATTTGATGAAAAATAATATGTCATAGACCTCAGTTGTGCCGACCAATAATACAACATAAAATTTGGACATTTCAGACCTCCACGATCAAATGGTAAATATAATAAAGACAAACGTAATCTAGCCCTCCTGTTGTTCCATATAAATTCCACTAACTTTTTTTTTATTCTTGAGAATAGATCTAAAGGTGGTGATAAGGGAATGTATTGAAATAAATAAAGTATTTTAGGTAAAATATTACTTTTAAGGATATTGATTCTCCCGATCATCGACATTGGTAGTGACATCCATCTCTGAGTTAACTCATTGATATCTGACATTAAGGCTTCATAGTTGACACTGGCGACTGATTCTAGCTTAGGCATAATTTGGATTCCTAAATATTTAAACTGATTTACAACATTGAATTGATTTACCTCAGGGGCTGGGTAATTTCTCTGGGTCTCATTTAGCATTAATATTGAAGATTTAGTTTTATTTATTTTATATCCTGATATTTCCCCAAAATTCTTTATTAAATTCAACAAGGTTGGAATTGATTTTTTTAGATTCGACATAAACAAAATTATATCATCGGCGTACAGGGAGATTTTATGTTCTGTTGGTCCAACTTTAATTCCATATATTTGTGAATGTAAACGTATCGCTATCGCTAAAGGTTCAATTGCCATAGTAAACAGTAAAGGTGAAAGTGGACAGCCTTGTCGACATCCTCTATTGATTTTTATTGGTTTTGAAATATTGTTATTTGTTAGGATTTCTGCTGTAGCATTATTGTATATTATTTGAACCCATTTTATGAAATTATTTCCAAGTCCAAACCTTTGTAGGACTTCAAAAAGAAAGGGCCATTCAACTCTATCAAAGGCCTTTTCGGCGTCCAATGATAGGAGAGCTGTATCCGGTGCTTCTTTATTAAAATAAATAATATTAAATAGTCTTCTTACATTATGGAAGCCTTGTCTACCCTTTATAAAGCCATTCTGATCTCGATTAATAATATTTGGTAAAATTTCTTGTATTCGTCTTGCTAAAATTTTACAGATTATCTTAAGGTCGGCGTTTAATAGGCTTATTGGTCTCATATTTTCACATTTATTAGAGGGCTTACCTGGTTTTGGCAGCAGTATAATTAAGGCATTATTTATGTATGATGGTAAATTATTATTTTGAAATGCTTCTAAAACCATTTCCAAAAAAGGTTTTATTAATTTATTCTTAAATTTTTTATAAAGGTCAACTGGAAGACCATCTGGTCCTGCACTTTTTCCTGATTTCATATTATCAATGGCTAGCCCAACTTCTTCTTGACTAATTTTAGACTCCAATATCTCCCTGTTTTCATTTGGAATACACGGTATAGATAGTTCGTTCAAAAACCCATTTAGTTTTGTTAAATCAGGTTCATTTTTGGTATCATATAATTTTTCATAGTAATCTCTAAAGGCTCTATTAATTTCTAAAGGATCTATAACTACCTGTCCGTTACTTATAATACTGGTAATTGGTGTTTTAATTTCCAATTGTTTAATCTGCCATGCTAATAATTTTCCTGATTTTTCACCTTGTTCATAAAAAGATTGTTTCAATCTTAGAAGACTCGAGGCAGCTCTATTCGCTGATTTTTTGTCGTATTCAGCTCTCAAAATCAGTAATTCATTCTCCAACCTTGGGTCACTTCCTGCATACACTTTTTCCTGAAGACTTTTTATTTTATGTTCCAATTTAGCTCTCTCCTCTCGAGTCTTCTTAGATTTTGATCCCGTATAACTAATAATATGTCCCCTAATAAAAGCTTTGAAAGCCTCCCACTTTACACATGCTGATGTTTGTGTAGTATTGATGTCAAAGAACTCGTCTATCTGTTTTTCTATATACTTGACAAATTCCTCATCCTGAAGCCATTTATGCTGAAATTGCCATCTACCTGATTCCTTTGTCAATTTTTTATCTACATATATTAGACAACAGGGTGCATGATCAGAAATCACGATGTTATCATAAAAGCAGTTTTGAATCTTGGACCTTAATTCTGTGGAAATCAAAAAATAATCAATACGTGAGAATGTCTTGTAGGTACTGGAATAACAAGAATAGGCTTTAACTTGTGGTTTCATTTCTCTCCATATATCTAACAATCTCAATTCTTTCATAAAATGATTAATAGTCATCCTACATCCAATGTGCGTACAATCCAGTCCTGTTGATCTATCCACACCTGGATTCAATGTACAATTAAAATCCCCTGCTATTATATGTTGCCCTGTAAGTGATGATAAGATGAGAAATAAATTAGCAAAGAACTTCTGATCATCTATATTGGGACCATATAAGTTCACAAGATTTATATTTTCTAATAGCAAAGAACCTTGAATGATTACATATCTTCCAAATTTGTCTCCAATTACATTTTTCACCTGAAAAGGAACTGATTTATGTATGAGAGTCATAACTCCCCTGGCTCGGGATGAAAATGAAGAGGTGAATACACTTCCCTGCCATCTACTCCTAATTCTTTTAACATCCTCCTCTATCAGATGAGTTTCTTGTAAAAACACAATTCTTGAACCCATGTCCTTTATTTTATTCATAACTTGTTTAAGTTTTTTTAAATTTTGTAGACCTCTGCAATTCCATGAAGTTAAATTAAGATTAACACTTTGGTCCATGATCAATAGAGAGTTTAGGATTACCTTGCAGTGTAAACATGCTCATACAGAGAAGCAAAAACATGAGTGGTTGAACATTCATCCTACAAACTACACACAAACAAATTTCCCCTTCCCACACTTGTGGCAAACCCCCCAAAATCAAAAGAAAAATTCTGTCTCCCGATATAGCCATCGACCGTTCCACACCCACGGGGAACAGCCTAAGCCACTCCTTCTTCATCCTCCCAATCACCCCAACTCTACTGCTTTTAATGACGTAACATTAACTCTCCTCTGTAGTTTTCCAACTTAACTCCAAAATTTTTAACAACTTTGTACATCATAGTTTTTTTTTGTTTGTTTTGTTTTTGTTTTGTTTTTTTAATATATAATACAATCTATATTTTGTAAACTTACTATTTACTTCAAGTCAGTCAGATGCCTGTGCAAATGCTTAATTATTCTACCTTATATTTTGTTCATGCTTAGCTCCCACCAGTCTCTTCTTCTTCTTTGATCTTCTTGATGAACTCCTGCGCCTCCTCTGGGGTCTTGAAAATGTGGGTTCTGCCCTCATACGTGGTCAGCAGTCTCGCAGGATAGATTACACCATGACGAATCCCAAGGTTGCGCAGCTCCTTACGTATGGGATCAAACTGCTTCCTCAATTGCTGGATTCCTGTGGCCAAATCTGGGTAGAACCGCACCTGCTGGTCCTGGTGTTTAATCTCTCCTTTAGCACGTGCAGCGTTGAAGATCTTCATCCTGTCTCTGTTGCTAAGAAACTTCATAATTAAGGTCCTCGGCGGTCCCTTATCTCTCCGTGGGCCAATACGATGTGCTTTTTCCAGAACCACTGCTGATTGCAACTCCTCGCTGCCCAGCACCTCCGGAATCCACTTTTCCAGAAAGGAACATACGTCCCGACCTTCTGATTCCTCTGGAAGACCCACCAGCCTCAAATTATTCTGTCTCGACCGAGATTCCAAATCCAAAATATTATCTTCCAGAGATTTATTTTATTTTTTTCCAAATATTATCTTCCAGAGATTTTTTTTTTTTTTTCCAAAGTGCGCACCTTTAATTGAAGACGGGTGACGTCATCTTCAGCACTAGCGAGACGGAGCTCCATCTGCACCGTTCGTTCTACACAGTCACCCAATTCCTTTCTTATTCCTTCCAACGCTGTCATAATCCCATCAAATCTAGAGGAAAAGTCCGCTCTCATTGAACTCATGGCAGCCATCAGCGCATCTGCGCCATTCCCCGCAAACATCGCACCGCCGCCAGCCTCCTCCGCCATATATGGAGTTTTGTTTGCTGCGTCACAGACCTGAAAGTCCGTTAATTTGGACTGTTTCGGCGGCTCGCTTTTTCCTTTTCCTGGTTTTCCAGCCTTAGGCTTCGCCGACATATCCTCGCCCAAATGCTGGGATACGTTCTGTCCCAAATGAGAGAGTTATTTGCCGATTTTTTTTTCTCCAGGAGCAGAGCAGAGCGAGACATGTCCGTCCTACGTGGCAGCCATAACCGGAAGTCCCTCTTAGGTACATTTATTAAGAATATTCATATTTGCCATTAGCATCTAATCCACACTGTTTCTGAGGGTTCACTAGAGGTTATCCAAAATTAACACTTTCCTACACTCACCCCTCAAAAAGTTAATGTCGTCCCGACATTACCCTTTCTGAAAACAGTAGTTTTTTTTTTTCTTTTCTTCTGTCAGTTCACATTTGGTAATCATGCATTACATGTTAAGTAGGGTATCACTACACAGGAGTCAGAGTTCATTAAAGTCTATAAAGATGCCACTGGTGATTGTCCATAGTACAGCATGTATCTCCTATTCCATGCAATACATTTGCAGAAGAGTTCTTTGTGCACGATAACCTTCAACCGCTCCATCCACCATGGTGGGTATCTGCATCTTTCCTGAGAGTAAGGATACTCAATCTAGTCATAGCCTACCAAATAAACCTTTGTGTGATGCCTGTGCCTTAGTAACATACTGCAAGTCTCTTTTTGTGTTTTTAAATTTTTTTGTTCTTTTTCAATTTTTTTATCAACCATCACAGTAACTACCAAGTTACTTTTCAAGACATTTATGTCTGACCAATGGTTATCTTTAGCTTCTACACCTTTGTTCTAGACAGATGAAATGCAATGAAGTGCTAGGTTGGCCTAACTTATCATAAGTCAGTCTCAATGGCTGTTTTCTTATTCTTGAAGGATACGTTTTAGCAGGAATCTCGTCAGGTCCCTCCTGGTCACTGGAACTGGACTCCGACACCTCATCACTCTGGTCCTCGTCTGCCTCAGCTGGATCTGGAACCACCGGATCGTCGACCTCTGGTGCCAGCTGCACCTGCGTGACGTCATCTGGGTCCTGGTCCTCATCCTCCGGAGTAGTGTCATCATGCGGGTAGAACTCCGGTGCATCGGCTCTCAGTGGACGCTGCTCTTGATCCTTCCCAGCTCGTAATCCGATTATGGCATTCCAACCCTCTTCATCTTCATCATCCGTGTTGTTTTGTCTGTCCACATGCCTTTGTCTTTTAGAGTCTCTTTCTCTCATTTTCTTAGAGGCATGCTTCACTGTTTCCATGGGAAGAAAGTCACATGGTAACAAAAGGTTTCTGTGCATGACCCGAGTGCGTCCCTTGCCAGTTTCAGGTCTGATTTCATATACTGGACTGTCTGGGTACTTCTTTTGGATCACGACATACACCGTGTCTTCCCAGTATGATCTTAGTTTTCCTGGCCCACCTTTTTCGGTCAAGTTTCGAACCAATACTCTGGATCCAGGGAGTAATTCAGCACCGTGAACCTTTTTATCATAAAGTGCTTTACTTCTCATCCCTTCTTTGTTTGCTGTTTTAGAAGCGAGTTTGTAAGCTTCAGTCATTGTAGCTCTCCACTTTTCAGCATAATCTTGCTGAGAAACACTCTGCTCTCTTGTTGTGAGGCCAAACATTAGATCAATAGGCAACTTTGGACTACGACCAAACAACAGAAAATATCGTGCGTACCCTGTAGCTTCACTACGCGTACAATTATAGGCATGGACCACTTTTGCCAGCGAGGACTTCCAGTCTTCCTTAGCTGCTTCGGGCAAATTTCTGAGCATTGCCAACAGTGTACGATTAAATCGTTCTACCTGCCCATTCCCTTGGGGATGGTAGGGCGTTGTTCGGGACCCCTGCACACCACTGTACTCTTGGAGTTTTGCAAAAAGTTTATTTTGGAACTCTCTTCCCTGATCATGATGGAGTCGTGTGGGGAAACCAAACTTGAAGGCAAAATCTCCAAAGATCTTCTCAGCAGCGGTGTGGGCAACTTTGTTACGACATGGGTAAGCCTGGGCAAAACGAGTAAAATGGTCCATTACAACCAGGATATACTCATATCCTCCTTTGCACTTCTCCAAATGCAGGAAATCCACTGACACTAATTCAAATGGGTACGTGGTGACAATGTTAGTCAGTGGTGCCCTTGTTATCTTATTGGGAGGTTTGTTCTTTAAACAACTGCAAACTCTCGTGACGTAGTGCTCCACATCTCTTTGCATATGAGCCCAATAAAAACGCTCTCTTATCAAGTTCATCACTCTCTCTACCCCTAAATGACCCATGTTTTCATGGAGCTCTTTGAACACGAGTTTGTGAAATTTCTGGGGTAGGAGTAGCTGGTCATGTGTTGCCGTTCTCCTGTAAAGCAGTCCATCATCTTCCAAGTACAGCTTGTGTTTTTGCCTGATTAGAGCTGCAATTTTACTGTTGTGCTGCTTTACACTTCTTGGCCATTGTTTTGACAACACGTAGCGCAACACCTCTCCAATCACGGAGTCTTCCTCTTGAGCTCTTTTTAGATCAGTCTTTGATATTTCAGCTATAGAGCTGGCTTCTTGGTCTGCTTCACTGATGAGAGTAGAAATGGTGACTGGGCAGAGCCATGGTTCATTTTCTTGTGACTTTACCTTGACTGCCTGTGTCACACAATTCATCACATCAGGATCAACATTCTGTGTGCATTTGTTCATGTACTGCTCCATATCTAGTGGCATACGTGAAAGTCCGTCTGCATCTCTGTTTGCTTTTCCAGGGCGATACTTAATCACAAACTGGAAATCAGCTAGTTCTGCTACCCACCTCTGTGTGGTTGCATTTAACTTTGCGGTGGTAAGCACATACGTTAGGGGATTATTGTCCGTATAGACAGTGAATGGTGGAGAATAGTACAGATAATCCCGAAACTTCTCACAGATGGCCCACTTCATGGCAAGAAACTCCAGCTTCCCTGAATGAAGGTGGTAGTTCTTCTCTGAATTTGACAGTGTCCTGGAGCCATATGCTATCACCACCAGTTTGTCTTGTTGTCGCTGGTATAACACCGCCCCAAGCCCCTCCTGTGAAGCGTCACAGTGTAAAATGAAGGGTTCTTCAAAGTTCGGGTAACCTAACACTGGGGGTTGGGTAAGAAGGTCAACAAGCTGACAAACTACTGCTTGATGCTCTGAGCGCCACCTGATCACATGAGATGAGGGTAAGTGGCCTCCATCGTTCTTTTTGACATGTTTCTTTAGGTTTTTCTTTGCTTTGTCTGTGTGGTCGTTAGCAAGAAGGTCGTAAAGAGGCTTTGCTATACGAGAGAAGTTTGGAATATAGCTGTGGTAATATGAAATAAAACCTAGCAATTTCCTTAGCTCTCCCACAGTGGAAGGTTGCTGCTGTTTGAGTGTCTGCACTGGGGCAATGTCCGCAGGGTCCATGGTGTAACCCTGTCCTGTTACCATTTTACCAAGAAAACGTACCTGCTGCTTGAATAACTCACATTTCCGGGGAGTCAACTTCACTCCATGGCTTTGATAGCGGTGCAGGACGCTTCTCAGGTCTCGCAAATGATCTTCAAAAGTCTGTGAATGAACAAGGTTATCATCGAGGTAAGGCAGACAAACATCATCTCTCAACCCCCACAAGCACTCCTCCATAGATCTTTGGAATGCTGCTGGTGCTGAGGACAAACCAAATGGAATCCTTACCCACTCGAACAAACCCCAGGGAGTGATAAATGCAGTGAGGGGCCTACTCGACTCTTTCAGGAAACCCTGATGATACGCCTTTCCTTGGTCGAGGACTGAAAACCACACACTCCCACTTAGACTGTTCAGCATATCCTGTATGTGGGGAATTGGGTGTCTGTCTGGGATAGACTTCTTGTTCAATTCTCTAAAGTCACAACACAAACGCAGACCTCCATCTTTCTTTCGCACACAGACGACTGGACTGGAATACGATGACTTGGATTTGGTGATCCAGCCCCTGTTAAGCAGGTCTTCTACATACTCCTTTACTTCTTTATGAAGTGGTTTGGGAACAGAAACATAGGTCTTTTTGACAGGATCGTGATCTTAGAGTCTGATCTTCAACTGTAAAGAGGGAATTGTCCCTACATCATACTCATCACGGGAAAACGCTTGCCGTTCCTCCCGTAGTAGCTGTTTTACTTGCTCTTGCTGTATGGGTGAGAGATGATCAAGGGGAACTGGAGGGTCCCACATGTCCATAGTCTCTTTGACAGCACAGTTCATCTTGGTCTCTTTATTTCTTCCTGTTTCACTCGTCGTCGGGTCGACGGTCGCTTGGTTTACAGCAGGGGGTCTAATATCTGCCGGATAAGCAGTTTTAACTCTCTGCGTTTCCCCCAAAATGGTCTTAGCGGGCAGCTGGATATCACGGGACGTACTGTTTGTTATAGGTATTTTGAACATAGATCGCTTCCCTTTCCATAACTGCACCAACCCACTTTGCATCTGCAAACCCTCTGGTAGTTGGGTGTACTGACTCGGCTCAAATAAGACGTCTTGTGTGTCTGGAAGTGAGCCTGCTCTGACACAACCTTTGACTGTTTTGGTTTGGCCAGCAGGGATGGTAACCAACTCACTGCCAACTTTTACCATTCCTTCCCCCAGCCTATCCTCCTCACTTTGCATCACTTTCAAAAACACCTCTGTTTTCTTACAGTCAAATGAGAAGGCTGCGCTAACAGCTTCACTGATGGTGCAAGGGGATTTAATGCCCATCTTCAGGACATGGTCAATCACGTTGAACCCAATGATAGGCGGCTCTGCCACTCCGTCCTCCTTCACCACTAGCACAGGAACTAAGAGTTCCACCGGTGGGCGACTAACTGTCGGCAGCTTAAATGTGACTTCGACCCACCCTGAGAATGGAATTGGTGTCCGGTTCACTGCCCTCCCACTCAGGATTATTGGACCCACCAACTCGGCTAAGTCTCTGACGGTGGTGTGTGGCAGGTGCTCCTGTCTCCAGGCGTCATTCATTAAACAAACCTGTGACCCTGTGTCCCACAATGCTTGTGTCTCCTTGTCATCGAGGAAGCAGGTGATGACATATTTTTTTCCAACCAAATTGAGTAACTGTAATTGGCGATTAGGGGACAGTAGATTAACACGGACCGTTTCTACAGGAGGTGCCTCGGCCTGAGCTACCAGCCTTGCTTCTAACCTCCGAATACTGTCAGTAACTAGCTCATACAGTTCTTGTGTGTTAGCTTGTTGTGATGTAGTTGCGACAGTATTGGCCGCCGTGTCTACTTGCCCTGTTCCTCTTCCGAGTCTCCTCCCTATCCGACATTCCCTTGACATGTGGCCGCTGACTCCACACCTGAAGCAGTGATTGCATTGATCGCCGTTGCTGGTGGACTGACATCTCTTGCAGCCACGTGTCCTCCTGGCTCTTTGAGCGCGAGGTGCTCTGGGAGACCCACGTATTGCCTTTTTGATCTCCTCCATGTCACTCTTCAGCTGCGTGACTATGTTCAGGAGCTCAGATTCCGTACGGGTCACTGTACTTTGGGATTTAAGGATTTTTCCTTTTGTCGATGGTAGGGGGCGCTCTTGGCCATCCACTTCTCTCTCGGTTGCATACTGACCCGTCAGATTTTCCACTCGGCATTCTCGAACCTTTAGTTCTTTTGTGTGCCTTTTAAATTTCTGATGCCGTTCCCATTCAAGACTGGCTGCTGCATTCATCTTTGAAATCAGTAGCTCGTCGGTGACGGCAAGATCCTCCAAATAACGCTTCAGTTGATATTTCACATCAACACTGATCAGTCCTGTTTCCACCGCCCTCAGAAACTTCCTCTTAATAAAATCAGAACTAAACTGCTCTTCAGTGCCAGGCTCTTTAGATGCCGCTAAAAGTCTTTCCTTCAGCTCAATGGCACGAAACAGGAAATTCTGAGGTGACTCATTACTGTCTTGTGTGAGATTTATTAGACGATGATACAAGTCAGTGGAACTATCTTCTTTATAATGTCCTCGCAGGATTATGCGCAGCTGTGGCAGTGTGAGATCTGACTTAATCTCCAGCATAGCGCGCAAACTCAATCCAGGACTCACTGCTTTGACAACAGCCTCAATTATCTCAGCCTCACTGTGCTTTTTCTTTAAGCCCATATTAATCTGGTGAGTGAGATTGGAATAAGACAACTTGTCTTTTTGGCCCCTCTCCCCTATCTGCCCATTTATCTTAAACTCCCGTTTAATGATCACTTCTGGCGGTAGGGGCGCTGTGGGGACCGCGGGCTGTATCACAAAATGGCGGCTCGGTGGCGCGGTCTCGGGCTGTGTCACAAAATGGCGGCCCGGTGGCGGCGCGGTCTCGGGCTGTGTCACAAAATGGCGGCCCGGTGGCGGCGCGGCCTGATCATCCGTCAGCCTTATTATTTCTTCTTCAACCCGTTTAGTTGAGTCAATAATACTTTCATGCAGAGCGGCATACTGGCTCTGTAAACTGGCGAGTGCCTCCGCCTCGCGGCTCGTGCCGGCCGTTGTCGCTGCCTGCGTCAACGGTTCACTTAGCTTAGCTTCGTTAGCACATGCTATTAGCCTTAGCAGAAACTCGCGGACAACATCCTCCTCTTCGCGTTCGATGGTTTTTTTAACCTCCTCGATTAACAGTTGTATCAGCGTGTACTTCTTAGACGGTTCGGCTGGGCTTATCTTTGCAAATAAACAGACCTCATTTAGCTGTTCGGCCCGTAACGGCACCAAGGCCTCAGTTAGCTTAGCTTGTAGCTGCTCCAGCTCCATTGTTACGGCCTTTTTTTTTTTCTTTATTTGCTCACTCACCGTCTGAGACACACTGAACCATCCTCTGCTACCAAGTTTTGTTACACCCAGGAGGGGCGAAGAGGGAGGAAGGATGATTGAGCCAAGCTGTTAGACTTTGCAGCGACTGTTTATTCACTTCTCAGCATCCACGGCACATCACTTACAGAGCACATCGCTATACACCATCTTGTCTCAACACACTCTCTCTCCGTCTCTCTCTGCTTCTCTCGAACATTCTCTGGAACACACACTAGAGCGCCTACACTCTTCTTCTATGGTGTTCTCTAACACTACACAGTGTCTTAACATTACTGAGCGCCACCTCTGGCGTAGAAACGCTACTACTTCCATTGACAGCTCATATCTAGACAGTGCATATTCAGTCCTTTAATACATTCCCTATAAATGCTCCCATTTACTATTAATCATTACATTATAGTCTCTTAGGTACATTTATTAAGAATATTCATATTTGCCATTAGCATCTAATCCACACTGTTTCTGAGGGTTCACTAGAGGTTATCCAAAATTAACACTTTCCTACACTATCATACTAAGAAACAATACAGAATATGTGAAAATTCAACCAGGGATAAAATAACAGGAATAAGAATTCAAATATACAACACAATACAAATATAGTGTGGAGAGAGGAATAATCAGGCTGAGCATTCAGAGCAGATGAAACTTTATTCTCTCTCTCACACACATCCACCAGACTCCAAAACATTAAAACACAGGTTCCAGGCACTCTCTTTTATATTAACACTTCCCTGCTACCTGAGGTGCTGTATTGACATATCAACCCCCCATGACAGTTCCCCTTGTCCCCCAGCACCTTTGATCTACCATGCCCTTCAGTCTGAGGGAAAACTACTGAGGGAAAACTGGCTTCCCACACCGCCCCCGCCCCCCGAGACTCTCAGACTGAGCCTTAACCCTCATGTCCTTTGGGCTTCAGCCTCTGTCCATAGCTGCTGTAACAGGGATCTTGGGCTCCGAGGCGCTGCTGTGCCGGCGGGGGGTTCCTGGGGGTGCGTCCGTCTGTGGGGGGGCAATGGGGGTGCGGGGAACACCTTCAGAATGCTTGTGTGACTGATCTGACAAATCATTTACTTGGGGAGTTCTCAGTGGGGGTCTTCCGCGCTGAGGAGCTTGGGCCAACACCACCTGTTCGTCTGCTAAAACAAAGGCAGGCTTAAGCCTGTCTATACAGATTGTCTCCCGGCGACCCCCCCACCCCCAAGTCTAACACAAAATGTTTGTTCTTAGGTTCCAGCACTCTGAACGGGCCATTGTAGGGTGGGCGCAATGGGGTCCGGTGGGCATTGTACCTGACAAATACGAACGATGCGTCCTTCAAGGCCTTTGGCACAAAAGCGCGGGGAAAACAGTGGTGGGCCAGGCAGGGTAGCGTCCCTGCCCCTGCACAGTCTCAATGTGCTTTTCAATCAAAAAATGTAACCTGCAACGTTTTAAAGTTAATATACATGATCATGACATCAGTTTAGCTACAGAATTCAAATACCTTGGCATTGTACTAGATCCTCAACTCAAATTTAATCTTCACATAAAGAAAATTTCAAAAACAGTAAAAAAAATCTGAACTGCTTTAAACTAATTAGATATTACATACCTTACGAAGCAGCTGCACTGTATATGCATTCTATGGTTTTTTCTCATATATCATACTGTTTGACAGTCTGGGCTCAAGCAGCCCCTTCCACAATAAGACATATAGGTTCATTATATAATCAAACCCTAAAAATCTTGGACAAAAAGCCCATTAGGTGGCATCACTGTAATGTTTTAAAAAAATACAACCTATTGAGTTTTGAGAGCTTCATTGACCTCTGTTTTCTGAAATCAACGTTCAAATGTTTCCATAAATCAGCACCCGAGCCACTTGCTGGTTTCGTCCAAAGACAGGACAGCAGCAGAGCCACCAGGAGTTCTGTTAACAATAACTGTAAAATATTCCACCGCAGAACCACATTTGGACAAACAGCTTTCTCTATAAAGGGCAGTCACATCTGGAACACAATGCCAAATGTAATTAAAATAATAACGGACTTTAAAACATTCACTAAAAAGGTTAAAAAACTGGCTGAAAAATAAACAAGAATGTACTCATGTATGAAATGATTGTCTGCAAAGTGAGAGTGAATGAAGGGAAGGAATAAATGTGTTTGTTTATAGTGAGTGACGAAGGGAGGGAGGCCTGAAATAGGCAAACGTGAGTTATGTTATATGTGTTAAATGTGAGTCAGGCTGTTATATTTGTGTATTTATAATATTTATAATATTTATGTTAAATGTGAGTCAGGCTGTTATATTTGTGTATTTATAATATTTATAATATTTATAATTGTGTATTTATAATCTTTCTGCATTGATGTATGTGGTTATTGTGTATTTTTTTTTCCATCTTTTACTTGATTCTTTTTTCTAAAGCCCATCCAGGGACAAGAGTTGCAAATTAGCTAATAGCTATACACTCTATGTGCAACACATCAGATTGATTGTCTTTGATTAATTGTCTATGTTTATTGCACTGTCCCTGTCAAATAAACTAATCTACTACTACTACTACTATGCCGTGAACGCGGGGATGGATCGTTGTTCGGCGTGGGGTTATCTGGCAAAAATTCCCCAGGGAGCCGCAGCGGCTGGGAAAAAACCAGCTCTGCTGGGGAGGTTGCCAAATCCTCCTTCGGTGCTGAACGCAACCCTAATAGAACTCACGGCAACCGGTCTACCCAATTTGCATCCGTAAGCGAAGCCCTGAGCGCTGCTTTAAGCGATCTATGGAAACGCTTGCATAACCCATTGGCCTGGGGGTGAAAGCTAGCGGGACAGCTTTGGGCCAGCGCGTGGTGCGGTCCACCACTGTCAGGAGGTGCGTGAACCCCTGCGATGGTGGGAGAGGGCCCACAAGGTCCACGTGAATGTGGTCGAACTGCTTAGCCGGGATATGGAACGGCTCCAAGGGGGCCTTTGTGTGCCTGTGCACTTTGGCTCGTTTGCACGCTATGCAGGCTGCCACCCACTGTTTCATCTGTTTGCGCAGGCTCGGCCAGACGAACTTCGCTCCCACCATTTTGACTGACACACGCACTCCTGGGTGGGCCAGGGAGTGAACCGACTCAAAAACGCGGCGGCGCCAAGCGCGTGGGACCACCAGGCACAGGCGGCCCGTGGAGACGTCACAGATTGGGGGGGCCCCCATCCTGCAGTACTCTGCTCTCCAGCCTTTGGAAAACTGTCCTGAGGTGGGCTACATGTTCGTCCTCGGACGCGCTCGCCACCAGGATGTTGTCCAGGTAGACGAACACAAATAGCAGATCACGCAACACCGCATCCATCATGCGTTTGAATGTCTGCACTGCGCCCTTTAACCTGAAAGTGACATATTGTTCTGCCCAGGAAACACGCACGCAGGCTCAGGCAGATTTGAAAGCTTTATTGACAGCAGTGTTCGTGTATGGATGCGTGTATGTGAGATGCGAGTGTGATGTGGGTGGAGGATGCAGTCAGGACAGAGCAGTACGCTGTACAGCCAGGCAACCCTATGAGAGGAGAGCAGGGATTAGCTGGGCAACCACACGGGAGAGTGAGGATGTTCTGTGCTTAGTTGTAGCGGCGCGGTGGCTGGCGTTGGCAAGGTCCCAAGCCTGGGAGACAGCGTCCTGCTGTGTGTCCAGGATGATGCAGCGAGCTAGAGGAGCAACGTGACGAGGGAAAGTGAGTCCGCCGCCAAGGAATCCACCTGTGCACAGGGGAAGTCTGAACAGGAGAAGGTAAGGCAATACAGACAGCTTACGTGTCCAGGAGAGTCGTCAGCAGGCCTGAAGGAAAGGATGTTGCTGAGTTGAGTACGCAGGGAGACAGACGGCTCCAGACTGCAGCTCAGGGCAGGATGGAATAAATAGCTGTGCACTAACGAGGAGCAGGTGTGCGCGCAGCTGAGGTGGAAGCCCGTGAGCTGCGGGTGATGACAGTACTCCTCCCCCTACCAGCGCCTCCTGGCGCTGGCTTACCTGGGTGTGTCCGGTGGAACTCCGCGATGATGTCTTGATCCAACACCCACGGAGAGCGCACCCAGGATCTCCACTCCGGACCATAACCTTCCCAATCCACCAGATATTGCAGCCCACGACCCCGGTGCCGGGAGTCCAGGATGGCAGTAACACCCCACGCCGGGTCACCGTCGATCATCCTAGGCGCAGGGGAGGACCTAGGAGGAGGGCAGAGTGAATTGGAAAGGACAGGCTTGATCTTTGAAACGTGGAAAGTGGGACACACATGAAGGGAGGGGGGGAGGGCCAAACGCACAGCCACCGGGTTGATGATTTTGGAAATAGCGAAAGGGCCGAGGAACCTCGGTGCCAACTTCTTCTTCTCACCTTTCAGGCTGATGTCCTGGGATGAGAGCCAAACCCGCTGACCCACCTGGTAGGCAGGAGCCGGCCTTCTGTGGCGATTGGCTGTGGAGCTGTTGCGCGCCGCTGTGCGTAAAAGCGCGTCTCTGGTCTTGGTCCACACGCTCCGGCAGCGCCTGATGTGTGCCTGGATGGAAGGAACGGCCAGCTCACCCTCCTGCTCAGGAAAAACGGGGGGGGGGGGGGTCGTACCCCAAGGACGCTTTAAAAGGCGACACCCCAGTAGCAGTGGACCGGGCCGAGTTATGGGCGTATTCCACCCAGGTCAGGTAGGAGCTCCAGGACGAAGGGTTAGACGATGTTACGCAGTGCAGGGTGGCCTCCAACTCCTGGTTGGTGCGCTCGCACTGCCCGTTAGACTGGGGGTGGTAACCAGAGGAGACACTGACTGTAGCCCCCAAGGCACTGCAGAAGCTCCTCCAAACCTGGGAGACAAACTGCGGACCTCGGTCCAAGACCACATCCAGCGGGAATCTATAAACATTCATTTGGATGAAAACACTGGAACTTGCATGGGGGGGTCCAGGGCAGTCCCTCAGCAGGCGCGCTCCTGGAGACCGCAGACCCCCGGAGTGATGGCTGATCCTCTTGATGATGGAGCCTGGATTCCACACCATCATCACCGACTCCCGTCCAGCCATGCCATCTGGAGCGTCTTCCTGGACACGCCGAAGCTGACTGGCATGCCTCAATGAGCTGTCGGACCACCTGAAATATGCTGCGCCCAGCTCAGCCACAATGCGCAGACACCACCGATGTTTTGCTGGCTGTCGTTTGGCCCATCTTCATCGTGGACGTCCTTCACCCCGAACCCGAACCAAGTCCATAACCCAAAGTAGAATCTTTTTCGCCCTGATGTGCTGCTGCTGAGCATACAGTAACTCCATGTTCGTCGGTCTGGCCCCGTCCTCTTCTATAAACACTGTAATGTTCACCACAGTAGCTGCACACCTCCCACCCAACTGTGGCCAAGAATCGGAGGCATCTGGGGCTAGCATGGTGTCGCTCATCGGCATGGTACCGACCCTGAGCGAGAACTGGTTGATTTGAAAGCGAGGGCGTCCGTTAGCTCTTCGTACCATTTGCTCCTACTGTCTGCTGGGGGCAAGTGGGGTGATTCCTCCCTTGGGTTCCCTGAGTAAGACAAATGGCACACCCTGGCGTAGTGATTCAAGCGTCCACATCTGCCACAACGTTTCCCTCTAGCCGGGCATTTCTTAGCTTTATGGCGGTGCGTCGTGGAACCACAACCTGTGCAACGGGAGTTTCCCGGGGCAGACCTTTGGCTGGCAGCATTGATTTCCCAAAAATCTTCGTCCGATCAATCCTCGCTATCAGGGTCCGCAACATTAGCTGAGGTGAGTGGCTCTCGTGGCTTCTGTACATACCCAACATAATAAATATACTGTATATATTTTACATTTATAAAAGTATGCATTTCCGTTGAGAAATGTATCCAATGGCAATAAACAATTTCAAAAATATAATAATTAAAATGAACTTGACTAATTTCCATGTGTTTTGAGATATAACTGCAGGGAGCCACAGCATGGGGGCTGAAGGGCCGCATGCGGCCCCAGACCTGCAGGTTGCCGAACCTTGCCCTAGACTTAGGGATGTAACATAAGTGGGGGCTTGTCCGGGGTAATTAAAATTGTATTTACGGGGTTTTGAAGCGACTTCATAAAGTGGTTAATACTTTGTTTTACTTAATCTGGCACTGTTGCATTTGCCATTGTACTGCAGGTCCTGTTGTGTGTGGCACCCTCAGTTTAGACAGGGGGGTGTCCTGCTGGGCTGTTAGCAGTCCTTCCATCGGGCACTCATTTATTATTTTGCCTTTTTTATTTTTGGAGCAAATCCAGGGCGGAGGCTAGCGCTCCAAAGGGGGGCTGGCGTTTCAGGGTAACTTGTCATCCTGATGTCTTGCTTGTAAGTCACCTCAAGCCCGGCATGCTCTGGAAGACAGACAGGTGGAGAGTCAACAGGCAGGGAAGTGAAGCTGGTTGTGGTGTGTGTGGGATTGGATTTTTTTGTTGGGAAATGGTAATTGGGTTCTCACTGGTAAGTGTTCAGTGGGAGATGTTTTTTTCTGTGCCTGTGGGCGTCTGGCTTTTTAATTGCAAAGAGCAGAACATTTTTGAGTTTTTTCTTCCTCTTTTATAGCGTCCATGGCTGAGTTTGTGTTGGATGAGTTTTGTTTTGTTTTTTTTTTTGATTTTGTATACTTTATTAATCCCCAGAGGGGAAATTGAGGGCATCCACCTGGATGGATGAAGCAGCCACAGTACAGCGCTATCCCTTAACCATTCACACACACATTCACACCTAGGGCCACTTTAGAGTCTCCAGTTAACCTAACCTGCATGTTTCTGGTCTGTGGGAGGAAACCGGAGAAATCCCAGAGTAAACCCATGCAGATACGGGGAGAACATGCAAAATCCACACAGATCACTGTTGGTCAGTGGCTGGGATTGAACCAGGGATCCCATGGCCAAGGGTGAGTTGCTGTGCTGCTACAGTGCTAACCACTGCGCCACCACACCGCCCAAGTTTGGGCTAACCCCACATTCATCCAATTTCACAAATGTAAAAGTCTGATCTGTTTGAAATTGCTAAACATCATGGCATAACTGTTTCATCTTCTGTCATTAAAAAGGAGTTACGGGCTGCTGTTTTGGACCAGCTGCAGGAGAAGTTATGAGGAGGAGGAAAAAGCTAGGCTAGCTGCAGGAGGAGGATGAGGAGGAGGAGGACGAAGAAGCTGGGCCAGCTGCAGAAGGAGGAAGACAAGGAGGAGGAGGAGGAGGAGGAGGAGGAGGAGGAGGAGGAGGAGGAGCTGGGCCAGCTGCAGGAGGAGGAGGAAGAGGAGGAAGAGGAAGCTGGGCCAGCTGCAGAAGGAGGAAGACGAGGAGGAGGAGGAGGAGCTGGGCCAGCTGCAGGAGGAGGAGGAAGAGGAGGAGGAGGAAGCTGGGCCAGCTGCAGGAAGAGGAGGAGG